>JAQPZY010001598.1:1692500-2892500 GCA_029931535.1 Margaritifera margaritifera
TTTATGCAGTTTTATTCTTCACTGCATTTTTACCACACTGTCAGCTTTACCCGTTGTGTTCGTCCTGATGTTAGTACAATTTGTGCTAATCTAATTATGCCGCGTACAAATATTTGCTGCATCGGTCTGGTTCTGTGTAATTCATTCCAAATTAAACAGAGTGCACCAGTGCGGCATACTCTGATGTCTTTTTCCATTTGAATTGAGCCTATTATGCATATAAGATGCTGATGATTTGTTGTAGTATAAACAAGGTATTTTGCATTGTAAACTAGATCGCTTGCATAACCATGAATGACTACCTGATCAGTTGATTTTCCTATTATTGTAACTTATCCCTAATTCACTCATGTACAAGTATTATGCATTTGGCTGGTTTTTTCAAATGTTTGTAGATTGTCACCTTCACACAGATTCAACACTGCACATTGCTGTCTGGAATAGATAGTGATTACTTTATGAGCGACAATCTTTTTTTAGTAGCCCATATTTTATTTTCATTGTCGTATTGGTAATAAATATCTATATTTGTATTCCCTAAATTCTAATGATATTCCAATAACATTTGATTCTATATCATTCTTCACACCATGGGTAGACTGTGATGCATATATTTGGATATTTACAATGTATCACATACATGTGCCATTTTCGTATGAGTATCACAATCATATTGATTAATAACAAACTATACGGTTCAGTTACACTTTGAGCTGATGGAATGAATCCTTGACTTATAAATTTTATCTCCATGACTGAGTTTACAGTAATCGTTTTTGATCGCACTCCAATACCCGAGGGTTCGTCGTACTGTAGTCCCGACTCGTGACTTTCGTCTACATGTACTTGGGACAGTGATGGATCCATTGTGATTCGTCTCATTGTCAAATGTAGGTATTAGTGATCACTTAAGACGCAGTGATATGTTTGATAAGATATGACTTGATCACTGAATACAGAAATATTCAGATTGCTATTCGAGTCATTATCTCAATCTATTATCTGGATAGGAAATGTTCATTTTGCTACTGAAGTAATTATTGCAACGTAACAGCTGGGAAGGAAGCGTTCACATTACTGTTTGTGTAACATTCAATATATCCACTTGACACAAATAGTATGTGTGTAACATAACCTATGTAAAGACAGACAGTGTTCAACCTTTGATCACTCGAACACTCAGTCGTGACATTGAGTCATTTGGAATAATACATTATAACTAGATATATATATTTTAAGTCTATCCCAGATTCTTCGGACAATGAAATGTATGTTAGCTGAACTGTGTCAGAATACAGTCATGGTACTGCAGACTTGTACACTTATTTTCTTCCTTTGTAAATAAATTGGTTGAAAATTAGGCTTTAGTCTCTTCATCCTTTCCTATACCCGCTCGGTCACTCCTTTCTCATCTAAAAAGACTTCAATAAATAGTCATGGAAATTGAAAAGGACTCTTGTTTTATTTTTGTGTACATCTTTTTCTTCATTAATTCGATAAGAAAACGGTGATTATTATACAATACTTTCAATGAATAGACCGGCAAGGTGTTTTCAAAACGGATTCTGATAATGGGTCGCCATGGATCAACTAATTGAATTTATTTTAAACAATCTACTCCAAATTATTGATGGAATATTTCAGTCTATTATATGATACCTTGCTTGTAATATGTAATATTAATTTCATTATCAAAATAGCGTGCAGCATCAATTATAAGTCATCATACCCCAATTGTACACTATTATTGCAAATAGTGTGTCTCACCTATATATGTTTTCCTCTGCAACCTGATCTAGATAGGTTATAGTAGCCTTGATGTAACATTCTTACATCGTAAAAGAAAACACATGGCAGTCTTGAATTAACACAAGTACGTCATTAAACAAAATCCATACTTATTATGTTTCTTATGGAATTACTATATTTTGAACAAAATTCAACGTTCAAACAATGGATAAAAAGAATGTTGGTCCCTCGCGTCTTTTTGGATTTGTCATCACCAAATGTACATGTATTGTTTTTATATTTGTTTCATAGATTATGATAACACACACACACACACACAGATATATATATATATATATATATATATATATATATATATATACATATATTGTTATATACTGTGAGAGTACTTGACGATGGGATAATTGTCTTCTAAATTTCTTACTAACTACACTGTTAATCCAAATCGATTTTCACATGGCACAATAGTAGCTCGGTAGTTGTCATGCTAGAATCCTATGCATGAGTACCATTTTTGATTACCAAACAAGGCAGGATCAGATGCTGTGTTAAGGCCTTAGACAAAACACTTTACTCTAATTGCCCAACGAAAACTAACCAGAGCAACTAGACAAAATACCACAAAGAGGGCTTAGCTCAACCATGACCAGACATGTTGTTGTGCGCCTCTGATGCAGAGCAATATTGTATTATAGTTAAGTAATCGAAATAAAACTGCTGAAGGAAAATCCATTTCTGAAGATAAAGATAAGCCTATCAAATCTACCTCTTCTTTGGCGGATAATATCCATCACCACTGAGTCTAGTTCTTAATGTTTCTGTTTTGTCTTGCATATCAAGAAAGATAAAAATTTTAAAAAAAATACAAGTATACATCTTAAAGGAATTTTGTTATAGTTAACAGACTTGATGCTGGGGGAAGTTCCTCACAAGGCAGACGGACAGGATTAAAGGCTTCGCTTTATTTAAACAAACGGGCTTACCATGAAAAGTTTTACATTTTACAGACAGAAGCTAATGAAAATAAGGAGCCAATTATACATAAGAGGACTATTGCCTGCTATTCGGAAAATTTCAATATCTCTATAAGACAGTGATATTTCTCTCCTTAGCTTTGATATTTGTACTAGATTGCCCCCAGTGTGCGTGAAACATTTATTGTATTTGAATATATTAAAGTTTAATTAAAATGAACTTACAGAAAGAAAATTTTGAATGAATAATGATCCATATCATTTGTTCCGTCCGCTAGATCCCTGAGAAAAAACAAATGATTTGTATCAAAAGGGATCGGTTTCTCATTAATCGTTTCTTTATAAGACATTTAATTAGGCTAGTCGCTCCTCATGCATCACTTTTTGAAAATATCAACCCATAGTGGGGTTTTTTTTCAAGTCGAGATTATAATCGAACATATAAAACACATTTTGACTACTAATTCTCTCAATTGTCTTTTCCGTACCAAAAGAATCAATGGATAGATTATGCAAAAGTAGAAATTGCATGTCAGGATGATCGTAGCTTAAAATAAATCACCAAATGCTACGTACGTATTTGATTAGGTAATTAATATATAAATTGAATTCCTAATTGAGCAGTTTCCGAGGTATAAAGAATTATACCAAGACGAGGTTCCTCGTAAGACTGATACAATCTTTTTAAATTTGAGCTCATGCCATATAAATACAAATGAATTCTTACATGTAGGCATTTTAATATTTTTCGTATGATCGTAGGCTTATTAATGTGTTATTCATATAAGAACAAATACGATATTGCCTAATTTGTCGACCAATTATTTTTTATTTTTTTATTTTTATTTCTTTTGCTCTTAGCAGGTCTACTGTGCATCATTGACAAAGACGGGGATATATGAAGTGGCAGCTATCTTCAAAGTGCAGAAGAGCGATATGTCTGAAGAACATGACATTTATTAAAAGGATTGAGCTCAGGTTAGGCATTTACAGTGGAATCCAAATGAGATACATGGGTTGTTACAATAGGAGTCACCCTGGTTGTTACTTGAACTAAACGGCTTCCAGTGGTTTACTTGTAGTTTATATCATTTATATCAAAATTAAGTTGTACAAATGACCACTCATACAAGGGCCTTATATTGCACCTTTAGAAGTCAAATCAATTCTGTACATTTTGGTATATTTCTTCTTTTTTCAGAATAAATCTTCAAAACGAAATCAAATGATATTATTATCCCCAAATCTGAGTTGCTGCTTCTCTGTAAAATGGGGAAAAATGGATACAGAAAAAAGTATTCAAATACAAATAGCATTGCTACAATTTTAATACCTGAACAATATATCAATAAAAGTTTTATTCCTCTGTTGCTGATACAAAAATCGCAATTTATGCATTATATAACTAGCACACAAAGTCAAAATAAATGACAGCAGTACATTTTCATAGGTTTTACAAATGTAAAGATACATATAAGTAATCGATATAAGTGTAGATATAACATGATATTTCACGAGTGAAGTGGGAACATTATATTGTCGCAAGTAGCAAAGTCACGAGTGACAATCCATCTCATGAGTAAAATATATCCTTATATTTACTCAAGAAATAAAAATTTACTTTTTATTATATATTTTCGAAGGGGGAACTGTTGATTGGCATGATTTTCTTTTCATTCTGGCAGCGTCAATGATATTAACAGTGTATACAAGAAAGTCCCTATTATTACAGCAATCAAAAGAAATCCTAAATATTATAATAATTTAGGACAGTAACATTTTACATTTTTGTCTCCGACATCGACTGGAGTAAAGAGTGCCATTGGTCTAATTAATTACTGCTTTTAAAAGAAAAATTAAGCAAATGTGTTGTTCCACAATTTCTAGCGCGGATTGATACCGTGTTTCCACCGTGAACATTATTTGGGTGTTGAAGCACGATAAAGCGATCGAATCTGACAATAATAAGAGGGTACCATATGTAAACTAAATAGTTTAGCAATTTTTTGTTTACCTGTTAAGGTTTACGTATTTATTTTCTTATTTCTGCATTCAATCATGAATTATGTGGCCTCGAAAAGCTGGCAGCTTAGTTAGGTAACATCAGCTTCACTAAAGTCACTTAATTTTGGGTTCCAATCAACACATATCTATGCACAATTTCTCCAGTATGTATAAACACAAATATGAGTGTAATTAGAGCTAAAATTCCTTGTATTATATTCAATCGAGTGTTTGCCTTTCAACTTTAATCGTTTGTCGTAAATTGTATGAGCTATTTTGACGATAGTTCACACGGAAGATCGAATAGAAAGAGATCGTGCTTAATTCAGTAAATGAAAATTGCATGATCAGATATTTTTGTGGTTTGAGTTTGTTTTAGGCATTATGTTTTTACTGGCATCTCCTCGTTGCTTCCAAATACTCGCATAAATGTCAATGGAGACGCATTTATTTGTAATCTGTTTATGCTGTGAAGGGAAAGAAAAGAAGTAGAAGAAAAATGATTAAATATGGAAAATATATCTGATTCTAGGGCAGATATATTTCTTAAATGGAGCAAGAAAGTATTTTTGAGGTGGTATGGCTACAGTGACGTTACTACTAGTATCGCCACTGTGGCGATATAAATGTTTATTTTCAAATTGATAGATGTCGATATCCCATAATTCAGCATATAAAAAAATTCATTTAAGCCGAGAAATCGTAAATAAACATAAAAATAAACATGTCGGTGGTAGTATACATATCTTATAAGCTATGTTACTGGATCCCAGGTGTTTTGACAGAGAACTAACTTCCTAACTTCTAAAGAATTGTTTGTACAATGTCTCATACCTACGATTGCCATAACAAGAAAACCTACGACCTCACATTACTTGACCGTACGGGATCCTCAATACTTTTCGTATTTAGAATTGTATATATATATATATATATATATATATATATATATATATATATATATATATATATATATATATATATATATATATATATATATATATATATATATATGAACTTACTTCCTCTTTTTACACATTTAGAACTTTACATTTGATTGGCACGATATAATCCTTATTGTACTGAGGTGATGTTAAATACTAATACACACATGTCCTCTTTTGCCTATGGATCACTTTGCTCATCAATATCAAACGAACTGTTTGTACAATATTTTTTACCAAGGATTGCCATACATATAAGGGGACTTATATGGTACACTATATGTAATTTCTGTATATTAGAGAGCACTTAATTGTCGATTTTTTGGTTAAGATGGACAAAGCTATCTAAGAGCTGAAATTAAATTCAAGAAAAACGGAGATGCTTCTGGTTCTGAGCTGAATATCATATACAAACCAAATACCGCCGTTTCAAAATCGTCACTCTGTTCCCTGTCCAACATTCCAAGGGCTCATGGGGGTGGGGATACAGCATGCCTGAAATAATACTCAAAAAACTATTTTTATATCCCCGCATTTATAACCACATTGAAGCATTCGGCACTGCTTCACCCTTTGCAATTCTAAAATACGAAAAGGATTGAGGATACATTAAGGTTAAAATTGTGTGAGGTCGTTTTCTTGTCAAATGGAAACGGATATATATATATATATATATATATATATATATATATATATATATATATATATATATATATATATATATATATATATACGTGTGTATGAACTAATTTATTCTTTTTATATATTTATACTTTACTTTTGATTGGCACGATATAATCATTATTGTACTGAGGTCTTGTTAAATACAAATACATACATGTCGTCTGTTTCCAATGGATCACTTTGCTCAAGAAGTAAATTTGAAGATCCATAATAGAACCTACCATCATACTCTTGCCCAATACCACTATTGGAAATATACACATTTTGCATAGGCGCACAATTAGATAGCCCAAATTAACCTCACATTTTCGATTTATATCATATCTTATTTCCATCCTTTTTGTGACATACAAAAATCACACGCTGGACAAAAACTGTAGAATTTATTTACAAACATAATTCTCTCTGAATTTCAAACTTCACCATTCATCACCAGAATAAGTCTTTACGTCCTGATGTACCCAGTGTTTTGTCCATTGTCCCTTTGAGACTGGAAACAAAGAGTATTCTCCATGTGTTTACAGGTTTCGCGTGTTTGGTCTTCCTAGGTTTTTATTTCCTTAATTGTTTGAAATTTGGAGTCCAGTGTTTACAAAGCACAAAGAAAGGTATTACAAAAGCTTTGTAAATATCAATTCCGGCATTATCTGTTGTTTTATTTACATTTTACAACATTTTAACATCTTTACGTTTTATATTTTATCTTGTTGTACTTTATGTTTACATTTATTTGGAAGGATTTATCTTCCTAGATATTTGTGCAATTCATTTATACATTTTTTTTTACTTTACCTTTAGTTGGACCAAAATAGCCATTTTCGATCTGAGGCTGCGTAAAACGCTACTACAGAGATGCATAGTATAAGAAGTCATTTACGCTTTGGTTTGAAAGAGAGTAAGGATTCAATATAAAACATTATACCAAAATTAAGGTCCGTAAAAACTAAGGATTTTTTGTTTGTCTCGAAATCTGTTTGCTATGAAGGGCGCTGGACTCGTGCATAGGGATCATTCTGCAGTGATACATACACAATCCGATCAGATGGGTTCTGAATCTGTAACGAAATGTGCACACAAAATGCAAATTACTAAAACTGTTACCATGAAAATCCCTGAGGTCATACCCTCACACCGACGTCCATGCCAATTGATACTTTTACTCTCCTCACAACTTTACTAATGAAACAAAAAATCAGCATAATGCATATCAATACATAGACCAAAATATATAGCCCCTCCCAACCTTGCAGTAGGTTAGCACCAGCTAAATCATGGTTAGTGTACTATTACCACACTCCCAGTCCGCAGTTGCTTTGAGGAACGTATTATTAGTTTCAAGTGTAGTGTTTTCGTCAAATATAGCAGATATAGAAGAAACCATTGAGCAAGCTTGAAGCTCAAAAAAAAAAAAAAAAAGGAAAACAGACGATCTTTCATCATGATATATTTAAAATTATTTGTAGCTGACATAAATCCCACACTTAGTCAGAAATTAGCAATTATTTCTAACTAAAGCAAGATTATTTCAGAAATATTATAGGATAAGTAAAAGTTTAACGTAAAGAGTAAATGGCATTAGTGACCAATAACTACTTTATGGTACAATATTCAATTAGTCATTCAAATACCTCAGTGTCTCTCACTGGCATTTTACTCATGAGCAAGATTTTTAAAGCATGTGCTTGCGACATTGTTATGGGCTCTGTATAATCCATACATTGTATATGTCACTGCTTTACACCCACAGTTCAGGAAATCACTGCTCCTAACGGTATATTGCATCAAACATTTTGTAGCACACACACACAGACACACAGATATATACAGTCCATTGCTGTCGGGCATATTACTCGGTGTCTGCAATTAATTAATAGTAAGTGACATTCCTGCTTTAAGGTTTGCATTGAATGAATTAATAATAATGCAATTGATATTAGCAGTATCACAAAAAATCAGTCAGTACATCTCTTTCCAGTCTTTTATTGAATTAACATAGCAATTTGTACTTATTGATAGAGTCTGCTGGTATCTATGGGATGCTGAATGTTGAATAAAAAATGTCATGTAATTGCAAGTACTATATATATATAATCAACAATTGTAAAGTTGTCTATCAAGCAGTGTACATTTATCGATAATTCCAAATGCATTTTCTAATATGATAACTTTAGATTTATTGCCACGTAAACAATCTTGGACTAGAGACGTATGCCGGTGTTGCCAACACAATGTTTATTGAGTTCAATTTTTCTGACTGTTGAGAAAAGTGTTATACTTTCTTTCTCCACGACGTCAGTACATGTCTGTATATTAAGTTGTTTTGTCTACAGAATATTATATGGTATCTAGAATTGAATTTGTTTCCTGATTTTTCAATCAATTTTTCTTACTGTACGTCCACACATTGTAGCCGTAAATTGAAAATTACTGATACATACAAATATATTGCTCGTCGTAATCATGTTCTGTTCTCACTGACATTTAGATGCAGCATTCTCATGTTTCATAATGGAATAACACGATCTCTTCTACCAAAATGAGAATGAAATATCTAGGGAAAACATTCATTACCATGAAAATAATAATGAAGATTCTCCTTGAAATTATGTCCTCCAATGTCAATCATTTCTACACTCATTGCTTTTGAAAAGCTTGCTCAATGGTTTCTTCTATATCTGACGAAAACACTACACTGGAAACTGATACTACGTTCCTCAAAGCAATTGCGAACTGGGAATGTGTGTTAGAGGCAACGCCCTTTTGGGAAATCCAATATATGAGACAGGCAACCATTTCAATACGAGTGATATGCGGCGCACGAAATGAGCCGCTTACAAATTCCAATAATCCCAACATAACGATGTTATTGTTGAAATAAGGACAAAGGCTTTTTCATGATGTAAAATGAAATAGACGAAAAATTCGTGGTGGGAAATTATTATGTGTGTAGTATTTCGATGGAACGTCAAATATATTGACGATGTTGTAATAGCACGGCGCAGTTTCTAGAAATAAATTGTTTCCATTCTTCGTTAAACAGGACGTTTATGTGAATTAATGACAGCTGTTATAAATATGGAGCACTTTGAAATTGAAAAATATTGGTCAGACTATTCTTTTTAGTCTTCTACATCTTTAAGGCAAGGACAATATTCTTCCTTACTTTGCCTTTGCACAAAACCTTTTGCAAGCTGCGAGGAAACATCGTGCTTCCTTTGATACCAAATTTCACTTCCAAAGTAGATAATAGACACGAGCTAGTCTTGGGCTTTTCCCCTAATTTAGAACGTTGTACTTGTAAATAACAACTGACAAAAAAAGGTATAACAAAGTGTTTGTTATAATGTTCATATCCTTCTAGTATACTATCATTATTCTATCTCTAAAAGGGTTTCTTTTTCTTTTTGTGGGTCGTTCTCATGGAAACCTGAACTGGAGCTGATCTACGCTGCTTCAAACTCGTATAAATCGAATAAAATATCACTGCGCTGAAAAAATTCTTAGTTTTCTTTTCTTTTGTGTCTCTATGTAGCACGTTAACGTCACTGCAGCTAGCTCTGATCTTGCGATTGATTTGATTTTTTCAAAAGAACAGTGGTTTCTTGCATGTTATTAGCATTTGCAAGAAGATATTAAGATAACAAAGTAATGAACTGAAATATATTCATTGACTGTTTAAAGTGCACAGTGTAATACCCTGATTAGAACCCACGAGAAAGTAATAAAATTAGTTCAATTCTTGATATGATTAGCTTCAGAAACTAGTTCCCTCTTCCATCGCTACAAAATCTATTTACTATTAGGAATAAATCTCAAAGTAACCTCAAAATTAGCGTAACATTTTATATTACCTCTAAGACTAATAGCATTCCTTCCAATTATTTTAGTCCGTACACCAGATCAAGAATTCATTGCATAAGATATATAAAACCCACGGTAGGTAAAATATATAAAGGATATCTACATTTTTTGAGTAGACATAACACAATATTTCATGAGTGAAGTGCAAACATTATATTGTTACGGGTGACAATACGAAATGCTTCCACTTCACGAATGAAGCATTTCCTTATATCTACTCAGGAAAAAAAACGCTGATTTTATTTATATTTTTTCATGGCAAACCGTCGCTTTGCGCGGATTCTTGTTTTCTCCATTTTGTGTCAATGATATTAAAGTCTTCATTACTACATCGATAAAAAGACGTTCCGAAATTTTACAATAATTTTAGGACGGCAAATTATTACAAATTTAGCTTGTACATATAATGCTTCAAATTGTGTATTGTGTCAAATTGTTGACTGTTTTATACACATATGAAAATATTTTTATTTTCGTTAACAAATTTCTAGCGCGGATTGTTACAGTAAACATTGTTGGGGTAGGGGTACTGCAGAAATATCACAGAGCGGTTGTATCAAACAGACTTCAGAACGTAACATCTTTAAACAAAAGATTTTAATGATTGTGAGTTTACTTGTAAGGATTTTGATTCATTATTTTGTTTATTTCTGCATTCAAACGTGAATTGTGTGGACCATGTCAAGCTTGTAGTCAAGTTTGGTAACACACACTGCACCAACATTTCGATTGCCACTTAATTATTGTTTGCAATTAACACTCATCTATCCTCAATTTCTCCATCGTTATCAAACCATGATTATGATTGTCATGACAGGTCAAATCACTACTCAAACAATTTTAAGACTAAATTTAATCAAGAGTTTTTTTCTAAAAAAAGGTGCACCGTTTGTCTTAGAGTGTAACAGGTATACGATACTGTATGGGTACCACAGAATATCGAATAGCAGCCAGTCATACAATTTCAGTCACTGACAATATGCGTGATTAATGCAGAAAATAAATTAAAAAAGTGAATACTTGAGGTCCACTTTTTGTTGTTTCGAGATCGTTTTTAGGCATTTCTTGATGACGCCTCCTCATTGATTACATAAATGTATAGTGGAGGGTCTACATTCTTGACATATATTTTGAGATCTGTTCATCATGATGGGGAGAGAGAGAGAGAGAGAGAGAGAGAGAGAGAGAGAGAGAGAGAGAGAGAGAGAGAGAGAGAGAGAGAGAGAGAAGGAGCATAAGAAGAAAATGAAATAGGTCTGATTATGGAAATACAGGTTTGAATAACATACATAAGGCTAGTTATATTTCCTAAGTGGGAAAAGAAAGTAGTCCCAAAAGTGATATCGCCACTGTAGCGATATATGTGGTATCGTCGGTGTGGCGATATCATTGTTCCCTCACAATCTCATTATATATATATATATATATATATATATATATATATATATATATATAATAATAATAATAATAATAAATGTCATCTTGCCTTGTTAATATTGATTCTCAAGGTGCTAGAGAGTTGTCTAATTTGATTAAACCTAGTCTTAAACAGATGAATTAGCATTTGTTTCATTTAGTGGGAACATTTAGTCAAATTCACTGAATGGAAGTTCCTAGACTGACATTATTTGTTTATAAGAAAGCTCACAATAAAGCTCGATACTTTCGGAAAAAGTGGATAGAAAACGGAAGGCCACGAGGGCTTGTCCATGAATCTTACAATCAATATAAAACTGCTAAAAGGGAATTTAGAAATACTCAAAAATATGCGATACAGGCTCAAGAAGAAGATATTTTTAAAGACTTAGATGAAGCAGCCGAATTGGACGTGAGGCTTTTTTGGAAGTTGTACAACAGACAACGTAACAAGAGCAAATATTCAAAATGTTGTTTTGAATTAAAATATGACGGTGAATTAGCGACTGCTGCGGATGAAATATCTCGACTGTTTGCTTTCCCTGTTGCCTGTATTATATAAACTATTTGAAAAGTGCTTATTTCATAGATTAACTGCATGGTGTAATAGCACTATATATAACTTCCCTAATACTGAACAACAGGGGTTTCAAAAGGGATTGAGTAGTATAACAGCATCTTTCAATCTACACGAAGCTGTTTTTTCCACTTTAGAACTATGATCAAGAGTGTTTCCTACTTTCTTAGATATTAAAAAGGCGTTTGACACTGTGAATCACGACGGAGTTTTTCTAAAACTCAGAAATCTGGGCATTCAAGGAAAGATTTTACATGTATTAAAGGAATCGTACACAAATATTCAAAGCATTGACCTGATGAACGAGTAAAAATCCGAACCTTTTCCAATAGAACGTGGTATTCGACAGGGAGGTTTTTGGCAACATTTTTATATCTTGTTTATATCAATAACCTTTTACAGGAATTACATCAGTCAAAATTAGGGCTACTTGTTGGGTCCACTCCGTCTGGAAATCCAGCATTAGCCAATGATATAACTCTGCTCGCAAACACACCAATAAATTTGCAACAAATGCTTGATATATGTAACAGATACTCAGTAACATGTAACTTCACCTTCAGCGTTAGTAAAAGCTGTGTATTAGTTTTTAATTAGAATAAACAAACAACATGTGAGAAGTTTAACTGGAAAATATGCAATCATACTATACCTATTTAAAGTGAAACCGAACATGTTGGAATTCCTGTGTGTTCCAATATGAAATGCTTGACTAAAGTAGACAGGGCTTTTACTAAAGGCAGAAAATCATTTTATTCTCTTGTAGGGGTTGGCACAAATGAAGCTAGATCCAATCCTCTTACCTACGTCAACTTGTACCAAAAAATTATGATACAATCAGCCCTTTATGGTTGTGAATTTTGGTCGAATATCAGACTCAAAGACTTGAGAAAGCTCGATGTATTTCAGCATCATTGTACCAAAATTCTGCAAGGCTTTCCTCAAAACACGCGGTCAGGAATGAGCGAAAGTTTACTGGGGATAAAGAGAATTATATCAGAAATTGATAAAAGGAAACTGAACTTTCTTGGTAAAGTATGCTATCTTACAGGAAATGTAACAACTAAAAGAATATTTTTATTCAGACTATATCTATATCTTTCTAGAAAAGATGTTACAGAACAAAAATGGCTTTATTCCAGATATATGTAGCATTTTGCAGAAATATAATATTTATGAATTTATTGAAATTTTTGTTAGAGACAAAATATTTCCAGGAAAAATACAATGGAAACAAATTATAAAACATGCTACTCATAAATATGAAACGAGAGCTTTACAAACTTGTACCATACTGACATTTCCTACAAAAGATTCAAAAATGTCCATACTTCTATAAAACCCTTAATTTTATGGCAAACTCCAAAAACAACAAGAGAATTACAGTTAATTAAATCCCTTGGAAATGTTCTGATAACTGTTCCAACTAATAATATGCAAATTTGTAAACATTGCAGTTACTCTTACACAGATGTAATAATCCATGCATTTAATTTATGTCAGAGCACTGTGCGACAACGAGACATATTTTGGACACATATTATAAATAACTTTGACGTTTGTCTTGGCGTGTACCTTCATAATATATCAGATGAAGAATTTATTCAACATCTCTTGGGTAGAGAATTTCCCAACGGTATCGGCTTAAATGAGCCTGAAATACTGAGATATTTTATAATGTCTGCCTCAGTATTCTCTACAACTGTAATTCATGGTTTCTTTTCATGGTAATAAGATCGATTTTCAAATTATCAAGATTTGGAATTATGTGATCGTAGAAATCTTAATAATCATGTCTTCATGCATGCTATTTTTTATTATTATTATTATTTTTTTATATTACATATAAATTATTATTTTCTGTAAAATAATGATGATGTGTACAATGATTAAGTATTGGAGGATTGCGCAAGAGTGCACCATACTTTTAATAAGTATAGTGTCCTCATATAAGAATCCTCATAGGGAAAACTCATAGATTCCTCTCATGTACACCTCTGTTAATTGTATATAACTAATTCAATTCATTTCAATATTGTTTTCTTTTTCCTTTGTCTGCATCCTTATCTCTGAATAGAGGAAATAAAGATTGATGATGATGATGTCCAGTAAAGCAAGCCAAAAGAACGCTGGTTCGAAACTGAATTTCTTTTTGCATATGATTAAACTTTACCTTTTTAAATCATGGCATATATTGTCATGAATTTATGCAAAATACATGCTGCTGTTACCAAATATGAAATAAGGATCCATGCTGCATTTTCTTTTAAATTTGCAAAAGACTTGGTAACTAGGCCTGATTTCATATTCAGATTGTGTCAAATATATAGCATAACATTTTTATTTGGGATCAAAACGGTTTGAGATTTTGATCCCAAATAAGAATGCAGCAATTTGAAATAATGTGATTTCATTCATTTATGTTGCCGATATTGAGAGTCATTTTTCTACATTGGGTATGAAGATATTTTGGTCCTGAACTGTGGAATAAAATGTTTCCGGGTCAGTACCCAGCTAAGTAGTTCATATCTAAATTTAGAGATTTTGTTTCGCTGTGCCTTTCATTGTAAAAAGTATTCATGACAGGAACCGATTTTTGCCATTGGAATATTTGGAAAAAAAATAAATCCTTATGTTTATATGCATTTTATTTTGGTTGTGAAAGCAGTGTGGTGGAAGTGCAGTAATAAATTCAATGTGAGATATGATCACAAACTATGTTTTGGTTGACTTGGAAATGTAACGATGTCCTCGGTAGGTTTGGATCATGTGTTAAACGTAATTATGCTGAGCAACAGCTGTCAAGTCTTGGTTTGTGTAATGGCCTATAATGGAACTGTCACCCCTAGGAATCCCATTTTGACTGGAATATTGGTCTAACTTCAGTTTGGATAAATGTAAGTATGTAATATATGGAAAAATAATGGCGATTTGACCCCAGATGATGTTGTTTTTCGCTACGCATGGCTTCGGTCCTTTGTCTTTAGTGTAGAATTAGGTCAAAGCAATTTGGTTCGTAAGTAGTCTGCCCCTATATACAAGTAAAACTGTATTTATTGATGACAGATAAGATTTTAGTTACATGTTTCCACTCCAATACAAATCCTGCATGACAAACTCAAATACACAAATCATAATTTTACCCTACTACCTGCATTTAAGTTGTAGCATTAGGAATGAGTTGCTGACCTATACTTCTGGATAGGCTCCTTTCAAACAGAGGCTATTTTGGGTTTCCATTTGGATCCACCAGATTCCATTTTGGGTCCACATAATTCTCCGCTCGAGTCCGTTCAATTCAAGTTGGGTCGGTTTAGTTCCGTCTGGGTGTGTTTATTTCTATTTGGGTATTTTATATCTATTTGGTACGAGTCTCCAATTGGGTTCATTTTTGTCCACTTGTGGGAATCACCGCGCCCATCGCAGAGTAAGTCTTTTTACCCCAGGCTTTCACTAACTATCATCAAGTTCACAGCAAGCGAGACCAACAAATATTCAGTTTGAATTCTGCAACATCAGTACTTGAAGGTCAGCTTCCTATCATGATAAAGAGGCAGCTTTGTACTGCACTAAGCCAGGAAGAGGTTGAAAACAGCAAACCCCCAGTTGGCCTACATCTCACTGCCTGTCCTTGCATCAACAAACATTCGCTCCAACGACTTGCATGATCTTGTGTAAAGGTTGGATCTATTTTCTAACATAATCCATTAAATGGTTGGAATGTATTTTGTCTTCAAAACCATAACGTTTTGTAATTTGGAAGTTTCAAAAATGGGTTGAAGGAATTTGAAACCATGCGTTATCGAGATTGCTTTTCCGTTATTACACATAAGCTGAGCCAGTCAAAGTGAAGCATAAATGTAGCTTCGAATTTGTGAGATATTCCTTTACACCAATTAAGTGTATTTACCATAATATTCTTAACCCTATAAAATCATGACAATTTTTCGACCATTTGTTTCATTAAAGGCAGTTATCAAATAGCGATAACCGCAATTATGACAAAACACGTACGTTAGTATGCCTTTTAAGTACTTTGTTTGGGATGGGCCTTTCTGGTTTTAATTATTAAATAAAATATCAATATTTCAGTAGATCAGCGGAATACATTTTATTGATAAATTTTATTTATAAAATTATTAGAGTATGTCTTAGGTTTTTCATATCATTGACCTTATTATAGTAGGCAATTCCAACGTTTTTTCATTGTTTAATTTAAATAACTTTAAAACATATGTATAACAAATAAGATTTAACGAAAAACAATTGAAGAGGAATTATAATGCAATCATTTCAAACATCAATTATTATATTGCTATATCTCCAAATTTGCTAAATCATATTCATTAAACACTTCTTTTATTTTAATAATCTCTTCAATTTCTTTTTTAAGTTTACTAACAAAAGACAAGTTTATTCATAAGTAAAAACTTCATATTTTTTAATCGGAATGAGTGAGTATGTACTTTCTTGGGATATATGAATTTCAAAAGACAAAACGGCCAAATTCTGTGTGTGTGGTTCAATATTTTCATCAATGCAATAGTTTTGCGTTCCTGTATCTGATGAAATGACGTATTTCAGCTGTCAGATGCCGAAAGTGTATAACACGTGATGACCATCCAGATTTCCAGTGCTGTAAATTTATAAACTTTTTATATCAGCTCGATGTTATGACTAATGGTCCTTAAACGTAATTTGCATTCTAACGAAACAATGAAAAACTATCAATTTCATTCGTGTTTAAGTTGTGTGTCAGTGTATCAGTGCGAGCAATAGTATTTGTGTATTCCAGTACATAAATCAAATTGTGTTTTCTACATCGGAAAAAAAGGAATTGTCTCCGATTTCATACAACACTTGCCCTTAGACAGAACTGAAAGCTTGAAAGCCTTAGACAGAACTGAAAGCCCTAAAGTTCAGACCTTTAATATTACCTCTCAGATTGATTAAGTTTCCTCAACGTGAAACTATATTAATATCGGCAGAAGCCACAAACTGTTTAAGAGACAACCATGTGTATGTATTTTCATAATATCAGTTAATTTACTGAGTGTCATTAGAATGGGAGCAGACGAGCATGGGTAATCAATGACGCGTGAAATTTTTGACCGTATTATTTTCCAAAATTAGAGATGCCCTGTAAGATTTTAAGACTGGAAAACAAATCAGATTTAAGTTTTATTTTAGTTCCACAATTAGAAGAATTACACTAAAATGATATGACATATATTAATTTTTATATCGCAAAATCTATAATAAACATCTAGTCGATGTGCGACTGTTAATTTAGTAGAGTTGGGTGTGCTGGATTTCAATTGCTAATTCAATCGAAAAGTGTTTCAACTTCAGGCAAGACAACGTCTAATAAATCGATCAAATGTTTAATGACACGTATGAAGTATATTTGAACTAGTACATTTCTTAAAGATTGCATTCCCGATGTTCTGTTGGTTCACTTCCTCCCAAGGTTCTATTATTATTTTTGTTTAAAACTGAACTGAATGTGTAAAATAGACAGATTGTTCTCTTTTTCGGTAAGACAGAAAAAATTACAAATCTATTAATAATTCAGTGACCATTCAAGACCATTCACAGTGCGAGATATTCGAGAAAAACAATCCCATTAAATGAAATGAACATCTACCTCAAACATTCATCCCGACGTTACTGATACATATATAGCTACTATTATGAACTGTTTCAGAAAAGGCAAATACTTTCCTAGTTTATTTCTATATTTGTGAATACGAATAAAACATATTTTTTTATCTCCTAAAAATAAGAAAATACTTTGCAGATGAAAGTAATCATTTTTCCTCAGTAAATTATATATGTCGCATTTATTGCTTTCCTTGCATTAATATAACGTGTCCTTTCATACATGTCATTTATTATAATGAGAAGACCATCCTAACACAGTGACTATTCCAACTGCATAACTGGAAAGAGAGAGAGGGGGGGGGGAGGGAGGGATTTTAAATTGAACCTGCATTCCTTCTCAAAACCAATTATTAACTTGTATTGAGATCGTGTTCTTTGTAGCTGTAACAGGATGAAGCCGGATTGGGATTGGATTTAGCGAAGACACTGAAAGCAATTTCGTGAATGAGATGTTTATTAATAATGTAATTGAACGATGAATGAATCTGACACCATACTCGTGCGCATATAGTCCAGAAATGGACTTAACAGAATGATGATCACCGAGTTCAACAAATGAAAAAAGGAAATTATATAATTCCTAAATGCAACTAATCAGAACATGTAATTTCAACGAGTAATCAAACGAGAATCAAGGTATGGAACTCATAAACAAATATGATTGATATATGGATCTATCACCATGGATGATCAATATAGAACGTATGCACAAACATGAACAATGTATGATTCTATCACCAAAGGTGATCAAAGTATGGAATTTATAAAAAAAAATATGAATAATGTATGTTTCATCCATAAGTAGGATGTATGTATTATTGATTTTCACTCATATAGCGATATTAAATTAATGATTTCACCCATATAGTGATATTGAATAATATAAATTAAAAAATGGAACATGAATGCATCATTGGGCGTCCAGTTGACGATCACAATGTATTTCCGGTTCAACAACTCTCGTCGAATAATCAAGGAGCCACCACGCATGGCCCATTCCTCCCAGTCTGCCGAAGGATCCCTCGAGAGCCTCCTTATTCCCTACAGACCCGTTGGTCCCGAAGCTTTGGTCCCTCACTTCAATACCGTCTTCGGAGCCAACGTCACCATCGACCCCAGCATCCGGTTTACACAAAATCCTACAGAGTTCTACGAATCCCCATCAAAAACACATCTAAATATAAATGACTAAGCCGTGTAGTACACGAGACACGGTGAAGCACGAATACAATAATATACATTACGCATGCGCTCACCTGAATTTGCTTCGTTACACATTATATCATTTCATTAGAACTACGGTACGAGCTTATTATTGTAATAACCACGTTCGTACATGAATATATGTCCGACAAGAATAATCTCACTGAATAATAAGAACTTGAACATTACTCACCATTTAATGTGTGCAACATATATTTCAATTCAATTTGTCTGTTCAGTTATAAAAATCGCTAACTTGAAACAGACTATACTCTATCTGACAGCATGTGGCATAGGTTTGACTCTCCGTAAAATTTAGAATAAGTTCAGAAACATCCAATATATAAAACAATTCTATCGCATAAAACGGATGGCAAGAAAGAATATAATTTTATATCTCACATACCTCAACAGTTGAAGATTGCTCCCGTAAAGTGGACAGCGTCCTGACAAAACTAGTTGTGTTGTGATCATACATCAAGAATTCATTCTATAGGACCCTGGCTGTGGTGAATATGTTCAGCCAGAGAACTCGAGGTAATTGGTTTTCTCACTGCATCCACTTTGCTCGTGCAACATAAAATGAACCGAACTCCGTATTTTGAAATAGCTAAAGCCGAAAAATAAACCACACTCGGGTAACGCTGTACGCGGCAACGAAACCCGAGTACATTTTCGTTCAGATCTCTCTCTCTCTCTCTCTCTCTCTCTCTCTCTCTCTCTCTCTCTCTCTCTCTCTATATATATATATATATATATATATATATATATATATATATATATATATATATATATATATATATATATATATATATATATATTACTACACACAATTTTGTGACAGTAGTGTCTTACAGTGCAAAATGATAGCCTTGGAAAACCCTTATGTAGTGGTCTAAAATTAATGTTTTTGTACGCTCATTGACGTGGGAATTTTGATTACGACGCTCGCCTTCAATAAATTCTAAGTATGCGCCGTATTCAGATGAGTTTTTGATCTTTTACTTTTGAATGGGTACATGACACTTTTATAGGTAAACTAGGCTCTAACTCGAGTTCAAATCGTCTTATAACGACAATTGGAGAGTGACAGAACGTGCTGTCTATGCTTAATTTGCCATCCCTAGTGTTAATTTTTGAGTTGGCTGTGTAAAGTTGCATGTACTATGTCGATCTCGTTGCCAGGTGTGCAGACATCGCGATACATACGACTGTGTGACGAACAAGGCACTGGGAAACACCCTACCTTATTTTAGTTTTTAATCGTCTGCCCGACGTTTATGTCCCGCTCGGATCCCCCGGCACACACACACACACACATACACACATTTTTTATTGACACTATTATAGCTTTGATCAAAATATTTTCACCACTGTTAATTGATAGAACCACAACATCATGTCATGCCATTATCTCAATTTTCGTCTTTTTTTTTCGAGGGATTAACATGTTTGGATCAAATATTCTGAACTAATAACTAGGTCCGCATCGTGTGTTCCATAAGTCTGTACTGTTTCTGTCTGTTTATTTCAGTCTTATTTAATTTAATCTCCACGTGGCTGCAAAAGCCTAGCTATATCTTATACATACGTGCCTACTCAGTTCATATGACCATTTTAGATTGGCTACCATGGTAACCCTGATCTTTGAGGAAGGCACTGTACTCACATTGCTTTGGCCCTAAATAATCTTCTTGTCTTGCTGTGCCTTAAAACACCAAACCAAACCAATCACATAATACAGTTAAATGTAGAATTGGGATCTTTTGAAAATTTCAGTTTAGAATTATTGAACACTTAAACTTTGTTGTTTTTTTATCATTCTGCATTATATTCTTGCTCTGATGAATTCTCTTGATGATATTCATTAGTTGACAAAAGATTAAATCTTAAACGTGGAGAAGAGACAACTGCATTAGAGCAAAAGAAGAATCAGAAGAAAAATCAGAATATTTTAACTGCAATTATGTCAGTTATCAGGTGATGGTATGGATGTTATTTGTCAGAGGAATGACTTTTATTTTTGTAGTATGGATATCTTGTCTTCTAAAGAAGTTTCACTACACATTAAGAAGTAACATCGTACAGTGATGTATCTTTATCATATTTATTACACATTAAAAAGACATATCGTACTGTGATGTATCCCTGTCACATTTATTACACGTTAAGAACATCTATAGTACTATGATGTATCCCTATCACTTTTATTACACACTAAGAAGATATATCGTACTGTGATGTATCCCTATCATATTTATTACACGTTA
This sequence comes from Margaritifera margaritifera, assembly GCA_029931535.1. Taxonomy (NCBI): domain Eukaryota; kingdom Metazoa; phylum Mollusca; class Bivalvia; order Unionida; family Margaritiferidae; genus Margaritifera; species Margaritifera margaritifera. The sequence goes on from JAQPZY010001598.1 coordinate 1,713,847, forward strand.
AGAAGACATATTGTAATGTGATGTATCCCTATCATATTTATTACACATTAAGAAGACATATCGTAATGTGATGTCTCCCTATCACATTTATTACACGTTAAGAAGACATATCGTAATGTGACATATCCTGTCACATTTATTCGGAACTTTCAAAATTGTTACAATTTCTTTTGTGATGAGAATTATAATTATATCATAATTTACAAAAGTAACGAACATTGAAACATAAACAAATAAAAAAATTTTGCAACAAATTTAAAAACGGATTTATTTTAGAATGAATTGGATGTTACATTTCCAAAGATACTAATTGATTGTTCGAAGTAAATTAAATTAGCACATCGTTTCCTCAGAATCAAGCTAAGAGATTTAGTCGATTACAATAAGGTGGCGAGGAGGCTTTGGTTTAATGAACGCTATGGTATGAATACAAATGCTTGATTTAATACGTTTAAAATAGGATTTGTAAATATGCATTGTATTCTTTCTGATTAAACACTATCTGATTTGATTATCACTGGAACGTTGTTTGCTTCCTTAAAGTCTAGCATTAAACTTATTACACGACCATCACACAGCTGGTGATAATCTCAAATACATATTGTGAATCCTATACAAAGTGGTTTTAAGCCCTGTGATGAGTGATCTCAAATAGCGGTTTCAATTGTCATCAAAAAGATGACAAACTGTCTGACTTTTCATTATTTTTAAAATTTATTTATCTGTTTACATATTTATTAAATATATTAACCCATCTATGGCATTGTGATAGTGCGATTGTTAGTGTCCTTAATAACCACCAGCTTTTTCAGCATGCAGCGTGTCGTTATATATATATATATATATATATATATATATATATATATATATATATATATATATATATGACATAAAGCATATATGTCCCATCTAGGGCATTTATTTTATTTAAACAAAGAAACACATTTGGCCCAAAAAATGATTACTTTAATCTTCTCTGTGATATTTACAAATAGTAAGAGAAATGAATTTATATTTTTTTATCATCTCTACAGTGCTAGCAAGAGATCAATGACAAAGACAGAATTAAAGTCCTTGTTGCTATTTTTGACCGCTCGATGAGATTTTGCATAACATTCTTCTGTATGCTTCCACTTTAAGCCATAGCATGTTCGTATCATGTGCAGCAAAAGAGCCCTTATATAAACTTAGCATCAGCTCTAACTCGTTTTGACTTTATTTTATCAGTTGCCGGTAAGTAGCATGTAGGCTCTTTAACCAATCCAACATGGAATCCCACACCAAAAAAGAAAAACAATATTTTAGGGTATGTTTTCTAAACATAAATTACAGCATTTTAGGGGGTAATTTTCAAAATTAAAAAGGTCACCAAGCAGACCCTCAAATAATACCTTTTACGCATCAGTTATTCCAGCATCCAGTTTTTCATAATTTAAAATATCAGCACCAAGCTGATAATTATTTGAATAAATGGATCCAAGATTTCAACTGAAAAAACACTGAAATATATCATCGTCCAGGTATGAAGTTTAGAACACCAATAAATGGCAAATAGGTGTGCCAGTGATATGTGAATTGTTTAAATTGTTAACAATGTATTACACTGAAGATAAATAGTATTCAATTAATCTTTACTATATTTGATAATGATAATTCAAGGCTTAGATATAGAGATAAATGCAATATGAATTTTTGGGATAATCAAGTTAACTGGGCTATATAGTTAGCAACTTCAGAGTGTGGAATATCTTTCAGTCATATTGATGAAAGCAATAAGTGAATTCCTGATTTGGTTAAAGTAATTACCAGATTTCATATTTACATTAAAGTTATGAACATTTTAAATTAAGCTGAAGATCCATTACCAGGACAATTAGCAGAAGGCAGTGATAAAACAACATTTAATGCAAACAACAATATTATTAATAATTATAAAGTATCAAAAGATATGCAATTTATTTAAAATATCGCCAGATGAAGATCTGGGATATTATTTTTTAAAATATGAAGCAGTTATTATATATTCAAGAATTTACCGGAAAAAGCAAAATGCCCATAATTAGATGGTACTAAAAAAAAACATTATACTTATGCTTTTTATGCTAGATAAAAAAATCTAGGAAAATCCTGATGTAAAATATTGTTATATACATATGAATACATTATTAAAGGAACCCTATGAAATAAACTTAGATATTAAACCAACAACATATCATGTTCCATGATATCAACAACCACCAATGTTTCCCAGATCAATAAGTGCTGAACTTAATTTTGACAATTTTAGAATAGCTAATCTTGGTTGAACCAATTTAAAATGAATGATGCTGTCAACAGGGAATTTGTTAAAACAAGAACTAGGAACCAAATTAAGGATTTATCTAAGGATATCAAAACATATTTTAACAACAAAATAAAAACGGTACCAAAAGAAAGAGAACATAACATAATACAATTACAAGGTTTGGTAAATGACAAAAGGCAGAATATATTGGATGCATAGGATCTGTTTAAAGAAATATTTGAGATTTTCAAAAGGCTATTCAAAATCTGAAAAGGGATAAAGAATGGAAAAGTGCCTCCAAACAAAGTTATATAAGAAAAACGAATAATGTTTGATCTGATAAATCAAGAAATAAATGCTTTGAAAGATTATGTTGTTAAGTTGGAGGAGCTCAAGAATAAGACTGATACAATACAAAACAGGACTAATGAACTCTAAAACAAATAGTAAAAAGTAATATATGGATCAGGAAATTACTGACAATAACAAAAACTTGGCAGATCTGGCAACAACAGTAAAAAGAAAATTAACAAATCTTTAAAATAAAATTATTGCAAATACAAATTCACTGCTAACAATTTCAAAGGATTATAATTTTATAGAAATTAAGAAGACCATTGATGATATAAAAATAAAATTGGATTGGAAATGAATACAAAATTAATTACATGAAGGTAACATGCAATGTATCAATAACAGAACTATCAGATACAAGTGATCTGATTACAAATGGCATTAAATCAATAAAGGATAATATCAATGCATCAGGTACAAAGGATACTAAATTAAATAATAATATAGAATATGTTGCACAAAAATTTACATCAATAACTGAAATAAATAATAAACTTAAAAGTTGAATGATATTCCTGGACGTATAGTTTTAAATGATCATAGGATTTTCGTAAATGAAATCAGTTAATAAGAATTGACATAAAATATAGAAACAACCAGATATGTTGATGTAACAAAAGAAAGTAAAGTAGTAGCAAGCATTTTCTACAGAAAATTTGGTCATAAAAACAATATGAACTTTTACCACAAATACTAGATCTTGAAATATATAAATTTAAAGTATCATATTTTTGTAACACAATGAATATATAGAAGATCTAACGTAAACTGAAGAAAAGGTATTTTACTATAAATCAGTCTCTACTATGTCCTTTGAAATTCATCTTATTATTGAATAAGATAAACAACTAGTTATTCATGACTTTTTTTATTTTCGCTTATAATTAACAAGGAAGGTAATATTATTAAATTGTTTGTATTGCAACTTAAATATAACAATATTTTAACAATAAAAGAGCATTGCATTTATTAAAAACTCCAAATTTAAACTTAACCACGATTCAATTAAAATACTAGCACCCGAAATTCCTGTTCAAATTATATTACAATTTACTTTGTTACTTGATAGTGTCTGTAATTTAATAGATGGATTCAGTTTTAATTCTATCTGATTTTTCATTAATTACTATATTTGCTTTTACTCTTACTGGATTACTGGAGCAGTTACTTAATTAAAGTGGTCATATATCAGAAGAAATAAAAAGGGATGGAGCTCGGAAGAAGTAAGAAAAAGAATCAATGAATAGAAGGAAAATTTTAAAAAGGTCAGTGAACCCTTAAACCAAATATTGTTAGAACAAAGAATATGTAGCACAAAAATAAATAATTTGATGCAGTCTGCTGCATTGTACATAAATCAAACGTTTCGATATTGTTTCCCCCTCCCCTACCCGATCCCCCCCCCCAAAAAAAAATATAGAATGTGCTCCCAACTCTCCACCCTTTGATAATAAGTAGGTTATATTTAAATATGTTTTTGCTACCGTGGTTGTTCGATTATTCAAATCTGTATATGGTTTACGACGACCCAGCAGTAACATGTCCATTGATAATATTTTATGCTGATCATCACTGTATAAGGAGAGATTATAGATCAACCCATGACAATGATTTGAATGACAGTGGAATTAAATTGGCAAATCTTCAACGTTGATTCATCTTCAAAAAACAAGAAAAACAGGCATCGGATCAAACAAAGTATACGTTTATTTTGTGGCAGAAGGAAAATCACTTGAAATATATGTAATACTAGTTACAAACATCAGAGAAACATAAAAGATTTTAAAAACAGCCAATCAATAAAAAATACAGTATTCAAGGAAGGACATATATATTATTACGTCCGACGATAGAATGCCTTTAGTTGATAATAATTAAAGAAAATAAATGGAAACAAGTTGTTACAGGAGCACAATAACATTTCAATGTCTCTTGTATTTATTGATATTGCCATTACAGTCTTCTTTTATTGTAATGCATATACGTTTTAATTCAGTTTCCTATTACTTTCCTCACGTGTGAGATATATAATAGCCAGACCACACAGCGTACACGATGAATGATTACAAGGTTATGCATGTTCCTTATCGTCCAATTTCTGGCACATCCTATTTTACATCATTCTCAAAGTTGTTTCTTTGTTTACTGCACTTTCTATTTGTTATATTGTGATATGTTTGATAGAAACTTTAACAGAAATTCATTTATAAACTAGGACTAAATTCACGTAGTCCTAACTGTATATATTTATAAAGAATTGTACATGAGTACTCATTTAAAATAAAATTAATAAAGCCAGTCGAATAGTTTATTTCTTGAAATGGCAATGCAAGCAGTCTCTTGTCTTTTTGAGTATGGGTTTGGGATAGCTGTTAACCTTACTGATTGCTTTGTTTAAAGATTATTTGTCTCACTCTATGGCAAGAACTTTGAAATAGAACTTACTTAAAATAATCCGTTCCTTTGTGAATCTGTATTTCCATGATTGACAGCATTGCTGTATATGTAATGGGTAGTTGTATGGCCACCAGGTCAATTAATATTTTCCATAATTTTATTATGATAGTCATGAATCTGACCTTCTCTGCTATAGTGGCTTTCAAATCAGTTCTACATTCAGTAAGAGTAATTTTCTTTGTGTCAAACAACCTGTAAGCCATTGTATATTTCAAGTCTGTCTTCATGTTATTTTGTTTGTTTGTTTTTTTGTTAGGTTTTTTAAATTCCGAGATCCAACAAGTTTGAATAGTAAGGAGGCCTCGTAAGGTATATGACTGGATGCAACCATAGTGGAATTTTTATAAGGAACTTTTGGGATCCTATTTTTTTTTTTCCAAGGACAGGTTGTTTCAGATGTCAACACTTAGTTTTTGGTGCAGGTATGTTTTAGCATGCTGGATTTAAATATTTATATCTTTGTTTCTCTCTTGATAAGCTTTCTCTTTTTGTATCGGCCGTAGGCTCTGAAACTCGCAACGATGGAAGTTGCCACAAGCAGTAAGGTGAGCAGGCAAAACTCTACAAATCTGGAAAGAAAAAGTTAATATGTATTTTCGCAACTGCGGATGATTTCGAGACATATATTTTCTTCTGCAGTGTTCAGACCTCAGTATTTAAAGGTTTCTAATTTTATAGACAGAGACTTACACAATGTCCTAAAGAGAGACGGATACAAAAAAAGTAGACGCAAAGAAAACCGAGAGAAAGCTATATACAATACAGCTCACTAAATAACATGAGTGACATATAATAGTATTCTTGATTAGAAAGAGAAGGTGGCAACAATAATACTTTAGTAGTAGTATTAGTTGTTGTAGTAATAGTATTTGTAATTCCTCTTGTTCTTATTCTTCTACTACTCACTATCTAATTCCACCAGATTCTGTGCTTGCAATAATCGATTTTTCAGTTTAAATCCTGTAAACATTTAAGTTTGCCGTCGGTAGTGCCCTAAATCGCCTTCAGCGAGATTGATATGTTATTTTCAGGAAAGCAAAGGTCTCTTAACCTTATTTTTAAACACTTTTTTTGACGTTTCATTTTTTTTTATTCAAAGTAAAATCTCATTAGAATTAAATGAGATATCGCAGGTGTGCAAAAAAAACAACCTCAATTATAAAAAAAAAATCCTACGTCGATTTCTTTTTTCAGCCATCATTAAATATTTTATTTTCAGAGAAATGAAACAAAATCATAGGTTGATGTCGCCGATTCATGTCGTAGTCCACGAAAAGGTTCATTACGCAAATATATTTTTCAAAGGGATCGAAAAACTGTAATACGTAAATAATAAGATATTTTCAATAGAAGAATTATATAGTGATTTTATAGGAAAAATATCTAATTAAAAAAATATTGTGCAATCTACTTGATAATTTGAAAACTTTGAGTTTTATATTTACTATAGGTGGTTATAATAAGTAGAATGACAAAGATAGTGTTGAACTAGAACGTCGATTCCATACCATTTAATTGATAACCAGGCAAAAAAGCCTGACTGAGAGGTATTGATCTTTCTTTTGCATTATCCTCTAAAAAATAATTTACTATAGCCTCGACCAATTCTTTGACTCACTTTCAAAACATTGCCTTATTCTGAAACATTCGTGCCTGGATAGTTGATGCAAACATATTAGGCATAGTTCAATAATAAAATAACTACTAAAAACAACCTAGAACAAAGAGATACTCACATAAAAGTTATCTGATGTGATGAAATGTACAATACAATTGGTATAGTTCACGCTACATGATGCCAACTCTGCTACTGAGCTATTACAATTGGAAGTAAAATAAAAACCGATCGATGAACATCATTTCAATTTACTGTTTACATTTTCAGTATAAATTTTAATGTTTACTTAACTTTCAAGTGGATATCCTCATTTTGGTCCCTTTAAAACACCAATTATTTTCAGCCAACACAAATTGGTTATATGATGCGCCAAGTAACTAATCACATGCATGTACTCTATTTTCTTTAGGATGTTGAATGTTCTATTGAGTTTTTTTTTCTGTAAGGGTTCTGCGATTATTTTAACCAGAAGAAAGTAGAACCATTGGATTATTGAATAAAGTTGAAATATGAATCATTACAATTGAAGCCCTTCCATGCCTGTCATTTAAAAGTAGTGGAGTTATTGCGCCGGAAGAAAATGCCGAGTATTATCGAATTTTCTTGAGTACCTTGGTGTTATTTTGCTTTTAGAGAGCTGCTATCTTCAGTGTAACCTTATTAGCATAATTGAATAAACTGTTCTGAGAAATCACTATGAATCATCTTTAACACCGACATGTTTATTGGTTCGATTTCAAAGAATTCCCGCATTCTCGGTATAAAAGGTCTATAATATAATTGTTGGCACATAATTGCTTCTCCAGATTAAAACCCATTCCTCTAATACTATAGATGCTGTTCAAATCTAGAAGTTAGTATGGATTTGATTATAAAGTTTGCCTTTGTAAAATAATTAATTTCTTACGTTGGCTAGCTGTATCAAATCTCAAATAACACCTAGTGAATAAAACTTGTAAAGAAATAAAATGGAAAAGTTACATTTTTATGTTGAATTTGAAATAAAATGATTATTTGTTGCATACAATACTGAAAAGTGTTGAAAATAGAATTTCGATAAAAAAAGGTTCTTGTCAGGGGCAACCATAATATATTTAATTGAAAACAATCGACTTCTAATTATTGATTATATTTAAATTTTTAGTCTGTTGTAAAGTGCCATAATATTCGCCACTAATATCGTCAAGTTCGCAATTAATTTCGTAAACAGCACCATTTATGAGCCAATATGTTTCATTTATCCGCATATTTTACTCCATGTGTGTCTCAGCTACATTATTTTTTCTCTGCAAACACTACTTACAGGCATGTTGATTATTTTGTAGTCTTTGATGTAAAGTTATTATACCGCAAAATAATTTTTTTCTTAAACTGATATTGCTAATACTACTACTACTACTACTACTACTACTACTACTACTACTACTACTACTACTACTATATCAATACTTTTGACTATAAATATATCTATTCCTCAAAATTACATAACAACAAAATAATTCTTGAACATTAGTAGACCGGGGCGATTCTATTGTTTGGGATATATTATTCTGAATCAGTTGTTTTAGCGTTGTAAACTCTCTCTCTCTCTCTCTCTCTCTCTCTCTCTCTCTCTCTCTCTCTCTCTCTCTCTCTGCATCGCGCCTTTTTAGGTAAATGCTGATCAAACCAATCCATTTTAAATCAATGGATATTTATTTTTTTATTATCCTGTAGGCAAAACTATCTGTTTGACTACTTTCTGCGATGGTGAATAGTTTCATTTGGTCTTGCGTGTAGAACAACAACATATGGTTTGCAAATACACATGATGCAATAAAGTCACCTATAAGCAGAGGTTATTGGTATAAAAAGACCGGAACATTGACATCATATATCATGGAAATCGAATGTAAATTTAACCAGATATTTCAGCACACACAAAAATATTTTGCTTTCAGATATCGAATGTAAGTAAACGTTTGAGAATGGTTACTGAGAAATACATAGGAAATTTAAATAATGTTGAATTCGCAAGGTAAACGTAAGAAACATTTTGTGATATTGTTAATGTGATTTGTTGATCAAAATATAGCTGAAGTACGACATTGACAACGAAAAGATAAAATGCAATACAAAATGTTTAAAAGTACGACAAGTATGCCTTGTTTTTTGGTCTACATGATGTAGTGGATACAAATACTTTGACTGTGTCAATCACATGTAGCAGTCAAACAAACATGTGGGTCGATTTATATGTATACAAACAGGCAGATAAAGTGCTTTAATGCGTGACTTATTTGATAAAAAGCATTCATTATCAGTATCTGTAGTCAATATTGATGAATATGTCTATACCTACCTATGCAAGAGCTGAAATAGAAACCAAGGCCAGGGTGAAGCTTCGGATACTGAGCTGAATACTCCATATACACCAAACACCGCATACAATACGAAAATCGTGTTGACAATAAACAGAAACCCTACTCCATATCCAATGCTCACAACCCTTTGAATCATTCGGCACTGTCTCACCATATACAAACTTAAATACGAGAAGGACCGAGGAGCCATCACCGGAAATTTCTGTGCGGTCATTTCTTTGTCCAAAGAAAGGGAAGATATGGATTGAATCATTTCCTCTTTTTCAGTTTGACCACTTTGTTCATTTTCGATATCAGCCAAATAGCCAGACTCTAATGTAAAGTCTTCAAGTAGTACCTCTGTAGAGCTGCAAAAAAGCATGTTTTGATTCTCCGCCTCAATACCTACGCCCAAATTCGCAGTGGGGATAAGAGAAGAATGATTTTCTTGCATCGAAACATATTGCATAAATTCAGTATCAAAAGTTGGTCTTTCGGTAGTATCTGATTCACAAGTTAGAAAAGGGTCAAAGGATTCATTCAGAAAGACAGTTTCGAAAATCACACTTCTTTGAGTATCCTGATTATCTGACACGCAAGGTTTTAAGATGGGCCTCGAGTTCTGCACACACAGTTCAGAATCAGATGAGTCTGTCTCTCCCATAATTGCATTTGAATTAGGGGACTGTCTTCTGGACCTCAACCTAGACCTTCCATCGCCAGAGCGAGATTGCAGGTCTTTGTACCCGAAAGGTTTCCTTCTTTGCTTACTTCGGGACTGGATGCTTTCATCACTGTCTATATCTTTACTGGTCTCGCTAGTTTGGTCTTCCCTAGTTCTTGTTTCCTCTATTTTGTTTGATACTTTAAACCCCGTATACACAAAGCACACGGAAAGGTATAACGAAAGTGATATAAATATCAGTTCAGGTATAATAAGAATCCATTTAATGGTTGGTTTGAAATAAAGTAAGGATTCAATAAACAATATGAAGCAAAAGTAAAACAAGGTAAGCAATAAAACATGCTTGTTTCGTCGAAAACTTTTGACTGTGACTTGCGCGGCACACATGTAATGGAGAGTGTTCTGCAAAGAAATATATACAGCGAGAGTAGATGGTTTAAGAATCTGTAACAAAATACGGACACAAACAGGAGGCAATCGGTTCCATCTGCAATATGGGTCAACAACTGAAAACGCCCCCATGGAAATCCCAGAGATAACAACACCGAACATAGCGATTGATGGTTGTCTTCTCCGTACAACTGTACAATTGAAACGAATAATCACCATCAGACATATAAACGTTTCGACCAAAAATAATGTTCCATAGCCGTAGGTGAGTACATACCATGTCGTGCCTAGTGTGCCAGTAACATTATGCCAGTCCGGTAATGGTTCGAGGAAAAGATTTTCAGTTGTCTGGTGAACTCCCTGATACGAGATATTGGAAAACATTGAATAAACTTATAGCTCATACGATGATTGGACCAACACAATTTAGGCATTCAATGAATCATTCCCGCAGACATTACCACGCAGAAAAGCTCGTGACAATATATGAATCGTATGGTATCGTGCAAGAGGAGAAATAGAAAAATGTTTTATACCCATGTAAAATTGCTTGTCAATTTCAAGACCTCCACATAGTGAATGCCATGCTTAATTTGTACTTGCACATGAGTAATAAATGAATCTATCATTTTTCGTGTATTCACGGCACTTTTGACTTAAAGTAATTAATTTCAAATGCAATATGTCTAACAACACACACAGAGCATTATTTGTGCATGTGAAACGTTGCAACAGAATATATATCCTGATGTCATAGTCATACTAATCCAAATTGACTATTAATCCACGAAAGACTGAATTAGTACATGGACCAACTCATGTTGTCGACAGAATTATCTTTCCAGACTGCATCATCCACTCGCCAGGTAAGCTACTGTGTAAGTATTTACACATAAACAAAGTTCAATGTAATCATATCCATCTCCAACTCATTCGTGGAAAATAAATATCAGTAACAAGTAATCAATATTTCTTCGCTAAAAGGTGTGCTTGAATTAGCCTCGCAGTATGAAGTCATCAGCTTGTCTGCTTTGTAACTAGATTAATCTCTACGTGAGGATAAATGTCTAACAAAGGAAACTTCACGTTATTTTAGCCTTACGATAGCTGTATCATCATGCTCCTCAGTAAATCTCGACATGTCAGGCTAAAGAAAACTCTGACGATACAAATCCTTATTACAGCTTCTCAGTTCGAGAGTTTACCTCTGAAAACGATTATTCCACATTCAGGCTTTGTAAAGTTATTGATAATTGTAAAGCCCTCTGCCAGCGTAATTCCTTTACATACAATCACCTTTCATTGATTGTTGCGTCTCGGCAAGCCGTGCCATATCATTAATTCTTTATGATTCAATTACGTGTGAGCGGCTAAGATTCAAAACGCATGTTTATGTTACCACTTCACTTCTTATCGATTTATTTCTATATTAACGAAATATTTCGATATTAATACTTTATTATACAGTCTACAACATGAATTATTCATTCACTTACTTATAATTACTACATTGTTTGTAGTACATGTTCGTATTATTCTTATTGTTGTGGCTATTGCTGTAATTGCATAAACATGAATTATCAGGGAGATAATTAATCCATGGTTACACCACTTTATATTAAGAAAATAGATGGCGCTATTGCTCCTCTTTTCAAACAACACTTCCATTAGACATACAATCAAATAAAGTTTTGTAAATTCAGAGCATTCTTTTTGTGCTTATTATTTGTCTCCGTTTTCTAATTGCCTTCGTCAAAGTCTCAATCAGAGACGAAAGCACGCAGGCTAGTTACAACTTAGTTTTGCGCTGTTCTTCATAAATGTCAACTGCATCGATGATGGAGTTTCAAGGAGGCATGCATATACATTTTGGTGGAAATATATATGGTGGCAACTTTGAGGTCCACGTTCACACAGACACTAACATAATCCAAGAATGAAAAGCCAGCAAAAGCTTTATAATTCTTGAATCGGACACCTATTCCAAATTTTAGATGAGACAGATCCGTTGGAGAAAAGAAACGTCACTGTGGTGTACAGATTTACTGGGGTTTTTTTGATGAACTGATAACAATTCTCCTTTTGATATACTTCTATAAAATTAATTATCTGATTTAGAATGTTTGTTTTCGTATTTTTCTAGCTGTTTGAACAATCCACATACAATTCCCTTTGAAGTATTTCCTTTACTGTCTATTTCTCTATATATTCCTATCAAAGGCCATGTCCTGATTACACAACATGATATGTTCCAGAACGTCTAGGTTTCGCTAACCCTTCCTACCATTATTTAATCTGGAATGACGGTAGTGGACAAGTTTTGACAGTAGCAATGCAATTATGCACAAGCAGGAGGCTTCTGTACTTCATGAAAATGTCAGGATTACATTTTGAAGTTGTCTGATGACAGAGGGTGCCAAGTGAATTGCCAAATTGCTTTATACATGCGCATTCAGAACATGCTGGCTCAGGGGAATTGATCATATTAAACGAATTGCTATTTTGGTCCTACTGAAATGTCACGCGGGAAATAAGCTGTTAACCGTTCCAATATCACTACACGTGCTTCACTGCTTCAACCTTAAAAGTATTAGGAATGATATTTTTCTTACATTCCGTCTTGTACCTGTTTCCTGGATTGAGCACATACACACTGACAATGCATAGAAGCAAATTGCTTCTCACCATGCTAAATTCAAACTGTATCGATCTTCATTTATAATTGCAAAATACATGCGTGTTAAAATATTTTTGAATCAATACACATGAAAGAAATATAGCTAATGGTTTATTTAAGAAGATGCATTGGATTGATTAGATATCGATCTTTTCCGTATACTATGCATGCCTCTTGTTGCCCAGTGAATGTTTTGCATATGTTTTGAATGAAATTAATGAAATCCGATGTTTTATATTGCATGGTTATACAGTTACCATATCATCTCTTGTAATCGAAGCAAATCTCCTCAACAAATCCTTGCTAACATACTGGACTTCTGCTTCTACATGATACCCAAAAACACAAGGAGTCTGCATTAAATGGAACATCGGACAGAACAAACAGTAATTAACACATCTAGAGGGCAGCACATAGCTTTATATTTAGAACAGTTCTAAATGTTTGGTCTACGCATTCTAGTTATCTTCAAAAAGAAGAAATTCTATGGGTCAAGACGAATCTGCTAGCACCCCCCCCCCCCCGCCCCCTCTGACGGGATTGTTCTTTTAGTTTGTAATCTCTTAAAGTCATTTAAAAGGTAAGTAACAAGGTACGCAAAATGTGATCAGTCTCTTTTTTATTCCCACATTGTTCTCAAAGATGAAATACATAAACGTCGTAGACGGCACTGCTGTCAAAGAAACCTTAAGATTGTTGACCTGTTAGTTATTTTACCCCCTTCTTGCCAAGTAACTTCTGCACCTAATAGTCAATTTGCAGTTATTATCTCTTAGTATGATGCAATTTGCAGTTATCATATCTTAGTATGATGCAATTTGCAGTTGTCATCTCTTAGTATGGTGCAATTTGCAGTTATCATCTCTTAGTATGGTGCAATTTGCAGTTGTCATCACTTAGTATGGTGCAATTTGCTCTGAGGCTTCCTTTAGTATCCTGCATATCCACAATCGTGAATTTGCTTTATTTAATTTCGATCTCATCCCATTGTAAGTTACAGCTGCTGTGTAGGACTTTGTATCATGATGCTATTGGGTCCTTTCTAATTGAATTCAGAACTGTTTCTTTTTCTTTTCTTTTTTTTTCATCATATCCAGGTTGTAATAAACATATTTGCATTACGACTTTGTGCATTTATGAACGAGACATTGCAACGTTTACATGAATTATTCTAGTATAGAAGCATATACTGTACATAGATGGTAAGTATTCATTATTTGCTTGGAATTCATTTCTAGGCGTATGTGACCGCACAATCATCTACAATGTACACTTACGGACATGTTTACTGTGCTTACATTAAATACAATTAGTTTTGTCTAGCCATGCAATCTTTACTTGTTTTGTTGTAAAAAAAAAATGTTCGTTCGTATGTTGTAGATCATGGTAGCAGATTGACAGGGTAAGAAAGTTAAAGTGAATTAAAATGAAATTAATTAATTTATTTTCTAAAAGCAATTCGAAGTGTGTACATTGGTTGACGTCAATAAACACTTAAAGACCTTTCTGAGTTTAGTTATAAGATATATGCGTTATCAGTTTAAGGTGATATTATATCTTGTCATCATCCTACATATTTTCAGTTATGGTGGGTGGCTGATACATAAGTCCATCAGCAGAGAGAAAGGGTTGACATCAGGGTGGGTGCCTGATAATAAACCCATCGGTAGATAGAAAGGATTGACATCAGGGTTTGTGCCTGATACATAAACCCATCGTCAGAGAGACAGGATTGAAATCAGGTAAAAAGTCCTCTTCGATATGTACATATATGGATGTACAAGGGGAAAAATGGGCCAATCTTAATGTGGACATATTTCTTACACGTTCCTGTAGTGTTCTTCACATATCTCAAGACAAAAATAATTTTGAATTTATTCATGCTCTCTTTGTTTGTTTGTCTGTCTGTCTGTCTCATGTCATTCGAACATAATATCAACTGTTTCCTCGAAGGTTAATGCAATGGCATTGATTCAACTGCACGCCAAGCTCACAATCATTAGTGCAATGTTTCACTGGCTTCGAAAAAATGTAATATAGTGCAATGATAATATAGTTTATCCTTAGATTTACAGCACTAGTAATCTCGAGAGTATTTGGTTGTGCTTTAGTTTATTCTAATTTGCACCCAAGGTGTGCTACGGGCGTGATAATTTCATAATCTAGTATATTCCTGATTTGAGTTTCTTCACATGATGTTAGAACGGATACATAATGTCTTCCATCGTTTTGTGCTACTTTACTGGGATAGTCGTTGTAAATGTGAAATTGTAATTGTTTAGGTCATCACGGACAGATCATCAGCATCATCATTTTCTTCTTTAATATTAGTTTCAGAATTAAAATCGTCAAAGTTGTCATAGTTTTTCCTCTAAATCAGGGTACAGACCCTGTATTTCTTTCCAAGGAAGTATTAGTTTCTTTGTTTGTTTTTTAAGCTTGTGTCAGTTGTTATGACCTTGCTTCTCCAAGTATAGCTTTCTTTTCTATTTGATAATTTAACTGCATTTCTTGAGACTTTAATGCTTTTTACAGTTAAGTATTGCTCGAAATTTAACAAAACGAAGAAATGACACGAACTATTGACTGAAACAATGAAATACCATATAGCACTTTCTTTTAGTGATGGAGAAAGTTTAGCTATTCAATACTCTCAGATTGATTTCGAGAAAATAAATCCCGTAAATTTTGTTATTAAAAAAAATAAATGTCTGCAAACTTTTTATAAGTTGAGGAAACTTTAAAAAGAAAACAACGTAAAGGAACAGCACGAGAATGCTCCGGCAGTCTCTGCTCTCAGCATGTATTGTAAAAATACAACAATAACTATAGATATAATCTGAAATTAATGTTTCTTCCTTCCTGGGGCACTCGATCATTGGTATTGGTACTTAAATTCAGTAATACATTAGTTAATCACTGTCACTGATGTCGTGAATAGAGAGTTATGAACACACCAAATCAGAATACAAGCTTTATGTGGCATTAAATTGCAAAAGCAATTCATAGCTACAGATGTAAAGATGCACACATATGTCATACTGCATAAGATAAGCGACATAATTCTATCGAGTATTAAATAGAATATACATAACTTTTAAGAAAGAAAATTAACACGACATTCACATTAAATTATACTTGATTATATTACTCTTAGAATGCAATTTAATCATTCATTACTTGTACGAAATTTGTTTTTTTTTCTTCTGACCTTTTCTGTTGCGCCAAGTATAAAAATGTAGACATCGCGTTTAAGATTCGTTTTAAATGGCATTAAATTTTTGGTAAATATTTTCTTCTCAATTCCCTATTAAATCGGCAAACAAGCAAAAACTTATATTCATTTTCGACAGCTATTAAATTACACATGTTACACAGCAGCTCGTTTATTGGTACTCCCCTCTAACAACATGTTCTACATTCAAATTATGCAATACTGCTCTAAATCTACTTAGTGCAATTTTAAAACGAGATTCATTTATCATATCCATGTACTTTTTAAATGACACATATTTTGTATACTAGGAATAATACTCTACCTTCTTTGGTCATCTCACAGAGGATATCCACTTTTGCTTATAAAAACTGCATCTCTTATTTCATTGACTGGTATCAATATATCTAATTGATTGTTCCGTACGTAAGAAAATCCTAAATTATCTAACAGAGGTTTTACTTGAATGCCACATTTTTCCCAATATAAGAGTTACCGTTATCAGCATTGCTTTTTACCATAGTATAAGTTCTACAAATCAAACTGTCTCTATTAACCAATATTCTAGTTTAAAAATGTAACAGGCGTATTTTGCTAATTTCCCACAGTGTGCATCTCCCCAGTTCACCATAGAGAACATCCAAATTAGCAGATTTTTTTACCCCTAAAAAACATTATCAAAATTTGTTATGAACATTTTCAACATTTTCTCCTGGGTAAAAACCCCAGGTAAAAAACCCCAGTATCTCTGATCCACGGTTAAACACAGATCCAACGAGAGTATCAAAATGTTTAAATTTTTTCCTTTACATTGGATTCAACTAATTTGTATAGATTAAAAGAGATACATTTCTCTGAGGTAATTTTATGTTCGTAGCCAGAAACCATATTTTTAATAAATGCAAACCTAGGCAGTTAAATGAATCTCCATTTTCTAATAATTCACCTATTGGATTTGTTTTTTGACTCTTTCAAAAACCGTAAATTATCTTTCACTAGTATTAAGCTAAAGGTTTCAAGAACTGGTAAATGATTCCAAATTATTCAGCACTGTTTTTTATGACAGTTTTTGCAAAAATTACTGCATCTTCTGCATATAATAACAAAAATAGAGACAAATCATCTATAGAGAAAACATCATCTACATTGACATTATGGTGTTTACTAGTAACAATATCGTTTATAAAAAAATGCAAACAAGATTGGTAAAAAAAAGGTTCCTCTTTTTTCATGCCATATTGTGTCAAAACAAATCTGAAAAACTATGATTGTATCTAATACGAGATTTTACAGAATTATAAATAGCACATACAGTCTTTACCATAACTGAAATAACCCCGTTATGGGTTAATTTATGCCATAACAAATTGCGTTCGATTTAATCAAACACTTTCTTATAATCGATGAGTGCGCAATATAATATTTTTTACTGGAACTCAACACCTTGACAATAATTGTTTTGAATGCAAAAATGCAATCTATAGCAGACTTTGTCTTCGTCAAACCATACTGGTTTTTAATTATTTATTCATACTTGTAAACCCATTTATATAATCTTTCATTCAATATACTGGAATAAAGTTTTGCTGATGTATTATAGTGTAATGCCCCTATAGTTATAAATTTCATCAATATTACCTTTCTTATGAATAGGTACTATAACACCTTTATTCCATAAATTTGGGTATTGACCATACAAGTAACAGTGCCAATGATTGCCACACAGAATGTCACGTCTTAGGGAATAAAACATCGTGTTTCCCTAACGCGATAGTATCTCAGTCACACGCGATCGTGCCTAACGCAATCGCCTTTCTCTACAACAGTTATAATAAATAAGATATTGCCCTTGTAAAGGGGAGATATGAAGATTTGTGAACCCGCGACAAATCATGTTTCACTCGATTTTTGCCATTGTGGAACATGACTTGCCTTGGGTGAACAAATCTTCATATCTCGCCATAACAAACGCAATAATTGTAAAATAATACTCTACAATCCACCAACTAGCAGAACAGAAGGGGTAGTTGCCTATTCCATCATAGGAGCATAATCGCCCATGTGTAGCAATCAATCTTGTGATTTTACATAGACCGTGTAGTGTTTTACTCCATTTATCTAGCTCGACAATCTGTGTTTTCGGCAAATAACAATTCCCCCCCCCCCCAAATCATTGGAAAATACGCGCCATTTTGTGTGTGCTATAAAAATGATGGCAGACATTACCGGTCTTCAAAATGGGGTTTTCACTGCCATTCAAAGGATTTGGACGAGATATTACTTTCACTTCTAGTTGAAACGTTGAATTTTACTAAAATCAATATTTTATTTACACACAATTTTTTTTTAAAATTGCATAGACGCAAATGAGGGACTAAAATCCTGATATTTTCCAGACGTTGGCTATTCGCTAATCATCTGGACTGAAAAGCTGACCAAAACCTGCTGTCTCGGTTAATCTGAATTAACATTTACTAAACAGAGATTATTTTTGTCATTTTTTTTTCTTTCTCAGTATTAACAGTCTGTAGAGAACTGAATAATAAAAAGCCAGGAATTATTAGTTTTGGCGGGTATTGCTCATAGTCTGGTTTAGGACACGCCGGGGTAAGTGGCAGACCCGAATGAGTATCACAAAAGTTACAAAGCGGTCCATAAAATATTGGAAATGTAAATGTATTTAGCAATGAAATGATACAGAATTTAATTTCAATAATGAATAAGCAACTACGAAATAATCTAGAAATAACATAAACACTCAAGTTGAAATAAATCCCTCATTGAACGTAACATATGTCTGAGTCTAACATACCTCTATGCAACACAAATTAGGCTGGCATTCCAATCAAGACAGGTGCTCTGACGATCGATCGATCATGTTCGATAAACGTTTACAGAAAATTGTGGCTAATATTCTACCACCTTATATAACACAACCGACCAAAATGACCAGACACATGCAACCCCTTTTACTCGTTCAGATTCAGGCAACGGTCAGTTATTGTAAGTATACCTTCTCTCCCTCTGGCCGTTTGTACAGTTGTACAAACTCCCACAAAATATCGCGGTCTTGCCTGAACTAGTATCCTTCAATTGAACATTGTTTTCGGATTTGTGTCATACTACACCTTAGAAAAACTCACACAAAAACAAACATTGTTTTCTTTCTTCTCTGTCTCTCTCTTTCTCCCACCCTCTAGTTTTAACATTTAACACTATCATACTTTCGATTTAACCATTTTACCTTGAATCTTTCTTCCCTAAGTAATATATGCACAGATGCACAACTGCACATAATTCTAGATAAACGGTGCATTAGTATAAAAAGATAAATAGATCATCGTTTTTTCCATGAACATTTTTTACGATTTGGAATGGGCATTTCTTTTGACCCTGAGAAAAAGTGTTGATTATAATCTGTGAAAATAAGAGGAACAGGTAGTTGAGAAAAGGAGAAGAACCCATTTATTTTTTAGGGGAAACAATGGAGACATCGCCACTGAATTTTCCAGGGGTGAATATTTTACCTTTACATTTCCTCTTTTCAAGTAGGTACATGCATATTTGATTCTAGAATGATAACGGAATTAACACACAACATCAAAGATCGGTGGAAAGTCTCCTGACTGCTACAAATGCATACTTTATGAGTTTATAAAAGCAGTGCAACCCAACGGAGTGAGTAAAAGCAAACTAGTGAATGACTTTGTAATGTGGGCACTAAACATAAACCGCACGGAAACTACTGTACGTACGCCTGAATAAGTTGTTCCTGACTGTGAACATTGTAGAACCAGATATACTTCTACATTATGTTAGAAATGATCAGTAGAATTACCAGTGTAGATCCTTATATGCTGCCGCATTAAAAATACAGATTAGGGTCTATGTTGTTTTCATATTTGGGCTCGACATGTAAACAAGGATATATATGATATATGTACATGGGCGTCGGTGGGGGGAGGCAAGTAGAGAAGTGGAGGGGGCAGTTGTCCCCCTCCCTGGATTTGTTACAAGTCCAATGTGTAGTATATATAGCTGTAAGCCTGGTCCCTTTGACCCCCCTGGAAAATATGGGTACCCCCCCCCCCGAAATATTTCTGCGGACGCCAATGTACATGTAGTCAGGTCTCTCAACTCAGAATCCCCCTGCTATTTTCTGAGACACCCAACAACATGCTTGACTTGAGAGTCATCAATTTAGCTAATGCAATAAATCAAAGCCTTCATAAATTTTGTGTTTTTATTTATGTATTTATTTATATATTAACTTACTTTAAACTTCATTTAATTTCACATAGTATTGACTATTGTATTTATTTCATGATTTAAAAAATTATTTGTTTATAATAGATGGTTAGATTGATGGATTGATAAATATGCATGGGAACAGTATGTAAGATTGAGATTCACTCGGACACTAATCAAGTTCATATGGCTAGGAATATATTGATGTTACAAATATTTTTTGTTAATGTGTAAATTTGATTCCTAGGTTATTAGAACTGATGAAAATAGCCGGAAAATAGAACTGCTCATGTGGTTTATAGTATATATGAAACTTACAGGAAATGTATAGTTTCAGATTTGATCTAAGTCAGCTGAACACTTGCAATTTTACTGATTAATGGGTCTGTTGGTGAAACCGTCCGAAAATGATCATGGCAGTTCCATTTTAGATGAAATCATAGCCAGACACTTGGCAGCGCTCGCAATAACCCGGGAGCTACGGTCCCAATAGAGTCTGACGCATACTTTTTCTGGTAGAAAGTCCCTCGGATGTGCCTGGTTTAAAAATGGTAATCATTTTGATGCACCCCCTTTCCTCCCCCCCCCCTCAAACGCGAAAAAATTAATCAAGAGTGCGGTCATTTTTATTTTTTATTTTAAGGAAGCTAGGCTTGGATGCCTAGAAACACTATATACAGACTTCTTCTAATGAATAAGAGAGCTCTGTAATTGATTTAAAGAGACTTCTAATTCGTTTGAAGACTTCTTTAATTCATTTATAGATTTGTCAAACCAATGCCGAATTAGAGAGGTCTCAATTCTGAAGTTTCTAATTCTATTAGAGAACTCTATAATTGAATTAATGGCCTCTCTTATTAATTTGTAGAGGTCTTCAATTGAATTAGAGAGGTCTACAGTTCAGGTATAGACATCAACAATTATTCATTGAGAGGAATCATTGAATTAGAGAGGTCTCTAATTTATATATAGAACTCTCTAATTGATATATAGAGCTTTATATATCAATTGGAAAGCTCTCTATTTCATTTGGAGAGCTCTCAATAAAAATAGAGAGCTCTGTATTGAATTGAATATATGTAAAAACGGCTGCCCATACTAAATCTCCCCCTACTCTTTTTCAATTATTTAGTACCATATGTGTGATCATTCACAAATTTATGTATATTTAAATCAGACTGATTATTTGGATTGACCCAGGTTTCACTCAAAGGTAAAATGTGAAACTCAGATATGAAATTCCAAAAATCCTGCTCCCATTACTTGCTTACCAATTCATATACATTCCAAGACAGAATATAAATATTATTCTCTAGGGATCCCCACTATGGGGGTTGACACAGGTGAACCACAATGTAAAGTGTTTCTCTGATTATATTTACTGTATGTCCTTTTCTTTGTTTCTGTGTCATTATTTCGAAAAGCTTCTTCTTCTTTTTCACAACATCAACTGCATATTTTTGTTTAAAGGATCCAAAATTTCTCTCCTTGATTTTTTTCCCATAATAATATAAGATGCATTGCGAATCTTCTCTCGATCAAAATAGTAATGGAATATGACCACTACTGGCCTTATCCTCTTACGATCAGCAACATCATTTACATCATTACATACATCGTCAGCTTCTGACCCCAATCCATATCCATTCTGTCCATTCATCAATACGTTTATCAGGACCTACATCAGACTGTCTACCAGGTTTCCTCCCGACCATGTGAGTTCCATTAATCTCAATCTTCTTTACTTCGTCAGGGTTAATCTCTAAAACGGTTTGACACTCTATCACCAAAAGAATAAAGTTTTCTCCATCCATCTCACCGATGTCAAAAAAATAAACTTTCTCTCTCATGGAACTAGCTTCTAATCGATAACCTTAGCCTCTAATTTTGATTTTTCTTCTTGTAGCACTTGTATGGTTGTATCAGTATCAATAGTGGACGTTTTCAGAGTCCTAATTTCTGCATTGGCTGACAGAATGTCCGACTTATGCTCCTCATATCCATTGCTAATAAAGGTATAACTGTCCGCCACAGATTTCACTCTTTCATCCATCGATCCCACCCTCTGTTCCAGACCAACACATTTTACGCAAAATTTATTCAGTTCTGCGTTGATTTTATCTAAGGTCGACAGGGTGCACGTCATTTTACTGATAGAAATATTGAACTCATGCACACTCTTTGACAACTAGGTAGACCAAGGTCAAGACGGCGGGCGTGTAGGTATCGGACCACTTATTATTTTACACAAGAAAACCAGTCTACTGGTGGTGGTGGTGGTTGGAGGGATAACAAAAAATAGAGTACTAAATATTTTTTGAGATACACCCATTGGCTTGTTTATGGATTTTTATTTGTGTCCATTATACATTAAACTTCAATCTATGATCTATAGTTGACAATAAAAATATTTACTTTTATTAGAGGAACGCTAGAGCGTCCTCTTTATTAGATTTGGTTTATGGCGGATGTGTGTTTTTGAACTGTTTTTGTTCTTTACGTAGAAGAGTACTTCCTTTGTTGGACTGTCTTTCTCATATTTACACAAAAACGACGTAATATAATAAATTAATACTGTACCCGTCACACATGTAAATTGAACAGAGTAGCCTACAGATGTAGAATAACTCATCTCCCAGAGTGCTAAACAACCGGATTTCCTTCAGTTTTCTTCTCTGAATGCTAACTGAGCACGCGCAGCACTGCATCTAGTTAGCTAAGGTGTTACATTCATAGTGAAAGTAAAACTATATCCGCCAACAGTAGGCAGATACAAGTTTTTCATATTTATTGGTGGAACATATATAACGAAATAGAGACAAACAGTTTATTTCCCTTTAAACTTGTATAATTGATTAAATATTATGAATTTATCAATGAAGCTTATAAATAATCTATAATTGAACTTTTCAGATATGTCTGGCAACATCCAAATGGTGAATCCATAGATATTCCATTTCAGAATTAATATTGAATTATGCCCCTTTGTACAATTTTTGTACAAAGTTTTTAAGATTGTAAAATTTTATAATATCAGATTTTAAAATTAAGAATATTGAAATTATATTTTTATTATTTTGATAAATAAATAGTTTAAAAGAAGCATCATAGAGGTGATGGTACATTTAAATAGCACAATACTTTTGTATTTATATTTTTGTCACTTTTATACACACAATAAATAAAATTATAGAATTTCAGTTCCATTGTTAATGGTTAGGCAATTTTCGTTATATATATATATATATATATATATATATATATATATATATATATACATATATATATATATATATATATATATATATATATATATATATATATATATATATATATATATATATATATAGGAGTATGGAGGCTGCTGTATGTATTAATGTATAAAGAAAGTTGCCGCTGAGAAATAGAAATGTCCAAAATCCTTGGAAGCAAAATACTTTAAAACGGGTTCAACCCGACTAAATCAGATTTTGAGCGTGTGTTTCTGACATATCAAAAAAGCGGTGATTTTCTTTTTAAGATATCTATATTATGTAGATATTATTGTTGGTACATTTTTGTATCTTTATCATGTAAATATGACAATAACTATATACGAAAAAACAAACAAACAAACAAACAAACAAAAAACACAAAAAATCAATCAGCTGCGTTGTATAGGCTACCGCTGAGAAGTAGAAATACCCAAAAGCATTGTAGGCAAAATATTTCAAAGCAGGTTCAGCCCAATCAAAGCAGTTATTGAGAATGAGTTTCTGACCCACACCAATGACAATAGTAGTGACCAAATACAATAAATTTGTCAATCAAGTTCATATGTAATCTTAGAATTTAAACCTATTGGATAGATAGTATCCAGACAGTGAATCCAATATGTTTATTTTAACAGACGTTCCATTTCCGAATTAACAATACAAATTATCTTCAATGAAAAATCAGGTAAATTATAGAAGTCGTCATTAAAGTGTGTGGAGACATATGATTAAAAAGATAGATCAATAAAGTTATTTATATCAAATCTATGTTTGTTCATGCGTTTAAATACTTGCTGACGCGTTTGTCCAACATATTTCTTTTTACAACTGTTCAAACAAATAACATTAGTTGTTTGTACTGTTAGTATTATGATGTATCTTAAGTGTTTCTTTGGTATTACTGCTACTGAAATATGTATTTTGATTAACAGAAAAGTGCAAACATCTGGGTATATTATATTTAGTTGATGAACCATGACTTTTAAACATTTAACAACCTTAACTCATTTAGTATTAAAATATGCTAAAATTGGGAAATCTTATGTTAGAACCAACATGCCCTACTCTCCAGTTATATTGTTCATACTTAATAAACATACTTATATTTCATCTTCGCCTCCTATTATTATTTATGCTTATGTACATATGTTAAGTTTTTTCCATTCAGCTTTATTTCATCACTGTGTTCCTTACGGAATATGTGTACACTTACAAGGCAACATAAGTAATAGTTACCTATCCCTTCTGTAATTAAATGTTTCCTTTTTACTTCTGCTTCTATCATACTCTTCTTTATGCGATTATGAAACTTTCTCGTATGTGCTACAAAATATGAGACTGTTCTGTTCAATACCAAACAGCGTCATCACTTCATGTACAAAATAATGTGTTCAAAAATACCCTTCAAAACAAACAATCCAACAAACAAACTAAATTCCTTCCTTTTCACACATTTCATGCATATTAACCTCAGTTACAACTTTGTTACATGCCATTACTCTTGCGTCCTCTCTTTGTACTTTTTTAAAGTACCAACCTTATTCTTGTTTTGATATCCTGTATTTAAGTTCCTACTGACAAAATAGGATATTGGCTCTTGGTGCGCGGCTAATGCTATTAGGGGCAGACCAGCGAGTCTCCCTGTTTAATAGAACGAGGCCCAAACTGTGCTTCGAAACACCTGTTTTTCAAGGCTGAATTTTTTTTTTCTAACTCTAATGAATGCAAGCATGTGTGGTTTGTATGCCAACCTAATGCAGAAATTATTTTTGTATTTTACTATATTAACATTAAGTTCTGTGGGAAATGAATTAGTGGTCCGATCTCTGTAGACTCACTTAGTGAGATGAGTTAGCTGTGGCGTGTCTGTTGAGCATTTGCTGATCACGTTTTACAGACGTGTGAATCCTGCATGGGGGTGAAAACGGGGTAAATGTGTCGATGCGTTTACATTACTCATATTGATCACTGATGGACTTCTGCTCACAGAAATTGGTGATGAAAAAAGTACAGCTTTAAAATTGTAAACCTCTCAAGAAATCAAGGTATGGACTAAACATTCTTGATTTGAGTCCCAGAGTCAGCAGAACATTTCAAATTCGGAGTCAATGACTGTCACTTGTTCTCCCCTTGATTCACCCGCCACTTTGTCCATTCGTGTGTACAGTTCCCTCCTTCGATCCTTTACGTCTTCGTTTACTGGGTGGTTTTTCATTTTTGAAAAATATTTATCTTTGCGTGACATTCAGAGTTCACATCAAATAATTTGCACATAAAATTCTCTCACGAATGACGTAGCCTCTGCTTTCAGTATGTATGGTAAAAATACAACAATAACTATAGAAAATATCAAGAAAAAAAAGTAACTTCTTTCCTGGAGCACCCTATCATTGGTGCTGGAGCTTAAATTGAATAATAAATAAATAAAGAACTGTCACTGATGCCGTGAATAGAGAATTAAACACTGCAAATTCAAACACTGACAAATAAGAGAGCACGACACTGTATGATTTGTAGAGCTGATATAGAGCAATTTCTTTAGCAGAGTGATGTAAGCTTAGCTATGATTGCATCATCCATGACTTATAGGAATAACATATGTATGACGCAATACCAGCTTCAGATTGGATCATTCATTGTTTTGACTAAAAAGCAAGTACTGTCCAAACCCAGTCATAGATTTATTCATAGATCCAGTCAAAGATGTATTTTAGTCATTTCTGGTTTAAATTGAGACCCCTTCCCTTTATAACTCACTTATCCTCCGCCATTCCCAAGTCAAGGGTCGTATATATTGACCCAGTATAATATCTTTAAAACTAGAGCCAATCAACAATTTTGAGCATCATTTTTGTTCTCAGAGACCCAGAATTATTAAAGTTTGACAACATTTATTGCGGAAGTATTTTGGCTGTAGACCAGTGTTATAGGTCCTTCTTAGTTTCTGTCTGTCACCATTCTCACTATTTTCCCCCTCTACAAATCAATAAATCCCTTACAGCGCAATTAACTGTACCTAGTCCGATCTGATGCATAAGTCTAAATTGCGTCTTTAGAAGAAAGAGTGATGAATTTTGTCTGACCTATCACAACGAGAGCAAACTGAATAGATTCCTTCGGTGCGTATATGATAATCACGCCTTCTCTATTCATACTCTAGACTACAGCCTTTGTGTTCTCGCCATCTACTGCAGAGTGAATGAAATTCCTTTTGATGCTTGTGTCTAAATTCACGTTTCTATGATGCCATATTTCCTTCTTGTCTCCCTCCAAATAAAAGTGCAATCGATTGTTAATACATGGCGATTGAGACGAGATGGAAAATAGCATAATATGCGTATTTTATGTTGGCATACACAGACTGGTAATGTCGAACACTAGGAATCACTGATGCATACAATATATGTTAAAATAACAATCTTTGGAAACATAGGAGTGATTGGAGAACTTGGAAATTTACGCCAAATGTTTGGATTGTATCATGAAAATTATTATTAAAGCCTAACAGCGATTTGACGTACATATTAACCATCGGTTAGCAAGCACGTGCACGTACAAGAGTCTTTACTCATTCCAATAGCCCAAACGGACTGTTAGGATACTTTTATTTTCAATTAAATAAATTTAACTTTGGATAAAATTCTCCGATAACGTTAATTTAAATAACTAAAAAAAAATATGTAAAGTTATTGAAACATTTTACGTCGATTACATAAGATACAATGGAAAATATGGACATTGTGCTTTTAGACATTTTAAACTTTTAGCAACGTCTCAGAAAGATAGATTGTTAGAGTAGCCGAAAATTTCATTTTTGATTTGACTTTTCTCCTTTTCCTACTTGATTTCTTTCTTTGTTTGTGCTTCAGGAATAATCGATGTTGTACCATATTTTGCTAATTTTTTTAAAAATAGATATATACTATTGGCTTTCAGCTTACCTAACACTGTCACATTGCTTAGCTACTAACTAATTTACCCCACCCCACCCGACCACAAAAAATAGAAAAATAGAAAAATAATAATATAAACATATAATTTATTTTATGTAATTGAAAAGTAATTATCTCCCTAAAGGTTACTATTTCTTTCTATTATAATTCTTTGATTTCTTTCTCTATGCCTTTTGATCTAGACATTTGATTTTTTTCTCTATGCCTTGTGATCTAGACATTTGATTTCTTTCTCTGTGCCTTGTGATCTAGACATTTTAGTGTTTTCTCTATGCCTTGTGATCTAGACATTTGATTTCTTTCTCTATGCCTTGTGATCTAGACATTTGATTTCTTTCTCTGTGCCTTGTGATCTAGACATTTTAGTGTTTTCTCTATGGTTTGTGATCTAGACATTTGGTGTTTTCTCTATGCCTTGTGATCTAGACACTTGGTCTTTTCTTTTTACTATACCAAATACTTTTTCAACACATAGCTGTAGCATTTGACTTGCAGTTACCTGTATTATTATTAGTTGTCGTTACTATTATACATAACAACTTTGTCATTAGTGGATGTGTTTTTCACTGTGTTGATTTCCATTGTGAAATACTCTGGATTGGGTTTAATTTTGATGCTTTTGAAGCTTTTAACCGTGTTTTCTTCACGGATTTAATGTACAATGCAACCTTCTGCAAGTCAAAATAACCCAATGGGTTCTGAAAAGAATGGGTTTGCTGTATATATCGTGAATAGGATTATCCCTTTTATCGGGGCCTCGGCTGGCCGAGTGGTCTAAGGCGCTCGCCTTTACAGATCACTCATTCATCTCACCTCTATCCGCTTGAGTTCGAGTCTCGGTTCGACCAACGTGGGTATGTGAGAAAGCTCGCCAGTAGCTTCCCGTGGGTCGGTGATTCTTTCCGGGGTCTTCACTGGTTCTTCCTCCACCAAAGTTACTGGCCACTATATATAGCCGAGCATGTGCTGAAAAACGGCGCTAAAAAGAAAAGAAGAAGAAATTAACCCTTTTATCACCATGTCTTGATCCTGGCGGACTCAGACGGTCCCAGTGCTGGAATGTTTGACGTGGTGGAACGCAAGAAGAGGGGCAGATTCAGCATGGGTGGTATGCAATCTGTAAGTACGACAGCTTTTGCCACTGTGTCTTTTGATGACGAACTTTGAACTTTATTTTAGAAAATCTAATGTTGAAGATTCACAACAGGCCTGGTACGATTTGAAAGTCATGGTGGAAATCACCCGTTATTCTCTCAAAAACATTGAATCTACTCTTGATTCTAATGTGATGCTCTGTAAATTGCTAGCATATAAATCAATAGATTTGGTCGCGTGAAGCAGGCGCAACAATTTGATATTCAGAGGAATTACTCAAAATTGCGGCGAAGAGTGTTTTCATGTCATCAGGAATCTCATATACTATTGTCTCCAGATTGATCCATTAGACATGTACCTTGTACGAGTTCACCGACTTTGTGCACGCACACCTAGAGAACAAAGTCAAGGTCGAGGTCGTGGACGTTTGCAGTGTAATGAACCTTACAATATACCAATTATTACGCCCGCAGAGCCGACCATCGATGATGTGGTCAAAATACACAACAGACCACGCCGAAGATAACCATTGTACCTTTACAGAAGTCAGAAACGCTGCGTGAGATGGCAACAACCCAACTTCAACCTAGGCTTCATGTTGCGGAAGGGGCATGCGGACGCGCATGTTAACTTTTCCTGTGCTATACCGCTAACCCGCATCATCGGCATTTGTAGAGATATACACAAATTCATCAGCGGTACCAAGCACACCATCACGCTGACCCGTAGAAACAATAACGATATCGGCCGGTTTCCACGACAATTCCGAGGCTGACGGCAAAGTAACGCTTTCAAAACTTGTCCTTTTGATACCGGCTGTGACAGGCGCGACCACAGACACCCAGCAAAACCTGGTCAACAGACAGTTCTCCTGGCAAATCAGTGCCCAGCAGGGTGTCACCGCGACCCGGCACATCTTCGTTTCCTTCCATGACGTGACAAGGCTAAACAGCCTAGAGCACAACCCGATGGTGAGTGACAAGCTCGGTGTTGCTGAGGTGAACCTGCTTCTCAATGGCCACCAGGAGCCGGCCGAGGAAATCCTCCTAGACTACACCAACAACGACGTAGCTCGCGCTTACTACCAAATATTGAGCTCATGAGGAACGATGAAAACGTAGACTCAGGCCTCCAGATTGACCAGCAGGGCTTTAACGGTCTTTACCAAATCTACTACTCCAACCTGGGACAACTCGACTGGTGTCAACATGTACTTCAAGGCCCTCGCAAAGGGCGCGGTTGCCAAAAAAAGAGCTATCGCGGTCATCGTCTCAGACAAAACTCTGCTACTCGACAGGCGCCGGCTGAACAATGAAGGCCAGCGACACCCCCACAGAAAACACCATTTAAACGTCACAGTCTCACCCTACATACGCTCGCAGTGCGTTATACTAGTACAGTCGAAACGACAACACGATGCTATACAAAAAACAAGTGTTCCTCTCCAAAGGCCAGCTCAAAAATGTTACCGCCTCCATAAAGGCCGACCATGGAGTCTCCCTGCATCTCTGCCGTGGAAACCTTTATGGGAGCGTGCCACTCATGCTAACGCCCGCCCATACCAAGCACCTCAAAGCTACCCGCGAGGCAAAGCGTGCCATTGACCTTGAACTTCCATCCTCGACCCTGAAAATTATACACAAAGACGGTGGCATCCTGCCCATGCTCGCCTTTGCTACTTCATGTCTGTTAGCCGCAGGCAAGGCAGCGCTAGGCGCGGCCCGTGCAGCTGGTGGTCTTGCCCAGCCCTTAAAGCACTTCTCCGGCGTCTACATGCGCGATGAGTTGGAATACCTAGCAGGGCGTTGCGAACATGAAGCTGGCATCATCAACTTCAACTCTTCACAGAATCACGGAATGCACTGGGTAGCGTTGAGGGCGACACCATCCCACCTTTTCTGCTTTGATTCATACGGCCTTGCGCCGCGTTCTGAACAAGGGGATGCGACCCCAAAGTCACTGCCTCTGGCCTACTCCATGCTCTCAATGTAAAACAAAAAACAAAATCAAAAACCCGACAGGACGATTTTCGGTCACCTATCCATCGGGTTGCTAAAGTCGCTTAAGCGCAACCCGACCCCAAACACATTGTTGAAAGCCGCGGTATCTGTCAACCGACGTTAATTGAAGACATATCCCTCTTTATTTTAGGTATACTGTAAACAGGAATAATGCCCGTGGACATATTCGGACGCTCTAATATCTACCGTGCTACTGTCGTTCCGGTGGAAACAACAAGCGCGCTCGACCTAACCAACTACTCGATAAAGGCCGACTTTGCGGATTTTATAAACAACATGAGAGGCATCCTGAACATGAGCTTTAACAAGATCGTGTCCTTGGCCGTCCCAACCAAGCCCTAAGACGCGGCTACAAAAGCATACATAAAAAGCCGTGTGGTCAAAAACAACGTTGGATTTGTCCCATTCTACTCGCCACAAATCATGGCGAAAGTGGTGGCTTTGGTTGTTTCAGCAAGTTCTGAGTACGACACCTACCACCCAGCATTTAATCAATGGGCCACTCGCGAGCAAACCAGTAACGCTTGGATACAAGTGCGTTTCTCCATCAGAGTGAGGATGTAGAAATTCGACGTGAGGGGCCGACTCAGCGACATTGAACGCATCACACAAGTTGGACTGGAAGGAAATTCGGTTGATGGTGTAATGCCAAGATGACAAACTGTGGATGCCTCTGCTTAGGTCCGAAAAAGCTCTTGGTGGATGCTGCCTGACGTATGAACTCAACCCTTTGCCTACTGTGGCCTACCGCATTTACCGCATATTTATTGAGAGCGCTGAACCGACTAACCCCGGCATATAAACACTGGCAGCTCTACACATTAGGCGATATTGTCTAATCATAAAGACTCATTTTTGATTTGACCGAGCTTGCGCTGACGGAAAGCTGCAGTGCTAACTGAAGACAAAAGATCCTGTTAGCGTAGTGTAAACACAAACCATATCTGTAGACATCTTTGGACGCTCTGCAATTTCAAGCTCCAGCATCACACAGGGTAATCTTTCCCAGTACGCAACAAAAACAGACCTCTCAGCTTTTTGCAACCGCGCCATGAACGCAGACCCAAATGACCTGGCCGTGTTCTCCGATGTCACCATAGACCTTAAAGGATCGGACGTGGACGTCTCTGCACCCGGCACCAAACCAGCGGACGTTTGTCCCGACCACGTTGCAATTTTCAACATCATTGGTGCACTAAGCGATGGTGGTGTGTCAGTGTCAAATATCAAAGAGTATATTGACTCTAGTGATGCGTCGAGGGTCTCAAAGACCGGCACTACAATGAGTGGCGCACTGGTGATGAACAACGACTTAATCAAAAAGATACGTGACCCCGTCGACCCTCAGGATGCTGCTACTAAAATAATTCATCACAAACTGGGTACCAGACCTGACAGTCCATGCTGCGACCGTGCCGTACGTAATCGCATCCTCCTTTGGTCCGGCGCCTGCCTTCTCGACTTGGAAAAGTGGGTTTCCCGTAGCCGACACCTTTGGTTTAGACTGTACCCACCGTTTAGTCTGTTCGCTGGAATTTAACGCAAAACTTTCAGAACGTTGGTGGTTTAACCCTCAGCAACAACAACAACACTATTACCGTCCCAGGCGCCAGATTTTACTTCATTAACCTCCATGGACGTCATTGCAACGTATCGTCAGCAATACTTTCAATCCGTGTAAATCAGTCAACTAATGGCGTCTCATACAAAAGCTTTACAATATAATTTTGCGCTTATGTTTGCCTCAATGAAGGCCTCAACGTCGATGCACAAGCGTCTGAATCCTCAGCCACTCTGACCATCTTCGGCTTCCGAAATAAGAACTTGCGTTATACTTAGCTTAAGGCGAAAAACAAAACCATGGGGGAGCAACCAGACCTATACAAGGAACACGAATCATTCATGCCGCCTGCCAATCTTGAGATCGGTTAGAAATTGGTGCAGCTCGCGAAAGAAGCACATGCCATCGACAAGGAATAGAAACAACGTGTGCAAGTCCATCTGCGCCTCATTGGAGTTAATGCATAACAATTCAGATTGGAGGGGGGGGGGGTAAACGAGGATACAAAGCAGATAGACATCGAGCAATGAGGCCACCCAGAGTACGCCAAGGCAACCCGCGAGCAGCTAGGGTTAATTACACTTTCGCTGTCTGAACAACAGCCACAAGTACGACCCACGGCGACACTCTGCTACTACAATGACAACGTGATATGTAGCAAAACGTCCTCGGCGATAACCTTTTCTTCGGGGTATGTAGGGCCCTCTATCACTCGTCTCACCGGCAGAACAAAACAAAGAATAAATAAATAAAACAATAGAGTTATATTCGAAAAAGACGCGCTCTGCCGCATCACAGTAATCGGCCGGAAAAACAAACAGTCGGTGAACCTGCGAACAGAGGACATGGTGTTTGTGACTCTTGGTGAGCGTATTGGCGGGTGTGTTGAACACCGTGTCATTTCCAGATCTAGTGATATCAAGCAAACAGACGCTTTATTTGCCATCACCGCCTTATTGAAAGTAAGCGAGGTTAGAGGTGCGTGTCAGTAGGGGAGCTAAAATCCCCCCTTCAGATGAATTAAACATTGATATCACGCTGTCACGCTACTCATAGAGGAATTTTTGCCTGCTAAGAATCAACGAGTCTGAAATCTCCTTACGGGCAGAGGCTAACAGCAGTGCGCTCTGTACAAATATCACAAGCGCGCAGTAAACGCGGTGGATAGTATTGACACAAAACTGACGGCTGTGTCTTTGAGCTCCGGTTTGGCGGCAATTGGAATATCGTCAATAATTATTGCTGACCCCATTGCGATTGTCCTTGAGCTTTAAGCTGTGATCTGATTTATGTAGCTGGGAATTTTATCAGCCGGCGACTATCCATAAAAGCTAAAATGCAGGACGAAATCCGCGTCTTTGCTGAAACAAAGCTCAACACAATTGCAGACCACATATCTAAGGCGACACGCAATAATGCCATCTACGAGGAAGAGTTCAAGCTTATCCTCGACGAAGTCGACAAATACACAACCATACAAAATGAAAATAGGGGCTGCTTCGCACAAGGCATACACTAATCAGTGAAGTGGCAAAATACGAACTAATAGCCCGCGGAAGAACCGAAGCTCCGAAGAAGATCATGAAAAATATCGCTGGAAATTCATCATAAGATGTGTGTTGTCCATTGGAACGACAAGAACATCGGGAACGACAGAACATGCTGAGGCTGATAACTCGAGGCCTATTCCCAGCGCCCCTCCAGCATGCGATGCGGTTTTTCAATAACAAGACCGCGCCGCTAATGCTGCCTTAACTTCGAGTCACTCTAGCGAACAAAAAAGCCTTATTTTTGCGTTTTCGCTTCCGGTCTGTGAAGTGGTGGGAAGAGGGGCCGCCCTGTGCGCTCTCTCTCGTATAATCAGCACGGCTTTCTGGACAACCAACAAGCATTGTAGTAGTAGACTGCGTCAATGCCAGTAAGGAACCCCCTCTTGCTGCTCACTGGATAAAATATGTCCATTGCCTTATACACAGTGTTCAGATCCTCATTATCAATGCCAAAACCTTTTCGTAAATTCTATACGATTTTCAGACTGGGCGGGTCAAAAGAGCTTCTGCGTCTTGGTGTGTATCATTCCGACACTCCTGTACAGCCGTTTATCAATGATGAGATAATGTGGTACCCCAGCGAGCCAACAACGTATGCCACTTTTAGTTGTGCAACGAGAACCGTGCGGAGACGAGGCGCCAGGGGCTCTCGCTGATCTCGTGCTCCCCTCGTACCCCCTCGTGCAAACCTGAACTTGATGCCAGGAGACGATGTGTATATATATATATATATATATATATATATATATATATATATATATATATATATATATATATATATAGAGAGAGAGAGAGAGAGAGAGAGAGAGAGAGAGAGAGATAGATAGATAGATAAAATCGGATTTTGTGACCGAGAATGTAATAGGTAAATGAATTCTGGTGATTTTATCTGGGTGAAACTTGATTCTTCATGCTTGAAAATAGCTACAAGTTTATATATTCATTGGTGTTATATTGTTTCCCAAGGTTCTCATGTTGGCAGCTAATGATTCATTGAGAGGTTATGTTACATTCAATGTTGCACCTATGATACCAAGGGTAAGGAACATTGTGTCCCCCACCATCCAAATTTTGGGGACACACAACATTTTAAAGGGACAAAGGAAAATGTTAGTACCAAATGCATTAGTAGTGTTAAAAAAATAATCTTATTTACCTCGACAGTTTTGCCACCTTAACTATATCGTCTGCACTGTACTATCATATTTTCTTTGGACACTTACACTATTGCAATAAATGATGTATCATGTGTTCATGTAACTGATGAAAACATTAACATGTTTGAATATCTGGTTAACCAGAAATGAGCTGCACCATGGTGTTTTCCATTCGGATCTTGCTTTCATTTTACTTTAGTGTTCACTCATTATTCACCAGCATTTATTATAATAAATACCCATTTTTCTGAAGTACTTTTCTTTTCAAATTAAAAAATCATTAATTAAATGACAAATTGTGTATTTGCATAAATTTAGTGTCTTTTTTCATTAATTCAGCCTCAAAATAAATTAAAACTTCCTTGTCGTAGGTGTGACTTTAACGTCGAAAATACGTTATAATAGCGGCCCATCAACGACTTTATATTGCAACTCGACCAACTACCACAAGCAATGAATGTTTTCATTGCCAGAGACATTGTTTTAAAATAAATATTCATTGCCATCTTACAGTTTGTATCACCTTAAGCTACTTTGTCCTTTGATAGCGCCAACATAAACTTGGATGGACATCCACTAAAGAAACGTTATAGGCGTATTTTTCAATTTTTGTGCCTGACAAAAAAGCGCGTCCATGGGTCAAGATATGGGGGTCATAGGACACAATACTCCAGGAAACCCGCGAGCCAGCGCTCAGTGTGTACTAAAATGCTCATGTAGGCAGCCAGTAGTCGATTCCAATGTTTTTGATAAAATATTAAGTGATATAATTCAATGCCAAAATGAAACAATTATGTGAGTTTATAGTTTGCGGTGATATGAATGCAAGACCGGAAGTTGCACCTGGTTATGTACCTGACAAATACATATACCTGTTTACTCAGATTACGTGCCAGATGAAATGTTTGCACGTGCATTACAGGCGATAAAGCCATTGAATTCAAATGGAAACATGCTTCTCAATGTCTGTAAAAAACCGGTCTTAGGATTATGAATGGTACAGTTGGTGCATATGAAGGAGTGGGTAAATACACGCTCAATTTGAACCAAAGATTTAAGTGTTGTAGATTATGTTCTGCTTTGTCAATTTTGATCCCAAAATTGTATCAGATGGTTGCGTACTTTCTTTTACATTTTTCCCCCGTCTTCAGAGTCTGAAAAAATCAATGAAAATCATGCATATATAAAGAATGAAAATATTTTTGTTTGGAATGCCATATATAGAGATTAGTATATAAATGCCATTAAAGTTCATGATATCGCAGAAAAGTCAGAACATGGTAATTGCCTGTTGAATACTAATTGTATATATGAGGATATTAATAAATGTAAATATCAATTTTTGGTAATTTCGCGTTATGTTTTTAGAAATGTAAAAATGCTGTTCTACCATTGTCTGACAAAACTTATGTACCATGGTATAATTTATTTTGTGAATGAAAAAAAAATCTTATTCAAATTGAATGAGTTTAAAAAATCAAAATTAGACGTAGGTAGATCTGAATGATATAAGCCCGTTATAATCATAAAATGACTGCAAGGAAATGTAGATTGGTAAAAAGAAGAACAAGAAATTGGATGAAGCGAAATGCAAAAATGCAGAAATAATATTTGAAGTTAGTAAAGGATATTTCATCGTCATCCTTTGCTCAATATTTCCATTTTATTACTAAGACTTCATATATTTGTGTACTCTGATGATGATATTTTTGATTTTAACGAACGTTACGTGAAAGGTGAGTTCCAAATTATGTGCGATGAATTAAGTACTGAGATTTCTCATGAGGGAACTTGAAAGCAATACACAATTTAAAGAGTGGGAAATGTGGTGGCTAAGGTATGATTTTAAATTCATTTGTCATTCATGGTGCTGACATACTGGTTTCAATTGTGCATGATTTAATACAATTTGAACAACAAGTTATTTTCCAAAAATGTGGTCAGATGGATATTATTCCCTTGCAATAGAAATGTTCTATTAATGATGAAAAACACTACAGATGTATTATCGTACTGAGTTTAGTTGGAAAACTGTTCACACGTTTATTAAATGTTAGACTGATGAATTGGGAGAAGAATGTTATGTTTATTTTGAATCACCGTTAGGCTATACTAAGAATATGGGAACTTGAGATAATAAATTCATTTTGCTTGGTTTAATTACTCATATGATAAATAGTCTTAAGAAATTATATTGTAGATTTATTCATTTTAAAAAGGCTTTTGATTATGTTGTTAGAGATAATCTGGTGTACATTGATTAAACTAGGTATTCGTGGCAAAATATTATCCAAGATAAGTTTGCAAATATAACATCAAAGGTAAAGTCTCAGAATGCACTTAGTGAAGAATTTTCATACTTTTTAGGTGTTTATCAGGGTCAATGTATTTCCCCATTTTTTATTTGCGATGTATAGGAATGACCTAGAAGATGATATTTATTTTAATTGTGTTGATGAAGTAGGTATAGGTATGATACAATTGTCATTAATAATGTATACTAATGATATTGTAATTTTTCTGACTTAGCAATTTTCAATTGCAAAAATGATATTTGACACTTTAAAATTGTACTGCAATAGATTGAAATTGCAGGTAAATAACTCACAAGCAAAAGCAATGATATTCTTTTAGGGTAGGAAGGATATAGAAAATGAAAAGATTCATTATCTGGGTATTGTTTTACCCCAGCTGCACTTTTTTAAAAGCTCAAAAACCTCTCCCTTGTCAGACTGAGGACGCAGTTTATAAGTAAAGTAAATACTTTACAAAGTCACTGAAAGTCACGTTTTGGATCTATCTGACAAACTTGTAACTCCAATATTAAATTACTGAGCAGAGGTTTGGAGATTTACAAAAGCTAACTCCATTAAAAGAGTACAATTAAAAATTATTAGGAAATTACTTTGCATACGACAGTATACACGAGATGATTATATATGTAATGAAATTTTAAGAATGGCACTTGCTACTGTAAGATATTGTATGATAATTAAATGCTTGTTAAAACATGTTGAGGTAACTAAAAGAAAATATACAAAGCTTATATAGAGTATTATGTTAAACGATAGTTTTACCAGAAATGCAAAATTGGGCAACCATCGTCCGACTTGTATTATCTAGTCTAGATTTGTGTGAAGCTTCAATTTTCCAAGGTGTTGGTGATATATTATCTTTTCTAGCTACTGTTAAAAAAGATTGTCAGGTAATTTTATTCAAAAATTGAATGCTAGTTTAGATAATTCATCCAAAACTATTTATGTAAAACTTTTGCTTTCTGTTTTACTATCATTCAAATCTAGAAGGTATTTGCACCCGAAAATATAAAATTGCATTAACTAAATTAAGAGTATCATCACATACATTGGAAATTGAATCTGGTAGATAGAATAGACCCCAAAAGACTCCCAGAGAAAATATAAAATGTAAAATTTGCTCAATTCAAGAAGATGAATATCATTTTCTCCTCGAAGTGCCATTGTATTGGAACTTACAATGAAGCATGTACCTAGATGTTATTGGAGAAAACCAAATTTTGTCAATTTAATGTTTAGCTTTAATGTTTCTCTTGTTAGGAAGTTAAGTATGTTTATTTATAAAGCTTTTCATATCATAAATATTGCGTTACTTCACTTGTCTGCATAAATTAGTACATTGCATTAAATAATGAATATACTATATTGCCAAATTGTAATAATTGTATGTAATACTATCTTAAAATATAAATGAATGATAATTGATCACTTTCTCCCAATCTGAGATTATTGTGATGATACGTGTTTTACAGCTGGAATATGTTTCGTCTTTGCATTGTTTAACGTGGACCGGATACGCTTTAAATACACCCTATTCTGCAGTGGAAGGTAATTAATCACCTTAGAACCTTCAGATGATGCGATCAAGATCTTGTCACCATGATGGACGCTGTGATCATTTTTCACGTTTTAGCATCGCCAAGTCGTCTTTCCTGTCGACTTTACTGACGGTAAAATAAACATTTGTGGTATGAAAGAGGTTGTTTAAAGGCTTGGGCCTTAGATTGTCAATTTGTCAGTTTTTACTCATCAAGACGTTTCTTTTACCAAATTTGTCTAATATGTTACTAAGGTGATAGCCACGCTAACAAGCATTCAAGTCCTTTCTCTCTATTTCAATCATAAACAATTTCATATTGCCAAGTGCTTATCTCAAAGGCCTCTTCAATGGTGCCTTAGCAGAAGTAAGATATCAAATGGGCAAAGAGAGATCAAATTAAATTTAAGTGAAGATACACACGTACAGCTTGATTTTGTACTGTGTACTGGTCAAGTACTTAGTACAGAAGCTAACTGGCTGGTTACTAGGCACAAACTAAGTACCCAAATACCAGAATATTCATAAAACTATTGCTTGCTCAATGCCATTGTTAAAATGTATAGATTGTTAAAATATTCCAATGAAAATATGGTTTCTAGTTCATAGAAACCTATCGAAACCTTTTCTTGGGCTTTGCGTATTTGTCTCAGTACATTCAATGAGCACATCTCCAGAGAAAAGTCAGCGGGGCAGAATATTTACTGATTTGAAATGTGAAAACACACCACCGGCCCATTGTCAATTATTCACAACCAGATATCTATGATAGCGGGATACGGAAACGTACAAGGGGAAATACAAGTAGGAAAGGAAATATAAATAATGGAATCGAAAAGATTCTATTTAACATACCCTGACCAGCAAATGTATCTTCTTCACGTGACACCGATCTCTTGTGAAATGAAATAAGGATAAGATTCGTCTGTAAGTGTGATGCATTGATTCGCCAACAAGTTACATTTTTTTTAACTTTTCATCGGCGTTTCTCTAGAGGTCTATGCACTAATAACTGTGTATTTTTTAATGGAAAAACAAGAAGAAAAAACAATGTGCAGTATTGCTCTAGTGAACAAAGAAAATAATCGTCGTAATCAACATTATCAACGCCATTAGTATAACATCCGGATCGTATTCAGCATCGTTATTATCAACACCACAGTATCACTACCGTATTTTATAATCATCATCATTGTCAACACCACTATTACAAATTCACGTGCCGTACATATTGCGTGTTGCCTTTGTCTATGAGAGAGAGAGTGTGTGTGTGTATGTGTGCGTGTGCGTGCGTGGATGCGTTTGAAAATGTTGTTAAATAATTAGTCCATAAAGGAAAGGTTAATCTGAGGCTAAATCGTCTTTAGCATCAACAAAAAATTCTTACTCAAGGATTTGCGCTGATCAAAAACGATAATTTTAGGCACCGATTTCCAAATATACTCACACGAGCAGCCGCTTCCTAGCTGAATGCAAAATTGAAAATAGTACAGGTGTCTTCTTCTGCCCCATGCAAACATTTACAGGTGAGTTATTTATTTTCTCATAACTGTAGTACCCATTTGCACGAAAGGAAAACAGCATGATCATGGAAATAATCATCATCTTGTTTTGGACGAGTTGGTATATTTCGAGCACACTCAGACAACGTAATGGAACGATTTAAAGATGATCAGCTATGCTACGCTTTTCTTATTATTCTTTTTTCTTCTCTTCCGTTTCTTCCTGTTTCCATTTTTTTCTGATTAGGTTATCTGTCCACTTTACAAGCGAGATCTCCAAATAACTCGGTTCAATATGTCTTTAGGGCCTCCCCTCTGTTTATCTGTGCGTCTATTAACTCTTTAGGATTGTTCTTCGTTTTGTGGCCTTATAGGGTTACCCTTCTAATTTTTACAGAAAAGACACATTAAGTTACCAAACGTTTAGATTTGTATTATCTGAAATTGAAAACTTTGTTTAGAAACTATTTTGTAATTAGAATATTTAATCCATGACGAGTCACAGTAAATGCTGTATGGTTATCATAGCACGAATGACAGGGCTTGCGTGTCGAGCCAACGATAAATGCATTTGCTGTAAAACGCGTGACTTTGGTCCCAATGTCACAAGGCTGAGCGATCATGTTGCAGAATGAATTGTTTTAGCTTTGTAATCAAATGCATGAACAAAATCTATCAAGGGGTTTTGGACATATAAGCAATGAATAAAACTTTAACCAAAACCATAACGCGGATTTTCTACGACTAACCTTAACCCCAAGATAAATGGGGTGCAAGCGCGTATCGCATAATGAATTCTCTTAGGTTAATACTGATTCGTCCCAACTATGAACAAAATCCACCAACGAGTTATGGAAATATTAGCAAATAAAAAGAACGTTCTTTAATACCTTAGTGCAAATTTTATTTGACTGTGACGCTGTACCCAAGGTCTAAGAACCAAGTGTGTATGTAACAGAATGAGTTGTCTTAGCTTCATAATGATTCATGCCAAGGTCAAACAAAATCCATCAAGGGGTTTAGGAACATAAGCAAATGGAAAAATAACCAAAACTTTAACGAAAATATTCTATAATTGCGACCTTGCCCATATGGGGAGGAAGTGTGTTGTAAAATGAATTGCCTTAGGCTAATAATGACTAACGCCATGCATGATGAGAATCTATCAATGGGGTTTAGGAAATATTCGAAAAAAAACTTTATCTAACACCTTAATGCAATTTTTCTATGAATGCGGCCTTGATTCCAAGGGAAAAAGGACTAGCGAGCTTGTTTGTACAAATAATTGTCTTAGGTTCATAATGATTATGGCCAAAATATGCTCAGAATCTATCAAGGAGTTTAAGAAATATATAAAAATGAAAATCATTAACCGAAACCTTAACAAACTGTTGACAACGCCACCGCGGCCACCGGAAATGTGACTGCTTTGTCTGGCTTCCCACTAGCGTGGGCTTAACAAATTAGAAGGCAGAAAATGACTTTGATTTCATATTTGAAAACAATTATATAGCATTATACCATCCTAATTGGTATGAAAAATAGAAATGGCATGTAATAGCCAAGGTGATCTAATCATGATTTCAGTATGCTAAAGCCTGATACAAAACAACACAGAATGTCTGGATAAAATGATAAAATGAGATCAACTTTAGCACAACCTTTGTGTGTAACCTAATAATTGTTGAGCATTCTGAGTTTCCACTAAGTGCACACAAATCTGTCCCTGTACAAATTGGAATTATATCTGTTTTATTAACCGTTTGTAAGAAAAATAAATTCCTGTCCGTGTATAATATATTTGGATCATCTGAGACGGAAAATAAAACTACTCGCATTGGCATAGAACGTGAAAAAATTATTTGAAGAAATCGCTCTTTTCTTTAAAGCTTCTGTGTACCATATTTATGAGTTTGAATGGAAAAAAAATACTAAGCCACTTGTATTACACTGTAGACGTTTTCCAGAGCACATTCTGCAATGAAAATAAAAGAAGAAAACTTTTTATGCAAATAGAAAGAGAGTACAGTTCTTTACAGCATCATGTACAGAAAAGTATGTTTCAGCTGACTTTTAAGACTGAGTACGTGTTAATCAGAACTAGGATTTGTGAAAAAAATCTAACTGAATAGTTCGATTTCATATACGTACGCTGTTTTTGTAATTTTTGTGTTTCATTTAATTTCAGTATTTACTTAGCAAGAGAGGATAATTTGAATTCGCTGAAAAACCGACATGGTACGGACACCAAATAATGAATCAATAGAACAAATCGCAAAAATGAGGTGGCATTAGAACACACATACCTACCTTATGCATACCTTCTGGAGGGTGAACCTCGACGAGTGGAACACAATATTATCAAGTGTATTGACTTCCACCATGTGTCTCTTAATGACATCTGATGAGCTAAGCTTGTCTGACTTTCACGTCTGCTACACTATTGGTTAGACACCTGGACAGTTTGCACGATATAACATGTTTAACATGTTTAAATGTAATGTTTACTGACTTCATTATTTTGCATCCGAATCACGTGAAATTTTCAGTATAAATCGAAAATATGTCTCGGATAATGTGATAAGATTTTCAAAAGAAAAGCAGAGGAGTGTATGAGCATGTGTGTGTGTGTGTGAGGTGGCTATGCTAATATGGCGCCATGCAAGATAGAAAGACTCCCACGATCATTCCTTAAAATGTGGACATAAAGATATAAATCTAACATGACATCACAAACCAAAAGTGGACAAAACAAATGGATACACTAACAATTGCAATTCAAAAATACACATATAATACAGGCATTCAGTACAACAGAGAAAACTCTCTCTCTCTCTCTATGTATATATATATATATATATATATATATATATATATATATATATATATATATATATATATATATATATATATATGCACTAAAATTGATACTTTAGGTTAGGCCTTAGAGATGGTAAGATTGAAAACGTGGCAATGGGAATCTTAACCAGAACGTCCCTTCTAGAATGAAGATGAACCGTATTGAATTTATTTTGTCAAAAAATTTCATTTTAATTTTTGAAAATATACCCACACTAATTACACAAAACGGAGGGGGGGGGGGCGACCACATACAGATACAGAAGTCTGTTTACTCTCGGATCAGGATTAAGGGGGGTTTAGGTTGTCACCTCATAAGCCTTCTTGTTTTCTCATAGCTAGGATGTTGCAGGTATCCACAAAAATAAATTAAAGATTGCTGTATGTCCCCAATAAAAAGAAATACTAAAACCTTCCTATGTCTGTAATAGCAAACAATATAAATCGCCAAAATTTAAAACCACTCTTTTTGGACAAAAACACCTCTGTGGCAATTGGTCCTCTGCTTGAAAAAAGGGCATGATGTTTTTAATGTTGAGTATATACAAAACCAGTTTTATAACTATCAAGGTAGTTTTAAAATCCGGACAAAAAGTCATTAACATTTACGTGACATTTCTGAAAGTTTATAAAAATTGCTTCACATTAGTTTGATCGAATTGTAGACTATTCTTATCGGGATTCTTAGCATGCAGTTGCTATAGGTCTTTCTTAGCATGCAGTGGCTATAGGTCCTTCTTAGCATGCAGTGGCTATATGTCCTTCTTAGCACTGGAGTGGCTATAGGTCCTTCTTAGCATGCAGTATCTATAGGTCCTTCTTAGCATGCAGTGGCTATAGGTCCTTCTTAGCTTATGTCTGTCACCTTCTCCCGATTTTCCCCCTCTGCCAATCAATAAATCCCGTGCAGAGCAATTACTTGTTCCCTGTTTCCGATCTGGTGCATAGATCTAAATTACTTCTTTAGAAGAATGAGTGATGAATTTTGTCTGATCTAACATAATGATTCCTTCGGTGCGTTCATGATAATCACGCCTTCTCTATTCATACACTAGATTACAACCATTGTGTTCTTGCTATCTACTGTAGTATAAATCAAATTCCTTTTGATACTTGTGTCTAAATTCACGTTTTTATGATACCATATTTTCTTCTTGTCTCGCTGCGAATAAAAGAATCCAATCGATTATTATTAATTGTGTATTGGGACGAGAGGAAAAGTACCACGATAAGTGTATTGTATGTTGGAATACACACATTATCCGTTAGTGTATTTGCCAATTTTCATTAACTTTTATTTCACTGCTTTTGTCAATTGGAAACAGATGCTTCCTCTCATGGTAATGTCGAGAACTAGGAATCACTGATACATAAAATATATATTAAAATAACAATCTTTTCAAACAATGGTGTTATTTTAGAACTTTGACCTTTACGCAGAAGTTTAGAATTGTATCATGAAAATTAGTGTCAGAGACTAAAAGCGATTTGACTAACATATTAACCATCGTTTAGCAAGAGCATGCACATATGTACACACGTAAGAGCAGACTGGAATATATATGCCAAAGCATTGAAACGTCTCACGTCGATTATATAACCCAGAATGGGAAACGAGGTTAGTCAGTTTTATGCTTTTAGACGTTTAAACTTTCAGCAATGTCTGAGAGAGATAGATTGCTTGAATAGCCGAAAATTTCATTTATAGTTTGCCTTTGTTCCTTTCCTTTCTTTATATCGGTGTGTGCTTGGGGAATTGTCGAGTTAGAGCCAT
The DNA here is from genome assembly GCA_029931535.1 of Margaritifera margaritifera. Taxonomy (NCBI): domain Eukaryota; kingdom Metazoa; phylum Mollusca; class Bivalvia; order Unionida; family Margaritiferidae; genus Margaritifera; species Margaritifera margaritifera. The sequence continues at coordinate 1,758,694 of JAQPZY010001598.1, forward strand.
ACTTTGTTACCACTTTTCTACATATATGTAATTGGCTTTCTGTTTAACCAACACTGTCATCTTGCCTAGTTGTTAACTAATTAACCTCCACCCCCAACAAGAAAAAAATGAAAAGGAAAAAAATACATTTTCAGAAACTCAAAATACTGTTTCACAAGCTCAAACACCAGTCTCTTGTCAGGCTCAGAACACAGTTTATAAGTTTAGTAAATACCTTTGCAAATTCACTGTAAGTCACGTTTTGGATCTATTTGACAAACTTGTAACTCCAATATTAAATTACGGAGCAAAAGTATAGAGATTTGCAAAAGCTAACTCCATTAAAAGGGTACAATTACTGTTCGTTAAGAAATTACTCTGCGTAAGACAGTGTACTGGAATGTATTATATGTATAGTGAAGCTGGAAGAATGTCACGTATGACTGTAAGATATTTTATTAGTGTTATATACTTATTAAAAATTATTCAGCGAGATAAAGAGAGGATATATACGTTTTTTCAGTAGATATAAAGAAATAGTTCATGAGTGAAATGAAAACATTGCATTATCAGGAGTGATGAAGCCACGAGTGACAATACAAAATGCGTCCACATTACGAGTAAAATATTTTCTTTTATCTACCAAAAAAAAGGGGGGGAACTTTCTTTTTATTATATATCTTTAAGGCAAGAAACTTCGATGTACGTGGATTTGTTTCTCCATTCTGTGTCAATGCGATTAATGGCTGCATTACTACATCGATAGTAAGAAGTTCCGAAATTTTACAATAATGCTAGGATAGTGAGGTTTTACAAATTTAGATTGTACAGATAATGCTTCTAATTGTGTATTTTTTTAAAATTAATAACTGTTTTTATACGAAAATGAAGAGATTTTTATTTTCGTTAGCACATTTCTTGCGTGGATTCATACAGTGAACATTGCTGGGATGGGATACTGTAGAAACATAACAGAACGGCCCAACAGACTTCAGAGCGAAACATCATTAAACAACAGATTTTAATGATTGTGAGTTTACTTGTAAGGATTTTGGTTTCTGTTTTTATTTATTTCTGCATTCAAACGTTAATTTTTATGTGTTGGCATGCTTGGAGTCTTTTTCAGTGACAGACGCTGTACCCTAATTTCGATTGTCACTTAATTTCGGTTTGGAGTCGACACTAATCAATGCCTGATTTCTCAATCGTTTTAGACAGCATATGATATGATTGTGATGAGAGTTAAAATCGAACATAAACGATTTTATTAATATACGTAATCAAGAGTTTTTCATGTGTACCTTTTGTCGTTGAGTGTAACAGGTATACGATACTGTATGGGTGACACAGAATATCGAAAAGCAGCAGGTCATGTAAGTTCAGTCACAGACAATTTGCATGATTCATGTGGAAAACTAATTATAAAAAAGTTAATACTTGAAGCCTACTTTTTGTTGCTTGGGGTTCATTTTTAGGCATTCGTGATGGCGCCTTCTCATTGATTACGTAAATGCATGCTGGACAGGCAACAGTCTTGACACATTTTAAGATCTGCTCATCATAATATGAATAGAGACAGGAAGGGAGGGAGAGAGAGAGAGAGAAGGAAAAGAAGAAGAAAAAATGAATTAGGCCTAAATATGGAAATACAGGTCTGAATAACATACATAAGGGCAGATATACTTTCTAAATGGAAAAAGAAAGTAGTCCCAAAGTGATATCACCACTGTGGCGATATCATGTTCTCCCACTAATATATATCAATATCAATATCTCAGTATGAAATATATAATAAAAGAAAATATAAAAATCTCACGTACACTATGATGTTAAATGATAGAACTATTTTACCAGGAAAGCCGATTTCTATTATCTTGTCTAGGTTTTTATAAAGCTTGGATTTTCCAAGCTGCTAGTGATATATTTTCCATTCCGGCTATTGTAAAACAGAGATTTTCAGTAATTTTATTCAAAACTGGAATGCTAGTTTAGCGAATTGATCAAAAAAGCTTTTTATATACAACTTTTGCTTTTTTAAAAAAAATCTATAATTCACCTCCAGAAGGTATTATTATCATTATTAGTAGTAGTAGTAGTGAATCCAATAATATAGAATTGTATGAACTAAATAAAGGGTATCACCACATATATTGAAAATTGATTCTGGTAGATGGAATAGACCAACAAAGATTCCCAGAGAAAATAGGATAGGTAAAGTTTGCTCAGTTCTAGAAGATAAATATCATTTTCTCCTCGAGCATCAATTGTATTTGTTACTTAGACAGAAGTATATAACTAGGTATTATTGGAGAAAAACCAAACTGTGCCATTTTAATATCTAGTTCTAATGTTTGTTCCAATAATTATTTGTTTCATGAAGCTTTTCAGATTATAAATATTGCGTTACTTCAGTTATCTGCATAGATTAGCACATTGCATTAAATAATAAATACACTGTATCAACAAATTGCAGCAATTTTATAAAATTATATCTTACAAGATACATAACTGGTAATTCCTCACTTTCATCCTATCTGAGATTATTGCAATGATGCGTGTTTTACAGTTGGAGTATGTTTCGTCCTTGCATTGTTTATTTGGTAACGAAGGAATAGCTTTATTCTAAATGTTGTATGTAACATGTCATATGGAGGGTATATTGATGAACAGCGACCTTAATTACCAGTATCAATTAACATCCCATCGGTTCCATATGATAAAGGATTGTCTTCTGATGTTTAATATGCGAACCCTTGTATCATTAATGAGGATAAACAATCCATTTCGCCATGGCAGAGAATCGTTGACTGTAATTATTGAATTCGCCCCCCCCCTTCCCCTTTTTGTTTAGATGTATTATTTTACAGGTGGCGTTACAAAACGAAATTTGAGTGGAACTGTCAGTTTTTAGTGTACTTCGTATCATTTAGATATAATTTTTTGTCTCAATATATTAATCTCCCTCCTTTGTATCCCAGGAATACATGTCAAAGGCTTTCGTGCTTGCTGCGCCATACTTTCTGACAGATCTGGATATTTCCAAAGAACACGTGTCGATGAATCACACAGAATTCGATATAATTTTTTTCTAATGGCCATTTAAGTTCATTTCTGATTTATATTCATACAAAGCACATTTCGCCATTTCAGTTAAGTTGTGATACTTTTGTGAAAATTTACTATTAGATTCTGTAGGAATGTTTTAATATCAATCTGTTACCGGTAGAAATTAAAATGTTCTGTTCAAAACACAACAGCAACACAAACTCGTGCTCATACTTCCAATGCAGGGGGCCCAGGGTGGTCGATTGGTCTAAGGCGCCTTTACAGATCACTAACGTCTCATCTCTGTCCGCGTGGGTTCGAGTATCGGCTCGGCCAAAGTGGGTATGTGAGAAAGCTTGCCAGTAGCTTCCCGTGAGTCGGTGGTTCTTCCCTGGTTTTTCCTCCACCAAATATACTGACCGCCATGTATAGTCTATCATGTGCTGAAAAATGGCGTTAAACCCACAAAACCACAAAACAAAAAACTTCTAACCCATGTGAATTTAAAACATACAGACACTTTAGTGTACTTAATACCCTTTCTGACATCCTCTAATCTGAACATAGAGTATATCCGAGCCTTCAAGATCAAAACAAGGCTTATGGACGATCCGAAGATTCAGGGTACTTTCAAGGTAAATTTCATGGTAATGAAATACTGTAACCGACAGAGGATCGTGTACACTTACACAGAGGAAATATTAAGTATGTATGATGGTCAGTTCGATTAATCGGCCAGATGGAGAAACATGCATCGTAAATATATTAATAGATATGTTAGGACTCATACGAAGGAAATATGCACCGTCTTGTAGTGACCTAAATAATATGTTTTTGCGAATTCGCGATAGTATGAGTACACGTATAGAACGTGCAGCAATTTGATTTCGTTAGGGGTTGCTGTTTGATGGACGGTTGTTTTTCTACTATATTTTATTTCTTGTAACAACTGGCACTAGAAATGCAAGATTCATTCACAGGCAGGAAATCATCAAACGTATGTTCCTATAATCTTATGTTTTGTTGTATGCCTAATGTAAACATTTGCTACAAAATCAACGATGGTTATCAGAGATCTACATCAAAAGTACGATATGAAAGTTTGTAGTGACGCACAGACTAATATAGTTTTCCAACCTGTCGAACTAAGCAAGCTTTTTGACAGGGAATAAACACTTACATTTACAAAATCTTCTCACTTTACACAAAACACTGGGGTGTGTGTGGGGGGATAGAGGTCAAAAGAATTACTTGATTGGGCAAAACGAAACTACTCCAAGTGACGTATACATAAAAATGGAGAGCATATAACTCGAGAAAACGACAACTACATTTATATCTTCAATTAAAATTATATAAGGTAAAATAAAAATGAATATGTACAAAAATTCCTATTTTTTCTCGATATTTAAAATAAAATGTGCCCAAAAGTTGGCAAGTACAACATCACTGGATTTAAAAAGGCAAAGTGGAGAAGGCGAAGAGCGCAAGTTTCAGTTTCTGCAAAAACTCTTTCTTTTGCAGCGAAAATATTAGCTCATTTTATTTGAAAATGGTATATAACAAATACCAAATCAGTCTTTCATAATTTGCTGCTTGTTATTTCTCAAACTGCTTTTGTCACTGATTTTTCTGCGTTAATCCTGGAGCAAAATAATAGCAGAACGTACACTATATTAAGACAAGGATCACCAGGAATTATCAACATTGACAGTTATATATATATATATATATATATATATATATATATATATATATTTCTTTTGACATTTATTTATCAGCTTTCGTGTTTAGTTACAACACAATCACTCGATTGCACATAACTTCATGAAGCGCTGCTGTGGAATTACATATAATGTATATTTTGCAAAATTTATTTAAATCTATGCTAAACGCCTTGTTACTGCCAGGTTAGAAAATATTGTCTCCAGTTTTGTTTATTGTTTACCCTTCATGATGGCATGGATACTGTTGTTCATTTTCCTTTTCGTATTTTAGCTGTATTTTATTTTTTTTTAGCTTGGTAGTGATTGTTTCTATCATTTAATAATCTTAAGAATGACTGATTCTTTAAACAATTTTCAATCCTTGAATGGCGATGCATCGCATGGTTTTCATTTCTAAGATAATAATTTTTTTCACATTTCGAATGACGCTATGAAGCTATCTCTCATTCCTAGAGGGTCAAGTGTTTTCATATTCTAGATAACGCTATGAAGCTATCTCTCATTCATGGAGGGTCAAGTGTTGTCATATTCTAGATAACGCTCGGGTACATCTTTTAAACTAGTTTAGGCCATGGTGCATCTTCCTTTGACGCCAAAATTTGTTTTCTAGACCCCGACGTTTCTGGTGTGAACTATGCAACATGAAAGGACTTTTCTGACTCATGGCAAATATTTTTGTGTTGCTGGAGTAATTTCTGTTAGCGTTTGAAACACCAACACGTTTAAGAAGGGGCGAGACAGCGAGTTTACAAATTTTGCAGACATTATGCTGCTTGTATCCTCTATACACAGCCAATTATGCAGTGGAAGGTAATTAATCATCTTGGAGCCCCAAATGATGCGATCAAGATCTTGTCCTCCTGACAAACGCAGTGGTCACTTTCCACATTCTAGCTTCTCCAAGTCGTCTTTCCTGTCGACTGTATGCATAAAACTTACATCGTTGCCAGTTTTCATATTCAAGCTTGCTCATGCATAATGCAGCAAATTTTCTTTTACGGTAAAATAAACATTTGTGGTATGAAAGAGGCCTAAAGGCTTGAACCTTAGATTGTCAATTTATCAATTTTGACTTGTTATGAAAACTTCTTTTAAAAAAATGTTTCTAAGATCTTACTAATGTGATAGCCATGTTTAAAGCTTTCACATTTTTTCTTTCTCTTTCTTTCTTTCTGTCTCTCTCACTCAGTAATACGTTTGGGAACATTTGTAGTAATAAACATTTTCACGTTGCTAAAAGTGTTATCTCAAAGGCCCCTTCAGTGATGTCCAATAGATGTAAGACATTAAATGGGTAAAGACAACAAAATTATTTATAATTACTACTCATAAAACTATTATCTGGTCAATGCCTTCATTAAAATGTATTGATTGTTAAAATATTCCTTTGAATAATCTGTTTTTTGGTTTGTAAAGTTCTATTAAAACCCTTTGTTGAATTTAACGTATTTTTCTCAGTACATTTCATGAGCACAAGTCCAGAGAAGAGTCATCGGGACAAAATTTTCATTAATTTGAAATTTGAAAGCACACCACCGTTCCATATTCAATTATTCAAAACCAAACATCCATAATTGCGGGATACGGTAAAGTTCGAGGGGGAAATAAAATTAGGAAAGGAAAAGACTGAATCGATAAGATTCGGTATAGCAGAATCTGACCAGAAATTCATCTTCTTCCGTTGATACCGATCTCTTGTGAAATGAAATAAAGATAAGATTGATCTGTAACTGTGATGCATGGCTTTCCTAACAAGATAACTATATATAACATTTCATCGGCGTGTCTCTAGAGGTCCGTGCACTAATAATTGAGAATTTTCAATGAGAAAAAAACGCGACAATTTTATTGTGTATTATTTTCCTAGTGAATAAAAGAACTAATCGTTATCGACATTATCAATACCCCTAGTATCACTACCGAATCGTAACCATTATCGTCATTATCAACACAAAATTTTACTACCTTATTTTATAATCATCGTCATTATCAACACCACAATTAACATTACACATTACAGCATTGTATCATAATCATCGTGTTCATTGACAGCAGCCCATCGTTCCTCATTTCACAATCACAAATACATGTGCCAGACATCTTTGCGTGTTTCCCATTGTCCCTGAGAGAGAGAGAGAGAGAGAGAGAGAGAGAGAGAGAGAGAGAGAGAGAGAGAGAGAGAGAGAGAGAGAGAGAGATTATGGGTGTGTTTCGGATGTGTCATTGATAAATAATTAGTTCATTAAAGAAATGTTAATTTGAGACTATTTTCTTGTCAAGTAAAAATTGCCTCGGGGAATGAATTAATTCCCCCACCTGGTTGTAACAGAAAATCGATTAACCCTGTAATCGGTTGAACAGGATTGCTGACCTGACCTAAATACTGACGGCCTTGTTCATTTCCCCGGAGCTTAATCTGATGAAATCGTCTTCAGCTTCTTACTCGAGGAGATGAGCTGATCAAGAAGGATAATTTCGACACCGATTTCTAAGTATGCTTACACCAGCAATTGCCGCCTAACTGAATACCAAATTAAAGACAGTACAGGTGCCTTTTCGACCCCATACAAACTGCCAATGCATTCATAAGTGGGTTATTTATTTTCTCATAATTATAATGCCCATTTCCATGAAATGAAAACATGATGATAATTGAGATAATCGTCATCTTGTTTTGAAACAGTTGGTATATTTCAAGCCATTATAGAGTGTAATGGAGTGATTTACGCGTATCTGTTCTATGGCTGATCAGCTATGCAAAGCTTTTCTTCTTTTTGTTTCTTTTCATCTCTTCCGTTTTTCCCTCTTCCCATTTTTTATGTTTGCTTTCTCTGTACACTTTACAAGTGGAATCTACGAGAGATATCTAATTAACTCGAGCCAATCTGTCTTTAGGGCCTTCCTTCTGTTCATCTTTACGCGCTTTAACTCTACGATTATCCTTCTTTCAGTGGCCTTATAGGGTCACCTTTATTTTCTTCAAATGTTCACAATTACAGACATACGAACTTACCAAAACTTTACATTTCTATAATCGGAAGATTGAACATTTTGTTTATAGACTATTTCGTACTTAGAACTTTTAATTCATGACGAATCACAATAAATGTTAAATGATTATCACAACAAGAAGACCAGAACCTAAATGTGGAGCCCATGATAAAGCCATTGTTGAAAAAACGTGTGACCCTGACCCTAAGGTCAAATGTTGGGCGAGCATGTCGCATAATAAATTGTTTTAGGTTCGTAATGATTCATCGAACGTATGAACAAAATCTACCAAAAGGTTTAGAAAATATAAGCAAATGAAAAGAAAAAAAACTTTAACCAAAACCATAAGGCAGATTTTCTGTGAGTGTGACCTTGATCCCAAGATCAATGTATGAGAGCGTGTCGCAGAATGAATTGTCATAGATTCATAATGATTCGTCCTACGCATGAAGGAAATCCATGAAGGAGTTTAAGAAATAAAAGCAAATGAAAATAACTTTAACGAAAACCTAAATGCAAATTTGATTTGACTGTGACATCGATCTCAAAGTCAAACGAGCAAGAGAGTATGCAACATCATGGATTGTCTTAGCTTCATAATAATGCATGCCAAGGATGAAGAAAATCCATCAAAGGGTTTTGAAATTATAAGCCAAGGAAAACAATTTAACCAAATCCTGAACGAAAATGTTTTATGACCCTGACCGTGAGTCCAAGGCAATGTTCTAAGCAAGCCTTATGCTCACAATGATTAATGCCAAGTATGATCAGAATCTATCAAAGAGTTTAGGAAATATTCGCAAATGAAAAACTGTAGCCAAAACCCTAATGCAAATTGTATGACCGGCCTTGATACAAAGTAAAAGGGGCGAGCGAGTTTGTTCTAGAATTAATAAACTTAAGTTCACAATGATTAATGCCAAGTATGATCAGAATCTATGAAGGGGTTTAGGAAATATATGCAAAAATGAAAATATTTGTTTGTTTTTTTTTTTACCCAAAACATTAACAAACAGTTGACAAGGCCCAGCCGCCGGAAAAGTGATTCACTTCAAGCTAACATTGGCTCGAGAAAAATGAAGGGAGGAAATGAATTTGATTTCTTTTGAAAACAATTTTATCATATGACTACTGTGTTATTTGCCCTAATATACCCATATTATAATTGTATATGTGTTGCACGTGTAATAACACCTCACGATGTCAGAGCAGACGTTATAATGTCATGTTAAGGAGAGGCGTAACAACCAAGGCATCCGAATGTATTTCAAAGTTATTTCACTACACTATTATGCGATTTGGAAATAAAATCAGTATGTTTCGTCACACTATGAATGGAATCTTACATGTGTACTCATTTCAAATTAAATGTATAAAACTCGTTGAGCAATGTAAATCTTTTGCTCATCAAGGCTGGCAAATTTGATTTGGTATAAGTAATCATGTAAAGATCATCTATTTATTCAATGTTACTATCCTAATTTATAATGCTGGCTACAAAAGGTTTTATTGCAAAGGTTCTCAGGTTAGATAAGCATCTTATTTCTTTAAAGAAGCATGTAATATCCAAGATGATTTAATAAAAATTTCATCGTACTAAAGCCTGATTCAAACAACACATAAATGTCTGCAAAAACTGATTAAAGTTGTGCATTGTGCATTTCAACACAAATTTGACTCTGTATCAATTTGAATTCTACCTGTATATTTAATCGTTGTAACAAAAATAAATTCCTGTTCGTGTACAATATTAATGATTCATTTGAGACGGGAGTTAATTCTACTCAAACTGTCATAAAATGCGAAGATAAAACAAGATTATTTAAAGAAATCGTTCGTTTCTTCATACAAGTGTTTACCTTGCACAGCCTCTGTACAGCACGTTCTTCACTTCAAAGAAAAAAAACAATTCTAAGTCATCTGTATTACACGGTAGACTTTATTCAGAGCACCATATGCAATGAAAGCAAAGGAGTAAACGTTGTTTATGCAATAGAAACACAAGAAGTACAATTTGTTTAAACGTATCATGAACATAAACTTAATTGTCAGCTGACTTCTTAAGACTGAATAAGGATTGAGAACGTGTACATCGGATCTTGGAATGGTAAAATTCTCATAAAATAGTTCCATATGATATACATAGGCTGTTTTTTGTTGTTGTTGTTGTTGTTGTTGTTGTTGTTGTTGTTTTGTTTTGTTTTTTAAATTTAGTTTCAGCGTTTACTAATCAAGACAGCATAATTTGAATTTGATGAAAATTGTATGAAAAGCTGGCAAGGTATGGACACACAATATTGAAGCACAAGAACAAATCGCAGAGAGGAGATGGTATTGTGCTGACTGCATTTCGGACACACATACCTTATTCATGCACACCTTCTTAAGTGAAAATCTCGACCAGAGTGCATACCCTGACAGTATCCACTGACAGTGGAACACATTTTTGTTGAGTGTATCGACTTTTCATCCCATGAGACGGAAGGTTTTTGATGTGAACACTGTTAAGAAACTTTATGATAATGCGCAACCAGAGAAAATCTCGAAATCTTCGACTTTTTAGTGAATGCTATCTATATAACAAATGTTTACCCAATATGTTGTAGGATTTGTTTTTACATTTATCTTTCACTTTACATATAGTTTACAGACTTTTAACACCATTTTGTTTACATGTGTTTTACAGACTTTTAACACCTTTTACTTTACATGTGTTTTACAGACTTTTAACACCTTTTCTTTACATGTGTTTTACAGACTTTCAACACCTTTTACTTTACATGTGTTTTACAGACTTTTAACACCTTTTTCTTTACATGTGTTTTACAGACTTTTAACACCTTTACTTCATATTTTTAATCTTGTTGTACTGAATGTTTGCGTTTCTTTTGGAATGGTTTATCTTCCTGCATTTCAATTTTTCAATTTTTTATCTACATTTTTTAACTTATGTTTAAATCGACACCATATAGCCAGTTTTGTGCTAATGTGCAGTTAAACACCATCCATATATCCATTCATTCAACCATAGATAGCTATATACATCCATACAGATAAGCATACGTACATACATGCATACATACATAAATACTGATAGTCAAGGTAAAAATGATATTTAAAATTCAATTAGCAACGCAATATCCGAAATACTGACAATCATTTTGGAGAAATGCAGCGATCCCAACAATACTTGTCATGACAGTTTACTGTCCCAGTGTAAAACGATTTGTTGAAAAATATACTATTCCATTACAATTCATAAGTTGACATGACAGTTTATTTTCTTAGTATAAAACGTTTTGTTGAAAAATATACTATTCCATTACAATTTGCAAGTTGACATGACAGCTTACTTTCTTAGTATAAAACGTTTTGTTGAAAAATATACTATTCCATTACAATTCATAAGTTGACATGACAGTTTACATTCTTAGTATAAAACGTCTTGTTGAAAAATATACCTTTCCATTGCAATTCATAATTTGACATGACAGTTTACTTTCTTAGTATAAAACGTTTTCTTGAAACATATACATTTCCATTACAATTCATAAGTCATACAACTTTTCCTTCTTTCAAAATCCTTAGAGCTAATATTGCGTTCTTGTGTACGACTATAATTAAATTTCTAATCCTGTTTTGAGTTCATATGCCACTTATTTTGGACATATCTCAAACTTAGAGCACCTTTCAAATGCAAATTTCAATCAGACTGCGTCAGGTAAAGCAATCCGTGGTTTGGAGAAATATTTAAAACTGGAACGGTATTAGGCATGGAAACTTTTTGCCTTTATCAGCAATGGCTTCAAAGATGAAATGCATTAGAAGTGGTGTGTACGTTGTCGGCTAGTAGCCGAAATATTATCATCTTCCAAACTTATCCCCCCCACCCCCCAGTTTCTAAGCCTGACCTGTGAGGTCCGAAACGCAATAATACAAAATGAACTTTTGATGTTTTAAAAATTAATTACGATTTTTTTTGGGGCTGCAAAATAAACAGCAATAAAACATTAATATTTTTCCCCATGGGTCGGGCGCAACTTTAGTTTAGAACTCAGTTAATTGTTTGTTTAATCATTTTGAGAAATGGTTAGCTTTATCTATTAGCCGACAACCTATTTACCGCTCTTAAAAAATCACTTTAAAACGGTATGCTGATTTTATGAACAATAATTTCTAGGTGGCTTGTACTATAGAAGAGATTGATGATCCTGATCCTGATGATATTGAATAGATTGGGAAAAAAATAATTTAATGGACTTCAGATTTCAGAAATGGACAGGTACAACAACTTAGTCTTGTCCGTCAACATCGTGTACGCTCCAGATAACAAAGACATTGCACACATATTTACAGAGATACAAATTTACTGCACCGAAAGCAATTATTTTGCATACAAACCATTAAACAGCTTTGATAACTGCATTTTAGACAGTGATTACTCTGTTAACAGGTACAGAACACAGCGTGAGATGAAAGTTTGGCAGAATCAATTAACTGAGCAGTTTGAATGGTAACATCTGGTTGGGGTATTTTGTAATGAAATTTAATCAATAAAAGAGTTCAAGAGTTAGTAAAATCAGTATACAGATTTCATGTTTATTTTAAATACGAAATGTATTGTGTGAATGTGCAATACCGTTACTTCATGATGAAAAAGCATTTAATTCAAATAATAATTACATTGATCTGAAACAATTTAACATAATGTATAACAACTTTAGCATTTCTCCTCGTCTTGATTTGAATAATCTGAAAGAAAAATTCAAATAACTAATAATAATAGTTCTCTTTGGAAAATTAATCAATGGTGAAAAATATTATGTAACTGATGAACAAATTCATGATTTGGGATTTTGGATTATTAAAATTAAGGAAAATTACAATTTGTACAATAATAATGTTGATTCAAATGAATATATTGGCTGGGCTTAATTATTTACAACACACCTACAGATCGACGGATGAAGACAGTCCAAGATTAAATAAGATCGTATGTGATCTGTATTTTAGGTTGTCAAGTTCAAATAGAACGTTTATTACTAGGTCTATTGCAATTGTTGTAGATACATCAAAAAAGGTATTTCAGAAATTAATTTTAGGAGAACAAGGTTATGATTCAGATGCAAACATTACAACATATTTCAACAATATATTTCACATGCGAAAGTTAAACTAGACTATGATGTTACTAGCAATCATACATTTTTGTTACAGGGTGATATTGTTATGAAAATGGCTTGCGTTGTAGGGTGCAAGAATAACATTTAAAATCGTCTGATAGTTTTAAAGAACTAACTCAGCTATAAAAACAGATATAAACATCTGATTCAAGCGGCTGATAAACAGCCTGTAACAATTTGTCAAAAACTAGACAATGAAATAAAGAAAACATGTGTAAGAACTACATAGATATGAAGGGTATACATGGCAATATTATATTATTACTAATGGTTGGAGGAGCTGTTTTAATTTTTTTTTCAAGAATAGATTATGATTTCCTAACCCTTTTTGGCTGTCTTCCTCCCTAGTCACAACTGCAAATAACAAGCCAACTAATGCGAGAGCAAGTAAAATGACATCATCAGCTAAGAACGGAACAATTTGTCCGTTTGCTTTTTAAAGCCAGCTTATTACACTGACAATAATTAAACGAGATAGTGGTGATCACCTTTTAGATAACTCTAAGAAATAGTTAGCTATATTTTAATGCCTTCTTTGACATTGTAACTTTATGCAAACCCTTTCATCAGAACTTGCTCCTCCACCACATGTGCCAACTCCACCACTACTCCAACTTCTGCTAACCTTTAACCATATTTACTATGAACAAATCAATAGCTGATATCATCATACCTATAGCCTTAATAAAACTGACCATGGTTACATATTTTCTTTGAATAATAGTTTTAGTTTTTCCCCAAAAGAGGGAGTTTACTTCTTATTATTTAATCCATTTTTCTATGTTTAACTTGAAATGAAAGAGTTTTCCAAATTGTCAGTATTTCCAACTAGGTCTAACCCTATACATTTGTTATATTTTAAAGCTTATACTTTTGTAGCAACAATTTTTTACAAAATTCTCTATCCCCTCATCTCTCTTTCTTTTTGCAGTAAAAATAATTTTTGAAACACTCATTTTAATAGTAATTTCTCCTCTGTAGCCGTATTAAGAGAATACAACTTATGTTATTTAATTCACCAATAAATGTATTTAAATCAGCATTTCCTTGTTTTATTCCATATTTTGCTATACATGTAATTTCGTTTATACCAGTTAACATTCCATTCGTTCCAGTCGAACCATCTTCCATTAACTCCATATTTGTATTAAATGTTTGTATTTCTATTTCTTCAGGGACTTGTGTTCGTTGTGTTTGTATAACAGCAGGTTCTAGTGGATATGCAGGTCGTGTTGTTCGACTTACTACAGGCTCTGTTGTTTCTCTTGAATCCATAAGTTTATTTATTCTATTTTGAAATTCATCTGCTGTTGAAGAAGTAGCAACCATTTCAACTGCAGTTTGTTTTAAACCGATAATTTGTATACAAAAATAAGTTTACCTGCTAATTTAGCATTTTGGGATCACATCTACGATTTTTATCGGTAGGTATAATGTATTATTTCCAATTTTGAAATCCTTTTTTTAACAGATAATGTTGATTATCTACTTTTAATTTGTATTTTTTTTTAAACAATGTTTGTGTTCATCCACCAAAGTTGCAGATATGTGGTATGTTTAGTAGTTTCAGATTCTTCAGTAGAACAATTATTATAGGATAAATCATAATCAAATATTGCATCATGAATTTGTTCCTCGTAATCATATTCGCCTATATTATAATATTTTGTAAATGAATTATTAAAATCTTTTTCACTACCTTCTGCCATTTTCACACTATTTATATTACAGACAAACAACTTGAAAAAAGAATTATACTTTTTTCGGGAGAAAAATAACAGTAGCCCAAAGTCCATTGACATTGAAGAATACACACAAGAATTGAAAATTAGTATAGCAAACAGAACGTACAACGAGATAAATGATAAAACCTTTACTGTCGATGAGTTGGAAAAAATAGACGAAAAACAAACAAAGAAAACAAGAAATTTGTTTTTAATGCGATATCAGTAAAAATATTACAGTCATTGTCAATTTTTCTTACATTAGCCTCCACATTTTTGATTAGTAAATTTCTACCAATTGATAATTTGAATAAATTACATACAGAATTAAAAGAAAATTACATAACATCAAGTGGTGTTAGATACTTTAATGAGTGTATTTCATTTAAGTTAGGACTGCTTCTATCAGCACCAAGTACTACCTTAATAACATTCAAGCACATTAATATCGAGAAGCAACCTGAGGAAAAAGAACATAAAAATTGTACAAATCCTTAAATTAATAATGGCTGGAACTTTTTCACGTCACATTATATCCGTTTCTGGTGGCATTTTAGCACCTTTTGATCTACCATCACTAGCTTTCATATATTTCATATTTGTCTAATGAAAACGATTTCCTTTTCGTTCTGGATCAGATAAGTCAATATAAACACAAGCAGTAAAATTATCTATGTCGAGATCTCTTTCATCCACACCTTTAGGCTTGGTAAAATTCAATCACCTACGGTAAAAACCTATTGATGGTCCACCTAATATTTTCAACGATTTATTAAATTTCATATTGTCACCCATTGTCGGTAAAATTCTAACTCTCGTTGCATGCGCTACATTGTGGTTTTTATTGTTATGGTATCTCTGTCTAAAGTATGCATTTGAATGTTCTTTATAGTCCGCTCTCCAATTTTGTGGTAGTCCATATTCCCTACTCTCCAATTTGTTTGGTAGTCCTTGTCCTCTTCAAAGTAGAATCTCAGAAGAAAGTAACAAATTCAGCAATAAATGGCAAGCGCGACAACAAACATAACCCACACAATCTATCATTCAATACTAGGTTTTATGCTTATTATTTCTTATAGATTTATCATGAAGAAGTTTTACAATCTACACTAGATTCACTGAGTAGTTTTGAAATTGATGAAGCAATAATGTGTGTGCATCAGATAAATGAGTTAAATATAAAATATATAAAGTAAAGATAAGACAAAATAACAATCGTATGAATTTTAGGTTGCAGACGATCGATGAAATTAAAATTGATTTGGCTTAAGAAATAGAACATAACAAAGTTGTCAGGCAGAAATAAAAGAAACAGCATTGGGTATCGTAGCTGCTAGTTTTGGAGTCGCAAGATTATCAACAGGAATTGTTATCCACCTGGCTTTTACTGGATTTGGTGCAACTTTGCTAAGGTTTGTTGCAAAAGCCAGTAGAGAAATGTCGATCAACAAAAAAGTTATAGATCATGATGAGATAGTGGTTTTAACGATTAGTAAATTAAACAATATCGATGACATCGTTAGTAAGACAATAAGTGATAACAAAAGTTACCCATGAAAGATTTTAATTTGATAGTAAATGAGTATAATAGATACAAGGATGTGAAGAATGCAGCGGGGCAAAAAATGTTTAACACATAAAGACAAGGTGATAAACAAGTCGCTGCGAGACAAGGCAAAGAGATGAAAAAATGCTGTTTACAGAAGTGAAATAAATTGATGGATTATATTAAAACAAGCAGAAGTAAATAATGTATTGTGCATAAAAGGAAAGTTATATCAAGATATAAGGACAAGCTGAAAAAGAAATCTATTTTAACAGCCCACTTGAATATAAAGACTGTAACCGATCAATATCATTACATGAACAGATTTTGTTGTTGGTTATTGCAATATTTCCAGTGATTTGATAAACAATATATTTTATTACACCAAACACAGGAAAATAAACAAAGACTTTTTTAATTCTGATGGTTTCTATTACCTTAAAATGTACATAAATAAAGTTAAAGT
Organism: Margaritifera margaritifera; assembly: GCA_029931535.1. Taxonomy (NCBI): domain Eukaryota; kingdom Metazoa; phylum Mollusca; class Bivalvia; order Unionida; family Margaritiferidae; genus Margaritifera; species Margaritifera margaritifera. The sequence continues at coordinate 1,775,355 of JAQPZY010001598.1, forward strand.
AGGTATGGCGGCAAATAACGATTATGGAAAAAGTATTGTAATTCAGTGTTTGAAATACAATTCAAGAGTTCTAGTTACTCCATTACATAGTGTATGTAACCAGCTACAATTCTAAATTATTAGCATGCAATAGTCGGATAGTTATACATACATCCATTGAATCTGATATAGGTTGTTGATTTTTGAAACCTAAGAATTATACATTTTTCTAAAACAAATCAATCACACAATATCACACTAATGGCTACCACTCATATTATTATTAACTGTTCTTGTTAAAAATGTTTTGCACGGTGATTATTTTTCTTATAATGTAAATGGTGATTGCAAGCAATTACAAAGTGGTTCAATAAACAGACTAAATATCATTATTAAAGATGAAGATGGAAACGTTATAGACATTCACGGAATGCTTGCAACATTGGTTTCTCTGTTAGGTAAATATGGAAGTATCATGAGGAGGTACTAAAGAAATTTGCCTAAATCACTATGGAAAAGACAAAAACAATCATAGATCCAACAATAAACAATGACCTAAAATCAATTGCTATGGTATTACTGGTTTAAATGACCTAGTAAAAGCAAAAAGATGCTGCTACGATGCAATTTGTGGTCAAATCCGTACGATTTTGAAGGAGAATAGTTTGAAAGATATTAAAACACAGAGAGAACAAACAGACCACACACTTCTATTAATCGAACAGAGTGAAGATGCAAGAACCACTAACGTACAAGTGCTGCAAAATTAGAGTGGTGACAACAATAAAAGATTTTTGACGCATAAGACTCGTTTAAACAGAGATTTAACACACTGTCTGAAGCAATACAAACATTGCAAACTCTAAGAGAGGAAGCAATCAGGAGAGAGCAAGCAGGCAAACAAAGAAGTGAAATACGAAACATACAAGAATACTTGCAATCAAATAAACAAAATCTCAAATCAGAGGTGGATACATTAAAGAGTGACACTGAAGAAATAATAAAATTAAAAAAACTCTGAAAAACTATAATGCTTTACAGTCACAAATGGAACAAATACAAAATGACTTAAACAAATAAATCAGATTTAAAGTTCGTAAATAAAATTTGCAATAAAAATTACTGACTTGAAGAGCAATGTTGTTGCTAACAATATTACTTATCACAGTTTCAAAAGTAGAACAATTTACCCAATAACTACAAAGATAGAGGACAACAAAAATAAACTGAATATTGATGAAAGTACGATAAAATCTATATAAATGAATTGCGATTTATCTATCAATTGTTTGAATTAATAAAATCAAAGTGACAAATGATCAGATTTCACCAACTTTAAAAAACCAGATTACTACTAAAATAGAACAGTGTAAAACAGAAACTAAAATCAAAAATTGGTTAAAACATGTCGGTGTGGTACAAGGTAGTATTGAAGAAGTAGAAAAAAAATAAACAATGAAACAAATTAATGGAATTGACGAAATAGATAGAAAGGGTTGTTAGATTTTTAAGTCTGAAACTACACCTACAAAATTAGTTAGCATTTATGGATTTAATTATTCTTGATCACATTTTGCTGAATACAAGTTGCACACAATCAATAATTTACAGCAGTACCTAGTTAAAATCAGGGAATCTGGCTTTAACACAATTTTTAACAAAGTACACGTTGAACTCTCAACTGAAGAATCAATATTAATATCAAAGGTTGAGTGAACAAGGTTTTATTACTAAATACCTAATAATTGGGATGAAATTTTTACTCTCTGTTCATCTACTCATACTGATTTTAATACTAATGTTACTTTAGAAAAACCTAGAGAACCCAAACTTTATCATTTTTACCAAGATTCTAATAAACAGATTCAATATGTATATATATTTATTGTTGTTGTAATGGGCATTAGTATTAGTGTTGGTTACAAATTTCTTTAAATTTTCATAGTCATTAAATAACGTTAACATAAGAATAATGACAACGTATCGTAATTATTAAGGTTTACAAAAGCGAGAGAAAACACCGCAGAATGTTAAAAATCTTAACCCAAAACATCATTATATTATACATACTCCATCTAGTATGAAACTTTAACAAACACTGCCAAGATGTAGTACCTAGGTTGGGATTTAATGAAATGATTATTTAAAAAAAAATTGTCCTAATATCGTTTGATTTAAAAGTAACAGGAGATGCTAACAATTCAGTTGCTGGTAACTTTGGTACAATGCTGGTTAAAGACATAACAATTTAAAAAATGTAATGACTTCAACATTTTCATCACGTACAATGATCTATGCTTACCAAAGTATGTTAGAACAAATAGCACTGAACAAGGTATAATGCATAAAAAATTGAGAAAGTAGAGATCTGGAGCTGCTTACGGACAACACACTGGTACAGAAGCAGTTATGTTTGCAGTATACGAGCATACAATTATAATGTCACTTGACTTCCTGTTACTGACAGCTCGTTTTCCCGTATACCATTTTGTTCTTTCTTGGGATTTGAAGTTTACAATTACATTAGCGAAAGCTTCTGAAGTTATGTAGGTGGTAACCTTGTTTAAAAGTTGGAAAATATTTGTCTAGAGTATGATATAATTACTTCAGTATCAACGGTTTAATCTGTGAATGACAGGCATGAAATTTCTCTCTTGTATGACTAAATCACTGGGGAGAGAATTACTGATTACTTGATATTGTGAGGGGAAAAAAAAGAAAGAGAACCTGATCCAGAAATGTTTTTCAATCCAGCTATATAAAATATATTGATTACTTTAGAAGGTTAACCTAACATGTTTTATCCTCAAAGCTTTAAACTTGGGCAACAGTTTAGAGAAGGAACAAAAGCTTCTTATTTTCATGAAGCGAAAATAAAATAAAAACCAACCAACCAGCCCCCTCAACCCACCCCCAACACCACCACCAAAAACAAAAAAAAAGAAAAAAACACTCGCAGCATTCAGCAACGTGAGTATTTACAATTCTACTGTATATGGCTCAATTTGGGAAGTACATATGATAATACATTTCATGGGAATACTCATACGCTAATGTTCAACCAGGAATACGCTTGCAGACAAACAGAAAAACAAACTTGGATGCACATGAAATGTACGTTTTCTTTGTTGCATATGAGCAAATGAATTTTTAAAACAAGCATATTAAATCTATATTGTTTTAATAAATATGACAGATGGGTATAACGACAGGAATGAGTATAACTGTAATATATTTTATAAGTGAGAAAGATGTAACATGAATGGTGCAGTTGAACAATAAGATGTGAAAACTTGCATGATATGTGAGTTGACATAATTACAAAACCCGAAGGAAGACAAAAGTTAAAGGACAAAACATCACAAATTAATAGTAAATTCATGCATTTGAAATATATAATGAGTCGAATAGAAAACAAGCAATGTCTTTGATGAAATAATGAATTATGTTGTAAACAAAATGAAAATGGATAATATAACAGAGGTTGATGTTAATTTCAATTGATTTGCTGACACACTAAAACAAAAGCATAATATTAGATATTACAAAATAAATTACGAGATAATAAACAAGTTAAAAGATAATGAAATAAATATTTTTAAAAAATATTTGTCATATCATAGAGTTATTTAAGTTATATTTCACTTTGATCAAAATTAGATATGTTGATCACAACACAGATTATCTCTTCATTCTATATAAGATATTTTCAGCTCAATTAAAACGTTTTTATCACCTGACGTGTCGGGGCCAGATAAACAATGGCGGTCAGAGCTTAAAAAATCAAATAGCCCGACACAAGGAGACCCTCTAATTTCAGATCGGGCCCTTCCTGTATTTTAAGTGAAGTGCCCATCGGGCTTGTCGAAAAAGAAATCTAATTAGCCTGAGAAAACTTCGAACGTGCTGATGACGAAATAATGAATGTGATAAAAAAAACTTAACAAGGAAAAATCACCTGGATCAGATGGTTTATCCACAGACTTTTATATAAAATTTCAGAACCAACTAATCCCGATACTAGAATTTATATACAACAATATTTTTTTAAATAAGGAAATGACCGCACAAATAAAAAATGGGATAATAAGATTAATATACAAAAGGAAAGGCAAGGTAGAAGACCTGAAATATTGGAGACCGATTTCACTTTTAAACACAGATTACAAAATTTTAAGTAAATTATTAGCAAATAGGTTAAAATCTTGTATGGGTAACTTAATAAATATTAAACAAAGCTGCGGGGAGGGGGATAGAAATATCACACATAATGCACTCACTATAAAAACAGCGATATAATACATGCAAAGTAAAGGGGAAAAAGTGATTATGATTCTATATGATCAGGAAAACGCCTTCGATCGTATAGAGCACAGTAATATTGATGAAATTTTAAGACAACATGGGTTTGGATCAAACTTTTGCCACTGGGTTAGGATATTGTATAAAAATATTAACACAGTAGTACAAATGAATGGGGCGAGAACGACAAGTTTTAAAATAGAAAGACAAGAACGACAGGAATGTTCTCTGTCAATGTTAGTATGCGTAATAGCAATAGAAGTACAATGTACGAAAATAAACAATAATAACAATATACAAGAAATTAGGATACCAAACTTGGAAAAAGAATTAAAAATGGTCCAACATGCGGACGACTGTACGAACTTTATCCGCGATGGTCTCTCACCTAAACACCTGATAAAGAATGTATAGATTTTGAAAAAGCCTCAGGGTCTTAGATAAACCATGTTAAAACGGAAATTTTATTGATAGGAAATTGGAGAGGGAATCACTCTGGACTTCCACCAAATTTAATAAAGAAAGATGTTAAAGCCCTAGGGATTATCTATGGGGAAAAATCAATGGAAAAAACAGGGCACATGATGGGAAAAGTACAAACTCAAATAGACATAATTGATAAAATCCAAGTAGCCAAAACATACATATATATATATATATATATATATATATATATATATATATATATATATATATATATATATATATATATATATATATATATATATATATATATATATATAGTCAGAATGGGTACATAACAAGTGACAAGTGCCGTAAACTGTAACAATGGCATGATGGGTATCATTGATAGGAAAATCATACATTTTCTATAGGAAGGGAAAAGTCATTACCTCCCAAGAGAATACTTATATAAAGAAAAGGTGGCGGGAGGCTTAGGCCTGCTGCACCTATGATATAAGAAAACAACAAACATCTTAAATAGGATAAGAAGAAGAATTATGCACGTGTATGTATATATATATATATATATATATATATATATATATATATATATATATATATATATATATATATATATATATATATATATATATATATACAGGGCTCGAAATTAGCGGTAGTCTGCTAGCCCGAGGCTAGTACATTTCCTGTCGGACTAGTAACTTTCATAATGTTAATAGTCCGATGGGCTAGTAAGTTTCGGTTATCAACGGTCAGCGTTTGTCTACGCCTTTCCCTAATAAAGGCTTGACTTCACCAGATGTTCTGTATAATCTAGGCAGTGACCATTGTAAACACAGTCATAAAATATTAGCATCAGAAGATGAAGTCAATTTCTGCTTCGGGAAGGTGCGTTTCTATAACAAGAAGCCATCCGATTTTGCGCATTTCACTTAACAGCACCAATTATGTTCTCGTCTTATTATTAATTTCAACAGTACATTGAGGTTCGATTAATTAGGAACAATTACCAAACTTCTGCTGTTAATGATGAGACCATAATTGGAGCTGTTAAGTACAATGCGCTGAGTCAGATAGGTTCGTTTGATAGGAACGCACCTTTTCCAAGCTGAAACTAACATTATCTTCTGATGCTAATATTTTATAAGTGTTTACAATAGCCACTGCTTTGATCCTGCAGAACATCCGCTGAAGTCAAGTCTTTATTAGGAAGAGGCCATTTAATTTTAAAGGGGGGGGGGGGGTGCAGAGGCACATGCTTTGAAACATGTTTCTTGCTCTGATTTTGTTATATAAAGGACACTGTGCCATTCCTTTTCTTACTTTAAAAAATCCGCGTCAGCTATACTGTAACATCTCGTATTTCAAAACGAGGCACAATTCCCTCCTTGCAAGACAGGCAAAATGTGGCGTTTTATAGAAGGTGTTCAGCCACCGGAAAAAAAGCAAAAGTTGAATGAAAATGACATAAAAGAGAGGAATAATTCTTATGATAGGGAAAAGTGATATCGAACGTTTCAGAAGACATGGACAAAAGACAGGGAATGGCTCAATTATGACGAGGAGAAGAACGTTATGCAGTGCAATTGGTGTACGGAATTCGCAAAAACAAACAGAGAAAACATCCACTTTTGTTGCGGGTTGTTCGAACTTTAATATTGAATCGGTAAACGCACATGAAAGCTGTGGTCAACACAAAAAGCAAGATTTATACTTCTGTACTTCTGCATTTCATATGATAATGCTATTTATGAAATAAAATTGTTGTTAATCTCAATACGAGTGTGTGACATTGTTTTGTGGACAGGACTAGTAAAGATTTGGCAGGACTAGTAAATTTCTCAGTATACTAGTCCTTCTGGCTACAAAGAAATTTGTGTTAAATTCGAGCCCTGATATATATATATATATATATATATATATATATATATATATATATATATATATATATATATATATATATATATATATATACTTCTTCGGCTATACCGTAAGTAACGAGATCCAGAAATCTACAGAAATAATAAGTTAACTAAATTGATCGATTGATCGAACCACGGAGAAACATGGGACAGATTAGAGATATTATATTTAAATACAATGTGCTCACAATAAATATGGACGGAAAAAGAAGATAGCAACGTATACACACTTATAAAGCAGGAAGCCATACATACACACAGAAATACGCTTCAAAGTAGAAATGAATAATCCGGAGTTGCAGTGAGCACCAATTTGGAAAAAATGGGAAAATATAAGACAAACTTCAATACAAAGTTATATGTATAAATATCTGCACGACACCTGGTTAACAGGAGAAATAGCCTTCAGTGGCGGCGCGAGGAGGGTCGGGAGGGAAGATGGGGCAATTGCCCGTCTGGAGCTTTTTTTAAAACCTTTTTGCCAACAAATGGAGGTTGGCAACTGACATGTAAACTGTTCTATGTGGCAAAGTAGGGGCGCTACTAAAGAACATTGCCCCCGGTCGCCTAGGTAGGGGTGCCGTTAAAGAACATTGCCGCCGGGCGCCTCAAACCCTCCGCGCCGCCACTGATAGCCTTAAATAAACATATAATTAGGATTGTTCCAGGATGCCTTTAAGTAAGAGAAATCCATATACTAAAAGGCATGTAGTACTATAGTGTAATGAAACGGCCATAGAAAGGAATATTATTATCGATAAAATACAAAACAGGTATGGAAAATTTCATGAAAAGAACATTATGTATACAAACAACATGAAAAATAATATATATATATATATATATATATATATATATATATATATATATATATATATATATATATATATATATAACTATTAACGTATATTACAAATATAATGAAAAGAAATCATAACGTATCCAGAGGACTTATTCACGAATAATGTGGATAAATGGCACCGGATAAGACCGGAAAAACTCCAGTAATGTAATACTAACCGAGTGTTCTCGTCTGCCTGAAAAGGGGGAGGGGGCCAACGCGACTGAGGGGCGAGGGAAGCTCAAGAGCGCACACATTAGGGGAGCAATTCCGGTATCAGAGCCGGCCCTGTCCTCACCGACTGTGAGAGTCCCCCAACCCGAGAAAAGAGAGACGAGAAGACCCCAAAATATAACAACTAACATTAAGGGAACTTCGCAGTAACTAACACAAGGCTAACACAACACCTAGGTACAAACAGGACAAACACAAAAATATAGGGGTTATGTCCCTTAAAGCAGGAAAGAAGGACGATGTGATCCCAATGCTACCAGGCTAACGCGAGGTAGTACGGGTTACACCAGAATCTCCGAAAACGGGGGCATAACAAAAAAAATTTTTTAAATCACAACAAAAACACATATGGGGAAACGCTATAAAATACTAAAAACTATGAGACCATTCCCGACCCACACGAAAACACGCAAGGAAAGACCACAAAAAAAACGCTTTCTCTTTCTTGATTTTCTTTTCTTTTTTCTTTCTTCTCCTCTTCTTTCATAGACTATGTATTAGTCTAACTAATAATCAAATACATAGCACTACGAATAAAATCAAAAAGTAATGTACAGTCTAGTGCAGGGAAAGTGGACATAGATCCATCTGACTTCCTTAGAGAAACTGAGTAAAACCACTATAAAGTGAGGGACCAGTTAGACCTACCTAACAGGGGTATAGATTTGTGCATGCGGGCTGGACCCTACTCAGCTATAGGTTAGAAAGGACATTCCTCACAACAACAACAAATCGTGTCCAAGCATGTAAAAATAATCAAGCAAGGTGGTATTTATCTACATGCTATTTCTATTAATCTCACTCTAATAAGTAGGTATTTATCTACATGCTATTTCTATTAATCTCACTCTACTAGGTGGGTATTTATCTGCATGCAATTTTATGTAATCTCACCCTAGTATGTGGGTATTTACATACTATCTCAAATAATCTCACTCTAATAGGTGGGTATTTCATGCTATTTCAAGTAATCTCGCTCTAATAGGTGGGTATTTACATACTATTTCAAATAATCTCACTCTAATAGGTGGGTATTTACATTCTATTTTAAGTAATCTCACTCTAATAGGTGGGTATTTACATTCTATTTTAAGTAATCTCACTCTAATAGGTGGGTATTTACATACTATTTCAAGGAATCTCACTAATAGGTGGGTAATTACATTCTATTTTAAGTAATCTCACTCTAATAGGTGGATATTTACATGCTATATCAAGTAATCTCACTCTAATAGGCGAGTATTTACATTTTATTTTAAGTAATCTCACTCTAATAGGTGGGTATTTCATGCTATTTTAAGTAATCCCACTCTAATAGGTGGGTATTTCATTTTATTTTAAGTAACCTCACTCTAATAGGTGGGTATTTATCTGCATGCAATTTTATGTAATCTCACCCTAGTATGTGGGTATTTACATACTATCTCAAATAATCTCACTCTAATAGGTGAGTATTTCATGCTATTTCAAGTAATCTCGCTCTAATAGGTGGGTATTTACATACTATTTCAAATAATCTCACTCTAATAGGTGGGTATTTACATTCTATTTTAAGTAATCTCACTCTAATAGGTGGGTATTTACATTCTATTTCAAGGAATCTCACTAATAGGTGGGTAATTACATTCTATTTTAAGTAATCTCACTCTAATATGTAGGTATTTACATTCTATTTGAAGGAATTTCACTCTAATAGGTGGATATTTACATGCTATATCAAGTAATCTCACTCTAATAGGCGAGTATTTACATTTTATTTTAAGTAATCTCACTCTAATAGGTGGGTATTTCATTCTATTTTAAGTAATCTCACTCTATTAGGTGGGTATTTACATTCTATTTTGGGTAATCTCACTCTAATAGGTGGGTATTTCATGCTATTGTAAGTAATCCAACTCTAATAGGTGGGTATTTACATGCTATTTCAAGCAATCTCACTCTAATAGGTGGTTATTTATCTAAATGTTATTTCAAGTAATCTCACTCTAATAGGTGGGTATTTATCTAAATGTTATTTCAAGTAATCTCACTCTAATAGGTGGTTATTTATCTAAATGTTATTTCAAGTAATCTCACTCTAATAGGTGGGTATTTATCTAAATGTTATTTCAAGTAATCTCACTCTAATAGGTGGTTATTTATCTAAATGTTATTTCAAGTAATCTCACTCTAATAGGTGGTTATTTATCTAAATGTTATTTCAAGTAATCTCACTCTAATAGGTGGTTATTTATCTAAATGTTATTTCAAGTAATCTCACTCTAATAGGTGGTTATTTATCTAAATGTTATTTCAAGTAATCTCACTCCAATAGGTGGTTATTTATCTAAATGTTATTTCAAGCAATCTCACTCTAATAGGTGGTTATTTATCTAAATGTTATTTCAAGCAATCTCACTCCAATAGGTGGTTATTTATCTAAATGTTATTTCAAGTAATCTCACTCTAATAGGTGGTTATTTATCTAAATGTTATTTCAAGTAATCTCACTCCAATAGGTGGTTATTTATCTAAATGTTATTTCAAGTAATCTCACTCCAATAGGTGGTTATTTATCTAAATGTTATTTCAAGTAATCTCACTCCAATAGGTGGTTATTTATCTAAATGTTATTTCAAGTAATCTCACTCCAATAGGTGGTTATTTATCTAAATGTTATTTCAAGTAATCTCACTCTAATAGGTGGGTATTTATCTACATGCTATGTTAAATAATCTTTTTAATTAAACATTCAGCTTCAATGTTCAACTATCTCTTGTCCAGATTTAGCATCTAATTCATCAAATTAAATATGAACTATTTTGTCATATCTGATGTTAGTTCATTTATACTTAAAGACTGTGTTATGTGATACCAGTGTTTAGTGATTGTTTTGCTGTTGTTTCTGATTAAACATTTTGTTAGACTGTTATAGGCAAATCTAATTGTAGTCGACTAAAAAAAAAAAGCTTTAATTCTATACAATTTTAGTAAATGCTCTACTATTTAGATAACAAATAAATGATACAAGATTAAATTGCATTATACTTACAAATTGAATACATAAATTCCTCTGTAAGCTTTCCTTTTACTTGAATATCCCGTCTAATTTATACTAATTCTATATTATTTCTAAATAATGACTGAACCACCTGTAGAGTGATATGTCAGCACAGTTGCATATGGAAGTACTATGTAACCTTAAAATCTGTCCTGTAGCATATGCAGCTGTTGTTTTATTTTGTGTGTTAAAAAATTATGGATCAAGATGAACTGATTATGTTTGCTTTTTTAGATGTAGTTTTTCATGAGTGATGATTTATGTAGGAAAATGGAATGATCATGGCCCAAAACTATTTATGGTTTATGTAGCTTTGTTTGACGTAATATTAAGCCAAGAATTATTACTTCTAAAATCAGCATATTGCTTGATAAGTGCTTAGAAGCCCCCAGGTCAAGCAGAACTTAAAGCTTAGAAGCTTGAACAACGTGTCATGGTTTTTACGAGTTTTTTAGAGTAGCATGTAAGTTGTTGGCTGCTATATAAAAATTAATCATTTCCCAAACTTCAAAAACCCACACACAATTACCAAGTTCTATGCCCAAGTTGCTAACATGAGGGCAAAATATTTATAATTTTAATTATTGTCTGGGTGCAAAAAATTCATTATTAAATTTCTAGAACTTCAAAAACACATCCACCTATAATTGTGTTTCTGAGCTCACATATATAAGGTGATTTGCCAGAATATTGCTTTGTTTGACCCTTAGTTCGTTGCAGGAACATGTTTCATAACATTATAGCAAGATTGGTATTGTCCTAACAGTGCGTTTAAAAAAAAATACTAATATAAAAAACAGGAGTAAAAAGGTATTTACAACTGACATCTTGAAAGTATGTTGACATTAAGAGACATTATTACCAGTTGAGATAGGCAGTGATAATTGCTGAATGAAGAGTGGCACCAATGGCATCATACTAAAAACCATAACTCAGCTTGTCTTTACTAAAACTCAGCTGCGCTTTCCTTGCTGGATACAGGTCACTATTTAAAATCACACTTTAACTACTATTTTATGTTTAGTAAACCCAAATGATCAATTGGACATGAAGGTTTTTATATTTGTTGTAATGGCAGCTATATTTAATGGTGGATAGGCATCATTTATATAAACTAGAAAGGCCTTCATGCCAAGATTTTGTCTGCCAAGTTCGGTTAAAACTAATTTAGTGGCTTTTGAGAAGCAATTGTTGATAGATGCATTGCATATGGCCATGAGAACCAATAAAACAGAAACTGAAAATAAAAAGACAAGGCTCCTGACCAGGTTTTGAAATTTAATAGACAAATGATAATGGATGAATAACATTACAAATAATGACAATCTGACCAATATATTTGGGGTCATTTCTTTCTTGCAATATAAATATAGTGGTATATTTCTTCCAGTTATTTAACAAAGACCCTGCAAGTGAAGTTGCTCATTTGTTCCGGACTGAATATGCTGAACTGGTGACACTGACTCAAAATTTGTACAGACATGAGAGGGAAAGAGAGAGAGAGAGAATGCCTTGAGTAACTTCACAAAGAGAAAAATGATAGATATTAAAGTAAATGTGTCAAGAAAAGACCAATGGGTGTAACAGTCTTGGATTCATGCACCTATATCTATAACACAAAAAAGGTAACGTGTTATTGTTTCATTTATTCTTATTTAAATAATAAGAGAAAATATCTTTGGACAAAACACGATTTTATCACATCATAATCAATTTTCATTACTATTATGTTTCCTTTCAGACAAGCTGACATATATTTTCACCCATTCAAGTACATGTTGCATTTTTATAAGATAACAACAAGATAAAAATTTAAAAAGACAAAACTAAAAAATACACCATCCATACTTTTCCAACAAGTGACTGATCTCCTGGTATACTAATGTCTCATCATAGATTTTAATCCAATAAAAAAGCAGATCCTTTTATGTTGATTTTGTACTATTTCAGATCAGTTCTCACATGCTCATTTGTTAAGTCTGCCATCTATTTACATAGAAAGTATTTTAACATTGACCATAATCTAGTGTCTGGATGGACATGTGGACAAACACACACAGACACCAAAGTGTGCACTATTTTGAACCTTCACCAAGGTGGGCTTGACAATTATGAAACAAATGGTTTTGATATTATATTTGCTTTTTTTTTTTAAAGAGGTTACACTCGACTACTGGATTTTGTACATTGTGATAAGACATGGTCTGGCAGACTTTTTCTTTTTTTTACAGAATATTAGACTTTCTAGTCCAGGAGAAATCTTATCAAGCAGCTATTTGTAAAATCCTTTTGTGTTTAATTATGCCTATGACTTGCATGTAAATGTGAATATATCTGAGAAAAAAAAACAATTAAAAATATGTACAAATGCCCACATTAACAAGGTTGGACTTATAATACAGTACAGTAGAGGAAGGAATTCTGTTGGTCATCAGTCACTGTTTATTGTAAATTTACAATTGTATAAAACTGGATAGGTAAAAGATATCAAGGACTTATTCAGTCTAAATACAGTATGCAGCTCAGCTCCAACTTAAAAAAGTGTCACTGACCCAAAGATCTGGACACTAAAAAATAATTACATTTTTCTCTGTCCAGATAATTCGTGCACTAATGAAAATTATTAATTTTCATGAATACTGTCCAGAAAATTAATATTTTCATTGTCACAATTGTGTATTGGTAAGTCCAGCAAGTACATTGTATATTGAGGCAAACTGGGTTGTATTATATCCTTGCTTGTCAATAAAGAACACTTGCATGATATGGTTTTAATGTTCTTTAAAAATAAAGAATTCTAGTTGCATATTTGGTGTTTGTTTTTCTTTTTGTTTGTAAACTACACTGAATAAGGAGAATCATTTAAAAGCATATTTTAGGTATCATACTGTGTCTTATTTTCATACATATATGTGCTCACTTTTAGGTATCATACTGTGTCTCAATTTCATACATATATGTGCTCACTTTTAGGTATCATACTGTGTCTCATTTTCATACATATATGTGCTCACTTTTGGTACTAACATACTGAAAATACTATAATATTCACCTACCCCTGCAGCAGTTTGTACCATCCCCTACCGATTTTAAAAACTAAAAGCATTGAGGATATAAAAAATGCACAAAACTTAGTCATTTCATTCATCAATTTATAATTTCTAACCTGATCATTGCCAGGGGGTCTCTAATACTGTCATCATGCTCATGTTTCAAACCAAATCGGAGTTTCTTTACTTACACGGTTGCCATATTATCATGGGCGAGTCTATTTTTTCAGACAACAGATGTGATGTAGTTCACCAGCTTTGACAAGTTATGAATAATTCTGTAAATTTATGTAACTCTGGGAGTTACATCCCTCTGAACACTTGTATATAAGAGTTACACCTTTTTATTATGTTCAATTTGTTTTATTGCAATATTAAAACTAGACATTGCAAATATTGGATGCAGACGATACAATCTTTACTGAAATGGACTGTTCTAGAAACTGGAAAAGGACAGTGAGCAGTCTGGTTGTTTACACTGACAGCTTCAGTTTGGTTTCAAATGTGAACAAGATGACAATGTTAGGGACCCATGGGCGATAATCAGGTTGGAAATTGTAAACTGATGAATGAAATGATTAGGTTTTGTGCACCTTTTATATCCTTGTTGCTTTTCGCTTTTAAAATTGCTAGTGTGGTACAAACTGTTGGGAGTGTAGGCAGATACTATTGATGGCTTGTGTGCTCTTTTTCTCATGTACAATCTTTTTATCCAGAATAAATAGTATCTCTGGCTGAAGCTCCGAATGACAATAACATCACATCATGCTGGTTTTATGACAATATCATAATTTATCAAATAAAAGCTTTCATTGTTATGCAAATTAAGGATGACCTTTTTATTATGAATATTGTACAACGATGGCTTGCTTTAACATTTAAATGTAATTAAGGCAAACTCTTCGTGATAACTGTACATACTCACTTATAAGACGATTCCAACTGCAAACAACATAGATTCTGATTTGTTGTCGCTTAATGCGCCAGCAGATCAGGGTCTATGTTGTTTGTTCTACTAACTACTTCTAACAAACTGCATAGACCCAGATCTGTCTGCACATTATGCGATGGCGGCTCTGGGTATGTGTAGTTTGCAGTTGGACTCAATTTATAAGTGAGTATATTTGGTGAGTGTTAATAATTAGTAGTTCCCTTTGTCACTAACCTAGACTATTAAAAGATAAGCTTTGTGTCACTTCATAAGTATAATGAAAAGTATGTGATATTTAAGGAGTAAGATATTGGAGCTGATGTTGCAAATATCTCTTTGTAATATGCTAAAGGTTGAAAGTAATTGTCATTTCAAAAATCTCAAATTGAAATACATTCTGTGCACGTAAATACATGTAATTTTAAGTAATTAGTGCAGAATTATGTCTGACCAGAGGAAATATAATAACATTTAAATATGGATATCAATCCATTTCAGATTTATGCTATACACCAGTTTCTAACTCATAAATTCACAATTAGTTTATACAACAGATTTCACTTATACAAGGCATTTAATTTATGTTTACAATAATCATTTAGAACAGAATTCAAGGATATAAACATCTTTTACTTATGCCTACCAAGTTAAAATAGTTTGGAGTCAGATACTGTCAATTCAGTTATTTTCATGGTTATCAAGTTTCATGATTTGCAAAAATGACATGTTCGTCGGTACTTAAATTTGTGGGTTCAACAAGGAGTTGTACTTTTTCCTTGGAAGGATTGTTGTTCATTGTATCCTTAAATTCATGGTCTGTAGCAACCATTAAATCTGCAGAAATTGGTACCCCACAAGAAATAGCGAATTCACAGTATTCATAAAGGCCTAATTTGAAAATTGTAATAAATGTGAACTTCTTGCTATAGATAATAGGCCCTGATCCAGTACACTAAAATGTGTCTAGAAGCAATTGCTACAGATAATAGGCCCTGATCCAGCACAAAATAATGTGTCTAAAAGCAAATGCTATAGTTCATAGGCCCTGATCCAGCACAATATAATGTCTAGAAGCGATTGGTACAAATCATAGTCTTTGATCGGTCAAACTATAAAGTGTCTAGAATCAACTGCTACAGATCATAGGCCCTGACCCAGCACACTATGTTGTGTCTAGAAGCAACTGCTACAAAATCATAGGCTCTGATCCAGTACACAATTGCTACAAATCATAGGCTCTGATTCAGCACACTATATGTCTATGAGCAACTGCTACTGATCACAGGTCCTGATCCAGCACACTATAATGCGTCTAGAAGCAATTGCTATAGATCATGGGCCCTGATTCAGCATACTATAATGTGTCTAGAAGCAACCGCTATATATAATAGGTCCTGATCCAGCACATTATAATTAATCTAGAAGCAATTGCTACAAACATAGGACTGATCCAGCACACAATATGTCTAGAAGCAATGGCTGCAGATCATAGGTCCTGATCCAGCACACTATAATTAATCTAGAAGCAATGGCTACAGATCATAGGTCCTGATCCAGCACATTATAATTAATCTAGAAGCAAATGCTACAGATCATAGGTCCTGATCCAGCACACTATAATGTGTCTACAAGCAATTGCTACAGTTCATAGGTCCTGATCCAGCACATTATAATTAATCTAGAAGCAACTGCTACAGAACATAGATTCTGATCCAGCACACAATATGTCTAGAAGCAATGGCTGCAGATCATTGGTCCTGATCCAGTACACTATAATTAATCTAGAAGCAATGGCTATAGATCATAGGTCCTGATCCAGTACACAATGTCTAGAAGCAATTGCTACAGATCATAGGTCCTGATCCAGCACACTATAATTAATCTAGAGGCAACTGTTACACATCATAAGTTCTGATCCAGCACACAATATGTCTAGAAGCAATTGCTACTGATCATAGGTCCTGATCCAGCACACTATAATTAGTCTAGAACCAAGATGACCATATCACTTGAGAGAACAAACACATGCAACTGTATCCAATAATGCATCCCCATCATTCCACCTGCCACTCCTTGTAAAAGTCATTGCCTTTGTCATCTACTACAATGAAAGCTGGGAAATTCTCCACCTCAACTTTCCAAATGGCTTCCATACCTGAAGAACACATAATTTTGATAGCATATCTAATCTGAGACACATTTAATTCACATAAAATGATAAATATACACACAACATAAATTTAATTGTATATCTAATTTGAGACACATTAGATTCGCATAAAATGATAAGTGTACACAAAAGATAAATTTAACGGTATATCTAATTTGAGACATTAAATTCACGTAAAAAATGGTAAGCACGCACACAACATAAACTTAATGGTATATCTAATTAGAAACATTTAATCCACATAAAATGATAAGTGTACACACAACATAATTTTGATGGTATATCTAATGTGAGACACATTAGCTTCACATAAAATGATAGGTGTACACAAAAGATAAATTTAACAGTACATCTAATTTGAGACATTTAATTCACATAAAATGTGCACACACAACATAAATTTAATGGTATATCTAACTTGAAACATTTAATTCACATAAAATGATAAGTGTACACACAACATAATTTTGATGGTATATCTAATTTGAGACACATTTAATTCACATAACATGATACATGTACACATAACATAAATTTAATGGTACAGTCCTACCCGTTTATGTCGACATCCTCAGGCTCGAGGAAATATTGTCGACATAAGCGGATGTCGAGATAAGTGTTTGGGGGGGGGGGGACATGTCGTCAGTGAGCAGGATTTACACTTTGAGAAAACAAACAATGGAAATTTTGAGTACATGACAACAAAACCAGCATGAAATACACGTCTATATTGACAAATTACATTTTGGTTACCTTTGTGTAATAAAATCCACAATGCGTTAAGTGTATATGAAAAATCCATGAATTCGTGTACAGGTCTCATGTTAGAAAATGTATGCATCGGTCACATCCTGATAGGAAACACATGAATAAAAAATGGTTGTCCTCATTTGATCTAACACGTCTACACAATTCACTACAACAATCATTGTCGCCAGTAGCACATGGCTGCATAGTTGTTATTTACATGCTACAAAGTACATGTACATGTACTTAAATTGGCCTAGATTTTGGTCAGCCTGAAACAATATTCCCATCTTATTGAGGCTACCAAGGGGATGGGGCTATTCACAGGGAAATGAAAACATGTATTTATTTACGGAAGTCATCGTAAAAAGTACATAAAATTGAACAAGAGATATGCGGCTGATATGATTAATTTACCTTCAACATAGCCTTTCTTTATAGACTCAGCAGCTTTCATCCATCTAGACCAACAAGTTGTTCTCCTCCTTTTTTTTTTTTTTTTTACTGGTCCGCCACCAGTAAAAAAAAAAAAAATAAGGTGGAGAACAACTTGTTGGTTTATCATCCATCCTGACAGGGTGTTATGTTTAAGTAAAAAGTTTTCACAGACCTCTTTGCGAGATGCCCTACCTTCAACTTCCTTAACAGCCAGTTATTTCGTTTCCAGAGACTGTAAATTTAATCTGCGTTTTACGCTGCCATTGGTAGCCATCGTAAACATAAATAAAGTTAAAAAGGAAACTTTCACAGCACAATAAACCTCTTTTAATCACCTATCACTTTGGAAAATGCAACAATCGATCAGATTTCATTGCTTTTATTCAAGTTTGGTGATGATTTCTTTTTTAATGAAGAGTGGATTGTTTTTATTGAACATTGTAACCGGCTTGCTTTGATGAAGGGTACATGTGTTATTTAAGTCGCCGCGAGAGGCTAACTTTATAGGACCAAACAAAAGCCTGTTTTTAATCCACCGAGACATTAATGACTGGCGGCAAGATCAACTAATTTTTGAACAAAGTACAGGTCGGAACTGGCCGCTTGTCGACATAAATGATAAGGCGGCAAAATTAAAGCTTGGGGGCAAGATCAACTAATTGTTGAACAAAGTATGGGTCGGAACTGGCAGCTTGTCGACATAAATGATTAGAAAACAAAGGATTTGTTCAAGCTGGGACCAAGGGCTTCTGTCGACATGTACGTTTATTTTTTATCTCGACGTCGACATAAGCATGACAAATTTGGTAGTAATAGTAGACCAAGGGACCGGGACTTTGCTTTTTTGTCGACATAGGCGGCTTGTCGACATAAGTGATGTCGATATAAATGGGTAGGACTGTATATCTAATTTGAGACACATCTAAATCACATAACATGATAAGTGTACACAGAACATAAATTTAATGGTATATCTAATTTGAGACACATGACACATTTAATTCACATAACTTGATAAGCTTCACATTAATTTACACACTGACATAAAACATGTTCTCTATATATAAATTTCTGTCTTATTACATGAGGGTACACTGAAAACAACTAGTCATATTACATAGGCTTTGCATAAATATAACTGAACTTTTTATTTGTGTTGGTTGTATCGTCTTTTTTATTACTGCTATTACACCATAATTTTATGAATGTTATGCCTAGTAATTGATTTTAATTATATGCAGTGAAATAAGTACTAATTCAAATTAAATCAAAGCCGACAAAATGAATACTGGTAATTAGAACTTGTGAACAGATGAAATTTAACAAATACTGAGGTAACACTGTTAAGGCACAAAGAGTACATATTATTAAACTAGTTTAAAGTTACTTCAGAATGTATACACAAACATCTGATTATCTAATTCATTATCATGGTGACTCCAAATATGTTCAGGAAAAGAACAAGCATTAAAGTTTAACAGAAACTTTCTGAAATAGTAAATTGTTGGTAAATATTACTCCTACTTACCTAATTCTGGATATTCCAGGAGCTCTACTTTTCTGATACAATTCTGTGCTAAAACAGCAGCAGGTCCACCAATAGATCCCAAGTAGAAACCACCATACTTCTTACAGGCCACAGCAACCTAAAGAATCATGTGTACAGACCTATTAATAATTTGGTAGTTTAATCATAAATCTTAGGGCTGTTCCAGTAAAACATATACCCCCAACCCACCCCACCCCTGGGAAGACACTTTCAAATTCAAGCAACCCGCAACAGAAGAAATTTTTAAAAAATTATGATCCACTGTCTGATGTGTCTTTATCGAAAAACACTGCCCCCTACAGAAACGTATTATTTTAAATCATTTCTGGCTAGGGTTTAGTGGGTGGTAGAAGCGATTTTAATTTTCGGTTGGGGACAGAAGTGATTTAAATAACAGCTGACTGGAGGTAACCTATACTGAATTCTTATATATCATATAATCCACTGCATATTTTTATTTGTATTTATTCTTTATAATCAATCATCTTTTGTTCTTTTGTTTGTTTGTCTGTCAGCCATGTATGCTTCTGGTACTGTGAAATCACAAATTTTCTTGGTGGGTTATTATTTGTTGATGTTGTGGTTCAGTCACTTAATACCTACTAATTTAATGTCCATGAATACAGATTTTATAATAGGGATTTCTGTTATAATACAGAAATCATGAATTTGCATCCTTACTAAACTGTCAATCGTCACAACTATGTATGTGTGCTAATTTCAGTGATCACTGTTTCGCTTCAATTTCTTTGTTCTTAGACATGCTGCTTTTGATTTGTATGATAGTTAAATCTTGTATTGCTTTAAATGTACTGTCAGATGCTGTGATATCTTTTCATGCTTTTGTAATAAATATATTTGCAAACAGATATTACTTGATTTGTCAGAAAAAAAACAAAATTAATGCCCGTGGAAGTGATGTCACATTATTTCTACTGACTTTTACACTACACAATTTCTTGTAAGAAAATATATCTTCAGTAACTCATTTTTTTTATGCCTTGCTGCACTACTAATATAAAATAAAAAAATTAATATAACATGTCATTGTTACTTCATCGTCCCTACTAATCAGTCAGATTAGCATCAGTTTTCTACCATCATTGGGCCACAATAAATTAGTTCCTAAATTTTCATCCCAACTGCCCCTCAATGGATGTAGTTAAAATATTTGATACAATGGCTGTCCTGTCCTGAAAAAATAATGACAATTGTTAAAAAAAGATATAAATTCACAACCCACCCTGATTTAGATTAAAAAATGGATGAAAATCTAGGAATAATTTTGTTGGTCCAAGTGTCCTCTTCAAATCAACATCATTGCAGTTAACTGTTTGTTGTCAACAGCAGCATATCATCATTAATGATGGCCTAGTAGTAACATGCTGAACTTTGAATCCAGGAGTCATAGGTTCCATGTACCGCCAAAATATAACACTGCCAATATGATAAACTCAGCATATTCCCAACATAAATCCATTTAAGAAAACTTCAAAAATGTTGGCACCACAGAATTAGAGCATAATACAAATGAACATCTTTACTGGTAGTTTCTGTCTTCTACCACTACCAGTACAAAATTTAATCTTGATAGCATTAGAAATGAGAGGCTGACTAGAAGAGTAACTATTTTTAGAAACAAATCAGGAAAAATCTAGGGGAAAAAATCATCAGTGGAATATCATGCCATAATATGTGCATCTTCAGATCATGTCATTACACAGAGTTCTCTGCAGGACAAGAGTGGGGGAGCTAATCCTTTTTTGCTTGAATCAATCTGGAGCTTTTCCTTAATTGAGAAGCTATTCTTGAAACTTTAAGAGCTATGCCTTCATATTTCGGAACAGTTATGTCCATGTTATAATTTCTGGTCTTAAAAAGACAATTATTCATTTTGATAACTTCTTGGGAACATGCATTAGAATTTTCTTAGATTGCAGAATGAGAATCACCCCCCACCCCCCCTGGACATGTGTGCTTCAATAGGAGTAAAGTAGCATATATTACTGTGCTGTGTTCAGGTTTCATTCATAAAATGAATGACATGTAAAATGTTCAATAAAACATTGCAATAATCTTCGTTTGTACTGTGTTATTCCTATAACATAACAGAATGATTAATATGCTTGTTTTAAGCATATAATAAGAAGGTTATTGATCGAGTATTTTAAAATATTGGGCCCTCAGTCATGTGGCATACAATGCCCTCACAAGCTCTAGCATTTTCTGCCACATGCCCTCGGGACCAATATTTTTCAATACTCAGTTAATAAACTATACTTACTGCCCCATGTTTACCACTATTATTTGATATAATAAATGTATGCAGAAATAACTGTAGCATGAGAAATACTGTGTTCCTTAAAATTTGGCAATACCTACTGTGTATTACAAATTGCAGTAAGCATGCAAATTTTAGCAATATTAGCTCTGAAATTGTAATTTACATAAACTTTTATAAATTCTCTAAAATGTCTGGGCATGCTAAACTTTTATGATTCACAATATACTAATGATGTGATACTTATTTAATCCATTGTTATATGATTGCATGCATAATTGCATGTCACATAAGAGAATTGAATAAAAAATGTATATATTAAATGATTGTAGCATCTTGATATTGACCCTAATACTTGTGGTGAAAGCCCGCTATAGCACGCTTTGTTATAGCACAAATTCAGATATAACACAATCATGGTGTGGCTCCCAAAATTTCATATATTTATTCATACATGAAAAAATAAATATTTTTTCAAAGTACGAAAAATAATGTGTAAAATATTAATTATCATTCTGGGGAAGAGATAGTGTATGAATTCAGATATAACACGATCGTGGCATGGCTCCCGAAATTTTACAATAACATCACCACCAACTTCCTGAAGTACTGCAAAGTTTTGTGCCAAAATAAACAAGTGTAATATTAATAATTTAGTTAGATGTGTTGTATTCTTGAAGAAAAAAGTGTCTTATGATTGCATCTTTTGTTATATGAATAAAGATGTTGAACATTTCTATTTGCGAATATTTATTTCAAATGTGTCAGTAGTCAATCACTGCCCTTTGATTTTAGCTTATTTTTAAAGATGTCAGATCATTAAAAAGCTGATAAGTGTTAATCTTATTATTATTGAACCATGAACAATAAAGCCAGTAAGTCTTCTTTCTCTTTTTCTTCAATATATTCTGTGTACAATCGTTGCACAAAAGAAAAAAGATTCTCATCCAAATTTATAAATCAATTAATTGAAGTAATTGCAAATGATCAAAGTCAATCTCACTGCTAAAGGTGGTTCAAATTATGGGGCAATGATTTATAAAAACATTTTTAACAAAAACAATGCCAACAAGCGCACGTGGCTTTGCAGTGTTATTAGACAATTGTCACACAATCAACTGACCCGTGAATAATATCATGCATTTCCTATAAAAATGACCCTGTTGTTCCTTAACAATTATTCTTGCTGTAGTCGTTCAAATAAATAGGTGTCAAAGAGTTAATTAGTGGGTATTTATAACGGACAACATGATACAGAAATGTAACGCTTTTAACTGCTAAAGAGAAGCTTGAAACCCTGGTCAGGGTTAAGTCCGGAGTTAAACAAATGCAATCAGCTTTGAGATTTAGGTGTTCACAAGCCAAGCAAACAATGTGGTGGTCTAAAAAAGTTTCTTACCCAAATTTATAAATCAATTAATTTACATACCTTTTAAAGGGAAACAACAGACTACAATTGCCTGCTCAATCAACTCTCACCCCCCCTCCCCGCTGAAACAAGTTTATGGCCCGAATTGTCTGGTACAGTTTTGGTCATTGCAACAGACATGTAAACTCCCACCCCCACCACACCCTTCATCTTAACCCTTTTTATTTTTTAGCTTCAGATCATTCACATATGCACAGAAAACTGTCCTGTGTTATCTTTGATGCCTACTTTGTTTCCTTAAAAATGATGCACTGGCAAGATTTTAATATTTGCACTTGAATAACATGCACATTACACTTTGATGCTATAATGCAAATTTTACTGCATGTCATTACTAGCTGGACATTCTTCACAACTATTCACATTCAAGATGGGAGCTGTTGCTGTGGAGTTTAGACTGATTGGTCAATGTGTCACCATGATGTGGTAGTGTATTTTGATTCGCAGGCACTGAGGCATGATTTAAACACAAGAAGGCTGGCACATTTGGGTGAAATTGATGTGAGCTTCACAGCAAAGTTAACACTATTTTAGCTATCGGTATATTCATAGTAACAAGGTTATGTATCACACGTTGCTGACTAATAACTACATCATTCATAATAATGCATCCATCCCTCGACTTTTCAACCTCTGTCCCCCAAATATAATGACAGTCTAAATTTTGATAAACTTCTGTCAGACCTGTTTACTTCTGTTTCCTTTTGCCAACATGATCATACTAGCTCCATGCTTCTGGAATTCCTCTACATAGGAATCCATCCTGCCTGCAGTTGTCGGTCCAAATGAACCACTTGCATAACCCTACAACAAAAAAAGTAAATGAACTATCAGATAAGATTACAACTTGTATGCATTATGGTGTAAAAATATATATGACGCTAATTCCATGAAATATATGTGGTAGTAACCCTCTTTTTTGCATCAAAGTGTACTGCTTCCTAAAATGCAGGCATGCACATATCAAGTTTCATGCCAATAATTGCAACCCCCAACCCCCATCCCCCCCACCCAAAAAAAAAAAGACTCGGGGGAAAAAAGAGACTGGGGTATAAAATGTGGGCCAAAAATTCTGATGGATTACATTGAAGGATGTATGCATAAAAGAGTTTCAACAAATGAAAAACTGGACATAAGAAATTGGCATTTATGTAAATGTAAAAGTGAGCATTTGTTGACACTAATGACAAAGACGTGAAACACTAAATAGCTGAAGATACAAGCCTATATTTTGGCACTATCATACACATGTAGTGCAATGAGTTGCAACTGATGCCTCTCCTAAAGAGCCCCATTCAAAAGCAAAACATTACCAAATCTCCTGTGAATAATGATTCAAATGTTACAGTTCTAAATATAGAGGAAATCCTCCTATTATGTATATTGGGTGGTGATTTCTAACAAAAGTGTTAGTAACATGTGCAGATACAATTAATTTTGCCTAGTAGTGAAATGACTTCTTTATGGAAAAGTTTTCTTATGCTCTTGTACCCCAATAAACCTAAACAGATTGCTTGATTTTACTGTTTGCTGATGAGGTCATAATGAATTATCATATGATTTTACCAACATTGCATATGCTTTTTAAATACTTTTGCTTTTTGTGCACTAAAAATTAGCATTCATATGCAAGTATACATAAAACTAAAAAATGCTTCCCAGAAATACATGACACAAATGAACACAGGGATAAGATGCCCTGATTATTGACCATCCTTTAGATGTAGTTTTGACTTCATTTGTTAAAGCATCATACTCAACAAAATCACTGCTACATGTAACTCGACGTTATACTTGTACTTCATTCTTTTTAAGACTGTTGGTGGAAAATCTAACTTCCATATACTCGCATATAAGCCGGGTCCAAATGCAAACAACATAATGCGCCGACAGATCAGATTAGTCCTTACAAACTGCATAGACCCAGATCTGCCGGCGCATTATGCAATGGCAGATCTGGGTCTATGCAGTTTGCAGTTGGTATCGGCTTATACGCGAGTATATACGGTATGCTCTGTTCCATTACACACAATTGCAAGATTCACGCTAATTTCTAAATAAACAAAAAGGCATGGCTTGCATGTCAATCTCATGATCAAACCTCTGCTGTAAAACATGTCACCTTGACCTAAAGGTTAAAGAGGTAAATAAGCATTTAAAGAATGAATTGTCTTAGCTTCTATAATGATTCATCCAAAGTATGAAGAAAACCGTTAAGGGTTTAGGAATTATGACCAAATGAGCAAAACTTTAACCAAAACCTTAACACTAATTTTCTATGACTGATCTAGACTCCAAGGTCAAAGGGTGAGTGGGCATGATGTAGAATGAATTATCTTAGCTTAATAATGATTCATGTCAAATATGATGTGAATCTCGCAAAGGGTAAATGAAAAAACTTTAACCAAAACTTTAATGAACATTTTCTATAACTGTGACCTTGACACAAAGATAAAAGACACATGCCAGCATGTCGTAGAATGAATCATCTTGGCTTCATCATTACAAGTATAAAGAAAATCTATCAAGAAGTTTTGGAAATATAAACAAATGAAAAAAACTTTAACTAAAACCTTAACACAAATATTCTCAGATTTTGACCTTGGCCTCAAGGTAAAAGGGACAGGCCAGCATGAATTGTCTTAACTTTATAATGATTCATTCCATGTATGAAGAAAATTTATCAAGAAGTTAGGGATATATAAGCAAATGAAACACTAACATACACGTAACACAAATTTTCTCTGGCCTTGAACCCTGGTAAAAGGGACAAGCTAGCATGTCATAGAATGAATTGCCTTATTAATTTCATGTATGATGAGCATCTGTCAAGAGGTTTAGGAAATATGTACAAATGAAAAACTTTATTCAAAACCTTATACTGTTGTAACTGCCATTACTGTTGCCATCATGGGAGAAGTGACTACAATGTCTCACCTCCCAATAATGTGGGCTCGACAAAAGTCATGCAAAAAAATCTACTGAATGTGGTCAAAATCACAAATAATATTTGCAAACCTGTGTTTGATTACTTCAATAAATCCACCTATATTTAGAACATCACCCCTTCCTCTTTTTTTTTTAAATTAAAGGAGGATTTCGGATTTCGTCTCTAAATTTTCAGTTCAAAAGCAGACCCTGTTTAACATATTAACATACAGCTGGTGTCTTGGCAGGTCCAGCATAATATACGGGATGATCCTTAATGAACTGTGGCAGCTCCTCCCCTTTCTCCATCCTCTCTTGTAACTTGGCATGGGCAATGTCTCGAGCTACTATCAAAGTCCCTGTCAAACTCAGCCTTGTCCGGATAGGATGCTTTGTCAGCTGCTTCAGCTGTTCTGACATTGGCTTTCGTAAATCTATCTACACATGAGAGTAAAGAGTATACAATAAATGTATATTTAGATACTGAAAGTATTTTAATGGACAAATAGATAACTTCAAACTTTTTACACTACCTCTAATAGACATGTATGATTGTTCACATATGATTACCCATAGAATGCAGAAAAAAATTCATAGAGAAAAAAATGAAATAAATATTTGTTATAAAACACATATACCCCCAGACCAAAATGTCTACGTCCAAAACAATAAAGAAATTGCTCTAATTGCAAGAGAATCTAATCACATCATATATATATGTATACAAACATACATAAAAAAAATTTTATTTGTATAACCAGGTCATCTACATGTAAATTGAAATATGCCTATTACATTTCATTTGTCCATCTCAAGTGGATTTTTACTTAATCATGCACACAAGTTTCTTGTCAAAACGTTTGTCCCAAAAGTTGAAAACATGTAAAATCTTGAAAAATCAGTGTAATGGCTTGAAATCTGATAATGCTATTCACTTAAACAAGAAGCCCAAGTATGCACAAAATTGCTCACCAGTGTAACTGACATATGTAAGCTCTTGAAAGCATATTCATACATGTACTGAAACTGTGGAATGGATAGAAAAGTTTGGAGCACTTAGATGACACAATGTCTATTAGGCCTAAAAAATAATATGTGTTCCCAGTTTCATGCTAAAAACAAGAGGCCCAGGTAGGTTTGATATACCTCAAGTGGATTACATAACAGTTGACCATTTCTCGAAGCAGGCTTATGTAGTATTATAGCTGTATTGTGATAACACAACCATGTAAACTATGTCCTAAATTTTGTATCATGTTGATTTTACCTATTTTACTATATTCTGATGAAAATGTGTTCTAAAGACAAAGGCATAATTATTATGCACAGACTCTTACTCATAACTGAAGTCATCCAAGATCTTGATGATATAAACCTATTTACCTAGTTTTATAGAAACTGAATGAGAAATATAGCCTGTAGATGTAGAGAGGTGACATACCCAGACAATGATATGCAAGGTATCTAATCAGTATGCACTGATTTCACTTATTATAGAACCTGTCTATGACAATGATAACATAAGCTTATGGTGAAGCAAAATCTAACAGGAATTTGGTCTCCAGGTTGGTAACAAGCTTAGCCAATCAGATAAAAGATTACTGAATTATTTGTTACGACTAGGGGTAAAGTAACAAAAGAAAAGGCTCAAACAAGCTTTCAAGATTTAAAATACAAATCTTTAATTTCCTAAAATATTAAAATATTTCAACAAACAATTAAAGTGAAAGAATTAAAAATAACTTACAGTATAGAATATCCTAAAAAGTCCTAAATTGTTTTAAAGTTCACTGTTCCGGAAGTTAATCCAAATATTCCGAATATATGTTCTGAATGAAGTAGCCTTCACTGTGCTAATATGTTGATAAGATAAAGTTATATCCAAATAATCCTTGCTAATATGGAATCTCACAAGTTCTAGAAATGTTTCCGATAATTCCACGGAGCTGTATAATAATTAAGTTGAAGACACAGTACTAATCCAAAATGCACTGTATTAATATCAATAGATCTCCAAAGAATATCCCACACACAAAATAAACCAATTCGTTTATGACCTCTCAATCCAAATGTAACTGTGAAGAATGCCTAAATACAGGATTATTTCCAATAATATAGTCTCCCACTGCGCATAAACAAAATAAAACCCATTGCATCTTTGATAAACAACAGGACATTTCAAAACATTGCAACCCTCTCCGAACCAATCAGAAATTAGGTTATGCGTGATTCCGCTTGGAGTACTTCTAAACTGACATTTTTAACAATAACAAAATGTTTACTCATGGAATCTTGGTCAGAAGTTCACCCTCTTCCCGCGCTCTAAAACCACATCATATGACTAAGGTTTCGAAATATTGATCGAGCCTAATGTATGTGTACTCACAAGACGACAGCTGTTTAGACTAAGAACAGAGATCATAAACTAATAAACTATACCATTATTAAAAGGAAAATGATATATAATTCCATAACATAATATACATAGATCTTGCTCATCATCAAAACTCATCCAACATCGGGATAATACAAGACTGATCAGAAATATAATTGCAAGATTTTTTATGAATGCAGCCAATCAGATGCAAGGTCACATCATTAATATGCACGAGTTTCACTCATTATCATACTCAACCAAGATCTTGATGACATAAGCCTTTTTAGCAAGTTTGATCAAAATCCTATCAAAAATACAGTCTCTAGAGTGATAAAAAAAATCAGCCAATCATATGCAAGATCACCTCATTAATATACATAAATCATGCTCGTAATAAAACACAATCATTATATATCTTGATGATATAAGCCAATTTACCAAGTTTGATAAAATATGATCTGAAATGGAGTCACTGAAATGTTGACAAGCTCAAGCAATCAGATGCAATCTCACTTCATTAAAACAACTGGATTTTGTCCATAACTGTACTCATCCAAGATCTTAATGATTGAAGCCTATTTTCAAAGTTGATCATAATTGGATCAGAAATACAGTCTTCAGAGTGATAATAAGCTCAGCCAATCACATGCAACAAAAACCAACTCATTAATATGCATAGATTTTAAGCATTATTGAACTCGTGCGAGATGTTGATCATATAAGCCTATATTTGAAGTTTGATGAAATCAGATTACATGTATGGCTTCCAAAGTGGTAACAAGCTCAGCCAATCAGATACAAAATCACCTCATCAACATTCATGGCTCCCACTCTTTATTTAAAATTGTCCAAGATTTTGATGATATAAGCATATATTCCAAGATTATCAAAATGGAAACCTGAAATATGACTTCCGGAAGGTAACAAGCTCAGCCAATCAGATAAAAGATCACCTCATTAATATGTGTGGATCCTAATTATTACTTAACTCATCCAAGATCTTGAAGATATAAGCACATTTTCCAAGTTTGATCAAATCTGGGTCAGAATTAATGCTTCTAGAGTGATAATAAGCCATGGCAATCAGATGCAAGAGATAATCTCATTAATATGCTTGGATCTTACTCATTATCAAACTCATCCAAGATCTTGAATGTATAAGCCCATATAAAAGTCTGATCAAAATCAGATCACAAAAATGGCTTCCAGAGTAGTAAAAAACTCAGCCAATCATATGCAAGATTACATCATGGATCTTGCACATTATTGAACCCATCGAAGATCTTGATAATATAAGCCCAAATTTCACGTTTGATCCAAATCGGATCAGAAATATGCATTCCAGAGTGGCAACAACTTCAGCCAATCGGATGCAAGATCGTTCCTTAATATGTGTGCATCTCACTCATTATCAAACTTGTTCAAGATCTTGATGATATAAGGCACATATTCCAACTTTGATCTAAATCAGATCAGAAAAAGCAAATATTTTAGTAAATTATGTTTCTCCGATAATTCTTACCTGATCACATTACATTACGATAACTTTCTGCTACGTCCAAATTCAGCCCTCCGGGAAAGACGAAAAACATCTTTCTGTCTATATATGATATAGACAAAGGGAAGCAACTCTTACAGGTTAACTCCCCTTTCTACCCACTAGGTGGCCACCATTATACCCAGATGTGCCAGTTTTTTACTTGAGCAAAACCTGAAAGGATGCTTGCATTGTGGGGAAGGGTGGGAGGGATTATTTGTAATGTGATCAGGAAATTATTATCGGAGAAACATAATTTACTAAAATATCTGCTTTCTCCATCAAATACATTACCTGATCACATTACATTAGGAGAATAGGTAAGAAGAGGAGGAAACGCTGAGCATCCTACCTCTACTCATGTCACCCAATAGGAGCATGATTGCTCTACTAAAACGATGAACTTCTCCTAATGTTAGTCTAGCACAACAAGAGACAATTTGTTTATACAAGTGCGCGGGAGATCTCTGTGGGATTCCGCACTTCTCACCATCAAAAGTTTCCCAGGCGAATCCAGAGAAAGTGACAAATTTATGTCTGGGTCAAAGGTTGTGCTTTCATGAATGGGGAGTGGTCACTGTCTGTGCAGCTACCACTAACCCAATGAGATTCAGTTCTCTACTTAGCAAGGCCATTTCACGCAAATGGAAGGTAGAGAAGGCAGACTGGGTGTGCCAGTCAGCTGACTCCACTATGTCCCGAATTGAGACATTACGTTCAAGGCCAGGCTCATGGAAGTCACTTGTATTTTGTGAGCTGAAATGTTCATTAGTGTATCTGATCCTGTGAGAGTTAAGAGCACCCTGATTTAATAACTCCTTTTAGCCAAGTGGCCAGTGCTTGTGGGGTTATGTCTTGCATTCCTGCCTTCAGCAGTAGGAATAGTCTTTTACAGTTGATGCGGATACTGTCTGTGCATCTCAGGTAACATCAGAGGGTATGTGTACAGGGTCCTGCAGCTTTGCTTCTCTCAACAGATCGATCAAGGAGAGGGAACAAATAGTTATTGTTGTTTGACTAGTGACAGCAAGCTGTTCTTAGGAAGGAACCAGGTTGTGTCATTAGAATGAGTGAACCATCAGAATGGATATGTTCTACCCATGTTGAGAATGGCTTTCATTTCCAAGAGGTTGATATGAAAAGCCTTCTCTAAAAGAATCCACATGACACTGATCATCACAGGTCCAGTAGTAAACTGACATCGTAACAGGTCCACCCCCACATTAAGTAGGCTGTGGAGCTGTAAGAAATTTCTTTGCCTAACAATGTCTTGTTTGCTGCTTGCTCCGACACATGAGCTATACTTTCGATGTATTTGGGAAAAAGATGCCAAGTTTATATGTGTTAAGAGTTCCATATCTAAATGGACAATATCTTGATAAGGGATAAGGTCAGACTTCTCTACACTGATTATCCACCCTGATCTGTGAATTAGGGAAGTATGGTTGTTCTTGTCGTGAACCAAAAAGCATACTAATCGAATGTTTTTTGTAGTGTGTCGTCCAGGAACACCTGCCTTCTCTGTGGAGGACGTCCTGAACTGGGATATGACTTGATGTAATGTCTTCTTGAAGGTACAACTTCAACATCTTGGTTGATGCCTTCTCTGACACATGAACGATTCTTTTGATGCATTTGGGAGGAAGATGCCAAGTTGATATGTGTTAAGGGTTCCATCCCTAGATGGACCAAAATGTTGAGAAGGGACAAGGTCTGATTTCCCTACATTGATTATTCACCACACAATGAAGGAAGTAAGGTTGTTCATGTCGTGAACCAAACACCAAACTTACCGAATGTTTTTGTGGTGTTTCATGCAGGAACATCGCCGTCTCTGCGGTGGACATCCTGAACTCTTAGTGAATGCCCAAGGGCTTAGATTGCCCAATTTATTTTTTTTATATGCGGTCAGTAGTGATCACGAAATGGAATGCTGGTCTGGTGTGGCCAGTTTGGCTTGGTTGGACGACTTCATAAGTAATGCCGATTCACTATGAATTTCATAGAAATGGTCGGTCTGGTCGATCAGTCTGCCAGTCGGAGATAACAGACTCCTGACAACTGTAAATGTACATAGCTCATTCATATGGCTGGACCGGTTGGTAAGCAGTTGGAACGGCATACCAAAGATGGTATATGTCTTGCAGTCCAGCCTGCTGGTGCGGTTTGGTAGGTAAGACCGGCCGTCTATGCGGTCTGTCTGTCTGGACGGCTCACCGGTCGGAGCTAACAGACTCCTGACCACTTTAATCGTACATAGCTTGTTCATATGGTGGACCGGTTGGTCAGCAGTCTTAATATTTTTGTGCATGGATGGGGTAATAGATTGCAAGCCCTCACGCCTCATGGGCATGGTCATATTTGTTTGTGTGCCATCACACCTCATTGGCGGGGTCCTAGGTTTATCCCCAGTGTATTACAATATATAAATGCCATTTCTACTCATTGACATATTGACAACAAAGCCTTTTGAGTCATACTGATCATATGCGATTCCAAGGCTTGATAGGAATTGTATGTGCTTTCTACTGTATTCATGGATACAGTATGTTCTGGCACTGTTTCTGCATTTGCATGGGGGATGGAGAGGGCATCTCGACATCACCCATGAGACTACTCAATGATTCTACTGTATACACAGATACAGTATATTCTGGCGCTATTTTGCATCTTCATGTGGGGCGAGAGTGCATTTCGACATCACCCATGAGACTGATCAATGATTTTACTGTATTTACAGATACAGTATGTTGTATCACTATTCTGTGTCTTCATCGGGGGTGGAGGGAATCCTGACATCACCCATGAGACCAATCAATGATTCTACTGTATTTATGGATACAGTATGTTTTGGTGCTGTTTCTGCATCTGCAAGAGGGGTGGAGAGGGCATCTTGACATCCCCCATGAGACTAATCAACAAATTGGACGTGAGGTGTAGTTAAACGCACTCGTTTTTGCAGCCCTTGAGCTGCTTTTTCAAAACGCTGGACCAAGTATTTTCGTACCGAAGTGCACACACATTACATATGTGTGTCAAAGAGCAATTGTATGAGAAGACACATCTCGCGTCCATCCTCCACAACCTTAAATCATTTACACTTCTTGCACTTGGTTGTCAACTCTGTGATGAAGAAGAGCAACAAACAAGTGCATACAACAAATATATATATAAATGAAATAATGTAAACAACATTATCAAAATGACTCAGAAATGTATAGTTGGTGAATTTCTCTGGTGAAATTGAATGTTACCAATTGAAATCACGTGACAATAACGAACAGTAAGATAATTGCAAAAATATTAATAAATTCACCTGATTTTACAAAAATGTTGCATGAACCATATTAAACAACATTTTGACTTACTGTACCACTGAAATGAAATTTGAATGATTAAATTTAAGTTATAAATTTACAGAATTTAACTGGATTGTCTGGAGGACATCTTTGCATATGGCAGCATAAGTAAAAATTGGCACATCCAGGTATAATGGTGGCCACCAAGCCATAGAAAGGGGAGTTAACCTGTAAGAGTTGCTTCCCTTGTCTATATAATATATAGACAGAAAGACATTTTTCTTCTTTCCTGGAGGGCTGGATTTGGAGATAGAAAGTTATCCTATTGTAATGTGATCTGGTAATGTATTTGATGGAGAAATTACTTCCTGTGTGGTAACCATCGTCACAAGGCACAGGCGACAATCTGCTATGGTCTTTTATCACCTGCAGCTGCCTGTGCTGAGATTTCCTCATTTCTCATGAATATGCATAAACCTGCTTAACCAATCACTGCTAATGCAAGTACAATTTTCTCTTCATTGTGACCCAACATAACCTTTCACGTTGTTTTAATGAGCCAATAAAAGTTTCCCTTCCAAATACAGACACTTATCGATAGATAAAACACACTTTCATTGATGTGTAGGAGATAGTTACAGTGGATTGTTGATGATGTATTTTTGTTTATGAATTCATCTGAGATCTTGATGATATATGCATACATTCAAAGTTTTCTCAAAATCAGATTTGAAATCTGACTTCCAAAGTGGTAACAAGGTCAGCCAATAAGATGCAAGATAACACCATTAATAAGCATGGATCTTGCTCTCTATCAAAATTGTCCAAGATCTTGATGATATAAGCATATATTCCAAGTCTGATCAAAATCGGATAACAAATAAAGCTTTAAAAGTGGTAACAAGCTCAGTCAATCAGATGCAAGATTACATATTAATTTACATGGATCTCATCCATTATCGAACCCATCCATGATCTTGATGATATAAGCCCATACTTAAAGTTTGATTAAAATAGGATCAGAAATCTGGCTTCCAGAGTGGTAACAAGTTCAGCCAATTTGACACAAGATCATCTTATTTGTATGCCTGGATCTCGTTCATCATCAAACATGTCCAAGATCTTAATGGTAAAAGCATATATGCCAAGTTTGTTAAAAAATCAGATCAGAAATATGGCCTCCAGAGTGGTAACAAACTCAGCTAATCAGATGTAAGATCACCTCATTGGTATGCCAAATTTCAAGTTTATTAACCAACTTGTCAATGATCTTAAAATGACATGTGCATATATTCCAAGTCAATTAAAATTGGATCAAAAATATGACCTCGAAAGTGGTAACAAGGTTAACCAATCAGATGCAATATCACCTCATTAATATGCATGTATATCACTCATTATTTAACTTGTTCGAGATTCTGATGATATAAATGCATATTCCAAGTTTTATTGAAATTGGATCAGAAATATGGAATCGAGAGTGGTAACAAGCAATTGTTTACTGTCTGGTAATGCCTGAACGATGACTGACGATGCATGACAGACAAAGGATCATACACCATAAGCTCACTTGCCCTTATGGCCAGGTGAGCTAAAAAATTGGGATGGTCAGTCAGAATAAGATTTTTTTAAACTCATTTTTGTCCCTGCCATGTACTGAAAGTGAACCATGATTGCATGGTATAATTTTATTCCTTTGAGAAAAGGCATTGCCAGTATTACTCAACAACAAAATGTTCACGATAATTAGATATGTTGTTTTTTGTTTTTAAATTCATTTTTTACAGTCAAAAACTTTGTAGTGTCTGCATCCAGAAAACTGGAGGGTCTGGATATATGGATTGATGATGGAAATTCAATCTGATAGTCTTTCAGGTGAAAAGCTTAATGTGTTACTATTTTTTATTTTTTATTAAAAGCTAAAGATACAAAATATAAATTTAAAATAACATTACTAATGTACATACATGTAATAACATAAAAAAAAACAAATATTGAAGCCATTTTAATATGACAATATCATTTTAAAGTGTTTAGTGACTTTGGTTATCTTTTGAAGGACAGTGAGAATAAAGTCTCTTGCCAATAGATACAATACAATAAATTCATTCCCAAGACTGCACACACTCATTTTTTCCATGCTAATCTTATCCGTAATTGAGCCACCCACTTCGAGTGTTTCTTGTTATATATCTATTTTTATTTTTTCTTTAGCTTTGAATTAGATTATTCAATTTAATCCTTAAGGTGTGATTTTGCTAATTTATATAACTTGTTTTATTTAAATTTATGAATCAAGTATTCTCAAATTATTTGTTAAAATCCGTTTTAAATTCTTTTCACAAGGGAAAGAACTCTGCATAGCCCAAACATTGATTCTCAATAGTCATCCTCATAGGCTACTGCCCTTGCTTTAATGTAATACACACACATGCAAGTACAGTATGCTTTCTACCAAGTTTGATCAAATTCAATTCAAATGTTTTGAAGAAGAATTCATTTAAAGGTTTTTTGTTTTTTTTAAATGTGGCTATATCTGATTGCAGATCAGCATCATCTGTATCAATTTAAAAGGTCTTCATACCAGGATGCTTTCTGCCAATTATGATCAAATTCTGTTCAGCAGCTTTGAAGAAGTTGTTTCAAGGTTTATCTATATTTAGTAATGGTGGCCATATTTGATGGTGGCTCAGCATCATTTGTATTAAACTTGAAAACCCTATATGCAAGGATACTTTCTTGGTCAAATTCTGCTGAGAAGTTTTTAGACGAAGTAGTTTAAAGTTTTTTTTATAGTTTTAGAAACAGTAGTCATGTTTGATGGCAGATCTGCATCATTTGTATAAGTTTGAAAGGTCTTTATGCCAGGTTGCTTTCTGTCAAGTTTGGTCAAATTCTATTCAGCAGTTTCAGAGAAGTCGATTAAAGGTTTTTCTATTTTTAGTAACAAAGGCCATATTTGATTCAGATCAGCATCATTTGTACAAATCTGTACGGTCTTCATGCCAGGATACTTTCTGTCAAGTTCAGTCAACTTCAGCAACTTTGGAGAAGAAGTCATTTAAATGTTTTCTATCTTTTGTAACAGCCTCTTTTCTGTTATTAGTAACAGTGGCCATAATTGAAGGCAGATCGGCATCACTTATACAACTTGAAAGGTATTTCTTCCAAGATGCTTTCTGTCAAATTTGATAAAATTCTGTTTAGCAGTTGTTGAAAAGATGTTTAATGGGTTTTTACTGTGTTTATTAATGGTGTGTTTATTAATGGTAGCCATATTTGACCGCATATTGGCATCATTTGTAAAAATGTTAAAGCCCTTCAAAATTGGTCCAGTTGTTTTTTTTTTAGAAGTTTAAAATAGCAATTGTTGTCAGACGAACAATGGACAATGCACAACACATGATGCATTCAGGGCCATGCCATAAGCTCATCTGGCCTTTCAGCCAGGTTAGCTAACAACAAATAAGTATTTATAAAATTTAATTTCTTTAACTCAGGTGCTTTTTGCCTAATCAATTTATGCTGATAAGTTTGTAGTCAAAATGTCTAAGCAACAAAATTTAGCATCAAATTTAAGTTTTGGTGCATCTATTTTTTCTAGTCTTCAGCTGTCATTGGTTGTCAATGTATGTAGCTATGTTTAAATATAAAATGAGCTATGATTTAAATTTTCAAAGCATTCTAACCATGGGAATTTAGCAAAAGACACAAATTAGGTAAAAAAAAAGCTACCTGTCAAATCCAAATGTTTCTGGTTATGAGTGGGCATGTAACAACTTTGAACCTTGTTTGCACAAAAATCAATGCTTAAATTTTACTGTATCTAAATATATAAACAATCTGGCCCTGAAGTTATGAAATTGTCTGATACAAACAATGCACTTGTGCTCAAATTTTAACAAATTTGATCCTCTGGAACTTTGCTTCAAGTCAAGTTAGAATCACAAAAAATTCAGAATTAACTTGTTTTATCTAAAACTTATATAAAATTTCAATTATACTGAAAGACTCCAAGTATTATTTTAAACTTTGGAGTTTTGAATCAAAGTTAAATTTTTAGTGCTCAGAGAGTTCTGTGACTAAAGAGCCTAAATAACTAACTTTAATAACTGACATCACTTGTGTAAGTGAGATAACTCATTCTTGTGGGAACCTGACTAGAGTCAGAGTTATCTCACCTGAATGACATCCCCTCCCAGGTGCTTGTCTTCAACCTCAGGTAAATATTTGGAAGGATTTGTCTCCAGCTGTTCTAAGAACACTCCCTCACTTGTAATCTTTCCCAGAATCTGCAGTATACAATAATATAAAAATTGTTAAAGTTTGGTAAAACATTTTTACTTACATTTAATTCATTTAACAAAACCATGTACATCAAATAAATTTAAAACGAAAAAAAAGGAATATTTCACTGAACAAAATGATGCCATTCATGTAAGTAATTTAATAAAGAAACTGTACATTTCATATAAAAATTCTGACTTTGTATTTTAAGGATTTTACCCTTTTTGTTTTTGGGGTACCTAAACTTACCTGACACTATGTAGCCAGGATTGTGCTAATGTGCTGTTAAATCTTATATAAACATACATAGTGAACACAAAATCACCACAGTCTTTACCCTATGTTTTCAGATACAAAATAATAATTTTTTTTTTTATGTCATAAAACTTAGGACAAAGAAAATAATTCCCAATGAATATGTCTGAAATCTTAGGGTTGAGGTGGGGTGGAGCAAGATTTACTGCATTTTCATTTCTGGAGTTCACATAACAATTGTGTTGCAATGTAGATACTACAAAATCAAAATATTTACGGTCTATGAATCAATTGCTTTTGACATCTTTTATGTAAATGCTGTTGTTTCTAACTAGAAAATACCTAAATCAAAACAACAGTTTGCCAATATCAGTGAAGTTCAAACAGTCAGAACTGCTGTGCATCATGATCTCACTGTTTATTAAAATGACATACCTGCAAACTCTAACAACACCTTCACGGTAAGGCAGTGGAAATTTGTCCCTAAGTTAGACCAATTTTCAGGAAGCTGTAATGCAATATTAATTGTCCGCTTGGAAAACACGCATCTGAATTGTTCACAAGTTTTACTAGATGCGGTGAAGGAATTATAGGTTACTGCATTTGTATGGGAAAATATGAACGAGTTTTTTTGAGCTATACTGCACGACGTCAGGAGTGCAGTATAGCTCAGAAAAAACGAGTTCATATTTTCCCATACAAATGCAGTAACCTTTTTAATATATACTCATTTTGCTTTTCTACCTAAGGCTGAACAAAAAAAAGAACACACTACAAGAAACAAAGTAACTGAATTTCTGCTATATTCTAAAGTAAATAGACAACCGAAGTTAAACCAATACACAGTAACAGTATTCATGCGCACATGGCACCGCCCAGTGACCTTTGAACTTGGGTGAGTAGCGCGCGCTCTGTGATTTGTTTCAAAAAGAAATCTCATTTTGGTCTACTTAAAATTGAAATTTTGAGTCATATTGTGAATGACTGCGCCTTGGAACAACTTTCCCAGTTGATCTGGAATGGAGGGATTTTGTTTTTATGTCGATTCAGCTAAATTCTGCTCTTTTAGTTTTTAGCTGGTTCTATTATGTACAATGTACATGTAGCTAGAGGGACTGGCCTCGACAGCAAGCTAGCTTATACATGTGTTACTGTCCTGTCATTGATAGTTTGGAATCATAAGGTGGACAGAATATGAAATTCTTTTAAGTGAAATTCTCAAGAAGATGCAGGATTAAATATTTTTTTAGGGAATATTAAATTCATTTCGTTTTGGAGTGCAGTAAATTCTCCTTTGGAATGTGATTTCTGTTGGAAATGTAGTCTAGATTGCAGTGCAATTTCGCGCCGTGGATCAGAAAGTACATTTTGAAGAAATTCAGGATGCAGAAAAGTAAGTACATTTATTGTCATTCTTATTACCAGCTATAGATGACATATGTATATATACTGTCATAATAAATCCAAAAAATTTCTCAAAAAAAAAAAAAAAAAAAAAGGCAAAATTGCAAAGCGGCTGGGGTGTGAGAGCCCATTTCGTCAGAGGAAAATAAGACTTCTTCGTTATCGTGGCTTCTTGGCTCCGAGGCACTTGCTTTTATACCAAAACCCGCCTTCTTTAGTTTTATTTTTTCGAATTTAGTGCTTGGACTGACTTGTAAAATTGGCGGTCTCTTAGAGAAACGGAATATCATTTGGTCATAAGATGCCTTTTTATGCTATTTTTTTTATAGACTCTAGAGAGCATGGTTCATAGTCTGAACCATCGGCTAAATAAGTGTTTAAATGATCAGAATGATATTTTCAATACTGCATGCCTCACGTTTGTTGTCATAAAGCCACCGCTGTACATTGTGAATATCACGTTCAGTCACTTGCTTGGTTGAAAGATTCTTTTGTGACTCAATGAATTCATCCACATCGTCAGCTTTATCATCTGTACTCTCAAACAGCTTGTTTAGTTCATCCATAGACAAATCTAATAAAGCAAAAGCTCCGGTGTCTGCTACATTTGCGTACATTGTTTGTTTACAATAAAAAGTAGTTCCTAACACGCGGTACTATTTTTAGACACACGTGTCGTGCAGTATGAAGCCGTGCAGTATGGAGAAATACTGCACGATTCTGACAATGCAAAGTCAATGGAGACAAAAAATGAGTATATAATAAAACATTATGTTCAACTAAAAAGTTTGTCAAGTACACTTAGACCTTAATTACCTCAAGTACAGTTTCAGAAATTGTTGTTCCAAACCCCATGGAGCTCAATGGCTTCTTGCTAGATCTCTCAACTTGACATAATCTTTGGGGTTTTATTTTTATACTTTCACATGGTGATGGCAATCATCTTTTCTGCCATGAGACCCAAATCAACACATGATGTCCAATAAATGTAATTGTTGCCTTTTCTGCTCTTTTTCCAAGAATATGAGTATTTTTTGCTATACTTCTCTGCTGATTGTTTTAACTTTTTAAGAGGCTGATTGTCCCTTTTGCCTTCAATGTGTTTTCATTTGTTGAATGACATTTCAAGAAAATGCTATAAGCAACAGCTTGATCATGCAGGAATTTTGCATGAAAAACATGTGCTGATTAAAGCATCCGAGGTACAACTGTAAAGTTAAGTTTGAAATGCCTGAGCTCCCGTTTAAACAGAGATGTTGATCCCTACCGGCAGTAGAATTGGGATCTTTATGATTGGTATCCCACAGTGGGTTGCCTTCACTTCTGATTAGATGAATCAGTTGAAAAAATGAATCAACAAGACCAATTCCCTCTGATGAGGGACTGGGGGTGACTAGACCACCCCAGCAGATGGGAGGGAACATCTCCACATCCTTCAGGCAGTACCTTCCTACAACTGTAAAGTTAGTTTGCTTCCCTGACCAGCTGCACTGACTCTAATATGAAAGCCGGATCCAGATCAAACCCAGACAAGCCAATATCCAGATTTGACAGCAATGGATGTATTTTCATATTTTTTGCTATTATTTCATTAGTCCGTAGTTTAAAGGTCATTTCAGTATGACTTATGGTCAAATCATAAGGGCTGGCAGGTCTGAAATGAACTGTTTCAGCTT
Source organism: Margaritifera margaritifera (assembly GCA_029931535.1). Classification (NCBI taxonomy): domain Eukaryota; kingdom Metazoa; phylum Mollusca; class Bivalvia; order Unionida; family Margaritiferidae; genus Margaritifera; species Margaritifera margaritifera. The sequence goes on from JAQPZY010001598.1 coordinate 1,816,457, forward strand.
AATTGGTGGACTGAACAATGACTAGACTATTGCATGTTAAAAACCAAGAGAACTATTTCTTCCTTTTATTCACATTTTCATACAGACTGAATAAATAGTGCATCAGCACTTGCAATGTAATAGACAATTGATAAAGTGGCATGTGTTGTTAACATGAGGTGCGAGTATTATTGCCATGTGTTATTATTACAATTCAAAACTTCACACTGAGATGTGAAAGAGTTGATTCTTATTCAGTTGGGTGAACATCAATCATGTTTGCACACAATGGTCAAAAGCCTTCTCTCTCTCTCTCTCTCTCTCTCTCTCTCTCTCTCTCTCTCTCTTGTGAACATTAATCATGTTTAAGAATTGTAGTCAGAAGACTTATATCTCTCTGGAACATTTATCATGTTAATCACTGTGGTGAGAAGCCTTCTCTCTCTCTCTCTCTCTCTCTCTCTCTCTCTCTCTCTCTCTCTCTCTCTCTCTCTCTCTCTCTCTCCCCCCCCCTCTCTCTCTCTCTCTCTCTCTCTCTCTCTCTCTCTCTCTCTATCTCCCTCCCTCTCTCTCTCGAGCATTAAAGAAAGAAAGCTTTCAATGACAGATTTATAAGTCTAATGTCATCTATCTAAACAGAGAAGTAATATTTAATTTGACCAATTTGAATGGGATTAAAAAGTTCCGTATGGCACATGTATATAAAGGTAAATGTTATGTCAACCTCAGACTCTACTAAACCAATATATTTTCTTTGACTGATTCACAATATCTATTAGAAAATGTGCAAATAAATTATATGAATTTTTTTAATAAACCATTTTATGATTAATGTACAGAATAAACAATGTGACCTAATGAGGGACCAATGATTTTAATGAGCAACAACACAGCTTATATAAGATGGATTCCAATGATTTTCAAATGTTATTTAAATGGTATCAGGAACCAAGTTTATGCATACCCATTTTATCAATTTATTCTTTCCTTTTTGCAAATGTTGAGCATTTTAATTTCAAAACAGAACTTCTAACCACATCTGATATGAATCTCTCTTTTATAATCCCTATTGACTGATGTCAACTTGCAAATAATAGCTATATGTAAAACTGAACAAATCTTGATTTTCATACATTTTCCCAAAAGATATTTATGTGTAAGAGAGTCCCTCAAAGGGACTGATGCTCTCCTGACTGAAAAGAATTTACAGGAATCCAAGACAAGACAATTTCTTCTTTTTAACTGCTGAGTGTTGAAACTATCTCTGATATTCTTTAGCGATAACAAGATTTTCAAATTGGCCACTGTAGTGGCCATACTGGATTTAATAACAACACCATTTTCATTTAGAACCAACTAGACATCATTAGAAGTCTTTTGACGAAAACACCATGCAAATATGACCATCCATTCTGGGGGAGTAGCCTCAAGATTTTCAAGATGACCATCATGGCAGCCATATTGGAAGTAAGATTGGCCCCATTTTCATTTTGGACCAGCTAGATATCATAAGAGGTCTTTTGGTGAAAAGCAGATGCCGATGTTGCCATCTATTCAAACGGAATAGTGATAACAAGATATTCAAGATGGCCACCATGGTGGCCATATTGGAGGTAAGATAAGTGCCATTTTCATTTAAGACCAACTAGACATTATAAGAAGTCTTCTGGTGAAAATCCCATGTCAATATGACTTTTTGTTTTTTAGGAGTAGTGATAGAAATATTTTAAAGATGGCTGCAATGATGGCCATATTATATGTCAGATCAGCACCTTTTTCATTTAGAACAAACCAGACATCATAGAAAGTCTTTTGGTGGAAATTCCATGTCAATATGACCATCCATCAAGGAGAAATAGTTATAAGATTTTCAAGATGGCTGCCATGGTGGCCATATCACCTATCAGATCGGCACCATTTTCATTTAGGACCAACTAGACATGATAAAAAGTCTTCTAGTGTAAACCCCATGTTGATATGACCATTCATTCAGGATGAGTAGCAATAACAAGATTTTCAAGATGGCCAACATTTTGTACTAACTAGACCTTGGGCTGAATTTGTGTGTAACATTTTATGGCAATCCTACAAGTAGTTTAGGAGGTGTATCTATAATAAAGTTGTGCTAATGGATGGGCAGATGCAGGAAAACAGACCATCCCATACGCTCTTCTGGTCTATGACCAGTAGAGCTAAAAACTATGGTTTATAACCTAAACATGGCAACAAACGACAGTCTCTTAAAGGCAGCATATGTCATCTTTTTTTAGTTTTTCAAATATCAGGCACTTTATTAAATTAAATTACCTTTCTATTTCTTAATTAAATCTATCACTGATCTTATTTTATGTCCAAAAATAAAAAAACCCAAATTATTTAGTAAGTTATGTTTCTCTGAGAATACTACTTACCCAATGACATTAATGTTAGGAAAGAAACTCTGCTACCTCTCTAATCGAGCAATCCCAGAAAGACAACAAATTTGTGTCCTGTCCATATACCACATAGACAAAGGGAAGACTCTTCCCAACCCTTTCCATTACCTCCCTTTACCATCGCTAGGTGGCTACGGTTGTTTACTCAAATTTAGCTTGTGCGATACCTTAATGAGGATGCTCACATTTGTGTGGAGGTGTAGGAAGGTTTTATAGAAATGTGATCAGATAAGTATTCTCAGAGAAACATAATTACTAAAATATTTGCTTTCTCCTTTGAATACATTTACCAATCACATTAACATTAAGAGAATATGCAATAGGAAGTGGAAATGCTGAGCATCCTACCTCTACCACAGGCACCCTTTGAGGAAAGAATGGCTGGATTCCTTAAATGAAGGACAGCCTGCTCTCCTAACATGAAAGCAGCACAACCAACGATCACGTAACCGATGACAACCATATATGGATAAGAAGAAAATAATGAATTCTTCTTACCAATAAAAATTCCAGGCGAATCCAGCAAAAGTGCTAAACCCACACCCATGAGGAGGTTGTGCTGATATCAACAGGGCCTGGTGGTCATCCTGGCTGCAGCCACTGGACCCACCCGATTCCATTGTTGTCCTGGCATAACTAGATCATGGAGATGACAACTCCAGAAGGTTGACTGTGCATGCCAAACAACAGCTTCTATTATGTCTCTGATCAAAACCTCACATTCGAATGCAAGACTTGCTGAGATTGCTCTAATCTCATGAGCTGAAAAAAGAGGTCATGCCCCACCTTTCTTTTCCATGTGCATCAAGTAATGCTTGAAAGCATCGCTGCCTCTTATGACATATCAATCCAAACGTGAGAGCATATGACCAATCTTTGATAGCTACAAAGCCTGGTTGCATCATCATGACCAAGGAACCATCTGATCTGAACTGGAGATGGTTCGAGTCCATTAAAAGGTCATGCAACTCACTCACTCTGCATGCCGAAGAAAGCATGTCTTGTATGATAGCAGCTTCTGTGCAGTACTGGATACAAGGCTTAAACTGGTCAGAGTTGAGCCACATGAAAATTCATGAAATATTCCATTTAGTACACAGGGTGAGAGATTTTGGCTTATTAAAGTCAGAATTGCCTAGCAGGTCTGATAGATCTTTTCATAACCAATATCTTCCTCCACCATGATACCTGAAAGTGTCAGATATCATAGAGAAATGGAGAAATGATAGTAATCAGAGCTAACTCTTTCCATCAGATTATTCACCTTGGACTTGTCCCCTCTGTGAGGGGCTATCAGAATCACTTTGCAGTTATGACCCCTCAATTTCTGTACTTTCTGTACAATTTCTGCGGTAGCCTTTGATAGTAATCAGAGCTAACTCTTTCTCCTCAACAAACCTGGGAAAAATGTCAGATAATTGAGCGATTCAGGCACTTAAAGGGACGATGCTGTTGACCTTGTACCAGTCCCTGAAAACATGCCACTTTCCCTCATAAGCCTTCAAAGTGGAGGGCCTTCTTAGCTTGTGAGATTCTCTCCACAACTGAAGGTTAAAATTCTTTTCCTTGCAAGGCTTTCCCGACAATAGCCAGGCATGAAGGAAAAGCATGTCCAGGAAAGCATGAAACACCTGTAATTGTGGCTGTTTGAGTTGGATTTGGTCTCACCGGGATTTTCCTAAGAATATCTATCACTAGATCGAGCAGATCAGAATCACTTTGCAGTTATGACCCCTCAATTTCTGTACTATTTCAGTATCAAAACTGTGGGGGCAGTGGGCTAGGCATAAGCCTAGAACCCTCCCAAATGACTGATGGTGTATTCAAGGGACTGGGCTTCTGGATCCAGACCCGGACTCCTGGGTCCAGGACTGGAGAGACAAAGATGGGCAATTTGTGATTCCACCTTGTTGCAAAAAGGTTTATCATTGCTAGATTTAACATAGAAGATGTTGCCACTATACATGAGCTTAGAGGTGGCATGGAGAACATTCTTATTCACCTTGCAAAAACAGTGGGGTTGTTAATGTTTTGATTTAATGTCTGAAACTCAGTGGTAAATGTGTCCAAAATGTGCTTGATACCAGCATGACAAAACATTGCAGGTAGCTATTTTTCAGAAAGAAAGCCTTAGAATTGCCTGATCATGGATCTTATCTTATAGATGCTCTGATATTTCCTTTATCTTCACCAAATGCAGCACTAGACGGAAAGAGGGATGTTTATCATCGTCTTTCAAGAGTACTGAAGCCATAACTTTATAGGCTTGGCTCGCAGTTGGCAGTAGTGGGCATTTGGAAGTCACCAACACACAATACATTTCCTTGACAGCCGCTTTAAGGCTGAACTCAGCCCACTCCATTAATAATGGGATCTGAGTACGCTAAGTCACTGAGGTTATTGCCATATTCATCAGGCACTACCTCCATGTCCGTTTTGAATATTCCTGGAGGCATTGCCATTGTCTTTAATTGTGTCATGTTATCTCTCCAATGGCTAAGCCATGAACAAATTACTCACCAGTTGAATCAGCAGCAGGGCAAAGGCCACGGCTTGTTTGCAGGTATGAACAGAGGGTGAGTGTGCCGGATTGCTGGCTGGAGGGTCGGCTCAGTTGCTGGATGGTATGTATGGCTGTTGGCTGGACGGTTGGCTCCAAAACCACTAGTATAGAATGTGTGGTGAAACAAACAGATCAGTCAAACTGATTGCTGTATGTTTCCACATACCCCGAAAGTGTCAGCTGGTATGCAACATGGCATGTCGAAGAGATGGATCTCGGGTCACTAGACAATAGGTACAGCCGGCCAGCCAGCCAGCTTGACTGGTCAGCAGCTGGAGCCGTGGTGTGAGGCACAAAAGGATGGTGATATGGATCAGCAAGATCTGACAAAAAACCCACACGCCCAGACTTACAGCCCCAATGACCATACTCGGATATGCAGGGGACTTATGTCCACTGGGCTGACTAGATAAAGGGGGGGAGGGGTCACTCCCCTATCAAATCCAAACCATCCCTGGAGATATGCAATGGACAAAAACTGTCTTGGGGCCAGCAACTGCTTCATCACTCCCTTATCAGTCGACACATCTGCAACTCTACCAGCATGTGGGAAGAATGCAGGAATGGCAACTCTGCAACCCTTTGTTCCTCCAATATGCTTTTTTGCATTATTATGATGGAGGCAGGAACATCATGAACCCCCCCACTACATCCAGGTTGATCCAAGTGTGCAGAAAATGAAGGAGTCTGGCACTGACAGGCAGGCTGTCGGTCAGGAGCTGGGGTGGCAAATCACCAATGATTGTTGGGAGGCTTTGGGAAGGAGAAACTTTGTTTCCTATCCCCTTTACTGAACTGCCTCAGGAACTGTGGGACTTTTTGCTGCCTGCAATTAGACTGAGGTCAAAACTACTGTTGAGCAGTGTGTGGTCTCCTTTTTTTTGCCAACGATCAGAACGCTGCAGGTGGCGGCAATATACACTGGAGAGGCAGTTCCTGTGCTGCCTGTTTTTACATATCGATTATACTGCCAAACAGCAATGGTGTACCAATGGGCATAGAACGGAGAGACATGGAATAATGCAGTTTCAGTGAATATGAATGGAGACAGGCATCTTGTTTCACTAGTTTGAAATCTACTGAAGTCATCGGACTTTAGCCATCAATTGGTGCATAACCGTGTTAATTACCTTAGTAATACTGGCCATGAACTCCCATGCATGATCATTGCCCAAATTTTCAGCAAGGTGGAAATCATTAGTGACACCAGATCAAACATCAAAGAAGTTACCATCATATTCCACACTAACCTGGAGGTGGAATGGAAAACCACCCAGATCCACCGTATAAACCACAGTGTTGTCATATTAACAGTCACCATGCTTTTGTCCAAGCTTGGCAACTTGGTTCTATACATGTCCAAGTGCATGTGGTACCAGCGCGATGAGAACAGAAGGAGGGATGTTTGTCCTCAAGTTCCAAGTCTACCAAAGACTTCACCTTATAGGCTTGGCTCGAAGACTGTCGAGTTGAACACTCAGAGATTGGCCAAATTCTGTAAATTTCTTCCACAGCCACTTTAAAGCTTAAACTCTGTATGCTCTATTGTGAGGTAGGAGTATGCTAACTGACTGAGGTTATCCCCACACTCGCCATGGGGGTTATCTTCATTAGGCACTATTCCATGTGCGACACTGTATGTATCTAGCCACCCGATATGCCATAAATAACTGGCCTGTGTACGGTTTGATATCTCTACAACAGGTAAGCCATAAAGAACTGAGCTGATGGTTGCATCAGTGGCTGGGCAAATGCTACGGTTTGTCTTGTTGGTATGAACTGCCAGTAAGTGTGTCGGCCAGTAAGCTTAGCTATTGGCTGGATGGAGAGTTTGTCCATGCAGTGAAACTGACAGATTGGCGAACTGGATCCCCAATATAGCTCCACATACCATGGTGTGCCAGTCAGTATATGGCACAGCATGCCAAAGTGATGGATCCATGCTCCATGATTGAGTAGTATGGCTGAGGCCGGCCAGCTGAACTGGCTGGTCGGCAGCTGGAACAGCATTATACTGCATGGACAGATGGCAACAAGGATTCTCCACATCCGAAAAATACCCCTTGCACCCGGACTTACAGGCCCTAAGGCCATACTTGGACATGTGGGGACCTTTGGAGGTTAGACCACTTTCCATTGCCCAAGACTTGACCCATCTCTTCATGCTTTCTCGCAAAACTATGGACCAAATTCCTTCTGACCACTTTGCTCATACTCTGCAATTAGAAGTTGCTGAACACTTTATGCCAGTGAGACACATATGCGTGTCCTCATTGACTTTGGCATATAACGTCATCATTGTTTAATCTGAAATGACAAGAACAAAAAACAATCAGAAATAACAACTCGAAAGTTGTTTTATATGAAATGACAAGAATGACCTAATATCAGAAATAACAATGATCGAAGAACACTTTGTGCAAGAGACACGCATATCATGAGTGTTCTTGTCAACTTAAAATCTTGCACATAGTGAATTTCATCGTCATTGTTTATCTGAAATGAAAAGAATGACAAAAAATTACAAAATAACAACCCAAAAGTTTACAAATATAACAATAAGCACACTTGTTACTTAATTGAAAATACATACAGTGTGCACAAATAAACAATCAACAATGAGCACCAGTGATACAGTGTAAAAGAACAAGGTAAAAAAAAAAACAATTAAGTCCGAAACTGTGAAAAATTCTCATAAATATCAAAAAATTTAACAAAAAGATGGCAACATGTAGTAAATACCTTTACACTCAATACATTACTGACTTTGTTGATGGATGGTCAATAATCCACAAGATTAAGTAAGATTCTGTGAGAGGTACAAGATACAATGTATCTTGTATCGAGTGAAAGGTAAAACTGAGTAACCGCAGCAACCTAGCAGTGGTAAGGGGAGGTAACTGAAAGGGTTGGCAAGAGTTTCTGCCCTTTATCTATATGATACATGTAGACAGGAAAGATGAACATTTTTAGTCTTTCCATGATTGCTGGATTTGAGATATTGAGGAGCTTGTTTCTTAACATTAATGTGATCAGGGAATGCATTCAAAGGAGAAATAAAATTACTGACCATGACTGTCTGAAAACTTAGGGTGCATTTAAAAATTGTTCAGAGAAAAAATTAAGGTTGTGTCCCAAAGCTTAGGGCAAAGATGGTATTAGATTAATGGAATCCATCACATTCACTGGTATGGGACAGGAAAATCCCACCAGATGGTCAAAATTTGTAGGCAGGTACAAAACTCTGCCGAGTTCCTGCCCACAAATTATGATCCCAAGGGTGAGATTTCCCTGTCCCATACAAATGTATATCATGGAATATTTTTCTCTCATTTCTCACAAGAAAATAGAAAATATTGTTGGAAAAGAAACACATAACTGTGTCAGATATGAGAAAAGAAAAGGTGCTAAAATAAGCTTTATATATTTAACTGCTCTATTACCAACCTGTCTATCTGCAGAACAGGATACACCAATACCAACAGGGCATGAGGCACCATGACGAGGTAATCGAATGACCCTCACATCATGACAGAAATACTTGCCCCCAAACTGAGCCCCAATTCCTGTCTTCTTGGTCAGTTTATGAATCTTCTCCTCAAGCTCCATATCTCTGAAAGCTTGGCCATGTTCATTACCTGACAAGAGAATAGAAAACTCAAGAACATCTGAAAGCTTGGCCATGTTCATTACCTGACAAGAGAATAGAAAACTCAAGAACATCTGAAAGCTTGGCCATGTTCATTACCTGACAAGAGAATGAAAAACTCAAGAACATCTGAAAGCTTGGCCATGTTCATTACCTGACAAGAGAATAGAAAACTCAAGAAACCTTTTTTCCTTTTGTGATGTAGATAATCATCTTCAGAAGGAAATTTATGTACAAATATACATCTGCCCTTAAAATTTTGTATATGAACTTCATTTATATACCTGATATTCCCTAAAAACATCTGGTGAATAACAAGAACTCTTTGAAATGCTTTGTCTTGCCTGCTCTGCCATGGCATAATCCAACAAGAGGACCAATTGGCTCTGATATTGCTCACCTTGCATACATTTGCTTAAAAGGCAAATGTAGTAATAAGGCAGGTGCCTTGGGTTGAAAGACACCCATGTCAGGATAATTTCAATTTCCAAACAATATTTTATATTGTTTCATGCTAGGACTCTACCTATCACATATGATCTGATATGGTAAAGCAGTTTTGCAGAGAAATTAATTCTATAATAGTTTTTGTTTAAATATTAGTAACAATAGCCACACCTGATGGAAGATAAGTATCATTTGTAGCTTTTCCACCCAGCTGCTTTGGAAGCCACACAACTGCTATGAGAACCAGATATCGTCACAAGTTTGATACAGCATGTCCTAAGAAATATTCCAGTTTGATCAACTTGGCTTGGCCATTCTGAAGAAGTTGAACATAGGTTTTCCACATTTGCTATTGAAAACACACCACTGCTAGGGAAGTCACATCATATATAATTTTGATAGAGTATGTTATAAGAAACACTCTTGCCAAGCTTGATCGAAATTGGCTTAACTGATCTAGAGAAGAAGTAAAATAAATGTTTTCCATCTGGTTGCCAAGGAAGCCAAACTATTGATAGAGGAGCTACCCCATATTGTAGTTTGATAGAGCATGTCCTCACAAACATTATTATTAGGTTTAATAAAATTTGGTTCATTCATTCTAGAAAAGAAGTAAAAAATGTTTTTCCACCTGGTTGCTAAAGAAGCCGCACAATAGCTAGTGGAGTCACCAAACCGAGCTTGATAAAAATTGGCTCAGCCAGTCAGAGAAGCCAAAACAGGTTTTCCATATGGTTGCTAAGGAAGCCACATCATTGATAGAAGAGCCACCCCAAAACCAATTTTGATACAGCATGTCCTAAGAAACATTCCTACCAAATTTGCTCACAATGGTTCAGCCATTCTGGAGAAATTGAAAACAGTTTTCCATATGGTTGCTATAGAGGCCATGCTATTGCTAGGGGAGCCACCCTGGACAAAATGTTCATAAACCATGTCCTAAAAAACATTCCTACTAAGTCTGATTGAAATTCTAGAGAAGTCAAAATAGTGTATTTTCCCCACCTAGCTGCTAAGGAAGCCACACCACTGCTATGGAAGCTGCCCCAAACACAATTTTGAATAAGCATGTCCTAAAATAATTTCCTACCATGTATGATCAAACTGGCTGAATTGTTCTGGACAAGAAGCTAAATATATGTTTTCTATTTTGGTTGCTCTGGAAGCCATACTGTTGCAAGGGTATCCAAGCTTAACATAATTTTAGTAGAGCATGTCCTGTGGAATGGTCCTACAAAGTTTGACTGAAATTGGCCCAGTAGTTTCTGAGAAATGTTGAAAAGAGCACTGTGACAAATGACACATGCCGGATGACTGATGACACACACCAGATGCAGGACCATACCATATAGTCATTTGGCTTGATGGCCAGGTGAGTTAAAAACCTTGAAATTACACTAGGGCAAGAAAGTCGGTCACAGTGACCTACTTTTGGTTTGGTCAGTAGTACTCTTCAAGATGAATATACCAATGAAGTGTCAGGACTGTGCATACAAGTATCGTAGAAACTAACTAAATGGAAAACTTAAAGGTAATCCCAGAGTGTTAAACATAGGTCACTGTTACCTACTTTAGCCTGTGGTGAGTAGTACCCTCCATGGTGAATACATCCATCAAGTTTCATGACTGTACATACAACAGAGAAACAGCTAAATGCAAAAACAGTATAGTCAATGGAGCATGATAAGGACATCACTGTGATATGTTTGTCTATGGTTAGTAGTAACTTCAGAGATGAAAATACAGCCTTTAAGTTTCATGACTGTATACATAACAGTCCGAGAAAAATGAGGAAATGCAAAATCTTCACTTTAACCTGAGCTTAATGCAAACACAATGAAACAGATCTAAATGCAAAAATGTCATCATTCGATCATGAAAAGCAGATCACTGTCACCTACTTGTGAAAGTGGTGAATAGTACAATTAAAGATGGATATACCCATCAAATTTCATAACTGCATGTAAAATAGTGTCAGAGAAACTGAATTAAATGAACAAAGTAATGCAACTGAGCATGAAAAGTATGTCACTGTGCACTACTTTTGCCCATGACCAGTAGTACCCTTCAATATGAATATACCCATCTAAGTTTAACTACTGTAAATATCCAAGAAACTGAGCTAAATGCAAAATCAGTTTTTATGACTGCCACTGATGACAATGCTGAAGATACCATCAGAAAAGTGACTCCTATGCTTCACTGGCAAGACAAAAACTGATATAAAATATCTGCAAAATTTGATTTAATGCAAAATGAAACCACAAAACCAGTTGAGGATCCATATGGTACAGATTCCCTTGCCAAAATGATGCATTTAAAGGGAAAAGTTCTAATTCAAGCAGGGGTGATGACTCCATAAATTTTCACCAAAAAATGGTACCAATCAAATTTTACCTAGGTCTCTCAATGTAAAGCCTCACACCAAATCTGATTTCAATCCATGAAGTCCTTCAAATGGTAATCAAGAGAAATGAAGTTCAAGGGCAAAGTTCAAAGTCAAATAGGGGCCATAGGTCAACCAAATTATGCCAGATAATGATAAAAATCAACTTGACCTAGGTCTTCTCAATGTAAACCCCCACGTTTAATTCAATTTCAATGTATTAGGTCCTTTAAAAGTTACTGAGAAAAAAACAAAATTGAAGGGCAAAGTTCTAAATCAAACAACAGTCATAACTTCATACAAGTTTTCTGTAAAACAGTAAAAATCTAACTTGACCCAGGTCTTGTTAACGAAAAACCTCATAAAAACTTTGATTTCAGTTATAAAGTCTCCTAAAAGTTACTGAGTGGAAACAAATTTGAATGGCAGAGTTCCAAGTCAAAACAGTGGCCCTAACTCCATAAAATGTTGCTAGAAACAGTGAAAACAAGGTTCATACAGATATTTTATTACGAATTTCAAGCACTTTTCAAAAACATTTCAAGGAAGAACTTTAATTTTCAAGTACATGTACTACTAGCCCCTAACTCCATCTTGACTTTATTAAATTCAAAATATAAAAAAAGTCAGTCTCATTGTTGATAATTAATTTTTTGTGCTTTCCATTTTGATCCAACATCAATTTCCTTTTAACAAACACAACACAGAACTCTGTACTTATTGCTTGTCTCCCTTATCTATGTATAGCACTTATACAAATAGAGTGGAAATAATCAAATTCATTATCTACCATGGTGGGGACACAAAAGTTCACAATACTGAAATCTGACCATGACCTTTAACATGGAGCAGTAAAGTTGCTGGGCAGACATGGAAAGTGACAAAGGATATTAGAGGAAAAATGCTGTAAAGGGGTAAAGATACAAATTTATCAGTGACCTTGACCTTGATAAAACCTTGACTGTGATAAATGAGACATCTTTTTGAGAAGCATACATATACTATGGTTCATCCCTGTACCTCAAAAGGTGATAATCAAAGTTCTATCTGACCTTGGGTGGGGAGATTGTCGAGGTATCGACATGAAGCAAGTTTGACAGTTTTGAGGGTGTATTCTGCTGAAGTTCCTCCCACAACAAAAGCCAGGTGGTATGGTGGACAGGCAGCTGTACCCAGAGTCTGAAAATATGCAAAAATATACAACACATTTGTTAGCAAAAAAAGTAATCGTTATAACTTTACTGCTTTAACTACCAAGTTGCAGAAAAAATACACAGTAACAAGAATTCAATGGAATGCTATGTCTTGCCTGCTCCACTGTGGTATAATCCAAAAATCTTGCACAGTTGCAAGAGTCAGAAAAGTCCGTCATGACCTACTTTTGCCCATGGGCTGTAGTACCTTCCAAAATGAATGGCGGAGAAATGCAAAAACCTGACCTATTCACTGGAGCATGAAAAGTAAGGTCACTGTGACCTACTTTTGCCTGTAAAAAGTGGTACCATCCAAAATGAATAAACCCATCATGTTTCATGACTGTACATGCAACAGCATCTGAGAAATAGAGCAAAATGCAAAATCTTACCACCATCAATGGAGCATAAAAAATGGGTCACTGTGACCAACTTTTGCCCATTATGAGTAGTCACCAACAAATTGTTTCATGATTGTACATACAGCAGTGTCAGAGAAAGTTAGCAGAATCGAAAAATGTAACATTAATGCCTATCCCAACAATGAGTCTAAAAAGTGATTCTTATGTCTCACCCATGCTTTATAAACAAGACCACAAAAAATACAAATCAATTTTCAAATCAAAGCATAAACTTTCTTACAGGTAATCTTGTGATTAAAGGAGGCACACATATATTTTGAACAGGGCATCTATGAACAAATTCATAGAGCGGAAAAGCCAAAATAGTATTTACTGAGGCCAACTGTTGATTAATACTTTATAAGTAAATTTGCAAATTAATCAGGACCTATGCAATCTTTTAAGTGAAAAACATAAATTAGACTAAAAACCATTTGCTAGTAAAGAAATCAAATTAAATGTCCTTTGAACATGCTCTTTATTTAAGGATGTCAATTTCTGTAAAATCAATGCTCACTGTGCAGCTTACAATGGTGTGATCATTAGGTCATGTTATCGATATATCACTTGTTATCTACGGGTATTGTAGCGCTATGAGTTCCAGGAGAGACTGGACATAAAATGATGTTTATCTATCTCTTATTAAATAATCCAAAAAATGCATATAGAGTTTAATAATCACAATAACAGTCCTGTAAAAGAAATGATAAAGTCCAAAAAAATTATACAAGACCTTAGGAAATCATATGACCTGCTACAAATTGGCCTTGCTGAGATGTGATCTCAATGATTGTTTCAAATGAGAAAAAAAACGTCAATCACCAACATACACGTTTCTTTGTGTATTTGATAAGAGAAGTCTATGATCTTCAAATGTCCCTTACTTGCGGACAGATATTCAACAAAGAGTAGCACCAAAAAATACACAAAAACCTATAAATTTATACATGATTCTGGATCGCCTGGACACTTATATAATGTAAACCTATAAATTTATACGTGATTCTGGATCACATGGACACTTATATAATGTAAACCTATAAATTTATATGTGATTCTGGATCACCTGGACACTTATATAATGTAAACCTATAAATTTATATGTGATTCTGGATCACCTGGACACTTATATAATGTAAACCTATAAATTTATACATGATTCTGGATCACCTGGACACTTATATAATGTAAACCTATAAAGTTATAAATGATTCTGAATCACCTGGACACTTATATAATGTAAACCTATAAATTTATACGTGATTCTGGATCACCTGGACACTTATATAATATAAACCTATAAATTTATACGTGATTCTGGATCACATGGACACTTATATAATGTAAACCTATAAATTTATAAATGATTCTGGATCACCTGGACACTTATAGAATGTAAACTATAAATTTATACGTGATTCTGGATCATCTTGACACTTACAGAATGTAAACTATAAATTTATACGTGATTCTGGATCACCTGGACTCTTATATAATGTAAACCTATAAATTTATATGTGATTCTGGATCACCTGGACACTTATATAATGTGAACCTATAAATTTATACGTGATTCTGGATCACCTGGACACTTATATAATGTAAACCTAAATTTATACATGATTCTGAATCACCTGGACACTTATATAATATAAACCTATAAATTTATACGTGATTCTGGATCACATGGACACTTATATAATGTAAACCTATAAATTTATAAATGATTCTGGATCACCTGGACACTTATAGAATGTAAACTATAAATTTATACGTGATTCTGGATCATCTTGACACTTACAGAATGTAAACTATAAATTTATACGTGATTCTGGATCACCTGGACTCTTATATAATGTAAACCTATAAATTTATATGTGATTCTGGATCACCTGGACACTTATATAATGTGAACCTATAAATTTATACGTGATTCTGGATCACCTGGACACTTATATAATGTAAACCTAAATTTATACATGATTCTGGATCACCTGGACACTTATATAATGTAAACCTATAAATTTATACGTGATTCTGGATCACCTGGACACTTATATAATGTAAACCTATAAATTTATACGTGATTCTGGATCACCTGGACACTTATATAATGTAAACCTATAAGTTTATACATGATTCTGGATCACCTGGACACTTATATAATGTAAACCTATAAGTTTATACATGATTCTGGATCACCTGGACACTTATATAATATAAACCTATAAATTTATATGTGATTCTGGATCACATGGACACCAATAAAATGTAAACATATAAATTTTTCAAAAAGTTAAATACTCCATCATTTTACAACTTTGTAATAACTGATTCATGGTATACTACTATACAATCCTTTGAATGTACATATAGATTATAGCATATGACCCACACTGTTACTAAAAACTGGAATGTTATGTTGGATTCAAAGCCAGAAACCAAAGTTTACTTCTGTATTGTAAATTCCCCAATGGTTTGGATTATTCCCCTATATTTACAAACTACAGTTTAATTTTTAAAAATCCACGTAAAAAAACATCTATACCTTAATCTTCTCATTAACAAATTTGAGAAGTTTCTCTGGGTTCAGCAGAGCCTTGGTCTGCTGGTACAGGAAGGTTTTGTTGGCAGACCCCCCTCCCTTGGCAATGAACAGTAAGTCATACTGGCTTGAGTTAGTGGCATACAGTTCAATCTGAGCTGGTAGGTTCGTACGTGTGTTCACTTCATTGTACATGTCAAGAGGAGCAACCTGAAAGAAATAGAACAATAAAGTGGGTGACCAAATAAATTCTGAATAAAGCCTTAAAACAATAAAGTGGGTGACCAAATAAATTCTGAATAAAGCCTTAAAACAATAAAGTGGGTGACCAATTAAATTCTGAATAAAGCCTCAAAACAATAAGTGCATGTAATCAACATGTTTGTTATGATTGCATATATCATCAATTTAATATAATGGTAGCATTTCAACAAATTTTGTTCAACAAACAAAAATTTCTACTTTGTGTTGCTAATTTTTACTCTATGAGAGGATGTACTAAAGTTGCTGAAGGGCAAAGTTGGTATTGTTGGTTGGAATTATATAATTTTTCCTTTAAGGACAAACTTTAATGTTTTCACAGAACACAAATGCCATGCTATTCCCTTTTGTACAAAAATAGTCAAATGTGGATCAGAAACTGACTTTAATGGAATTAATTGTTTTTAGATTACAGCAATATATTTCAGATTCAAAAAATGGAAAACTTAACCAGAGTCACTGAGGTGTGCAATATAGACCACATGGACCTCATTTTGGTAAAGCAGTGTTATACTCATTAACATGCATCCACACACAAAGTTGCATGCCTC
Source organism: Margaritifera margaritifera (assembly GCA_029931535.1). NCBI lineage: Eukaryota > Metazoa > Mollusca > Bivalvia > Unionida > Margaritiferidae > Margaritifera > Margaritifera margaritifera. The sequence goes on from JAQPZY010001598.1 coordinate 1,832,867, forward strand.
TGTGACCAATAATGCCAGAAAATTTGACTCAAATGCAAAACTTAACTGAAATTACTGAAGTGTGAAATGCAGCTGACACTGACCTACATTTGGTAAGAAAGTGTCGTACTCAACAAGACATCACACCAAATTACATGACTCTATGGCCAATGATGCCTGAGAAATTGACATAAATGCAAACTTAAAGTCAATGAAGCATGAAATACAGGTCACAATGACAACATTTTGGGAAAGTGTTATTGTATTCACCAAAATTCATCCACACAAAGTTCCATGTCTAAATTAAAAACAAACAGTCATAATAATGTGAAATACAGGCCACAGTGACCTACTTTTGGTAAGATGATGTACTGACCAATATGTACTTTCATACTAAGCTGCATGACTGACACTGTGACAAACAATGCCCTAAACACAAAACTTAACTGAAGTCACATAAGTGCAAAATACATGTCACAGTGGCCTAGTTTTGATTGGGTCATGTTATACTCACCTAGATGCTGCTCAATACTAAGCTTCATGTCTCTGGGGCAAACAATGCCTGAGAAACTGACATAAATGCAAAATGTAACCAAAGTCACTTGAGCATGAAGCTTAAGTCATAGTGACCTACTTTGGGTTATGTGTGGAACTCAACAAAACACATCTACATATAAACCTGCATGGCCCTGGGACTTGCAATGCCTGAGAAACTGACCTAAATGTAAAACTTAGCCTAGATGTGACAGAGAGATGGACAGAGGGATGGGTGGACAAGGGCAGGGCTCAAAATTAGGATTTTTTTTCACTAACCCACAGGATCACCAAAATAAAAGTTTTACTGATCCTCCCTAAATGTCACTGATGCTGCTAAAATCAAACAGAAGCCAGTTCAGTTTCTAATTCAGCATTTATTATTTGTTAACATCAACTAAAAACTGGCGGTAATTTTCACTGCTCCAATGGATTCAGTGATCCATTAGCAAAATCACTAACCGTGGGATTGCAGATTAGCATCAATTTCAAGTCCTGCAAGGGTGACACTATATGCCTCTTCCACATTTATGGCTGGGAAAAAAAATATGGGCTTTCATATTAGGAATAAAACACAATTATGCAACTGATGTGATTAAAACTTTACTACTGCAAGTTTCATGGCTCAAATCAGGGTCAATTTTAGGACACGATTGTGGGATTTGACATAATATCTAAATAATTGCTAAAGAAATTAACAGAATGTGAATAAATCGTGCATATTTTCAAGCCTTACCTTTATTTCTTCATTAAATCCATCCTATTTTCAGAAAATTAACCAATTTGACTGAAAATTGGTCAAAAAAGAGGCAGTTTTCCCCAAAACTTTCAGCTCTAGAATAAAGCCTTAGCAAACAAAATAAACCACTACTCTTTACACACAAATGGCTTCACATTAATACCAAGCAAAAAGAATGACTAGAGAATTATCAGTTTAAATATAACATACCAGAACTAACCTGTGAATACCTTAGATTTTTCTGAGTGTAAGTATTATAGATGCCTTTAGATATAGCTTCTTCATCTTTGCCTTCTGTCCATACATACTGTCCCTTCTTTCCTGAAAAAAGGAAATTTTACACTTCTTCAGACATATAAGGCATAGTAATGATAACAGACCTACTGAATATGACAGAAGCTAGTACACTTGAAAAATCTTTACCATTAACAGAAGTTTGGAAGAGAGATTGTATTAAAAACACTACCAAGTCAAGAAATATAAAAAGGCTAAAGTTTCATTACAATATCTTCATTAATTTAAAAGTTATAATATCTGTACATGGATAGAGATAATTGATTTACATTTTCTCTTGACATGACCTTGATCTTGAGGCAGGTGAAATGGCTATGGTATGTGACACACTGTCCAGTCATGATATATAATTGGTTCAAGTTGAATAAAATAGCTTCAGTGGTTCAAAAGTTATACTCCATACAAGGATCCAAATCACAAGTCCTTTTTCCTTGCCATGACCTTGACCTTGAGGCAGTTGGGGGAGGGGGGGGGCGGGGAGGACTATGGTATGCAACATACTATCTATACTTGATATATAATTGACCAAAGTTTGATTAAAATGTCTTTAGTGGTTCAAAAGTTATGTTGGTTGGTTGGTTGGATTTAAACTGCACTTTTAGTACTGTATGGGCTATGTAGCTATGTGCCTCTTCCAAGAACACAATGCAGCTGCTGACCAGGGCTGTCCTGGGTGGGTATCAAACTCTCAACTTTTGGATTATGAGTCTGACGCTCAACCAACTGAGCTACCACTGCTTCCAGATTAAAAATTATACTGTGGACAATGATACAAGTTTCAGAATTATATTTTCCCTTGTCAAGACCTTGACTTTGAGACATGGCTATGTTATGCAACACACCTACTACACATGATATACAAATGGCTTAAATGTCATTAAAATATATTGGGTGGTTCAAATGTTATGCTCCAGATGAGGATAGAAGTCACAGATTTACATTTTTACTTGCAGTGACCCTGACCATGACATATACCTGGACAAAGTTTCATAAAAATCTCTCCAACTGTTACAAAGTTACGTGCAGGACAAGAGTATGTAAATGGATAGCTGGATGGATGGACAATGCCATAACATAATACTCCCAACTTAAGACAGACATATAAAAATGCTGACAAGATTAAAAGAAAAGAACATCAGACCCTGGATGAATAAGACATTTTTGCTTAAGTAAAGTAACAATAAGGAGAGGTTAGACTGTACTTAACAAAAGATAAATTAGAAAAAGGTATCATTACATCAAATAAATTGATAACAGCATTTTGATATAAGTAATTTCTAAAGTTTTTACTCCCATTACATAGAAAACAATGACTCACCAATGCAAATGGCTGTGCCTGTATCCTGGCAGCCTGGGAGCACCATACCAGCTGCAATGTTTGCATTTTTCAGTAGCTCCAGTGCCACAAATTTGTCATTATTTGAGGCTTCAGGGTCCTTGAGGATGCTGGCCAGTTGCTGAATAAACCATAGGAACCAAACACTTGTTAGGTTTGACATTATTTTATCATATATGTACATGTCAAGGAAAATTAATAATGTTACGATGTTTATGTAAGTTTTACAATTTCAGTAATACTTTCATAAATTGACTTGATCATTTTGTCAAAACCCAATAATGTTAATCATAGTGACTCATTTATTTAATAATAAAATCATCCTATAAGCCATACAAGCAACATACCGTCATTTGCAATTCATTATAATGTCACACAGTCCTAAAAAATTCCAACTCCTTCTATGTATCATATTTTATTGGTGACATAGGAATGAAACACTCTTTTTCTTAAGGTTCAACCAATATACTGTATCAAATTTTATGTAATTTCATAACTGAAGATTCTTTTCCTGGAATTTAAATAGGTCATATAAGTTTCTTAATTTATTGGTATGTATTAGTAAGCTCCCTATAATTAATATAAATAATTATGTTGCAAGACCCAGGTTGGCATGATGAATCAATGGATAGCTGGATAAGGCCACACAAAAAAATACATGTTTCCAGTTGGCCGACCATCCATTTCTCGTTCCCGACCATAGCACTCCCCCCCCCCCCAATTTTTTTTTGTTTTTTGTTTTTATAAAAAAAATCACATTGCCGAAATTGATTTGTGCATCTAATTGAGCTGGTATTGCCCAGTATTTTGAAGCACTTAAAATATTATTTAATTTATATATGTTTAAAAAAAAAGAAATACCTGCCTACCCTAATTTTAAAACCAGTGCAATAGGAAACACACATATTTTTTTCTTTTGGCCTATATGAAATTCTCCCGACAAGCAAATTTTAAAATATGCCTCTAAAAAACATATCTTCTACTTTGATACTTTTTCCAATGCTGACATTTCTGCCTCCATAGCCAACAGAACGCACCTTCAAATGTCCGGGTCGGAGCAGATGAGCTATATCAATCATGGCCTGTTCTGAGATTAGGGTCAGGGCTTCTGGCTGCACCTTCAGAACCCGATGCCCATTCACCTCAAAGGTGGAGACATAATCACCTGAAATATAGGTTAAGAAAGGTCATAGGAGAGAAAAACAACATGCTCTACTGAAAAGGGAGTTTAAACCTAGATCTCCCTAACTTACCATAGATACTTGCTTATAAGTCAAGTCATACTGCAAGAACATAAACCCTGATCTGCCATCGCATAATGCACCAGCAGATCAGGGTCTATGTTGTTTGTTGTACTGATTACTCTTAACAAACTGCACAGACCCAGATCCGCTGGCACATTATGCGATGGCAGATCTGGGTCTGTCTAGTTTGCAGCTGGACCCAACTTATAAAAGAGTATATACAGTAAGCATGATTGTTTACCATTTGTGTTGATATCCTTGGTCAGACAGTCGGGAATAGTGTTTGTGCTTTTGTCCCGACATTACATGAGCCTAAACACAATGGCATACTTCAAGGAATTTTTATTTTAGAATGACTGGGAATCAGGGCTTATTGTCAATCATTTTGGGGTCTCAAAAAATAAATCAACTCAGAAAAAAAATCTTGAGAAATTGCTACAACTGAGAATTCTATATGATTTTAAGATATACATTTATATCATTTTGGAATAGGGGTCTAATATGCACTGCTAAAGAACCATAAAAAATCCATGTACCTTGAGTGAAAATCATACTCTGGACAAGTGCACTACATGTAGGTGTAAATGACTGCCACCAACTATCATGTGGAAACCAGAATATAATCAATGATTACATTGTTCCAACATTTACTTCTATTTCCAATGTAAGCAAATATGATTCTTACTATACCCTTGTGACATTAAATGTTAAGAAATGCAGTGGACTTGATGAAATAGGTCCAAAAAATCTCACAACTTGCTGCATCTGTGAGATCGGCATCTTTAACTCACCTCATTAATCTGAGCATTAATTCTAGTGTTTTTCCCAAAAAGTTAAAACAGGTGAAAGTGATCTCTGTTCACAAAAATGGCTCTGAAATGGACCTGGAAACTATATGCCCATTTCTATCATTTCTATCCTTCTTGTAGATAGTATATATCTACCATTTTTGAGAAACCGATTGCCAATCAAATATGTGAATACTTCAATCAATACATTCTCAATTTCACAAAGAAGAATCGGGTTTTTTGTCGCATGGGTCATTCTTGCCAAACAAAATAATAAAACTCAGAGACTGTTGGTTGCTCTATCTTAGGACTACTGCTCTTTCTTATATTAATAAATGACATTCCCCTTTGCACAGAGTGTGCAAACACAGACTTATTTGCAGATGATGCAAAAGGATGGGCTTCAGGTTGTGATCTATATTATGATATAACTCTACTGAACTCTGATCTGAGAAATATTGAGATGTCAACAAAACGAAAAATAAATGGTTATAAATTAATCAAAACAAAATGTATGGTAATAGCCTCATCTAAGAAGCTTTCCACTTCTGAGATAGCTCTCAATTTGACAATAAATGGTCAGGTGATTGAAAATGTTAAAGATGAAAAACTTTTAGGAGTGATAATTGAAAGTGATTTAAAGTGGAATTAACATGTTGACTATGCCTGTAAATCCATTACAAGTAAATAACTTTGTTAAGTAAAATTAGGAAATAGCTACCCAAACAAACTAGAATAGTTGACTATAATGCCTACAGTTTGCCAGTTATTGATGATTTTAGAGAAGGCATTTCAAGGTTTCCTATTTTTAGATATTGTGGCCATATTTGATGGTGGATCAGCATCATTTATATAAATTTGAAAGGTCTTCATGCCAGGATGCTTTCTGTCAAATATGATCAGATTCTGTTCAGTGGTTTGTAAGAAGAAGTCATTTAAAGGTTTTCTTTTTTAGTAATCATGGCCATATTTGATGGTGGATTAGCATCAGTTATACAAATTTGAAAACCCTCTATGACAATGCTTTCTTTCAAATTCTATTTAGTGACTTTTGAAAAGTTGCTTTAATATTTATATATTTTAGTAACAGCATCCATATTTGATGGCAGATCTGCATCTTTTTTGTGTCTTTATAGGCTGAATTTAACACTCATTTACATACATCAACTAGACTCTGCTGTGAATGCTTATAGCTGGCAGCTTCCCCTCCCCCCGTTTTTACATCTGTGATGTTATTATGCAGTAGACCTGTAAATACATGTATGATAGACCCAAACTTGTGTCAAAGAATGATTAATTTTAAACAAAATTTCAAGTCACAACAATATCTTTTACACATAATAATGCATTTAACATGACCCAGAAAATTATACACCAACCATGACATGTAAACAAATTTATGAAGTCAAAATTCCTATAAAACAAGCAAGAATTTACTTAATTGTTCTTCAATGTGAAGATAAATTAAATTTTAAGTTTTTTTTAAAGCATCTTTATTCGTGTCTTCAGATGGCAAGAAAAAAAAGATCTCTTTTAATGTCAAAAACTTGTTGACAAAGAAAATAAAAACTGTCCAAGAACATGTAGGGTTGGAGTGGAGCAAGATCAACCTCTACTTTCTTTTCTGGGGCTGGCAAATTAACGATTTTGCTTGCAATGTAGATTGACAAAATCAAAAACTTCATGGTCTACATATCAATTGAATCTGACATCTTTGATATAAATGCTGTTTTGTTTCTCAATGAGAAAATACCAACATTGAAACTGAACTTTGTCAATGTATGTGAAGTCTGGAATTCAGCTGTCAGAGCTGTCACACATGATCATTCCACTGTGTATAGGATTCAATTGTTTCAAATTAATTGGTAGATTGAAAGGAGACTACTGAAACTTTCATGTAAAAAAAAAAAAAACCTGCTTCCTTCATTCGAATTTTGTCAGTAATAGTCCCAAGTATGACAAGATGTAAAGTGAGCAGCCATTTTCATACTAACTGAACAATTAGCCAATCAGCAATTGGGTTGTAATGAACCAATAATAAAGTAGCATGCAGTGAGAGTATTATTGCAGTGTCTTATTGTTATTACAATTCAAATTTCTCACTGAAATCTGAATGGGTAGGATGGTATTTAAAAGGGTGATGATCAACATGGCCTGCAGCTCTCTCTATATCTCTCTCATGAATCTAAAACAAACAGTTTTCAATGATAAATATACAAAACTAGCATCATTTACCAAAACAGCTTTCAATGATAAATATACAAAACTAGCATCATTTACCAAAACAGCTTTCAATCATAAATATACAAAACTAGCATCATTTACCAAAACAGCTTTCAATCATAAATATACAAAACTAGCATCATTTACCAAAACAGCTTTCAATGATAAATATACAAAACTAGCATCATTTACCAAAACAGCTTTCAATCATCAATATACAAAACTAGCATCATTTACCAAAACAGCTTTCAATGATTAACATACAAAACTAGCATCATTTACCAAAACAGCTTTCAATGATAAATATACAAAACTAGCATCATTTACCAAAACAGCTTTCAATCATAAATATACAAAACTAGCATCATTTACCAAAACAGCTTCCAGTCATAAATATACAAAACGAGCATCATTTACCAAAACAGAGAGAAGCAGTATATTAACTGACTGATTAAATTGGGATTTAAAAAATTCAAAATATCGGACATATGTAAAGGTAAATGTGCAAATTTAGTAATGTACTAAACCAAATTTTTTTTTACTGGAATAATTAATGAAATCTATTAGATTACTGGGCTAATGCATTCAATGTATAATTTTATAAGGCATTGTATGACTAGAATAGATCATGAATAATGCAACTTATCAGAGACCATGTTCAACTGAAAAGTCATGACAATTTAGCGGACAGTAGAACGTTGTACTGCAACTGACACAAATTTTATCATATACATCTATCAATATTACATGTAACTTGAAATTAATAACTATATATGATATCAAACTTACAAAATCATAATTTTCAGACATTTTTATCACAAGATATACGAGTAAAACTATGATTGGTAATGACAATATGGCAACTCCTGACAGTCTTTTATAGGTAGCGTATGGTGTCGTGGTTTAATTTTGTTCATATGCCTGGCACTGTATTATCGGTAGATCAAATCACCTTTTTGTTTTTTCAGGCGAACTATAATTGGTCTTATTTAGTGTGTCCAAAATTAGGATAAAGAATAAAATTACTGACCATGATGACCATGATTGTCTGAAAATTTAGGACAAATAAAAATCGTTATTGATAGAAAAATTTAGGGTGTCTGAAAACTCAGGGTGTCCAAAGGGCCAGGATGATAAATGTTTTATCAAAAAAGAGAGATCAGGTACACTTACAATGAATTATGTCAATTTACCTGTCAATTTTTTCCATGGGACATCTGGCTTCTTTGTTTGCTCCAAAATATCTTGGTAATAAAATGGCTTTACATCTGCTGCTGCTGCTGTTGCCTTGTTTTGGTGGGAATTATGGTACAAACTCTGACAGATATTATACAGAAGGCGAGGCTTTCGTCCAAGCATCTTATATCATCAGTGGTACTCACTACAAAGAAAAAGAAGTAATTGTAACAACTGAACTACCGAAAAATGACTTATTTTAATGACCCACAGGCCTGTACAGTATGAAGCAATAAAAAGTTATCGAAGAAAAAAAGAAAGAAAAGAGATCATTTGCACATATAAGGAACCACCAGGTTAGTCATTCTGTCATTCTAAAAACAGAAACTACATGTATATATGGCAGCACATCACACATAACGGACACTGCAACATGGCACTGCCATTTATAATCAATTACCTACTAAGGTGGCCCTCTACAGTTTCATATTTTGCACAGGGTTAGATTTTTTAAAGAAAAAGAATTCCCCAGGTTTTCCTCACTGATTGTCCTGGCTATTTAAAAAAGACCTTGTGTATCTTAGGTATTGTTAAAAGAACTTTGAATTCCCTTTTTTTTGGTGTATGATTGATGGGTGCAGTTTGGGTTATAGGGTATACAGCTTGTTCTTATTTAATAAGATGTGCACCTCTCAAAAAACTGCTAGCTCTGCTTGGTCATTTTCACTTCCTGGACTTCAAAGATAAATATAAAAAAAAGAGCCAATAACTTTTTTACTTTTTATATATTTTGTAATTCATTCATTGTACTTTCAGAGGCTGGTATTGCCTACTCTGGCAAATCTCGTTTCCCTATTTTAATAACTGCTGAAAATAGTGTACTTTTGACTAATTCAGGCTGATTTTTTGAGTACTTTGGAGCGGCCATTTCTGTCTGCTGTGTGCTTAGATCATGTACAATTTCCACAAGTACAATATTTAAAGAAATTCAGCCACTGTGCATGAATGTAACATAGAGGTATGCCAACATTCTCTTCATTGTGCATGTTGCAAATGCAAACAACTTCACCTTACAACTATCACTCTCTCAGAAGTATATAATATCTGTAGAGCGCCCCCATAAAGAAGAATACAATTCAGTCATATCCACATAATTACATATGCTGCTCTTGGACAACATTATGGACATTAGGCACTGGAAATGAAGGAAATATGAACTTGAAAATTGGGACTAGTAAAAGTGTGGCCAGGACAAGTCACTTTTTCAAAGTAACTTGTCCTGGACAAGTGTCTGGGAAAAAAGTTTGTACAGGCCTGTAATCCTCATGTGTCAGCTACTCATTATCTGATTAAGTAATCATTGTCCATACTACCAGCCCCTCAGGGTAAACCCTTAAAGACACAACACTCTCGAGTGTTCATATTTTGTCAATGCACCAACATACAGCCATGCCTATGATTTTCTATTATGCTTCCTCGTTGGTTAGTTGAAGAAGTGGACACTTGTGGTAGAGCATGTGACAGCTGCTTCTGTTGGATAACATTAGCTTAAGGAATATGGCAAGTTTAAATAATCAAACCAATCATAACTGTTGTTGCATATTATTTGGTTTGTTGGGTACTGGCTAAACAGTTGCTAGCCTTCTTTAGCTTGGTAGAACATAGTTTTGATCTGGGTCTCTTGGCACTCATCAGTCTCTTTCTATTTGCCTATTTCTCTCGACCAATCTCGCGAGAGCCATGCTCATCTGTAGCCTTGCACTTGGCACCAAAGAAATTCTGTAAAGCTGCCAATGGAAAAGTACACATATGATAATCACTCCAAAACAAAAGTATATCTGTACATGACACCTAAAAACAGCCAATTTTATGATTTATGACCATTGCAACTCTAGGTCTTAAAATATATAACAGAAAGAAAGTGAAACCAATAAAGCAATTTATTTCCAGACAATTAAAGTGAAAATTCAAAAGACGCTTAAAATTTGTGAGTTAAATTCAAAATAATCCTAAATCACAAGTTCAAAATAACAGAATGTTCCAAATGAATTCCGATAGCCTTGAATGTCCTGATGTACGACAAAGATGTAATCCATAATGTATTTGAATAAGTTCACATAAATCCAAAATCATGTATTAATCCAAAAGTCAATGAGCATTTTAGTAATTCAAATGAATATTTTAAATAAATAATTCCTCTCAAATTATGTCTAATTTCAACAGCTGTAATTCAAACTGATCTTTAAAACAGGAATTTTAGAACAAGAATGATATTATTTACCAAAATCTGTATATATATATATATATATATATATATATATATATATATATATATATATATATAGATATATATATATATATATATATATATATATATATACACATGCCTACATGACCTATGTCACAACAGAATATGAGTAATTCTAACGGAAGAATACTTGCCTACCTGATTCATGTCACAACAGGACATATAGCAAAATACTATGTAAACATCTGGACAAAAGTTAAGAATGTCTTTTCAAATAACCACACAACTTACAATTATAGACAAAAGTTAAGTATATAAACATCATACATAACAATGATGATTAACATGGGAGTTCATATTCCTCCGATAAACAAAGCAAGTCCGAAAATCTTTGCACGATTTTTCTAATAACAGTACTGTATATGATGGATTAAAACTGTGCTGCTTATCAAAGAGAGGTGTCAAAGCACACACGCATGTAATTAGCATTTTGATCAAAATGATCATTAGGCACTGATAATCGATTAACAGGTGTCTTAATCTCCTTGTCTGCTAAGTTCTAACCATTGCAGCTTCACCTAATCCCATTACAATCACTTGAACTTTGTTTGATAGCTCGTACACTACATGGTTGATACTTGCTTTGTATAAATGGATCAAATAAACGAGTATTACGCCAACAAAAAAACTTGCATACCGAGGACTCATCTCTTGGAATTTTCATGCACCCATAATGAAAAGTATGCATACTTTTACGACGATTTCAGCATCCTTCTCCACCTTGATATAGATGACAAAAGTAGTTGAATAATTTTGATTACGTCAATCAGAATTTACTGGGCTAGCAGAAAAATCTGCCGGGCAAGCACAGATTATCAAAATTTTTCTATCCCTTTACATTCACATTTTCTTAAACTTCTCCGCTGCTGGTTTACAATCAAAATGACAAATAAATGGTCCTGACCTTGCATGCTTAGTGAATGTTGATTTTTGCAAGTTGAGTGTTACATCGGTTGCCAATTAATTTTTCCTTCCACAGTCATGACACCATGTACATGAATCTAATAACGCCCAATGTTTTCTTGTTTAATGGCCCATGGGAAATGTCCAATTCCATGAATCTGTAAGGCATTCTGTTTTCTTATCAGAATTAGACACATTACTACTTTCTGTCAGCCAGTGTCACAAGAATGAGACTCATCTGCAGCCTTGCACTTGGCATCAAAGAGAGATGTAAAGTTGCCATCAGAAAAGCACACATTTTATAATCACTCAAAAACAAAAGTATATCTGCACATGACACAGAAATACAACTGATTTTACAATGATTTATAATGATTAACATAGAAATTTGTATTTCTCAAACAAACAAAATAAGTTCCAGAATGTCAGCACTATTTTTCTAAATATGGGATATAATAAAATGCAAGCGTTCCAAACATTGTGGAGGAATTTAAAGTATGATGGCTTAAAGTGTGATGATGCTTAATGAAGTGAAGTGCCAAAACACACATGTAAATAGTCCAACAATGAATTAACAGGTGCCTTAACCTCCTTATATAATAAAATTTGTCCTCTGCAACTTCACCTAATCCCTTTACAATCACTTGGACTCTTTTTGACAACCTGCACACAACACAATTGACACGCTGAAGAAACAGATCAAAATACAAGACAAAATCAAAATACAAGACAAAATCAGAATCAGAATCAGACAAAATCAGAATCAGACAAAATCAGAATCAGTGTTAAAGAATGTGGATATTTTTAGACAAGGCCAACCAAGAGGTGAAATCCAGTGTAAACTGGATTGAATGTCATCTGCTATGAGTCAAAACAAAAGAACCACATATTGGAAACAATTTGTAGTACCTCCTGTACTGGTAATGGATAGACCCCCCACATCTGCTTTTCTTGACCCAGTTTTGTGCCAGCTGTCATTGTAAAAAGTCCATAGTGTTAGAGGACCAGATCTCGTCGTATACCAATTGTTACCATAGTGTTAATATTTTGTGAATGGATGCGCATATTTACTTATTATGCATATCTTTTAATGTATCCCACAAAATGATTTTTTAAAGGTATGCATAAGAAGTAAAAATTTGCATTCATTCACAATATATTAGCACTATGGCAACAACTGGACAGGTATGCAGCGAGAACTGGTCATCTGCCAGTAGCGATAGATCATTTTCATCCTGAATTTTTTTTCATAACAACTAAGATGCAAAACACTCAACATTCAGGAATGAACAGACTTTGGGAAAAGTGGCTTTTGACCTCAGATTGGAACTGCTGATGCATGGGTGGAAAGCAGCATTACCCCAAGGCAAGGGCAGCATATCTTACCCATCTAGCTTCAGACTAAGCTTTAGTCAGTTCCCACTCATATAGCCCTCACTGGACGCTTAAAACACATTTGCTCTTGCTTTGGGGTATGCTTCTTTCCACACGTATCAGCAATTCAAGTCCGAAGTCAACAACCGCTGAATACATAGGTGTTCTGTTCTTATGGGGATTAACACTAAAAAGTCAGTGTTCTAATGGATTTAATGCACTGGATCAAAAGAAGATGGATTATATTTGCCATCTGGATACAAAGGTCAGTAGAAATAATGTTATTAATTAGTAATGAGTAACCCGAAGATTAATATTTTCTATGGAACAGATCATCCGCCATGGATTCTGTCTTGTTCTCTGAAACCAGTCATGTCAAATAAATATAAAAATAGGAAATGTTATTCATATGGTGGCTGTGTACCAAATTTTACAAAGACTATTTGCATGGCTGCCGTGTAACCAGTGTAGCTAAGACTATCCACACAGCGACCATTGTCTGCAATACAATGTGGATTGTGATAATTACGATACTGTGTGCAAAAACTTAAAGAGTCCATTTTTGTTGGACTTCATGACCGATGGTATAGAGTCTGCACTAGTTGCCACATGGACGTTACTTTGATTCTGTGCATTAATTTTTGGCTGTGAGGTAACTGGTTCAGTTAGAAGTATAACTTACAGCAGATGATGGTAGACATGGAAATTCCTGTAAATCAATGTCTGCAAAGTATGATGGATATGAATGGTATTAGACTTTCTTATTCAAATTTTGTACAAGAAGGTGAAGGACTGTAACACTGTACCAGTTTTAACATCAAAGACTTGCAAATATGGCAGTAAAGTCAATCAGTTGAGAAAAATAAATATATTTTTATGGTAGAAAAGACTAAAAATATGATTTTCAGACAACTTAAATTCTGAAATGCAAAACTTTAATGTCCCAATGCTAGTTATTCCCACTATTGCTACACAGCTGTGCGAACAGCCTTTCATAAAACAGGTACATGGCAGCTGTACAAATAGCTTTAGTACATTATATACACATCGGCTGTGCGAATGCAGAATTGATAATCTACTGAGTGAAGAATTCCTCTGCAGCACACAAAAGTCAGTGACAAAAGCTGATTGGCTCAAAAGTTACTACATAAAAAGACAATGATTGCAATACAGTACAGCTCATGAGATTTTTCAAAACCCCACGCTTCACGGTGGGGGACTTAATGCCCTCCACTTTCACTCCGCGGTGGAGGGATAAATACCTACAAATCACCACCGCGCCTTATCAGGCACGCAGATAGCAACTCCACCGTGGAGGGGCTTGTCAACATTACTGATTGACATTTGAACAGCCAATGAATGGAGACCATCCATGTAAAGACTGAGACATCAAGAGTGAGTTACAACCAGACACCATTCGAAGAATCAGTCATCTTTATTTCGATTATATATTTAGACAATAAAAAAATAATTTCAAAAGTCTTTTATATTCAGTACATGTATATTTAGAAAAGGTTCACTGACGTCTTTTGCAATAATTTTACACTTTTACTTTATTCAATGAAATTTTAACAAACTTACTTGATGAGAGGCACACTTTGTTAAGCTTCTCTTGAACATCATAAATGTATCCTATTGTTCCAAAGGAAAAGTAATCGTCTGAGATATAGACAATTAAATTCCAAAGTGACCACTGCTTTTGTTTAAAAAAAACAACCAAACAAACAGAAAACACCAAATTTACATTGAAATGCGAATCACATGCTTAGTCCTTAAGCAGTAATGGCACAGTCACAAGGCTGAATGAATATACACAACTTTGAACTAGTTCAAATCTGACTGCACATGTACTTTAAGGGACTGATAGTTTAATTTATGGGGTTAGAATGTTCTTTCCGACCAGGATATTTTTTTCCTTTCATCACAAGATAAATTTGTTTCAAGAAAAACAAGGAATGAAATAATGTCTTTTTATACTGAAAATCAGAACAAGGCAATTGTTTTCAAACATTTAACCCCCCCCCCCTTTAGAAAATTAAATGGTCTCTCCCTAATAAAGATTTGACTTCAGTTTGGTAATTATTTGTAATTAATCTAAACTCAATTTATTGTGAAATGAATAATAATGTGGAAAATTGTCAAATCTCAGATGTTCAGAGATTTTAATTTCCAACAAATTTAGGTCATTCTGCATGTATGTATTGTCTCCACATGTATCCTATTATTTGCTCATTTTTGTTAGGAGAAAATATAAAAACAAAATTTTTACCATCATAGAAAAAATAGTAAATAATATGGAAATGATATGCCAATAACCTAATAGTAATATTGATCTATTTCTAATAATAATTTTGATGCAGATATTAAAGTAACTATGCAGTTTCCTGTTTGGGACTGTTCGAGCGTTTTGTTATCGAGACCAAAAAAAATGCAAACTAATTTCTTTGAATAGTGTCTGGCATATTTCTGTATGTGGTATATTGCTTTACAGCTACAGTTATTGTGACCAAGTGGATAAAGTATGTGACTTAGACACACACACACATCATTTGACTTTGGAGCACGAAGTCGTGAGTTCATGCCCAGTGGCAGGAAAATTTCTTTCTTACTTTTTCCTCCATGATGTTATAATGTCTAGTACTGTATTACTCTTCTTACCACATACAAACTTTTCCAGTTTCAGTTTCTGTACATATAGATTTATAATCGGTCGATTTTTAATATTTTAATTCTGAAGATTGCCTAAAAATGGCAACATGTCAAGCAACATGAAAGTAAAATTCGGTTAACGTTAATAAGCATTTTAGCATTATTTTTTAAACTCACATTGGTGAAAAATTCTTCAAAACATAAGCAGAATTACGAAATCCTTTCATGGCAGGAACATCTTTTTGACTTTGTGTGAATGTTGAGGCCGCCAATTGAAGAAAGCTAGGCAATCAGGGAATACTTATACTGTTACCAAAGCATGTAAAAAAAAAAAATGTTTCTAATGTTAAGTGCAACTGATTATGATAACTTGTGCAGTAGTGATTTGGATTCCATATTTTATGAGAGAGAGAGAGAGGAACTTTACTAAAAACAGTTAATGATCTAGAAATGCTTTGAAACAGGTTCATCTCAGTTTTCTGTAGTATGCATAGTATGCAATGGGAAAATGAACAGAAAAAGAAAAAAGTAAAAATTTAATTTGATCTGATGCTCAAGTTTACTTGGTTATATATATATATAATTGACATACAGTATTTACATACAACAAATGGGTATATGTTTATCCTGGTTCAAGTAAGTTTCGAGATTTTGTATAGATGAGTTACTTATAATTTCTGTTCATAAATTGTAAAAGGCAGGAATTTTTATACAAGGTACATGTAGTTCTACAGAAAGGGAGCCAAATGATCAAGTGCTGTAGGTCTCATTGTTAATAAAAAATGGTCGAATTACATCTTTGTAAGTACTTCAGAGCAAGACCATTGTCCATTTTAAATAACCAATCTGACAGACGCGAGGAATGGAAGACAATAAACATATAAATGCAAAACTTTGATACTACATGTAGCTGTATTGATTAGTTCACAAGTTTTTCTTTCCATCACTGATTTTTCTTTTACGAGAATCAAACAATGGAATAGTCTGTGGTTATACAGTATGATTCACTTATCCCTGAGTACATTGTTTATTGTCAACATAATGACAAAGAAAACAAACCTGCAGAAGAGATGCTGTTGTGCTTTTAGGTTATCAGTTCACACATAAAATTAACACATCAATAGCAAAGAAAACAACCATGTTGCTTCTGTTGTGTTAGGTTATTAGTTTGCACATGAGCATTTCTCTTTGAATATGTTCGTGTCAACCTACATGTACATGTATCTAGTATGACTTTTTGAGACCATTTGTGATTTTTTTTTAAAAATGCTACTTTGATAATTAATATTAAATAGTACAGTTTAAATTAAAATAAAGATACAAAATCTTAATAATGCTTCTTTAGCAATAATTTTTGCTATTGCATGTTCATGCAGCAACTGCCAGAACTATGTTTTCTCAAGTTTCAATTATGCCTCTATAAGGCTTTTATTGGATTCTGAAGAAATCGTACATTATGTTAATGAGAACTCATGCATGGGGTAACCATAAGAACTTGTATGATTTTGTTTCATTTCAGTCAGGTATGAATGCGATTTTGTTGCTAATTTGTTCGATGTTTATCGTTCTTTTCACTGCAGGGAGTACAATATCACTGCCTTTATATGATCATTAAAAACGTATATTGTGCAAACTGCAACATAAATAAGGACATGAATGCATCTATAACAAAGTATTTAAAAATATATAATTAGATTCATTGCGCAAAATATAGTATTAATACAGTTTGCATGGCATTGTCATTATGTTAATATTATCTAAAATTTTATTTGGCAGTATGTATCATAATTTATCTTCGTTAGAACTAGGAAATGTTTATAATTAACTGAATGATCATGTTTTTTCAGTATCAAAAAGCAAATTGCTCCCAAAAGAGAACAATGTACATAAATCGGTGCCTCTCTCTCTCTCTCTCTCTCTGAACCTCTTTAAAGCATGCTTGCAGGGGTCATAAACAGTAAACCGCGTCCATATTATCAAGACCATGTCCACTCAGCGGTGGTCATCGAATGCAACTCCGCAAGAAAGAGTGGTGTGCAAAGCTATTCTCTGCAAGACACCACAGCAACTCCATATGGATGAACAAAGAGATGGTGGAGTTTTTTCTTCTTCTTAATCATCTCCACTCTTTCCCTACCCCCACCATGAAGCATGGGGTTTTGAAAAATCATGTGAGCTGTACTGTATATATCATTTCAATTTTTAAAAAATAAGGTAAATATTGAGGCTACTAAATTTTGTTTATTTAACTGCTGAAAATGCAATTGGCAACTTTTGAGTCAATCAGCCTTCGTTGCCGACTTGTGTGTGCCACAAAAGATTATGGCTGAGTGCCTTGAATGGACTTGAATAGCAGACAGAGATTGAGCATCAGTTGTGGAATGGAGTGTTTCAAAGTTACTAACCTTGTCTCTTTAATAGTATGATAGACAGGGTCATGTCAGAATGGTTCATATCTGTAAGCTGAGGAATTTTTGTCCCTCTGTATGATTTTTTTACCTTCAGGCTATATAACGTTAAGCTTGCATCAGCACATTATATTTTATAGTAGTGCATGTTCTACTGGTTATTATTTTGTCATAGTTTCCCTTTTTCTATACTATTTACAAGACCCACTTTGAACAAATTATTGAAAGCAATAATACAAATAAAACTAGAAAAGAGATTACAAACACCGTACTATTTATACCATACATGTACGATCAAGTATATGGGATATTATTACATATATGTCATAATTCTTTCCAAAGTTTATTCAACAAGAATAATATGGCATCATAAATAATTACAGTGAAACCCCGCTATAACGCAATATTTGGGGTCCATAAAATTCGATCGCGGAAAAAGCGGGGTCGCGTTATTGCGGGGTTTTACTATATATTACTTTATTCAGAGAACAACGTATACACGTCTAATGTATAGCATGAATAGGGTATCAACACCGTTTACTATCTGATATCGATCCATCTTTGTTTTCCCACATGACAACCCTTTGATTGAGCCACAAGTATGTTCAGTGCCAAGTAACAGAGAGTGGTTATTTGAACTCCCTGTGATCTTGCCGCCCAAGCTCAGTCCCTACATAAGCACCCACATATGACAATCTTTGATCTTGCCGCCCAAGCTCAGTCTCTACATAAGCACCTACATATGACAATCTTTGATCAACCACCACATTGTCTGGTGCTTGGTTGTGTATGCAGTTAAAGAAGAAACATAAGTCGGCTATTGTTTGCGCAATGATTGTATACAGGATGAATTGAAGTCCAGCGCACGTGTTGGTGGCTTACGTTTTTTGATGTTTATTAAATTGTGAGAATCTTTTATCAACCACAACATTGTCTTATGCTCCGTTGTGTATGCAGTTAAGAAGAAAAACATGTCGGCTATTGTTTGAGCAATGAGTGTATACAGAATGAATTGAAGACAAACACAAAGAAGACTTACCGACTTTACTCATGGATCAGTAATAAGTAACATTTCCGATAATGTTTATTTTGGCATAACACTTCAAGAAATTGGTGAAATTGTTAAATTTCAGAAGCCACGCCACGATCAAATTCATACGTGATCTCTTCCCCAAAATGATAATAAACTTTTTATACACTATTTCTCGTACTTAAAAAAAAAAAAAATTCCGTGTACGAGAAAAATACATGTACATGTATATAAATTTCAGGAACCACGCCACAAATGTATTATACTCGAATTCGTACGCGATCTCTTCCCCAAAAGGATACTGTAACATACACATTTTATACACTATTTCTCGTACTTTGAAAAAAAAAATTTCATGTGCGAATGAATACACAAAATTTTGGGAGCCACACCACGATCGCGTTATATCCGAATTCGCGTTATAGCGGGGCGCGTTATAGCAGGGTTTCACTGTATAAATAAAAATAATTTTAAAAAAGATGCACCAGCTTTGCTTAAAAATGTTCTTCTGTAGCCTTACCCTTAAACTTTGGAAATAACATTGTTTAACAGTCTGACAGAGTCTGAAAAGTTTTTAAATGCGTGGAATTGTGTACACTGTATTGACTGTTGTGCTCTATCAACTGCCATTCATGTCATGAACAAAGTTATTTCAATGAAAAAGTTATTTTTTTCACAAATCTATCACCAGACAATGGCAGAGGAGTGACATTCTAACTCTTAAGTCAGCCGCTACGCCTGTTACCGTAGCTTCCTGCTTTGAGTCAACAAAGTACAGTTCCTAGCTGTTACTGCTCAAAGTCGCGCTTCAATATTTCAAAAAGTACATTAACTGTTGAATGAAAATGTTGTCATCACAAAACCACACACTTAAAATTAATAAGATATTAATTTGTGAAAAACAAATTTGGATTGAGAAACGCATTGCCATTAACTTCTCAAAATAATCACACAAAACTGGTTTCTTGCAGTATATAAAACAAACCATATAATTATTTGTTCATTTTTCCTGAATAGTGACCACCTATTTAAATTATATTTTAAAAAAAACTTGTAATGGCAATGATTCACATGTAAAAAAAAATCTTTTTTTTCTTCTAAAAAGCAGAACAAGTGTATTTTTTTCAAGCTATATCCCATCCCATCCTTCTCTCTCTCTTTCTCTCTCTCTTCACCCACCCATAGCATAATATGCGCATAGAGCAGAAGTCTTAAATGGCTTGCACTGTACATTAGGACAGTTTCTGGCAGCTGCTGGTCAATGTCGCGCTTTGATGTTTAAAAAAAAAAACATTAAGTGTTGAATGAAAATGTTTCTTGTTGTCACAAACCAAACATTATAAAACTACCAGTAATAAGATATGAGTTTGTGAAAAACAAATTTTGGACTTGTAATATGGTCTGAATGTTGCAATGAGAATAACTTGTAATATTTTTTCGTAAAATTAGTTTCTAGTGGTATATAAAGCATACTATATAAAAATTGTATTTTCAACATTAATCTGTTGATGCAGCACATAGAATAGAAATCTACTGTGAGCTGCACATAGCTATGACATTTTTGACGAAAGCTCTACTACACTACAGGTTTTTTTTTTTAAATGCATGAGAGAGAGAGAGAGATCAATGTATTCTGTAGCTTTTTTTTTGTAAGCTCAGAAAATGACACTGATCATTAGAGAGTATGCATTTTTTAAAAGTCTTGCAATTATCTTCATTTCGGAATTCGTCTACTGACAAAATTCAGAAATAAAACTTTGATACTGCTCTTTATTTAAAATAAGTAAGTAAACTGCTTCTTAGCAATGCTTTTTGGATTTAAACAAAAGTTGTGTAATTAATTGGGTTATTAAACTGCTATTATTGTGCTTTTCTTATTATTTCTAGTTTGGTTGTATAGTCCAACTTGGTAGTATTTAACATAAGCAAACTAAAAGCTTCAGAAAATTGCAATAGATTGAAAGTCGAATGAGCCATCATTGTTGCAATAATCAAAATGAACACTTTAACAAATATATGCGATGACCCTAGAAATAATACGAAAGGTTCACAATAAACAGGAAATGATTGGGATTTACAACCTCTGAAAACCTCTTCCACCTCTAGCTTGGAGTAGATAAAGACATTCTAGCAGGAATAACTGTTTAAAGACATTAAAAATATGAAGCAACATATTCAGTGATCTCCCCAGAAATTTTTGATAGCATCGGGGTACGCGTGTTTGGGTCATAAAATGTTTTACAAAGCGCGCGTTAACGTCATAAAAGTGAAACAAATTAATATCAATGAAATAAAAAGAAGTGCATATATTTACATAGTATTTTTTATTTACCTAGGTTATAACAATAACAACAATGCATATCTCATTTATTTCTTAATTTAAATAAATGATATTCGACTTTTCTTCATTTCACCATATAAACTGACTGCAACATCACAATTAAAGTCTTTTAAGGCTTGTCCTTCAGTACTGATTGTCATCAGGTAGTTCAGTACGCTCTGTGACAACCTGTTCCTTAAAACACTCTTAATTCTATTCACTGAGGAGAATGACCTTTCACAATCTGAAAAAAATGGAACATAAAATGTATTAATGGATGTACAAAAAAGAGACAAATATACCTGAATCCTAATTAAGTTAATTACCATGGAAAAATTCTTCCTGCACAATTTACACAGCATACCTGCAAAATATATATGTAATTACATAGTCTTATTTTCAAGAATCTGATATAGACCGGGTGGAATAAACTTTTGAGGTTATGACTTCACTGAATAATAAGTAAGAATATGGATGAAATTATTTTAGTTATATTTATAAAGGAATACTTTTTATTTATATCTTTTCAAAAGAGGTAAAACTGGAAGATAAAAATTGTTCCATTTATTACTTGGATAGACAGAAAAGAGAAATTAATAGGGCAGCACTCACTTAAGTTAGCAATATGGAAAACTTACCATCCGATCCAGCAATTTCCATTCAAGGGAATAACATCTTCCATTCATTATTAAATCCCGTCCTTCATTTCTTGATATCATTCTTTTTGGAAATCATGCTGGTGCTATCGGAATCAGAATCACTGCCACTATTCGTGATGCTAATTTCTGATTGTCGTAACCAGGCCAACATGGGGCTAACTGGGTGCTGGGTAATTTTTCTTTTCTTGGAAGGTGGTGTGTTCATTTTTCACAATAATTTTTAATTAAATCGGTGTAACTGCATTGGCTGTTAATGAAAACGACTGACATATATATAACACACTACCAGTAGACTCCATTGTTGCTGGCCAATCACGTGACTAGGTGCAGACGAAACCCTCACCAAAGGTCGCGCATCGGCGGTCACGCTAGCCAGGTACAATGGATAGTGGTTAAGTGAGTGAGCAATTATCCTGGATTATCTTAATAAAATACCCCAGAAGAGGTAAGAACAGGTGTCATTTGAGTGGGGCTTTGAATTAGGTGACAGGATGTTTGTTTAACAGATTAATTTTATAAGGGTAGTGGGAAACATCAAAGCGTAGCGGCACAAGAGCATAGCGTAGCGGCAGGTTCTAAAGCGTCGGGGTTATCGGAGTTTGAAACGATAGCGTAGTGGGCCCGCTACGGTGAAAGGCCCTCGGGAGAACACTGATATTAATAGCAATCAATGCAATTAGAGATAGATTTTATAGCCTTGGCAAACACATGGCTTAACAAGTTCAGGCTATGTATAAATAAGGCATTATTGATAGATATGATGTCTCCAGCTTGTGTGTAAAACAGAACAAGTTAAACAAACACACACACAACAAATAATATATACGATTAAGAAGAAATTCCACTTATATGATGCTAAAACTAAACCTACGTACAAAAACAACTGACTGTATATTGTACTGTAAATACACTTGTATCAACCACAGATACTTATTTCGCAACTAAGATGCATACATGTAATAGTAGGTATTTTCATTCAATTTCAAAAGATGATGATATGCAGTGACATATTTCCGCTCTGGCCGACTAAGTCCGGGCCTAAGACAGAAAATTTTGCAAGTCTGCAAAATTCCAGTAGCATTTTATTTGTACACAAAAAAAATGCTGCTGTTAATAAAAATATGTAGCAAACAGAACACTAATAAGCAGTTATCGAAAATAAAGTGTGTCATTCATGACCCTTATCTTCCTGTCACCCTCACCTCTTTGCTATTGCATGGAGGTGGCGCTTCTGAATGAGCGCAGGGGCAGCAAAAACCTAAATATGTT
Source organism: Margaritifera margaritifera (assembly GCA_029931535.1). Taxonomy (NCBI): domain Eukaryota; kingdom Metazoa; phylum Mollusca; class Bivalvia; order Unionida; family Margaritiferidae; genus Margaritifera; species Margaritifera margaritifera. The sequence continues at coordinate 1,856,100 of JAQPZY010001598.1, forward strand.
ACTGATGATATGATGGATGTCTAGAAGAAATTAATTGTTACTGCAATATGGAGAAGAAAAAAAACCACTTTGTTTTGGTTCTCAAAGATTCAACACCATTTGGCCGATTATGGAGATAATTTCAGTAATTTCATAACTGCTAAACCCTGTCTACATGTATATATGCTATTTGTACGTGTTCTTTGGCAACAAAATGTTTAACTTGTATTCACGCCAACTTCTTAAAAAGAATAAATGGGTCAAAATGTAACAAGTTAGTAACTAAATTAATAATAAAACAATATTCGCTTGACATTCGGGAACACTTTTGTGGTATTTGTCATGTGGACTGAGAGAATGTACTGTACCGACTGAAAGAATGTACTGTACCAAATGAAGCTGTATCTGAATCAACTGAAAACAATACATACAAGTTTGCCTCCGACCGAAAATATTTAAGTGATTATGCTTTTTCATCACTTTCACCCGTAAATTTGGTAATATTAAACTTGTCAGACAACCAAACCAGCAATCATAAGTATATTTTTTTAGATGTTGGCAAAAGAATACAGCAGCGTTTTGTGCTTAGTAGAGTCCGAGTACAAACAGAAATAATATGGTAGAGGTAAACTAGTAGTAACATTGTCCATATTTACGTTCTATACATGATATCTGGCTATACAACACCCAGCCACCAACTCCATGACGGCTGTTCGCGATACCAAGCAAGCCTGTCGAGCTACTCTCCTGTGCAGTGCTCTACTGTAGGTGAAAGAGGTTATAATATGGAGAAAATGAAAATCTCTATCAGACGGCCAGTTTAGTATACAAACGATCACGTTTTTCGTCGATATTGTTGTGCCAATTAATGCATCCTATGATGTATGTTGTCCTTGTAATACTGTTGTAATTTTCTGTCGCACTTATACACAAAACTCATGGAAATACTTACGAATTACGAAGACCTTATCTCATCAGCTGTTGGTGCGTCCTTCACCTTGTTTGCAAGGTTACAATGGGAGTTAACCCCAGCTGATGCCGAAAACAAGTATTAGCTTTTCAAAAATGCTAACTATCATTAGCTGTACCAATCGGGTGAAGGACACAAAACAAACTTACTGATGTATGGGGTATTACACAGGTTGTTACTGAAGAAGATATTTTGAGGATCTGCATACTTTAGTCTTTTTATGTTTCCATATACGTCATGTCAGAATGGGTAGATAGAATCACCGGAACGGAGATAATCACCAGAACGGACTTGGAATTTTGCACATGTACAAGATGTTTCTACTAATAGTAATTTTTGTATTAGACTCTATAATCATAGACCTAAATATTTATAAGGAAATCAATTTGGGGTACTGCTTTTTACTATTTTCTATTATCCCCAGGGGACAAGTGTATTACTCATAATTTCTGACCATCTTATTAGATCGCTATAAAAAAGAATTTTTTGTCCAAGAAAGCCCTTACTTTGATTTTTTTAATTTCTATAAGTTTCCATGTCTGCAAAAGTGTTTATTATTATTATTATTATTATTAAGTTGTATTTTAAGTTAGCTGATTTTTTTAAAAAAATTTATTTTTTTTAATTAGATAAACAACAGACAGACATAGGTCGATATACAGACAGACAGATAGATAGGATGGTGTGCAGATTTCAGAATGTATGAAAAAATACTATTATATATTAGGATCAAGATACGTACAATCATTTAACATATAAATCCTTTATTCACTTCACTTATGTGACATGCAATTATTCATTCAATCATATAACAATGGATCAAACAAGTATCACATCATTAGTATACTGTAAATCAAACAATTTTATTTTTTATATGAAAACTTTACTTAATTATGAACATTGTTTTCTCAGTTTGAATAAGAAATGAGATAAAAGGATGAACAATAAAGGTTGTGCAATCAATTAAAAAATGAATTAAGCGACTTAAAAGATGAATTAAACCTACTTTGACCGTTCGTTACGATGACTACCTCCGTTCTGGTCCGTTCTGGTCAGTTCCGGTGATTCTATCGACCGTGTCAGAATGTCAGCATCTGTAATATGACATAGGTTTAATACAAAGACTGTTTGATGGGGATCAATCCCAGTTGTAGCATACATTTTCAAATACTAATATAACACTTGAAGAACATTTAAAACAATGTAAAAGCTATTTGATGCAAGTCTACGAATGCTGGTGCAGAATTGGAGCAGCAATGCATCTTAAAGGCTATACAACATCAAGCTTCGCTCGTTCCCTAAGTTTCAGTTATTATATACCTCAGGTCTTGATCTAGATTAGTTCGGTGCTAATGATGCCATTCTAACAACTCGTACTCGTGGTCCAATAAATAGGGCGAAAATCAATAACAATCCATTATATAAATGGGTGGATAAATCTTAGCATCCAGCTGGTGTAGCTACTTGAAGGAACGTATTTTGAGTGGACAAAAGTAATGTTTGCTCAAGACCTCTGAGGCAATATAACCAGCAAACAAATCTTATGCTGGATATTGATTTGATGCGCGCATACAGTGTGTGATACAGTGTGTTCTGTTTGTTTGTTTGTTTTGTTCCCATCCACCTCACCTCATTGTTTTTTTTTTTTTTGTTTTTTTTTTTGTTTGTTTGTTTTTTTAATTGGGAATTAGTCCCTCTTATACACCCGATTTAAAAAAAAAAAATTTTTTGACAGAATAGGCCGAGTTTGCTTTCTTTGGAGACTTCTATATGATACAGCGATGCAGTTACGCACTTAATACTTTAAAATGTTGACACTGTACATATCATACACTCACCGAGATCACATGCATGAACAATTTACAACGTATTCGAACTAAACTTACTACTTTTAAAATACACACACCAACTCCATCCGGGTACCCTGGGTTGTCGGTTAAAACACGACTATCCAGGGTACCCGAATGACACCAACTGGTACTACGGCTATATCAGTTGACCTTTAAAACAGAGCAGTCGGTTTATTAACGCCAAGTAACTGAAATGGTTGCCAGATATGCACAAGCAGATACTAGCCACTGTATTCCCCTGTATATTGATAAACCGCTCTGATAGTCGACACAAGTTTACTTAAATCAGGTATTCGCCTTTAGCGTTAATGTTATAGCATTTTTTTACAAAAATTAAAATTAAAGGAATTGCACTATATTTTTTAATAAATTTCAAAGTTATAATAATTAGAAAACGCATTCACCATTGAATATACAAGTAGTTATTGTTATCTATTAATAACGGTGTAGACAATTAGAAATTACTACTATGTTGAAGTTATGTACAATTTTCGTATAACTTTCCTGTGCCTTATATGGTAATAATTGACATTTTCATACTAACTTCACGACCAGTTTCATTTTATAATTATATCTGTTCACAGATCTGCATGTTACGTGTCAAAACAGTCCGTGTCTGCACTACAAGAAAACCTGCGATTTAATCCAATAGAAGTGTTTCATTCTCTAAAGTCCATTGTGCAAGCGATGCAGAGATAATGGTACTCACAAATGAAACTTTGAGACTATCACGCATAATTTACTTATACTTTCATTGTAAATTTAAATCATGCGTTACATGATTGATACCCCACCCCACCCACACTCCGACCATATGTTGAAGAAAAAACTAGATAGAGCGGTACATTGCAAACTTTTTAATAAAATACTTTTGAAGAATTCTAAAGCTCGTGCTGTGGCTATACAAACTAATACTTTCTTTTAGTAAAATCTTTTCATTCACCAACAAACGCACAGACAGACAGACAAACACGAATGCAATATATTTATTGACACTATCTTTAAGAAGATTGACTGTGGTGAAGAAAGTATGTTTATCATCATCATAGGTTGAGATGTGGTGCAAATTTTAAACAACAGTTTATATTAAAAATTGAAGGCAATTACGATAGATTAAATGGAGGTAGATTATAAAACTGAAAGAATAATAACATTGACGATGATGCTCGATAGGTTGACTTTTGAATACTGCTAACTAGATTGTGAGAAAAGCTGTGAAAACAGAATGCAACACATTTTAATCCTGCAAGATGCTATCGTTGGTCTGTGTATTTATGTTTTGATCGTTTTCTTTTTTCTTCTTTCTTTTTAATGACGGTGGTGCCCGACAGCGAATCTCATAGGGGCATGTAGCGTTACCTTTGAAGCTTTGTTGGGTTCATTTTTTGCGTTTAGGTCATTTTCAAGGCAATGTACTCGTGTTCCATTTTTATGTTTTAGCTCGCTCCTCACAGCTCATACTTTTTCTGAATATATCACTGCTGTAACGATGTTTTGACCCATTGGTTATCTAAGCCTTAATTCATCGTCTCCTTGGATTAGTACACTCGAACCATGACTAGTTCATACTATTGTTAATAATAGTACTATTACGACCGAAATTGCTATAAATTTGTTTTCTTTATAAAGTAAAATTGACATGTTGGCTGAATACTACGGTATCATCTTATTATCTTATTGCCCTCAGTGTAATGATATTTAAGATAATTGAGCTGCTTCTCCGATGCTTCATGTCAACAAAGTACAAATAGTATATATGTAGTGGTCAAGAGGTTTTTGAACTCTGGATCAGATTGCGTGTCTTTGCTCTACCTGTGACCTTGGAGTCCACATAAACGACTCCCGGAAGGCGGATGCAAGTCATTTGCATCTCCATTTCTGAAAGCTCTTCTTTCTCATCTTAAAGGTATGCTAACCACTTTATTCGTTGTAAATTCTAAATTTTACGACTTTATTCTTTCCCTTCTTTTTTTCTCATATGCTATCATGACAGTATAATGATATAAGTGTCTCAACGCATTATAGTTATGATTTCAAATTTCTCTTTTTGACATTCTCAGTAAGTGCAATTCTTTTTATTCGTATATTGTGAAATTCTTAAATATAGTGTCAAGGATTTATATAAAGAAATTTGGAGAATGTAATAATGATAGAGATTGATGCTTTCTTAATTTTGTCATTATTACTCATGATTATAATATTTATTATTATAAAATATTTCCGCTGCCAACTTCATGCTCTGCATGCCTCCGTGATATATCTGCAATACGAGGGTCTGGTGTGATGCTTAATAGGTGGCGCTTCGGTCTGACTCTGACGCCTGAACAAGCGAAACTTCAAAAACAATTATCGCTATCTCAGACTTATTTAGACATACTATCTGAGATAATACATGCCAAAATTTTCTATTATAGGCTTAAAATAAAATCATTTACACAGACACTGATGCAGGATGCATGTCTCAAGTAGCCAATGAAAATGACAATGTTTACATGCAACATGAGGTCATCTCATAATCGCAATAACGTTTTACGTCACTCTGGTTGAACGAAACTAATCAAGAACGATGGTAATGGAAAGTAATATTTAAAACTAGTGTTTGCCGCCACCATATACATTTTTAATACTTCAAAAAGCATCCTAAATTTAGGATGCTATTAAGCACGTCTACCGACTTACTATGACGGGCTTGGAAATACCTTCAATGTATAATGTTTCTTAAAGTTCTAAAAACATAATTTTTACTAATTTTTTCCTAAGCCACCATGACCATCTATTAAATTTTGAAAACCACCATTTGTGAAAAATATTATGTGAAATCCAAAATAAACCACATGATGCATATATCTTTTCAAGACCACCACTATCACAATTTTCACCATCAAAATGCACACTTTAAAAACACACATAAAAGATAAGAAGAATTAGATAAAAGTGTTTTAACCACTACTTTAGAAGAATTACAATGCAAAAGTGTGTGATTTAGTTAATGAATAAACATTTGTGACAAATCAATAATTGACATCCGATTGAAGAAATTAACAAGCAGTGTTCCTTATGTTTGTTTGTCAAATCAGTTTAACACTCCCGTTAACATAGATATTGCCCAACAATTGAAAGAGATAAACGTATACCACAACGAAACGAAATTTTTCACATACAAACCATTCAACAGTTTTGATAACTACATTTTAAGATTTGACAGTAACGATTCAATGAACGGACACAGTACAGTGTGACAGGAAAGTTTGGCAAAATTGCTTAAACTGGGCAGTATGGATAGCAACTGCTGGATGTGGAATATCTTATTGGCATTTAACAGATAATAGTGTACCAGGGTTGGAGGGGGGAGGGGGGTCCGACTTGTGTGACCATGGGGGTGGGGGTGACAAATGTGACGTCACAAAAACAACACCTGTGCCATCAGTGGGCAAGGTTTTCCAGTTTGTTACATGAAGGAGCAATTTACATCGCTATGGGAGGAAAATCGTATTCAACCAATAAAAACAATATTTCTGCTGTTCTGGATCAGATAAGTCAAAAGTAGCACATGGAATAAAAGTATGCATATCAAAATCATCATCAATTACACCTTAAGGCTGCGTAAAATGCAACAACCAACGGTAAAAAGCAACAGACGGACACCCTAGCTTTTGTAATGTTGTATCTGATTTGACGTTTTAATTCACTGTCTGTAAAAGTCTAACTCTTGTCATGCGAATTAGCTATAAAGTTTTATCATTGAGGTATATGATTTCCATTTATTTGTAATAGTATACATTCCCTTGTTTTCTGTTTTCTTCTCTCCAGTTTGTAGGGCAGTGTTTATTTTGTTCTCATCAGGTGTTCATAATATATTCCTTCACACATGATTTTCAATAACCACATGTAACATGAAACCCATTTATGTCTTCTGTTTTTCAAGTTTTTTAACAGTATCCGTAATTCACATGTTACTATTTTCTTTGATTAATATTTGCTACTGTTTTTACAACATAATTCAAAAACAAAACTAAAATCAAAAGTAAAATATCATGTTGATTAATTTAGAACTAGATTTAAAGTCATGTTTGCTTTGATTTGTATTTTATTCAAAATTAAATGGAAAGTGACAAGGTAAAATAATAGATGAAAATAAGTCTGAAGCAAAGGTTGAAAAGATAACTTCGCAAAAGAATAAAGGTCCAAGTAGAGTTGAACTTTGAAGGCAACTAGGATTAAAATGAAAAGAATTTTAAAAATCAAACTTGGGAAGACAAGAAGAAAAATGAATATCAACTGAAGATGAACAAATCTAGGTCTAACAATGGATGTTTTTCTGCATTCTGTGTTGTTGATTCAATTTTTGTCTTGATATATACAAATAGCACAGTTGATTGTATTTCTAAAATTGCTCTACCTGATAAAAGACCTCAGGAACGACATATTGAACTACCAGTTAAATTAGTTACTTTACCAACTCAACATAAAAATCCCATTTCAGAAATGTCTACTGAACAAACCGAAAAGTATCGTAAAATTTCACAGTAATAAATGACTGAGACAAACAGCATAATCAACACTGTTTACCATGCAACATTACCACAGATTTTACAGTTGTTTGCGGCATGCTTTTGAAAAAGATATTTCGTATGACAATAGGTTCACCTAGTAAATTTTGATTCCACAATAAAGATATCTCCGTTTACAATTGCATAATTGATATGACATGTGATACTACCAAACATTAATAATTAATTAAACAAATCAATCTTAGCTGCTTATTTCCTTCATATAAATGAGAGAGAAAATACTTGCACTGTCTTTAAATGGCACGCCAACAATGGTATTAATTTCAGATTGTGGACGATCAACAAAATTAAGAATGATTTAGTTAAAGTGATCAAACATTGCAGAGGTGTCAGAAAGAAACAGAAAACAGCACATAGAGTTTTAAATTGGTTTAAAATTAGCATAGCTACCGTTTCATGTGGAATGGGTGCAGCACCTGCTGGTTTAAGATTCGCGGGATCAGAAACAGGAATTAGTATTTCTCAGCATTTTATTGCGTTTGGCGCAACTTTACCGGGGTTTGTTGCAAAAGCTTTTAAGGAAAGGTTGATTTACAACAAAGTTATAAACCACGAGGAGATAGTGACTAATGCGATTAGTAAGTTAAACAGTATCGATGACAGGATAATCAAGACAATAAGCATCAGCAAATTGAGTCACGAGGAGTTTATTTTGATAGTTAACGAGTATAACAGATAAAAAGGATATAACAACACAATCGAGAATAAATTATCAAACTCAAAGAGGCAATTTAAATTAGAGCTGAAAAAGACTTTCTTTTAAAACGATTATAAATTGAAGAAGAAGCTTAAAAGAAACAGATGTCTTTATGATAAATGAAGGAAATAGAAAATCTATCGCTCATAGTTGTTTAAATTTCGGCTGTTTTAATAAATGGAAAGCTCTATTATAATAGAAGAACAACCTGAGAAAGGAATCTATCTTACCAATTCAATTAACAGCAGAGATGGTAAACTATCCATCTCATTACAGAGAACAGATGTTGTTCTTACTTATTACAATATTTTAAATGAACTAAGAAAAAACATACAAGAGTGAAACAAGACCTATTGTAACTCCTGGTGATTTCTATAATCTTGAAATGAATATGAACGAAGCTAAGTAGGGAATAGCAGCTAATAACGACAGTGAAGGAAGCATTAACAAACAGTGATAATGAGGTACCATAAACAGATTAAATATCACTTTTAAAGACCAAGATGAACAAGTGATAGATTTTTACTTTTGTCTGTAATGTTTTTCACCTAAAGTAAATAGAGGGAGTAATAACGTGACCACAATGGGAAAAATATCATTAAAATATCCCAGTCAAGCAGATTTTATAATAGAAGAAGTAAAAACAGATGAAACAATATAGGTCAAACAATAAACACACGAATTAAAGATGAAAAACAACCTCATTACTGATTTATGTGATGGAATAAAATTAAATGATGTTGCTACTAATACTGTAAACAACAACCGCATTACTGATATAGGTGATGCAGTAAATTAAATGATACTGCTACTAAGCAATACGTAAATACAAGCATTGGTATTCAAAACTACGTAAACCCTTGGAGGATAATAACTTGAAGGCTAATCAGACATAAGAAAACATGTGGGCAACCAATATCATTTACTGAACTATGTGGTAATGAACCACTAATATCCTGCCTGAATTGAAACAAAACTGACTGACAACTACAGATGCACATGACTTGTTCAAAGAACTGAGACCAAACAACCTGACTATTGCAATACATTGCAAACTGTCAGATCAGGAGATCAGAAGTAATATTAAACATTCAAATATCATTAAAACCAGTTGAACTACGGATAAACTCAGGGAGAGATGCCTTAGAGGGTGAGAGTGAACAAATAAAGAAAACAAAAAGGTGGTTGCTGACACTAATACTTTGTAACAGTAGCAACAGAAGAATGATTTAACCAAGATAATAAAAAGGTGCGAACCTCAAGAGCAAAATAAATATTAATAAAAGCACAACAAGAAGAACTATGAACACTATTTATCACTGATTTAAATGACAAAATGAAAATATTAAATGATCAGACTTTTCCATCTCTCTGCTGTAAAAGAACAATAAATAACAGGTCAATCTTTTACATATTGGCAGTCATCCTCTTTATATTATACACCTCTAAGACTGTAATATATATATATATATATATATATATATATATATATATATATATATATATATATATATATATATATATATTTAGTGATGTGGTTTCTTTGATCCTATTAAAGTCTTCAACCTTAATCTTAAGTTAACATACAGTTTTTAATTTCTATATTGTATTACATATTTTCTTTCCTCTTCGTTCTACCAAAGAACTAATGAACTGTTGATAAATGGGTAAATGTCCTTCTTTTTAAATGTTTTATTGTCTCAAAATACTTGTCATCACTTAAATGTTTCGCTAGTTCATTGAATTAGTTACCCATAAACCTATAAATATCTATGCATGCAACTGTCCTTTTTGCAACAGTATTTTCTATTTTAAAAAATTAACAAAATCAACTGCAAAATCTTCACCAAATGAATTATTTGGTATTCTTTGTAGTTCGTTATTAGGATTATTGTTTTCGCAATGCTCTTATGATTATATAATTTAAACACCTTTTAAAAAGCATTTATCATCATTAATGTTAACGTTATGATAGTTTTCTGCTTTCTTTACTGACTCGGGTAATTCTATATATGTTCTTCATCCAATATGTAGGTATTTATCTTAAAGCAATGTGAAATAATCTATTTTCCTAAACACACAGGTTGTATTTCCACTTATTTAATGTTCAAATTACGTGTGCAAATACTTCAAACATCATATTAAGTATTTTTGTATCCGACCTCTGTTTAATATATCAAAAGAATTGGTTCTGTCGTATAGCTTTTAGTGAGTGGTACCTGTTCCCTGTTTCTAATGTTATTAATTGTTTAATTATTAAAGACAGATCTAACTGTACTTTAAAGAAACCAAAAGTTCACGTCATTTTATTTGTTATCTTTGTAGTAGGGTTCTACTCTACTTAACAATTCATACCCATCTTGATTACTTCACTAATAAAATATATACTCATTTAACCTGCTATCATATTAATCCAGAAGTCTTGTGATAATTAATATTTTTTCATTTCTTTAATCATTTTTAAACCGTATGTTCTCGTTGAAGCATGTATTAAAGGTAAGACCAATTTTCTTCCGTCTTTTTGTTGTTTATTTTAGGAGGGGGGAGGGCGCATGAGGGGTGCATTGGTGCTACAGTTATTATAGTCATTTATTTTACTTCTATTATTTTCAATAAAATAATTAGTGTGATACTATGAAGCTTACATTTTCTGTGAGCAAGGATAAACTGAACCATTAATTGTAATCTTACCGCATTCACATGTAATTTTTTCTTGATTCTTTTCTCTTATAATACTCTTCTTCCACTATAGTACCAGCTTGATTTCATCATATCTATACATGCTTTACATCGCTAGTATTTTGTGTTTGTATTTTTCCATCTGATCAGTCGGTTTTTCAATATTACATTTGTAACATCTAATAATACTTATTTATTTTACTTGTTATTTATACAAATGAATCTAACTTTGGAATTACATTCAAAAATCATTTTACTATAACATCATTTGAGGTTTTATTAAGTCAATACAATTTTTCAACAAAGGACATAGGATAAATAGCTTACATATTATATTATGATACTGAAAGTCCAGTTTCCTACACAAATATCAATAAATTGTGGTAACAAATTAAATTAGACAAAAATATAATAATGAATTGAAAGAATGGTTAACTGAACAATCTACTTATACATTATATATTAAGATTGCACTGCAAAAGCGTTATGTAATTGACATTAATTCTCAGTGGCAGGATCATGTGAGAATGATAATAACGGATATAAACACATTTTGACTGTTTTAGATATTTTCTCAAAATATGCATGGTTTGAAAAAGTTAAGTCAAAAAGGGAATATATGACTCATTTAAATGTATATTCAAGGAGCGAAAACCAACTAATGTACTGTTTGATGAATGGAAAGAATTTTGCAGCTGAAAGGTAAAGAGGTTGCTGGGGAAAAGATAACATTTAATATCTTTGTACGTACTCTGATAGGTTTAATAGAACTTTTAAAACTAAGATGTGGAAGTATTTAACTCAAAATGAAAGCAGAAACTGGTTAGATATATCGCCTAAACTAATCGAGGGATATAACAGCATTTGTCTAGACAAATTAGGAGATTTAAACAGAGAAAATATTAATGGGCTATTTTACTAGGAGGATTTTTCGCTCTATCACTAAGAAGACGACTTTACAAGGTTGAAAAGATTGTAAAGACTAAAGTATGAAAGGATATGATGATTATTATTAATAGGTGGGAACCAGCCTCAAACATTGTAATTAAAAGAAATTAAAACTCCTCAATGTTTTTTCCCGTTTGATCATTAATTTAGATTTAGCAAATGTCCACCTGACTTTCTATAGATTTTTCTCCTGGGGATAGTTATATTGAAGTGCATCACTTACCACCCATAGAGTGATGTAAATTTCTTACAGCTGATTTGTATCAACACTTCACTGTCTGATTTTGTTCTCCGTAATTAGGGAGATTTTTTAAGCCCTTTTAAATGTGATTTTTTATCACTTATCCGCTTGGTACTTGAGATCAGTAGTCGGAGTATAGATCCATTAGTCCATTAAGAAGCAGTTGTTAAGTCAGTAAAAAAAAAAAAAATTCATTCCAAGCTTAAGAACCAAGTTAAATAAATATAAAATTCTTTTCATGTCATATACATACAAATATACTTAATGTAAGAAATGACTCCTAAACATAACGCAGCATATACTAATTTTGATTTATTATGACGTATTTTATTTACTAAGACGTATTAAACTGTATGAAATCCATGAATACCAAAATCAGACACCGTACAGATCACACATTTACAGATATTTGTTTCCTAAACTTATTCAGCCATACATTAATAACTATGTTTAATAAATTATTAAAAATGTAAACCACAGTTTTATCACTTATGCATACAACAAAGATTGAGTTGTGTGACGTTAGCCATTTCTACAAAAACACTCACTTTATTCATTCACATAATAGTGTAATATAATGAATCAATACCGTAAACAATCTGTAAACAAATTCAATGAACATTAATGAAAGGTACTAACTAACAAACATCAAGACCGGTAAATATTGACAATAAAAATTCATAATTTTATGAATGTGGTTCATATCTAAAGAGGAAATGAATTCACTTCCTTTGACTTATATTTGTAATTTTGTCTACGATACCGCACCTACAATCCGTTTTATAATAACATTTTTCGAATCATGTATTATCTAAAGATTTTAATCGCCTTATGAAGCCTGCCTAGGTTGGTGGTAGTTATTGCTTAAAAACACTATTAATTTATTCTGATTATCTTTTTGTGGCTTAGGAAAAAAGTTTATCAATTTTATGTTTTTTATAACTTTCAGAATTTTAAAAAAATGTATAGCGCGTCAAAGACCACCTTAGGCGGCAGGTAGACTTGCTTAAAAGAATAATAAAATTAAGATGTTGTTGGAAGTATTAAAATTATTTATGCTGGTGGACAACATAGGTCTTATATATTGCATAGGAACCAGACTAAATGCAGCGGCTCAAATGCGTTGCCTTGTGACGTCATTTGTATAATATGAAGTCTCACGTGCTATTTGATAACGTCATCGGCTTTAGCTTGTGTTTCATCACTGAAAGTAAAGAATCCTAAGAGGTTTTTCTCTCTCATCATGTTATAAAATATACTCAATTTCTGCACCAAAAACAATAAAAGCATACATTAGAGTAAATACAATCAAAATTAAATGTCACAAGTATTAGTTTTCCCAAAAGCTTGAAGGCTCCGCTATGGTTCATTAACGTTTTGCTTTGGAAAAAAAGAAACTTAAAATTTTTTGTTAGGGCTACGAAAATCCCTTTATTGTGAAATATCAGTGCACGGATTGGATTACCTCTCAGAGAGAAAATTTCACAAAGTACATAAAGCCTAACTGCAGTCAAAAGCCTGCGCTTTGGGTCTGACGCAACAAATACAATGCGGTTTCCTGGTGGCCCTACAAACATGGCTGAGTGAAAATAGTGTTTGATTTTTAAGTGTGCCACAAAACATAGAATGATGCTAAGTGCTTTCAAATTTCTTCATGCATTGGCATATACGTGCACCACTTTATTGTTGCACTAACACCTGACAGGCTATTAAACTATTGAGTGCGGATTTTGTTCAAAGTGAGGTGTGAATAGACATTCTAGTGCAATGCGTGCATGCATCTTTGACGGTGGACCATTTCAAAAGGATATAATTTCATTAAAGTACTGCACAACATATATTTTTCTTGTCATGTTGTGTGTCTAGAAAAAAATATGTAAACTGGGGTACAGAAATAATTTTTTATGAATATTTAAGATTTCATCTATTTATTTTTAAATAATTTATATGATGTCATACATTGAATTCATATAGTTGCGTGAGACCTGTAATTGGACAGGCTCTGGACGCAGAGGAATAAAGTTATCAAAAGGGTATGTTTACCTCTAAGTGGCATTTTACCGCAAAATTTAGAGCATTGTGGCCATAGTATTTATCTTACCATGGGAATGTAACCCACTGTGAGGAATAGGATGTTTCAGGCTCTCTATATCAAATCATTTTCAAAGAAGATCATCGCAAAAAAAAACATAAAGAGGTAAGAAAAAAAAATGTACTAATGAACCTAATGAATCAGTCGCTGGTTAATACACCAGTCGCTGTGTTGTCAGTCAAAGACAAACATTCCCACCGCACTTCATATGATTCTGTATGGATATCTCAGCCATTTCAAATGTGACAGGAAACGACTTTTTAAATAGATACTTCTAATGCGTTAGGTTGATCTATTTTATACCATAACAAAATGATTCTGTAATATTTGCCTTGCCGATTTTTGTCCACAACAGCTTGTCATAAACGCACTAGTTTTTGGTCCAAAGTAACACGTTGAAATTAAAATTAACGCATCAGAAGTAAGTTCTGACATGTGAACATTTTCTTCTAACGTGTTAAAAGCATGTTTCAACGCGTTAGTTGGAAACTTTGTAACGCGTTATTTCAACACGTTTTTAACACGAATAGCCTGTGATAGATAAAGGCTGAGTTTCATTCAGCTTAAAGTAGGATGACCTCAAGACATCCGAATGTAACAAATTCCTTTTAAACATTACCTATTTCACGCCATTGGGCAATAGCCTCGCTTTCTGAATTTCTGTATTACTTTACTGTCTTTTACTTAAATTGTCGGTTTTATTCATTCAGTTTTGCAGGAAACACAGAGTACAAAATTGAGGGGGTGGGGGTGGGTATCTTCTCAAATATGGCGTACAGGAAAAAATAAACAGTCGCCGCATGTAACCTTACGCCGGAATTGACAATTTCAGGAAAGGATTCATCATGCGGGCTGGAGGGGGGGGGGGCAGTCAATGCTATTTTGATCATTTTCCTTTGACAAGATGGCTCAAACAACGCTAGGAGCCCTTTGCATCATTAAAGTTCATTGTTATCATAACAAATTGAAATCTCATTGCTGTCAACCATCTCGATTTTGAGATATTCACATCTGTAGCAGACGTACATAAATATGTAAACAAAGTTGACCGTTCATTTGAAGCCCAGGTTACGAATTGAACTCCTGTTCTAGTCTAATTGTCAAAGGTAGTCACCAAACAAACCAATCTATTTTCAAGCCTAACTCAAAGTTAATGAAAACCAAATTACAGACTTAGTTTTTGTGTGAATTTATGAATACAGGGCTCGTTGTATTAGGCGCATGACCTCTATCTTAAAAATTGTGTGTTGGGGAGGGGTCGGTGGGTGGGATGGGGCGGGGGATAAAATATAAAACTATCCAGTGGCTATTAATTGAGGCAGTCTGTATGCTGTGGGATGTGTTTAGTCATGATGTTCCACCAAAAATATTCTTGGACTTTAGTGCAGTTTATACATGAAAGTTGTTACTTTTTATTGTAAGGAGTTTACCTTTTTTGTCTTGACCTTTTGACTCAAGGTGCATATTTACTTCTTTTCTTACTGGGGATTTAGGTAAGGTTTTTTGACTTCACCAATTTTTGCTAACTAGATTTCGCTTGACACTATATAGCCAGTATTATGCTGATATGCCGTTCTATTATGATACTATCATTCAGGGTAGACAAATTCTACAAATCCATTGATCGTAGGATTGTCCGAGAAGTTGCGAAAGAAAAAATAGTCGATGCATTCGTAACTGCTCGGTCAATCCTTGTTTCATAAATAGCGTCTGTGGTGCGAATGGCAGTTATCGACATACATTCGAGGTATGATCCGTAGGATTGACCTCGAAGTTACGAATGATTACATAGATGACGACCTCTAGGGTGCACCGATATACAATGAAGGAAGTTACTTAACAACAACAACGTGACTCGGGAGACCCATACACACTTTTTGTTTCATTGTACATGTACTAAAGTTCATGGAAAAAATACTTCCTTCATTATTTAGAGCGGATTCTTTACTTGGTTAGCAAAGTAGACGACGATAGGGCCGTCGTTATGGAGGAGACAGGAAGACAACCGGTGACATATGCAGACCTAGGAATCAACGCAGACCCACCTATTCAAGATACCATGTTAGGAAAGGTAGGTCAGCTGTAAAATATATCAGTACAATGTACTTACGCATGCCACTACCTTGACTCACGATTACTGAGATAATAGGTCTGTTGTTTTCAAATAGCTTACTGAGTAGATGCACATTTCGTGATCATTTGCAATATGTTATGTTGAACCACCCTGTTATTTCATAAATCATGTTACCTTTCCTTAAAATAATCATCTAGCTACAAGTATATGACCTGCCCATCATTATTTCATTACCCCCCTCCCCCCTCCAACAAAACAATCCCCACACAAGATACAATAAATTTTATTTAACGTCGGTGGTCTGGATAAAACAAATTAAATACTAGCTCTGTATGAGTTATTTTACCGACATGACATAACAAAAGTATTTCATATTTTAACAGACAGGTCCAACTACTTAGTTGCTGAATTGTGCATTTTGTGGAGGTTGCTTTCTTCAGAAATCGTGTCACTTATATCAGCAATATTACATCGAAAATACGTTACACCGGCGGCTTTTACACTAGGAGAGGGTAATTGCCCCAGGCGCCAGGCGAGGGGGGGGGGGGGGGGCGCCGTCGGGAGCTCATTTTTTTCTTCTTTTGCAGCTGAAATTTTCGTAGTATTTCACATTCACATTTTTGTAATGAGGTAATTCTTCACAAAAGTTATATTTAGGAGGAGGGGGAGGGGGGATGACAGCTGACATAACAAATGTTCTCTGCAGCAAAGTAGTGGCGCCACTAAAGAACATCGCCCCGGGCGCCTCGGGTGTAGGACAAAATCCCCTCCGGGCAAAATCCCAACCTGACAATTCTCCGCTAACAAAATCCCCCTCCCGCCCCCCCCCCCAACCCGGACATAATCTCTCTATGCAAAATGAAAGACGGGGCATAATCCCCCAACGTCTTTTTAGTACTGGTAACTTGTTTTCATAATGTTATCATTTTAGAATCGGGTTAAAAGATGTGTTATAGGCCAAGGGATAAGTACATGTATACATCCCTCATAATGTAAAATGGGTTAATTAAATCCCCCTAAAACATTTTCAAACGAGATAGGAAAGAAGAAAAAGAATAAAATGTGACTTATCGTCAATATACCTCCTATTTAGTTTAATTATGGAATTTCATGTTTATCCACTAAAATTAAATTATTGCTTAGCTTATAAGTACTTCACAAAATCCAACAATTATGGTCAAATACGGTAAACTCCTATTCCATCTTTATGCCAGTAATGCTCTATTTCCAACAGATGCAGTGCCAAACAGCTCTCAAGGTTATGTCGATGGTCTTCAGGCCTTGCTGACGATTCGTGCACGATTTTATAGGTTTTTCGTCGTTCGCTTGACTCTCCTTCTCTGTACCTCACGCCTTGCATCTTGGAGAAGAGCCATTGATACCAACGAAGGCAGCGTCTTTGCGGAGAATGTCGATGAGGGTCCACAATGATGAGTGTTTGTGACCAACCAGCTGCGAAAACGCCAGATTCCAACTCTCGCACAAGTTTTGTGTGCGGTCATTCCCATCAAGAGTGGACTGGTGGACATTCCACATTATTGGTAGGACCAAAAGCGTTCGTGCTGGCCTGGATAACTGCCCTTTCAAAGTCAGTGATCACAGTAGATGGGTCAAGATTGAAGCACAGTTCTTCAAATTTCTTCAATACAACTCGTAGCATATCCTCATAGCTTTGTTGATGCTTGTTTGGCAACAATGCGTACACGCATGACACAAACGGGTTGCTCGTATGACATACAGCTGGTTAAAGATGTGCGGTACCATGGCAAAATTTCCGCCCATACACCACTAGTCTCATCAGGCAAGGTGACGCAATGCTGATTAGGTGGCGAACACCAGCAGTCTATGTGGAGCGAAGTCCGGTCCACGGTCTTGGATGAGGAAAGGTTGTGGGTAAAGACCACAATTTGTGGTTCATTCGTGTGGGATGGAGAGGTATCGCAGAGAATCAGGTTCCTTAGGTAAAGTGCTGCGCCTCTGACGCCTAATGGTCTGCTTCAGAAGGTTGATTTGCCCTATGTGAGCCCTAACTGGATCTGTAGCATCAAGTACAACACTGGTCAGGATCTGAGCAGGCCTATCTCTTGAATTCAGAGTTTGCTCACGTAAATGGGGTCTAAACTTCACTACCTCAACAGTGTTTGGATCAGCTTCATTGCTGTGCGGGACGGTCACGAGTAAATCATTGCGATCTAAGTTTCTAATAATTGCATTGGCGTGCCTTCCTTTGGGACCACTCCCATCGGATACGGTTTTTATTCTCAGCCTTCTTGGTGTACATGTAACCATCATATCAGAACTTTTCACCACCCTTATTACTCCTGATTATTTCCATACTGGTCTTTAAGTTTCAAGTGGTCTCACATACCCCAAAATACAGTTTATTATACGACGATTTATGACGATTGACATGGGATTGACATGGGAGTTAGCATTCCTCCGACAAACAAAATAAGTCCCAAAATCTTGTCGCTATTTTTCTAAATACGGCATACGATAAAATGCAAGTGTTAAAAACATCGCGGAAGGATTTAGTACGATGGAATAAAAGTGTGTGGAGTGATTCTTATGAAAGAGAGGCGACAAAGCACATGCGCGTGCAATTAGTCTTTAGATCAAAACGATCATTAGGCATCTTAATCTCCTTGTCTGTTAAAATATAACCTGCGCTTCACCCAGCCCGTATTCTATATGTCGACAGAATAATAAAGTCCCAGGCCAATGGTCTCTTCTTTCATCTAACTCAAGGGAAACCGATAAAAAATTTCAAAGGGCCCACAAAGACGTATATTTGTGCAAAGCAAACCGACACACAAAGATGTATATTTGTGACGGTTTACAACGTTTAAAAAGGGCTAAACTCTAAAACTAAGACTGGGGGAGGGGATTATGTCATATCTTTCATTTTGCTGGGGGGGGGGGGAGGAGGTTATGACCGGGGTGGGGGTGGGGGATTGTCAGGGAATTTTGTCTTTACCCCGGTGCATCGAACCATTATCAGATGCATATAATCTGGTTTGTTGGTTTCTGATGACAACAGTCTGTTTGCGGTCACAATGAATTTCTGGGTTTTCTCTCGTCTTACTTGTGATAGAAAGAGGTTCGTGATACTCTGTTGACCAGACAACTTTTGTGATTCACAATTTCTGCTGCAAGGACTGAGCATATAAACAAGATGCCTTTCAATACCGTAGTGTGCATCTTCTCATTTGTGTATGCCTTACACCACAGTAGTGAGCATCTTCTCATTTGTATATGCCTTACACCACCGTAGAGTGCATCTTCTTGCAAACATCATTTGTGTATGCCTTTCAACACCGTAGTGTGCATCTTCTTGCAAAAATCATTTGTGTATGCCTTTCAACACCGTAGTGTGCATCTTCTTGTAAAAGTCATTTGTGTATGCCTTTCAACACCGTAGTGTGCATCTTCTTGCAAAAATCATTTGTGTAAAACTGTACACTTGATACTTAGATCACTAGTAGCATATTAGAGACTGATAATTTAATCATAGAGGGATAAGGGAGCTGGGATTTTTTTTCCAACCAGGATATTTGAGTTTTTTTCTTTTACCTCAAAATATTTTTTTTAATTAATGTGATGGATAGAATTTTTTTCTCCAAATCCGAGCAAGAGTATTGTTTGCAAACTAATTGGGTCCGGAAATGTCCCCTCTCCCTCCTACCAAACAGAAACAAAAAAGAAAAAAGAAAACAAATCAAGTAAAAGAAAAACAAAATCCAGTATGCTAACCTACTGCTAAAAACTCTAGATAAAAGCTGCAGTTTTAAAGATTAGTGATCTATCCTTGTATCCAGTAAATAATCTTGTTCTTGGCAATTCAATTTATGTAAACAGACAAGGATCGCGATAGACAAGCTTTATTCTTTTAATGGATTTGATTAGTGTTTATAGCGCCCTGCACTCTAATTACTCGATATATGTACGCAAGTAACGAGGCTATGCTTTTTGTGTTCGGATTGACTAAGACTGCTGATACCGCACGAGTAAAAGCCTTTT
This sequence comes from Margaritifera margaritifera, assembly GCA_029931535.1. Lineage (NCBI taxonomy): Eukaryota > Metazoa > Mollusca > Bivalvia > Unionida > Margaritiferidae > Margaritifera > Margaritifera margaritifera. The sequence goes on from JAQPZY010001598.1 coordinate 1,876,221, forward strand.
ATTGCATCGGTATTTTGTAGTAGATATTGTCTGTGTTTAAAATATGAATGTATTCAATATGAAATGTGAATTCATGAATATGATCTCCCAATTAGTTAATTACAGACACCTTATAATTGTAGATGATTGTACAGGAACGAACCCAATACTACTGTTATTTCATTTTCTCAGCACTGAGAATTAAGGGTTGGAATCTTTCCCCGTATTTAACCTTGACCCAACCATACACATAAACAAAGGAGATGCTTTTATCAAAACTGTCTTGAGATACTGTTCTTCAAGTCATACAATAGTTCCAGATAACCCCATGCCTGTGATGTCACTGATAATCATATTCACAAAAGGCAGATAAAACATTCCACAACTTAGGGAAGGTTTGAAACATGTATATCCCGTACTTTGTGCCCAAACATTCCACTGAGCTTGAACATGATGCTTTGAAAAACAAATCACCGTGTTTTTGTTTGCATGTTTTTTTTGTTTCTGTTTTTTTGTTTCTTTTTTCTTTTTCTTTCTTTTCTGTTTCTTATTAGCCCTCAAACCAAGCTACCTTTAAAACGGAAGCACTCAGTTCGGGTTATCTGCACACAAACAAACTACACCCACATATATATGATACTGAATAAAGGAAATCATATCGTTATGTAAACAGTGAGATAGAAATTAAGGTACTTATTGTACAACTTGTGTGCATGTGCTCACGCGCGCGCTGTTCTGTGTGTGTGTGTGATGAGCGTATTTTTTGTAGAATAGCATTCTATACGTATTGTAAAACGTGGAAGGCATGTTCAGCAAAAGTTAGATTGATATCAAGTTGTATTTTTGGTAGATTCTCATCTAGTTGGTATCACATTATTTTCAAAAGATTTCTTTTCAGTAATTTTAATTAAGAGCTCTCTGATTTTTGTAGAGTGTTGGTTCTCTCAAGCCAGTGTTGAACTGTAAATCTAAATATAAGAAAAAGAAATCGAGAAAATTAGTGCAACCTTGACCTGATTTTCAAAGAGAAGTACTGGGCGAGTAAAAAAATATTTTAAATCCCCTGAAGACTATGTCCATGTTGTTTTCCAAGGTGCAACAGTCTACACCGGTTCCTTACTTGTTCTTTATAGTGTTTCCGTGTTGTATTTGTCTTCCTCTTTGTTGTTACATTCTATAGGCAACTTTACTTTTGTCAGTTATTCTTTTGTCAAGCTTAAGCCATCACAGCTATATTTTGCTAGAGATTGTACACAAAAGTCGAAGAATTGCAGAATTCTGTCAAATAAGAGTTACGCAAATTCCTTTTAAGCGGCCATACTATGATACAACTGTTTCAACTGCGTACCCAACCCACCCCTTCACTTGTATGCTTCTTGTTCTTCAGTCTTAACACAACATGTAAATCTCCAGAAGTAGAAATAATGATACAAATTACTGCATCCTCATGAGTTTGTTGAAGCACGCATACTTGCCATTCCTGTTTTCCATCTTTACATGTATTTTACATATTCAGTATCTTGGTTTATTCTTTCTTTAATTCTAGTTGGTTTTGCTCTGTTTATCCTCTCTATCATTCTTTGTGTTTTGTTCTATCAAGTTTCCAGATTTTGCGAGTCGACCAATTCTTTCTTACCGGGTGACATAGTGGTGAAAATGGATAGTACCATTGGACGTTGGACACTACAACAATCTACAGAAATCCAGTGATCCTTTAAACTGGGGTTAAATCCTTATATAAAAACTGAAATAGCAATGAGCAACCTTCTAAGGCCGATAAAGAATCTGTAACAGCATGAGAAGGAATTGTTGAAGGAAAAAGAAGACAGAGTAGGTAGAAAAAGAAGGATCATGGTGATGATCATGTTCCTACTGTAAAATCTCCTAATACTATTCATGACAGTTTAGAAAGGCCACAAACATTTACTGTGAAATAAACAATCATTTACTTTGATACTCATGGTTGTGAGAGTTGCTGTGGTTTACTAATTGAAATAGTGTATGTTTGTTTTCTGAAATAAGACCTCAGCTACATTGACGAAATACAGTCAGAGTATAATGGTAACGTACGTACGCGTCCAGAGTACGATTACGTACCTCTAACTTTTGATGCTTTGTTCAAAATTTTGATTAAAAATCCAAATAACAAACCCACTAATGTCCAGAGAAGTAAAATAAAATATTCAGGAAGGAAAGACACTATTTGATGAGCCCTCCTGTGCAATCATCTTCTCACACCACTAATAATTCCAGGCAATTCTGCTGCTGCTTTTTATTGCTAAACCAAAGAAATATTATGTTAAATATTTTAAGCCATATTTGATTTTGTCAAAAAATGATTCGCTAGGAGTAGAAAGTTGAGACCGATGACCTCACCGCCACAACCACCAGTTACAGCACTTCTTACGAAATGAGTTATAGACAGAACAATTGTTGATATTGTCATTGCCATTTGCTGTTTGCTATATCTATGGCAGCAATTGTTAATATTGTCATTGCTATTGCTATATCTATATCAGCAATTGTTAATATTGTCATTGCTATTGCTATATCTATGGCAGCAATTGTTAATATTGTCATTGCTATTGCTATATCTATGGCAGCAATTGTTAATATTGTCATTGCTATTGCTATATCTGTAGCAGCAATTGTTACACCCATGTCTTTGAATAACAGTTTTACTCTTTCTCCGAGCGGGAGTTTACCTATTATCCTTTCTGTATTTTATTTTCCATGTTAAACTTGTAAATAGTCTCCTTTTTTGTGGATATTTTTAATCAGTTCTGTCCTCATAATTTAGCTTTCTCTTTCGTGTTCTCATATATATTTTTCAGAATTATTTGTTTCTTTCTTAATTTCTTCTTCAAGTTTTTATATCTACTCGTCATGATATTTTTGTTTTATTTTAGCATCTTCAATTTCTGATGCTGGAAATTTAACAGCCTCGTCATATCCTCTTATCTCTTTTTCTTCTTGTGGGATAAATACGCTTGGGTCAATTTGTTCATCTTTATCTCCGGCTTTCTCATTTGGAGACAAAGCTATTTAAAAGCTTTGTCTAATTCACAAAGGAATTGTTGCTCAATAAAACCTATTGTGTTTAATGTTATATAAATGAGTAAATAGTCATCAAATGAAGCACAAAAAAGCTAAATAGATTCTAAATTATTTGGTCAAGCAGTTTGAACACTAAAATATTTGAGAGAGAAATACAAAATAGCAGACAAAGTTTTAAATTGATTAGAGGCAGGTATATATACAGCTTCAGTTGTTTTAAGTGCTTTTGCAGCTGTAGTGTGTTGATTAGGAATAGCTAGTGATATGGTTGTTTCTCTGACTTTAACACAACAGTTACAGGAATGATTTAAAAAGCCTTAAAAAATAAGAAAGACCGTATAAAGGTTTTAAAACATGATGAAATAGCTACATCTAACATCACCAAAGCGATGAGTAAAAGTGAAATAACCTATGAAGATTTTTAAAACAAAGTCAACGAGATCAATAGAAACAAGGAGATAATAAAAAAAATCTGAAAAAAAAACCAATGCAGAAAGAAACACAGAAAAAGATCATGGCGAAACTAACAGGAAAGCAAATTGAAATTTGTTTGTAAAGGGCGGGAATCTGTGGCAAAGGCACAGCGCTTGTCGGCGCTAATTTGTCCCCTACAAATGAACGGCGAAGCCTTTGCAACGCAGGAGAGATATATTACAATTAATGGTCTCCCTTAAAACAAAATATATTTTACCTGTCCAATTGATGACATCAGTTAAAATCATTTCGGCAAACTATCGATTTCATTACAGAAAATAGACTGTATTTTTGGGTATTACAATATTTTCGATGATCTCCTAAACAACATATTAGCTTACAACAACGACAAGAATGAAACAAGTACTGTTTTAATTTCTGATGGTTATTACAACCTTGATATGCAAATAGACAAAGTTAAAGAGGCAATGACTGCAATTCGTCACAATGAAGAAAGTATTGATATGCAATGTTTGAAACACAGCCCGTAAGTTCGATCACGCACTACAACAATAAATTGTCAGGATTCCTTAGCAAGCGATCTAGCGGGTTTTTGAAAATTTATATATTGATCTCGATTAAATCAATGAAACCAATAACAATTACTCTAATGACCATGATTCGTGTTTACTAGAATCTTCATCGGTTTAAAATGTTTTTCTTGGAGAGTTTGTTTCAAACAACACTAATGGTCAGTACAAGCAATTACAGAGGGGTACAATTCAGGGATGAAGTTGCAAAAGTTCTAGATTTTCATAGTATGCATGTAACATATGTTTGCACATAGCCCAATCATGTTAGGTTGTTTTCCATGTAAAATAAATAGTGTAGATCATGTATAGAATGATTGCAGAAATATTTCTTAGTTATCTTCGTGAGTTCTTATCTTTTCAGTATTTTATTTCGCCCAAACAAATTAAATAGATGCTATACTAGACGAAATAATTAACAGTGATTTAAGCTAAAACAATAACCGAATTACAAATCAGGCAGATCCAGTAGAAAAATTTGTAATGACTAATATAAACGTAATAATGCAAGAAAGGAGTTGATGACAAATGCGTAAGACTCTAGAGGAAAACAATTTGAAAGATATCATGACATGGTGGAAACAATTTTACAACAGATAAAAACTATTGAACAGATTGCTATTGAATGAACTAGCAAAATCTCAGAGCTACTAAAACGGATTGATGATAACAGAAAAGAATATGTAGATGCACATGAATTGTTTAGACTGCTAACACTCACACACTGTCGGAGTTGCAGAAAACAAATGATTTAACAAAGATAGTCAAAATGATAGAGGATGTCAAACAGAATGAATATGAATGAAATCACTAAGAAAGAAAAAAGATGTATCTAGTGCAAACATTGCATGTTTCAAGATACTTGATTACTTGAATGAAAGATTGAGAGAACAATGTTTGGTGACTAGGTAAATAAGCAACTTGGACGATGCTTTTTCTCAATATGCATCTACGTATAGTGCTGATGGCAGAAATAATTTAAACATAATTTAACAACAATCCTGATGTTATGGCAAAAGATGAAAAACCAAGGCAACCTAATTTAAATTATTTTTACAAACCTTTTGATAACCAAATAAAATACGAATACAGATTCAATACACATATGATGGGTATTAGTATGTATTTTGTTTACAAGCTTTAAATCCCCCCCTCCCATATATATCGTTGTTTTTTCAACACAAGAAATAGTGAGGCACCTCTATGAAAATTGAAACGTACAGTGAACACGCAACTCCTCATAATCAGGAAAAGGTAATGCGCCAGATTAAATACCGGAAATGCTGATCTTTTGAAATTGAATGAGTACAACATTTGCATGGCATACAAAGAGATTTGTTGTTACCTATTTCTGTTAGAACAAAAATGATTGAACAAGGTATAAAGTGCAAAACATTGAGAAAGTTCAGAAAAGGACCGTTTTAACTGATGTTGATCATTTAAAAAGTTACAACTAATACCTCTTCAGACATGATATATATATATATATATATATATATATATATATATATATATATATATATATATATATATATATATATATATAATGAGTTGTTCACCATGGTAGTTATTTTGTAATGACATCAATCTAGACATATCTTTTATTTCAATTTCAAAGTGTCTTCCGTCATGGTAGCTGTTAGAACCATGTATTGAAACGAATATGATCAAAAAATCAAGGTGTCTGGTTTTCTCAAAGTCCGCTATCCTGACTGGTTTAAAGAAGTTTGTATCAGCTGCGCTGTCTCCATTTTCCAATTATTTCATGCACATTTGCAGAGACATCAAATTTAATGTCAATGTTTTGAAATATTACCAATTTTATCTGGACATTTATTGAATCGGTGACTGTATCGATCAAAATTATATTTAGATAGCCTATGATTATTTTGGGTGGGGTATCTAAATTAACTACATAGCGTAAAAGAAACATTTTTCATCCGGATGTTTAAAATGAACATGAGTTTATTTATTTTTGCGTGTTCTTAACCCATTAAAGCAAATCTATATACGAGTTTTCTCTAAGTGGTGGCTGATATTTATCTATATGCAAGGTTAAATATTCAATTATGTCGAACACCCATCCACCCATCTGGTATATTTTTTCCTGTCCAAATGCAATGTGTACAATGTTAATTAAATGATGACATCATCAATATCACCTCTGTTCATCATGTTAATAGGTCTTGTTCTGTGGTAAAATTTGCTCCACTCAAGACTGCTCTCCATTCTGGGTGGGTCTGTTCATAAGTTTGATCACTGAGTCTGTGGGAATTATAATCTTTCTAAGTATGATTCAATGTCATTTAAAAATTAATATGAATCTTGATTGTTACCAGCGTAAAATCTGTACTCGTTTAAATTTTTCACAGATGATTTTAGTGATAATTTGTGTGCATTTTGCTTATTCATAATTTGTAATGTTTTTCTTGTTTGGAAACGTATAACCAAGGACTGTAAGTTTTCTCTGGTTTTCTTTGAAATCGGTAAATCAAGTATCGAATTCTTTATCAATCATTTAGATATCAATATTTTCAAGATATATTTTTATCCACTGACCTTTTGTATGTGCAAAAAAAAATTCAATAAATATTTATAATATTTTGATTTATTTAAATTCAAACAACTCAACGTATTTTCACTATTTGTTTTATATAAGTTAGAAAATTTCAATATATATTTCACTACAAATTACATTGATATGCACAAAAGTTTTACTATTTTCCTTTGTCATAAATTTTTACCTACTGTCCGACTCAATACCTTTAGCTTCTGTCCCTGGGGTAGGAAATATCAAAAATCAAAATTGCACCTTGGTAGTGGGTGTGGGGTAAGAGAACATTACCTATTGCAGATCTTTTTCTACGCTTAGGGATCGAACTTTATGCTCAGTTTTTGCGCACACTAGATTCTTAGTCATGATTAAAGTATGTTAGTCAAACGACTAATTTTTGCACTTTGTTTTGTTTACATGCCTCTTTTGCTCACGCTAAATCCTCTGTCGCGCTTCTAGTATGTTAGCTGTACGATTCATTTTTGCATGCACTAGATTATGTGTCATGTTTCTTGCACGTTAGCCGTACGATTAGTTTATATCATTTATTTATTGGCATGTCTTGTTTCAAAGATATGGCAGATATTTTTTGGATCGCGGAACTTATGAATTGATCTGCCTTTTCAGTGGCCAACTTTAGATACTGAGGTGGGCCTCAGTGTCACCGTTAATCTTGAAAATGGAATGTTTTTGATTTAAATACATATTTTTTGGTCAAATATATTTTAAAGCATGCAAAGCGTTTCTGAGATTCTTTTAAACATAGAGATGCAGTTTTAAAACTTTTTTTTAGTTCCTTTTCTTTTGCTATCATCTCATTTGTTTTTTTAATTTATGAGAACAAATCATGAAAAAAAAACAAAAAACAACAACCTAGGATCATTTGCCCCAGAACTGTCAAATACCTACTGCTACTAAGAGAAGTAGCTCACATCATGCAAAGATTTATCTCTTTGAAGATTATATATACTGAGAAAAAAAGCATTTTAATTTATTTTCACTCTACTCAATGCAGAATCATGAGATTAAAATGTGTTCCAGGGCTAAAGTGTGCTGTTCGTGATTTAGAAATGTACAAGTGTTTTTTCGATGTTCTAGAATAGGGGTATGAGGCTATTTAAACCGGTTTTAACTGGTTGACTGATTTAGAAATGTACAAGTGTTCTATGGACGTTCTCATAGAGGGGTACTATGATGTTTAAACCTTTTGGCTGTTTCAGAAATCTCCATTCCTATCTACTTATAAACACATCATTTCAAAATATAGGCATAATGATGCAAGTATTCCATGAAAAAATGTTTCGCATGCTCAAATAAAATTTAGGACAAAGTTTGGTTCGGAAAAAGTCATACACATTTAACAAAAGCTGAATATATTATGTAAGTATACTGATACACTTTTGTAACATACGGTACAGGGCTTATGCTGAATGCATTTCTGTCTAGTTTAGTTTCTAACATACAGGGCTTATGCCGAATGCATTTCTGTCTGGTTTATTTTGTAACGTACTGTACAGGGCTTATGCTGAATGCATTTCTATCTAGTTTATTTTGTAACATACTGTACAGGGCTTATGCTGAATGCATTTATGTCTAGTTTATTTTGTAACGTACTGTACAGGGCTTATGCTGAATGCATTTATGTCTAGTTTATTTTGTAACGTACTGCACAGGGCTTATGCTGAATGCATTTCTGTCTAGTTTATTTTGTAACGTACTGTACAGGGCTTATGCTGAATGCATTTCTGTCTAGTTTATTTTGTAACGTACTGTAGAGGGCTTATGCTGAATGCATTTCTGTCTAGTTTATTTTGTAACGTACTGTACAGGGCTTATGCCGAATGCATTTCTGTCTAGTTTATTTTGTAACGTACTGTACAGGGCTTATGCTGAATGCATTTCTGTCTTGTTTATTTTGTAACGTACTGTACAGGGCTTATGCCGAATGCATTTCTGTCTTGTTTATTTTGTAACGTACTGTACAGGGTTTATGCTGAATGCATTTCTGTTTAGTTTATTTTGTAACGTACTGTACAGGGCTTATGCTGAATGCATTTCTGTCTAGTTTTTTTTGTAACGTACTGTACAGGGCTTATGCCAAATGCATTTCTGTCTAGTTTATTTTGTAATGTACTGTACATTGCTTATGCCGAATGCATTTGTCTAGTTTATTTTGTAACGTACTGTACAGGGCTTATGCTGAATGCATTTCTGTCTAGTTTATTTTGTAAAGTACTGTACAGGGATTATGCTGAATGCATTTGTCTAGTTTATTTTGTAATGTACTGTACAGGGCTTATGCTGAAATCATTTCCCTCTAGTTTTTTTTGTAATGTACTGTACAGGGCTTATGCTGAAAGCATTTCCCTCTAGTTTTTTTGGTTTTATTTAACCTCAGACTGTGAAGTGTGTGAAATAATTATGTCAGTCTTGCAAATGTCTTTTAGTATACAGTTATATACAGGTGTTGCATATAGATGTAAATAAGTTGTTTATATTTCATCCTATCAACGAAGACGTAAGTTACATAACAATGACGTCAAATTCTTTATTTACAAAATACTTTGAAAGTATAATGTACCTACCTGAAAGCATTCATGATGCATACTCTTCACAGCTGATACTCTTTCAAAATATATTGCTGCCGTAAACCTGTTTGACCCCTGGGACACCTTCACCTTAGTTTATCATCTTTGCTTATTAGTACATGAGTACGTTGACCGGATTATATCTAACTTATGCTACAAATTAATATCGAATCTGTGTTACAGATTAATATCGAATCTATGTTACAGATTAATATCGAATCTATGTTACAGATTAATATCGAATCTATGTTACAGATTAATATCGAATCTATGTTACAGATTAATATCGAATCAAAAAAAAAAAAAAAAAAAAAGAGAATAAGAACAAGACTAGGTATGGCTGCCCAGATGTGCTTCATTGCTAAGTCATCGGTATTGTGACATCTACCACGTGCCTCCTTGTAGCATCGTCAGCCCTGTCCTCCATCACTGCAAGTAACGAATTCCTTAATTTTTCCTCCTACCTAATTTGCAAAATCTTCTCATTCTGTCTTAAAGATCCTGTAGAGAAAAGATCGCAGCAAATGCAATCTAGAATTGAGTGTGAAGCAGTTATCAAAGAGTATGGTGTTCTCCAGATGGCATTTTACTACCAAATTTACAATGTTGTGGCAGTGGTATTATCCTGCCAAAGGGCAGTAACCCACTATGAGGAGTATGTCCGTGACGATGAAGAGAAAGCGCTTGAAGGAATAAGTAATAAAGTATGAATATATTACTGATTTCCCGTTAAATTAAAAAAGTATATATACATAATGACATATTTTCTCTGCAGGGTCGTAAGTTCAGTGACTTGAACAAGAAGGAGGTTATTTTTATGGTGGTGTCTGGCGTGTCCCTCGTGGCCTGTCTGGGACTGACTATTCAGCGGATAGTGGTTGTAGACAAATCCTCGTCAGACTTCACATTCACGCTGGTCCTTCTTTTCAACATACGTATGTTAATATTCTAAGAACCCTGGTTGTATTTCATAATAGTTCTGTTCAGTGGATTGCTTTCTTTTCTAACTTTACCCGCATACTTTACATTTTGTGTGACCAAGCATATTAAATGTATTAGCGACACAACAACAATAATATAAACAAAATTTAATACTAACTATTCACACATCTTTATAAATCATTTATCTTAGAGTATTGCATTCAGCCAAAAGAAAAATATTTGAAATTACTTTTTAAAAATACAAAATACACTTTTCTTAATAACACAAAGTTTCTTTTTTCACTCATCAATTAATCATTCTTTTTTTATTTTGTTTTTGTTATTAGCTGAATTTTCACCAAAAAACTACATTTGATAATTATTACAGATTTCAATTTTCCATATGTAAGACATGCTAAAAAGATGCTCATGGTCAATATATACATATATATATATATATATATATATATATATATATATATATATATATATATATATATATATATATATATATATATATATATATATATATATATATATATATATATATATATATATATATATATATATATACCTTTGATTTGTATGAACAATGCATCATGGTCAAAATCCAAGGAGTTTGTTTCAGTTTCTGTCATATCCTTAGTCATAAGTTTTGCTTTTACAGTGTTCTGTTCTTATTATATCGCCAATGGAATTGTATTTGAGAGGCCTTATGAATTGCTGATATTCATCATTGGAGTCATTGTTGTCTGGGTGTACCTAATTATCAACTACGCCATCAGTGATAAAGGACCTTTCAAGCTGGTAAAGAAACACCGTAGAATATTCTCATTTATTAATAAAATAACAACTTCAGCTAGATTATAGTCATAATAAGTAAATATAATTCATTTTATATAGTTTGAGTCCTAAGAAATATAATTTGAGTGTTAATTTCAGTTATTAATTATTCATTTTTTAATATGTTTTAAGCAACAACAAAAGACCACAGACACATTTAGGAAATAGACGACAAGTTCTTTTGGCAGTTATTACGCAGCCTGTTTAAACACAAAGTTGACTTTTTCACAAATGATGCTGCAAGTTACAAGTTTTAATCCAAGATGGAATCGTTTCTTATATTGAGATCGAAACAAGGATTTATCATGTATATATATATATATAATCAAGTAGACTCAATCATTAAACATATTTTTACTGATCTTTGCAAACCACATAGAAAAATAATTCGTTCTTGTACTAGATTAATTATAGACCATCAATAAATATCTCTTACCCGTAATGTAGCTAGCACGCAATGACTGTTTCCTCCCTATTATAACGTGACGATGAGTTGAATTTTGTTCTCCTTATTTGTTTCATTTGATGACCAGTCCCGTCTGATCATAGCATCCGTCCTCAGTCCAATCGTTTTCGTGTTGGGTGGCTTCATTGCCAAGAATTACTATGATTCCGGCAACCTCATATTTAGAACAGTGGGTGCGAACGCCATTCTACAGGGCATGTGCAAAAATATGTTCATGTTGTATGGGTTGCTGAAGCTGGATTTACAGTTAGGGGTAAGTTAGTCATTTACACATTCGTTTTACCCTCTTATAGCCATACGTGATTGAAACAGTATTAAAATTCTGTGTACAGGACAGGAGGTCATGTAATGTAGTAGGTTAATTCATAAGAAATACATTACAGAAAGTATCATTTATAGCCGAATATTTGAGAGCATTTCTGGATTGGAGATTTACAAGCATTGAAATGATACCTACCTAAATGTCTTCATTTGCCTTTAAATAAGAACATTTGTTTTCTATATTTGGCTTGGATAAATTAAATATCCTTTTTTCGTAGCCCGTTCGGGGTTTTAAACGCCCGTCTTAAGTCGCGCGTATTATGTTGTGGGGTTGTCCATCCGTCAGTTCGTTAGTCCGTACATTCGTTAATATTTGCTTTTCCGGACATAACTTTGCATTGGTTGGAGAGATTTTCAAGCAACTTTGCATTGGTTGGAGAGATTTTCAAGAAACTTTGCTCAAGTATGTACCATGACTAGACCATGCCCCCTTCTTCAAGATCAAGGTCATGGCAAGGAAAAATGTAATTCTGTGATTTGTATCCATTTTGAACCACAAGTATTTTAGTGAAGTTGTAGCCAATTATTTATCACGTACAGACAGTCAAAGTCACTAGAGATAAAACATAATTATGAGATTGTTATCCTTATTCAGAGTATATCTTGTGAATCACTGAAGATATTTTAATAATATGTTAGCTAGTTACATATCATGTATAGATGGTGTGTCGCGTACCATAGCCATGCCTCCCATCTCAAGGTGAGGTCACAGCAAAAGGAAATGTAACTTTAATTTGTACTATTGCCTGGAGTGTAACTTCTGAACCGCTGAAGATACTTTAATGAAACTTTTACCAGTTATATTTTATGACTAGACCACAGCCAAATTCCCTGCTACAAGATCAAGGTAACAGCGAAAACAAAATCAACGACCCTAATCCACATATGAGTATAACTTTGAAACAATTGGAGATACTTTAATGACAATGTAACATTTTATATATTTTGACTTGACTGTATCTCACGTATTCACAGTTATACCCCCTGCCTCAATGTCAAGGTCACAACAAGGGATAAAGTAAGTCAGTGCTTATTTCCTTATTCAGGGTGTCGCTTTGTAATCTCTCTCTCTCTCTCTCTCTCATATATATATACATGTATATATATATATATATATATATATATATATATATATATATATATATATATATATATATATATATATATATATATATTATGAAGCTTTACCCAGATCCAGATCTTATCATACAATGATCAAGTTTTTAGTTCAAAGGGCAAAGACATTAATAGGCAAAAGATCATGAGACGGGCGTACCATGTGCTGTTGTAGGTATTCTTGGTCAGTGTCGAATTTAATTGGGTATGATTATGCATTTACTTCCCATGATAATTGTTTTAGAATGCAGAGCCTTGTGACAGCGATAGTTGAAATGAAATAGACATCATAGGTCATAAAATACATTGCCTTTTTAAAATCTTCCCTGGTACTTTTTTTTCCCTTCGCGGATAAGTGACATGCTCTTCTGGAAGGGTATAAATTGAGAGTTACATGTACACTTGTACCACGACTTGTACATGACAGACAAAGTCTTTTCTTGTACCACAACTTGTACATGACAGATAAGGTCTTTTCTTGTACCATGACTTGTACATGACAGATAAGGTCTTTTCTTGTACCACAACTTGTACATGACAGATAAGGTCTTTTCTTGTACCATGACTTGTAGATGACAGATAAGGTCTTTTCTTGTACCACGACTTGTACATGACAGATAAGATCTTTTCTTGTACCACGGCTTGTACATGACAAATAAGGTTTTTTTCTTGAATGTTTGAAGGGGATAATATTTCAATAAATAAATGCTTTTGTTCCAAGTTTGATGAGTAACAGCAGATCGAAATTGAATCTTTTATATTGCTGAATGTATTTGTTACTATTACAGGTATCATTGGCAGTTCTTGTGCTAACAAAGGGAGACGTCCTCTCAACTCGTCAGATCATACTCCTGTGTGTAGTAGGGGTTCTAACCTTGGCTTCATTCCTGTTTGGATATTTTGGGGTAAATATTTTGCATAATTCCCTGATTTTCCTTTTCTTTTATTCCACATGACAACAAAGGGTAAGCTTTCGCCAAGAAGGGAATAATACACCTTTCCGAAATTGACTCTAAGCTCCGCCAGCTAACACTTACATAAGAAAACAATTGCATATGCATTTAAAAAAGTATGAAATTATACAAACGTATTACAGAAGCTAAAATGTCGGCAAGATCAAAATTTGAGCAAAATAAAAGTAGTTTCAGAAGCAATTTAGCTCAAAGTTATTGTATATTTCCTTTATTTTAGTCCAGGCTGGGGGAACATTTCTCCAATATCAACCCAGATTATATTATAACATGATGCAGTTACTCATATCAGGCTTAATATGATTGCCCTCCCATTGGCTTTATATAAATAGAGAAGTAGGTGTTACACATGGTTGATTGACCTGTCGGAATGGTCAATTGTTGTTTGAGCTTTGCATTTTTATTCAGAATTTATATGATTTGGGCAGGTGCATTTCAATTTGCAATGCCAGTCTCCTGAAAGAAATTCACCAATTGTTCTTTTTTTAAATCTTTTTTTGTAGATAAAAATATATTTCTTGCATATTATATACACATGCATCATATTTGCTCATATGAATTGTTTTGTTTGAAAATGTGCATTTATACTATATACTGGTCAAATTTTATAACTGGTGATCTCCAGTTATACTAAACTGGTGATCTCAGTTATACTAAACTGGTCATCTCCAGTTATACTAAACTGGTCATCTCTAGGTGTATTAAACGCATCCATTTGAAATTTAAATTTGTAGCAGAAAAGGATGAGCTTGAGAAGTAGAGTTTTTTATAACTCGTTGATGTGTACCCTCTTCAGAAAGAAATCTCAACAAGAATAAAGTTATATAGCCAGTCTTTAAAACCTATAAAACCACCCCCAGCATAACCACATATATTTGCTTATAAGTCGGGTCCAGCTGCAAACAACATAAATCTATGATCTGCTGTCACATAATGCTCTGGCAGATCAGGGTCTGTTTTGGTTTATTCTACTGGTTACTGGGAACAAACTGCATAGACCCAGATCTGCTGGCGCAAGATGCGATAGCAGATCTGGGTCTGTCAAGTTTGCAATTGGACTTTGATTATAAGCGAGTATAGACAGTACTTATGGCAAGGCAGTTCTTGCACATATAATCTTCACTGACGAATACAATTGACGTTGATTTGATTGTAAAATATTAAGTGACTCGCTGTATAGGTGACCGAATACATAATAGGTACAATACTAAATATTTTATGCACATAACAACAATGCATTTTCTCCTTTTTTTAATTTTTGTTTCCTCTTTATTTTGTTTTTGTTTAAATCTGACAGTATATTCTTATTTGTAGGTTCGGCTAGAAAACAAGAAGTTGATGTATATTTATGCAACACTCTGGATCTGTTTGCCTGCTTACACAATATACAGCATCATTCAGGTACTTCACTACTTGAAACAATTCAATAAAGAAACACAATTTCTGCACCTTGATATGGTCAAATTAATAATATGCTTATGCAAGACCATTTGTAGAACTATGAATTTACAGAGCAACGTATGTTGAATTTGTCAGAGTTTAAATGCTGGTAGTATGTACCTGGTCACAAATCTGAAACCCAGCCGAGTTTCACCAATATTTGATTGGTTGAATTTAAGTCAGAGGATGACTGGATTTTAGACTTTAGTTCAAACGTAGATTTGTTGGGGAAATTAAGGCCAGATTCTCCTCCTTGGCGTTTCCTTTATATTTTATTATTGTAATTTATACATTGTATTTTGAATAATTTTTGAGATAAACTTTATATTGATTGCCGGCTTAAATGTATTATTCTGATAGTACGTTCTGGTGTACTTGAGCCATAACTGGATCAATGCACTTTAACAATCAATGTCCTTTTCAAAAGGTACACATAACTGAAGATATATCACATTAAAAGTGAGGGGCTGTATTTTTAAATGAGCCAGACCAGATGTCCTTAATATTCAATTTTTCCAAGTGTCTGCTCTTTTTTATTTCTATTACATCTAACTGCACCAACATCATGGTTCTGAGTCTTTGTTATTAGTTATATTTAGCCTCCTGCTCACCTCAGAAATATCACCCTATTTTTTTTAAAACAGGTAAATGCTTATTTGTCCTTAATCAATATTTATACGTAAAAAAACAACAACTAATATTCGGACCGGTAATAAATTGCCGCGTTAGGAGACAAAAGGAGGCAATGCAATGATGTTTGGAAGCGCTGTAAATCATTTGGAAAATGCAGTAAACCATGATTAGTAATTTTGCTTGAAAATTGCAGTTTTTCAGAGCACTATTACATTTTGGACTTCAAAGACAAGATAAAATGTATTTGGGAGATAGTTAACAAATTCCGAACAAGAAGGCTATCGATTAAGGGCGTCATCTGAAAGCAATTCGCTTAGCGGATCTGATGGGGAATAATAGTAGGATATAAAAGAACAGGGCTGAAACAAAGGAAATTGTCAAATTCCAACAAAAGAAGAGACATAGATAAAACAATTGAGCTGATAGTTTCACATGAAAGTGATTGTTGCACCTTCAACTGGACATTAAATACATTTCCAAGACTACGTTGCACCTCCCTCTACCTTTATTAAATTAGATTTTTAACAAAGGGTAGGGGAGATAACACTTATGCCATATAAAAGAATAACAACTGAAGAATGTAACATTGCGTTACAAATATTCTTTTTTGTCCATTATAAACAGCAGATCAGACTAGGATAACAATTACATACAAAGTCATACAATATTACAACACGTGTAAACGGCACATCTAATAAGAAATAGACCGCTCAGAAACAATTTGCATATGGCAAGCTATAATAAATAAAAGATAATAAATAAAAGATTTGTGTATTGACATATCTTGCATCCTAACTCCTCGGAGAAAATTAATAACTTCAAAATTAATGGCCGTCACAAAAGATGTGCAGGAAGCAGACAGAGATAAAGTGGAAAATAAAATCCAATCAAAATCAGATAATTTATAGGGGGATAGGGTCGTGACTTGAAATACATGTTAGAAGATTAAGTATCATTACATATTCATTTAATCTTACATGCTTGATCTGGCGTTCGATACATCTGTTCAATCCGTATTTCCGTAGCACACACCCAGATTGGAACTACTTAGATGTCTTCTTTGACATCCGTGCTTAGATATTTTTAGATGCAGTGAAACAGATTTGTGTAAATCCCAATTCTCATTGAGTTCCATTCATACAGTAACGCTAAAAATATTTAGAAAGCGTAAAGGAGGGGGTATGTGATAAATACAAAACCGCATTCGTGTTTTCTTCTGAGCTAGGGGAAAGAACTCGTTTGATATGGTTTATGAATGCGTCTTGGCATGAAGGCCTCGACGTATTCCCACAGCATATCAAATTCATTCTTTCGCCGACTAAGAACTGAATACGTATGCTGTTTGAGTATTTGTTATACAATGATTTAATAGGATGTAATCAAAGCTTTATCTATAGAAAAGAGACATGAATGCAAAACGAATTTTGATGAAGTTTAATGTCGATGATTGATATCAACAATATTTCTACAGGAATCCACCACTATAATATTATCTTGCTATCCAATTTAAAAGAAAACATGTGAGCCCAATGTTGTACAACACTACAGAAGTCCAGCACTGTAATGTTCTCTTGCTATCCAAGATACGATAAAACACGTGAGCCTTATGTCGTACAACACTATATAGGAGCCCAGCGCTATAATATTATCTTGCTATCCAATATACGAGAAAACACTTGAGCCCTGTGTCGTTCAATACTGCAAAAGTCCAGCACTGTAATGTTCTCTTGCTATCCAAGATACTTGAGCTCTATGCTTTAAAACACTGCATGAACCCAGCACTATATTATTCTCTCTATCCAAGATACTTGAGCTCTATGCTTTAAAACACTGCATGAACCCAGCACTATATTATTCTCTCTATCCAAGATACTTGAGCTCTATGCTTTAAAACACTGCATGAACCCAGCACTATATTATTCTCTCTATCCAAGATACTTGAGCTCTATGCTTTAAAACACTGCATGAACCCAGCACTATATTATTCTCTCTATCCAAGATACTTGAGCTCTATGCTTTAAAACACTGCATGAACCCAGCACTATATTATTCTCTCTATCCAAGATACTTGAGCTCTATGCTTTAAAACACTGCATGAACCCAGCACTATATTATTCTCTCTATCCAAGATACTTGAGCTCTATGCTTTAAAACACTGCATGAACCCAGCACTATATTATTCTCTCTATCCAAGATACTTGAGCTCTATGCTTTAAAACACTGCATGAACCCATCATTATAGTATTCTCTCTATCCAAGATACTTGAGCTCTATGCTTTACAAAACTGCATGAGCCCATCATTATAGTATTCTCTTGATATTCAAGATATAAGACAACACTTGCGCCCCATGTCATGCAACACTACAGGAGCCAGGCACTTGTGTCATATGTTGTACAACACTACAGGAGCTCAGCACTATATTATTCTCTTGCTATCTAAGATATAAGGAAACACTTGAGCCTCATGTTGTACAACACCACACGAGCCCAGCACTCGAGCCGTTTGTTGTACAAATGCTACAGGGGAACACTGCATCTGAGCCCTATGTCGTACAACGCTACAGTAGCACTGCTCTAGAGCCCTGTGTCATACAGACTCTACAGGAGCCAAGCACTATATAATTCTCTTGCTTTCCATGATATGAGAAAACGCTTGAGCCGTATGTTGTACAGCACTTCAGGAGCCCAGCACATAATCCGTATGTTGTACAAAACAACAGGAGCCCAACACTTAAGCCTGATGTTGTACAACATAACTACAGGAGCTAAGCACTGTAAATACTCTCTTGTTATCCAAGATATGAGAAAACACTTGAGCTTTATGTAGTACAGCACTACAGAAGCCCAGTACATGGTCCCTCTGTTGTACAACACAACAGGAGCCCAGCACGTGAGCCCTATGTCATACAACACAGCAGTTTCTGCACTGTAAATATTCTCTTGCTATCCAAGAAATTAGAAAACACTTGAGCTCTGCGTAGTACACTACTACAGGATCTAAGCACTATAAAGTTCTATTACTATACAAGATATGAGAAAACACTTGAGTTCCATTGTGGGACAACAGTACAGGAACCAAGCACTATAATGTTCTATTGCTATACAAGCTATGAGAAAATACTTGAACTCTATGTAGTACAACACTGCAGGAGCCCAGCACTATAATCTTCTCTTGTTATCTAAGGTACAAGAAAACACACGAGTTCTTTGGAGTACAACACTACGGGATTGGACCAATGTACTAATCTGTTGCTATCTAACATACGACAAAGCACTTGAGCCCTATGTTGTGCAACACTGCAGGAGCCAATCACTATACTATTCTCTTTCTATCCAAAATATATAAAACACTTGAGCCCTATTTAGTACAATTCAAAATGAGAATGTCATGCAACACAAGATATTACAAAATACTTGAACCCTATGTCGTATAACATAAGATATTTGTCGTACAACACAAGATATGAGAAAACACTTGAGCCCTATGTAGTACAACACAAGATCTGAGAATGTCATACAACACAACATATGAGAAAACACTTGAGCCCTATGTCGTACAACACAAGATCTGAGAATGTCATAGAACACAAACTATGAGAAAACACTTGAGCCCTATGTCTTACAACACAAGATATGAGAAAACACTTGAGCCCTATGTCTTACAACACAAACTATGAGAAAACACTTGAGCCCTATGTCTTACAACACAAGATATGAGAAAACACTTGACACCTATGTAGTACAACACAAGGCACGAGAAAACACTCTAGATATCTATGGTACAATATAAGATATGAGAAAACACTTGAGGCCAATGCAGTACAACACAATATATGAAAATGTCATACAACACAAGATATGCGAAAACACTTGAGCCCAATGTCGTATATCACAAGATATGAGAAAACACTTAATCCCTACATCAGACAAGACAAGCATATTATAATGACTGATGACTGCTTTGAAAATGATTTTGAAACTTAACACTTACATTAAAATTATGATATTCTGGTTTTGTATGTAGATTCACAGTGGCGTCTTACACTGATTGATCGGAAACAGATATGACTTAACTCCATTATTGAAAAAAGTGTGTTTTAAAAAAGATATCATACTAACTGTAAATTTTAAATTCCTACACATTTTGAATAGTTCATCAGAAATATCTACAGTGCTTGCAATGAATAATGTTATTAAATATTAGGAACTTCATTATTCCAGGCAGCAGAAAGTATGAGGTGTATGTGCCAGAGTCATCATAGTACACACAGGCTTAGATGTTGTGACAGAACCAAATCACGTAAGGGGCTTGAATTTAGGATATATCCCTATACATGTTCTAGTTCTAGAATCCTAGAGAGAAGGGGTTGGCGGTGATAGTAATGTTACATTATATATATTTGAGAAGTCGCCATTTAGGTACAGTAACGTGGTAACGTGACGTAGATATAATAATGTATGCATGTATGTCACATATGTTTTCACCATTCCAGACAGCACAAGAACTGCATGAAAATACAATACCTGCCGGACGGGACTCTCTGGGGGTTGTCACATTCACCTGCTGTGCCCTTAGCATTTGTATCAGAGTTATCATAGTCTACTTTGGCATTCAGGTTTACCGTAGTTTCGGAAATGGATTAAACGAGAAAGGTAAGGAGCTGAAGGGGAAGAACTTATTATCTTAAAATTGAAACATAATTATTTTGTTGATGCATTATTAAGTGCTCCATGAGTGGGATAGCCCAACACCTGGGCCTCCTCCAATTCTAGATTGAGCCCCTCCAGTGTTCTAATTGAATTGTTCGTCGGGTTTGTTCTCTCCCCCCCCCCCCAAAGCATCATCATGTTGATATAACTTGCCTCTCCTAGTAGCAAGCGACAAAGTGTGGCATGTTTGTTATGGACTTCCTGAAAGACACTTGTAAATGATTAATATTCCTTGCTGGGGTCCATTTGTAGGTCAGTCACCCTTTAGAAGGTTATCTCCATATTTATATATGAAACTCTAAACATTGTGTACAAAGCGAAGCACGTGAATCATAAATAGAGAACAATACTATTTATGTTTGCATTGGTTATCTATAATTAGCGCTTACTTGTCCTTCATGAAAATAATGAGCTGCTTGTGTGTTTGATGTCCCTCACTAACTCTTAGGGAAGGACCAATTTATTTTCGGAGCGGTCGGGGCTGCGACATTTGTTCAAACCAGGATTCGTTTTTTTTTTACCTCAAGATACTTTTTTCCAACTAATATAATTAATATAATGGATACACTTAATTTTCTTTTCTACAAATCAGAGCAAAAATATTTTTTCAAGCTAATTAATGGTCGAAACTACTTTTAACAAAAATCGCAGGCCCGCCCCTACCCCACCCCGAAATTCATCATCCTGCAAAAAGTCGCCCTTACATGCAAGTAGAATGTACAGATTAGAGCATAATTGTAAATTATCATTTTACCTTCGATGTTATCTTTCTAAAGCTGTGTGTAGACAAGGATGACCAGTGTAAGTATACCAAGCGAAACAAATACTGGCGTTATATTCTTTTGAACATATGCCATGTGACCCATGTACAGTTAAATGAGCATGGCTTCTGTGTTGCGAAAAAGCTGTTTTTCCGTAATATAAAGTTCAGTTGATATAACATCCAAGTGTAAGACACGTCTATATTTTAAATTGTTTTTAAAACTTCTCTTTAAACAAACTAACCAAAATTAAAGAAGTTTATAAAGGAAAAAAAATTGAATGAGACAAATAGCAGTTCCATCTGGGTTTCGAACTTCCACACCTTGTTATGGAGCGTAAATATATGAAACATAGAGCTTAAACGTTGCCACTGGCATTTGTGTGATATGTTAATGAAACATTAAACAAAAGAACTGTTATGTAAGTCAGTTACCAACCTCATCTATTGCTCTTCAGTGAGCTTGCATGTCTATCAAATGCACAAGAAAACCTCTTTAGTTCGCCCAGTTTGGTTTTCTTATGCACGCACTGGGGCTTCATAAACCTTGAAGACCCATGACTCGGAAATCCTGCGCTACATGATCTCGGGTCCAGTATTTTTCGATACTCAGTTAATAACCTATACGTACTGCACTGTCTCTACTTTACAGACTTTACGTGACATCATGATCTATTTTGTTTTAACGTCACTCAGCTAAAGTGGCATTTTCACTATTTTGATACAAGTTAAACTTCAACGTTTTTGCACTAAATCATAAGACAATTATAGACCTTTATTAGATGATTATAAAGTTTTATGAACCAGTATGATCATCATTGGTTGATATGAAGTTTTATGAACCAGTATGATCATCATTGGTTGATATGAAGTTTTATGAACCAGTATGATCATTATTGGTTGATATGAAGTTTTATGAACCAGCATGACCATCATTGGTCAATATGAGGTTTACTAGTTCATAAAACTTCATATTCACCTCAATAAAAGTCAATAATTGGATATTAGTATACGTTTTACATATATAAAATTGTGATATGGAGATATGAACCTAAATAACACAGTAGATACATGATAAAAGAAACGCTAACGTCTATTGCTTAACGTGACAGTATACCATCACAACCCTGATCGTCGGTATTCACCTCTTCCCTGAAAGCATAAAGCACTAAATCTTTGCTTCTGACAGGTAAGTTCATTAAGGATATGGGAGGGTTTTGGACAAGCCAGTAAAATCAATTTTAAAGAAAACATTCAGCAGTAAAAGAGAAAAAAATAGCAACAATATAATTGTAATAGTTTGATGAGTATATTTAAATTTTGTCTTAAAATATATATGTTTTAATTGTCATTGCAACTGTACAATATGACAAAAGATCTACCATTCATACAATTTTGATTGATACATTAGATGATGTTTCTCACACAGACACCTTTACAGAGTGTGAAAACCATATGATGATGAGATTAACTTATTTTTACTTTATCAACCTATTCTTTCAAATAGTCACATTTTTGACAGCGAGTGTTGTACACTTTTGCAAAAGAACAATAATGCTGCCCCCATATTGTAATGAAAAGAACACCACAAAAAGCAAGGAAAGCTTCATGATAGAAGCGTTAATATCAATAGTATTGCACACTCTAATAAGTTTGTGAGACGATTTGTGACAGGTTGGCATGAATGGTACTTCGATAAAACAAAATGGAAAAAAAAATTACTTGTTGATATATAAAACGGTTTCAAAATTTAGAGTTTATCCTTTATTGCTGATAAGGAAAATTGAGTTGTGTTTTCCGAAAACCCTCCGGTGTCTTAAATTGTATTGTAAATTGCGATTATAGGTAAGTTGATCTCACCTCTCTGGGTGAATCATTATTCAGCTAACCGTTAAGGGGAGTATCTTTTGCACTTGATGTCACAAGTTTATATAGAGTCTGTATCCTTAAATGAGGCTGGAACAACTTCCTCTTTAAACAGTCCAGTCAGTCTGAACCATTTTAACAGAGATCCAGGCACATTTGTGCCAGAAATAACAATTTTGAAATTGACCACTGATTATTGTGGAAAGTCTTTAATCTTTTTCAAAGAGACTTCTTTGTAGTTCTAAATTAATTTCACACATCATTCTTGCATCTACACTTCACCCGTTCGTAAGTATGTATGTAGTAGCGTTTTACGGCACCTCAGCAAAACAGTGTCTACATGGCGCCAACTTATAAGGTAATGCTAGAAAAATGTAAAAATGTATTCCATAAAAATGTTGGAAACAAATCCCTCCAAATAAACGTAAAGATGAAGTACAACATGAAATATAAAATGTAAAGATGCTAAAATTCTGTAAAATGTATAATTAGAATTATCGGCAAAGCTAAAAGTAGAAACAAAGAATTCAAATCACATTTTGTCATATTTACTGAATTCAGCACGGACCTTATAAGATAGTACAGCTGATGCAGTTCTTAACGATACTGATCCAATAACTAGAGATAGCAAAAATAGAAGAACATGAAACTCATCAAAATATGACTACAAAATTTCACTTTGATGTATCTCACATTAAAAGGCTGAGACTGCACAAAGGACTCCTCCCTACGATTATAAAAGCATCAAACAACAATCTCACAAAGATCAATCCTTTCATACTGAATTTAAGATTGAAAATTCGCTTCAGACATCATTTGTCTCAGCGGCATATTGATTTTATGGCTATGGAAAAATAGTTTGAAAAACTTCATCCCCGAATAAACTTCATCTTAATTAGTCTTAATTAGTCTTAATTAGTGTCAGAAAAGTGTCCATAATAGACCAGGCTTCGATGTCAGAATGAATTTGGTTTGTTAACTTTCTCCTTGTCCATTAACATAAATTGATTAATGCAATCAGCTAAATCATATTTCACAATCTGCCCAAATTGGAAACCACAACAATTGATGCCCTATATACATATTGCTGCTGATATTCATTCTTTGGAAGTTTTGATACTGATAGATCTCAAGCTATAATATATTGCATTTAGTATTATTATCCCCCAACTCATCAGAATTTGCTGAAATTCCAGCATAAACAGAGATTGTGAGAAAGTGATCTTCAGAAATTTAATGTACCGGCTTTAGAGGAAAATATAATATGATACGATACTGTAAGAAGTTAAAGGACATATCTAGATAATTATACCTTAAATTGATCATTATTTAAAAAGAAGTTTTCAAAAAATTTCCTTCGCTACTATAATCTACATTATTTACCTCATAACGAAGGTTGTAGGGTTTGTTTATGAAAGAGTCTTCAAGACTATGAAATGCTTGGGGCACCTTTTGTACAATTGATACTTCTCTTGAACAATATACACTTTCAGTTGAAACCCAACAACTAATTTTAAAGTACATTTTTTTTAAAGCGGATGTTCAGTTGGATATATACTTGTGTGTTACTAATTCAAAGTTTTACCGTGCCAAAATGTAGATTTAGTTGCTAATAATCTTAATTGTTGGAAAGTCAAATGTATGTGTTATATTGTTTACGGTGATATGGCGAAAATTACTGTTGATAGTGTACAATGGTGGCGGGAAGAAACAAAGCTTATTTTCTGTCCAAATCTGTGTGAAGCAAACGTAACTGTCGTACCTGTAAAATAGGTTTGTCTGTATAGGTGAGAGTTTGCAGATGGTGGATGTTTATGGATTTTATTTTGGACCTATGTATTTAAAACTCTTAGGAGTACTGTCAAAAATAAGTTTGCATCTCGTGGAAGGTAAATATCTTCTAAAATTTCTTGAATGAAGATTACAAATTAAATTTTCCCCCATTTTGTCGAAGTAAATCAAATTTATCATTTGCAGAAGGCCAACCGTACTTAATGCCTAATATAATTCATCATTAGTACGCCGACACGGAAAGACTTTGTTCATTTTATGCTCAAGCTAAATGTACACAGTCTAATGAGGTTGCAACAACATATCAAACCGTCAATCAATTGAAGTACATTTCATTTTCATGACATTTTCAGTATATCAGTTCTGTATATGCATTATTATTGATATATTTGTTGATGCTGCTTTTATTATGTCTTTTTATTGAAAATGTTGGCGAAAAGGATTGTGTTCTTATTCTGAAACATTCTTGATGGATAATTTATCAATCTTTGCAATTAATTTGCTGCTCTGTTATCATGGTAATCACGAAGTATTTTGGGCGACTGCCTTGATTTGAAGTAAAAATAATTGCCAAATAAGAATTTCAGAATATGTCATCTGTTCTTATTCTGAAAGTTATTTATCATTAATAATTGCTCTTGTTTTTCTACGAAATATACATTTGCACACCTTATAAACACACTCTTGTTAAAAAACATTTTATTTATCTTATATCTTCTTACATTTGTTTTAGATTATAGTATGTATTATCAGCGGCATTTTACTTTTCAAAATGGAGGAACAACCATTGGAAGGTTTTGAATTAACATGAGAGGGTTATTCTAAACATTTTTGCTCGGTCTACTTACAGTTTCCACAAACTCTGACGTTAAAATTAATGTTTGACGAAATATTTTTTTATATCATCTGTAAAAGACGCCATTGCAAGATGAATTTGTTTAAAACTGTGTATTAAAAGGTTATTAAAATTAAGGCAATTCATCTACAGTCTTAGATGCTCAGGCTTTGAATTTTGTATGTATATTTGCAATTTTGTAATTTGGATATATATATTTGCAATTGTGTAATTTGGTATGAATATTCGCAATTGTATAAATTTGGTATGCATATTTACCATTCTGTAATTTGATATATATATTTGCAATTGTGTAAATTTGCACATGTGTGGAGATGTAATTTGGCATTGTTCTTACATGGCTTTTACTACTACTACTAATAATAATAATACATGTAATAATAATAATAGAGGTAACTCACTTGTTTATCTCTCCTGATACATGCCCTGCTTATTACAAATTACTATTTCAGAATTTGTAAAATTCGATATAAGGTAGTTCTCCAATAATATGCCAACATCCTTACACATTCTTTGATAGAAACTCATGCCGATATTCATATATGCTCCCAATTTTTTGATTATTTCTAAACACAACTTCATCTGTTCTCGCTTAAATAGACAGTTTGCTCTTAACCTAGTTTCATGAGCGAACACACAGCAGTGAAAACTTTAGTTGAAAAAAATGCATTTGTCTTGAAATCTGTTTGCTTATATTAACCGAATGTTTCGTGTGAATACTATTTCCCAGTTATGTTATCTGCATAGCAAGCTATTTAGTTGAAAAATAGACAACCAGTACATGCATGCATGTGCACACATATACATACATACACACATATATACTAATGTAGGTACCAAAGTTTTGGTGCTAGAGCTTCTTACACACCTACACATACGTCCATACATACATATGTACTTTGTCATCAGAACTTACTTACTTTACCTAAACTGATCAGTTAGGTACATAACCGAAACTAACTTCACCTGACTTAATTTTGCCTTACTAACACTAAACTAACACAATCTAACCTAACTTACTCTTGCCTAACCTAATTCTCCCGAATTCTAATTGAACTAATATTGGGAGCCGCGCTAGCTCAGTTTGTAAAGCATCATACTTGTAATCAAAGTGTCACAGATTCGATCCCTACCCAGGCTGCCTTGGTGTGTCCTTGGGAAAGGCACCTAGCTCCCATTTCCTCAGCACGATATAGCCAATAATATGTTAAAAGTGCCGTTAAAACCAACAAACCAAACCAATCAACTAATATTACAAATCTCAATGTAACATGATATAACATAAGATAACGCAACATAACATAGCATGCCATAGCACAACAAAACATACCAGTAATATGAAACGAAAACACATATTTCAATAGTTTCCAAGTTATGACCTGACATTTCTTGGGAATGACCCAGTGGTCTTAGTCGAAACCCACCTCTGATATATGTGGACACTTGAGTTGTTGATCAAACAAACCAGTTCACACATATATGAAAGACTAACAACTCCTGTAAAACCACCACACCCCCTAGTCATGTCCCAAAAATGTTCACATGATAATTTTCCATTTATGTGTAAAATATTTACACACATATGCAAATTTCCACGTGTGTATACCAGTGCATATAACGGCATATATTATAGCCAAGCTGCACTTCAATAAACCTGATTTTAAAAAATAATTGAATATCACATGAATCCTTTATATACGCTTGTTCTAAACCTTCCAAAAAGCAAAAAATTGTGTTTTCTTCCTTTTTACAAAGAACACTCTTTTAAACAGTTTATGGTGCTCAAGACAGTTCGAAGACTGCACGTAAGACATTGGAAGGATGTGAACCTGCCTTGACAATTAACTGATGGATATAATGGATTGAAAAGCTCAAAAGATTCACTGACAGGCAAAGAAGAAATTTACTATTTCTACAGCACCAGAGAAAACCATCTGAAGACATGCTAATCAAAAAATATAACTATGATGTGCTTTACTAATATTGAAACTAGTTGTATCTGGTTTATGATTTAAATACGTTCATTGAGTATATGAAAGAGATTGAGGTGTCAGTGAGACTTCTAGGGGAGAGAAAGTTTGTCAATTGTATGGATGAAGTGCATGCATTACATGCATATGTATGTGTGTATGTATGTATGTATGTATGTATGTATGTATGTATGTATGTATGTATGTATGTATGTATGTATGTATGTATGTATTTATGTATGTATGTATGTATGAAAACCAACATTATCTCTCTGTTAAACATAACTGTTGTATTTACATTCCTGTTGTGTTTTCATGCATTGTTAGTGACACATGTCTTCAGTCACAATGTAACGTATTTGTCTTGATGTGTGCATTAATAGCCATGATTATCTCAAGTTGCCACATATGTATAAAACATGGCTTTGGGTTTACATAGGTTAGGCACATGTGACGCATACATGTTTGAACATATGTAACTTATCACAAGAGTAAAACACATATTAAAGCTTAATTCCCTCGTAAAAAAAATAGTAAGTTGAGATAGGTATGATATAGTTCTATGTTCATAGTGAAGAACAATGAAAAATATTTTTGCAAAAAGGTACACCAGAGTTAAGAAAAGGCTAGGGGGTCAGACAGACAAAATAACACGTAAATAGGCAAGCAATTTACAGTGCGTTGTTCGTCATGAGCACGGAAACAATCAGACGAATAGGTCATTGTGGCACATGCAACTGTATGAAGTAGACACATAATTAATTTGAGGGTTGCGAGAACCAAGTGCTGTCACTGTCCCAATGTCACCACCAGAAGAGTTGTGCCCCACTTAAAACCTGTTCCATGTTAAAAAAAATTAACATTCGCAACTTAGAGGTCAATCCTATGGATCATACCTCGAATTTAAGAAACAAGGATTGACTGAGAAGTTGCGAATTCATCGAACTATTTTTTTCAGTCGCAACTTCTCATTCAATCCTACGGTCAATGCAATCGTATAAATAGCCGAAGTGGTCCGAATTAACTTACAGCTTCGTTTTTGCAAAGAAATGTCCGGCAAACAAAATGAATGATTTTTCGGTTAATTACTGCGCCAACATACATCTGAGGTATATTTGTGTCTCGCAGGAATATCTCAGGTAGTTTTAATGAAAGTACAATAGAATAGACCAGACTGGAAATCAAAACAATGATCTGGACATGATGTATGTCTGCAATCTGGATTGCGTTTTAGTGTTTGTCACGATGAATATCATTTCGCCAGTACCCGGCCTAATGGGCTCTGTGCATCATGGGGAAACAAAATGAGGGGATTCCATATTTTCACTAAGATGGAGGATGCCAGTTATCTGCGGTCTCATGAGTACTGGAAGTGTGACGCAGTTGTCAGCGAAAAATATTGTTCGGCATAATCGCTCTTCAGATGTTTTTGTGATCTTGTTTCAGATGTATTATAACCTTAACTCATTTTCTTTTCATAATAAGTATGGTTACCAAAACAAGAAATTAATGGTAAACAATTTTTCTGGTTGCAGCGCCAAATATCCCCTCTTCCTACTCCAAGAAAAGTGAGTCTAGTTTTCGAAACATTCACGTCACTGAATGTAATAGATGCTAGTTTTAGTGTACAAACATTGGGTCCCTAAAAACTTAACAAGCTGCATTGTGAGATTTGGGTGGATTTTGCTGTTAAGATCAAGTCATGAGCTACCAAGAGTACACTCATAATAATTTCAAATTGGTTTTGCAAGAGAATCCAGATTTACACATAAGAAATTCACCTGTTTGTACACAAGGAAAAAAAAAAAGTAAAACACAATTTTGTCCAGTTGATAGTTGGAACATGAACATTAAATGTATGCATATGTACAAGGCTTAGATATGGGACAAACGCATATTTAACATATATGAGAATTTTTATTTAATTGTGTGGGCTATATATTAACATAGATATGCAATATGTGAAACTGGTGTGGCAATTTGTTTTTTGCGTGTATACATTGTTTTTGCGTTCAAGCATCATTATAAATGTCTATAAAGCAAATTATCAAAAGCTGATCATAATTATAAATGTCTATAAAGCAAAATATCAAAAGTTGATCATAATTATAAATGTCTATAAAGCAAATTATCAAAAGCTGATCATCATGTAAATGTCTATAAAGCAAAATATCAAAAGCTGATCATAACTATAAATGTCTATAAAGCAAAATATCAAAAGTTGATCATAATTATAAATGTCTATAAAGCAAAATATCAAAAGCTGATCATAACTATAAATGTCTATAAAGCAAAATATCAAAAGCTGATCATAACTATAAATGTCTATAAAGAAAAATATCAAAAGTTGCTCATAACTATAAATGTCTATAAAGCAAAATATCAAAAGTTGATCATAACTATTAATGTCTATAAAGCAAGCTATAAAAACTGATCATCATGTGAATGTCTTTAAAGGAAAATATCAAACACTTATCATAATCATAAATGTCTATAAAGCAAAATATCAAAAGCTGATCATAATTATAAATGTCTATAAAGCAAACCATCAAAAGTTGATCGCCATGTAAATGTCTATAAAGCAAACTATCAAAAGCTGATCATCACGTGTTCCTTTCTAAGCTGCATACACTGAATAGTTTGCGACATATTCATGCATATACACCCCATCTCTAAAGGGGAGACAACTTTGCAAAACTTTAAGAAACTTTGATGAAATGTAGTCAGATTTATCTCATGACTAGACGACTTGTTGCATGCTTTAAAGTCAGGTCCCTAGCTCAGAAAAATGACAGCTAGGGAAAATTAACTGTATGACCTATATGGAACTTGTTTGTATGCTTTGTCTGATCATTTTGAACTACTAGAAATATTGTGAAGAAACTGTATCCATATATGCATTATGACTTTAAGGCCTGTCACGTGTATTGTCAGGCCCCAAGCTCAAAGGTCAATGTCATTACAAGTGAAATGAATCGTGAAATTGACAATGATAAACAACTCTGTCACTAGCACACTCTTACAATGAAAGAAGCTTATCGTGACCTATCTTTCATGTTTTACTGGTTTTGGTTAAGTTGTTGCGTTTATCTCATGACCATCTGAGTTCTTGGCATGCTATATGCATGATATCGTACATAGAACCATGAATCTTGGTGAGTGCATGCATTGATAAGTTCCACATCCTTATTGCGAAAGAAGTCTCAGGGATATATATTTATGCTTCAATGACTTGGTTCAAATTTTGTGTTTAAAGTTCATTTATTGAGTGCTGTTTATATTCCACTAATCATAAAACTTAATAATTGGATGAATCTCTGTTAGTACTACGCCCTTCCAACCAAACATGGTCACTGTGACCTAGATTTTATGCTTTACTAACATGGGTTAAGCATTTGTGTTTATGATCACATATAATCTTCCATGCTATATACAACCTATCCTACTTAGAAATTTCTTTCTGACCACTGCAGTTGGTTGTAGGAATAAATATGTTCATTCAATGGTAAACTTTCCATATTAATGACTTTACATTGTATATTGTGATAGATTACCCTCAACAAGTTAATTATGTATTGTACATGTGAATATAAGTATTGGAATTAGATAAGTGGACTGACTGCAGCATGTCTTTCATGTGAGACCTCATCTGTAGTGGCTAACCAAAGTAATTATTGATGCACGAGCAATGTACTGCTGGTTGTCACTCCAAGGTTACTCACAGCTTGTGACTTTTATCCAGTAAAATATGTCTTCTATTGGTGGACAATGATACTAGCTTCTTAAACAATAATGTTTGAAAACAAAACTATAAAACAAAATTAAATCTCTGATTTTTATCAATTCATTATTGTACTTCTACTTTGATATAATAGAAAAGAGTGTTCTTTTTATTGTTTTATGTCTTTTTATGCCCTGATACAGTAGGCGGATAGGCAGATAGGTTGGTTGGTTGGTTGTTTGTTTGGTTTAATGGTATGTCAGCACAATACTGGCTATATGGTGCAGATTATAAGTTAACATTGTAACAATATTAAATGTTAAAATGTAAAGAGAAATTATTGCAAAAAGCTTTAAATAAGGGCCAAGATTTGGTTGTCAAGATTATTTTAGTCTCAGCTTATTTTCTGCATGGCGATTCATATCTACAATGGCTACCGGAGACTATTAAAAACTTTGCAGAGGTGAGCTATGTAATCTTTGATTATACTCTGGTTTTGTATATTCCAACAGCTGATATTTACCTGTATCAGTTATCAAATAATAATTATCATTATTGTAAATACAAATTATTACACAAACACAGATTAATCTGTGTGAACTATCCTTGTCAATATAACACTCTTTTCGCATAGTATGTATCACTGTCTGATTGTATTAGAGACGATTGTGGCAGCTACTCGGAGGTTCATTAATGTCAAAGAAGGGTAATTTATTATTTGAAATCAAAATATAAATGGACATAACGATGTTTTAAAGACAAATTATTCCTGGATATGTTGAAACCAATCTACGAAATACCATTCATCAACCTTGATCTCAGCCCAAGAAATATTATGTCAGACCATGTATTTAAAACTTGACAAAGATATTGTAGAAAATTATATGCTACACGAAATATATTCACTTGAAATTACAACGTGATTACTTTGAGCAATTGACATTGCATTTTTGTGACAAGTATGAAATCATCTATTTCCACATGAAGATAAAAATTTGAAACTAATACCTGGTTCAATTCCAAGTATATTTACTGTTTATGTTGTGAACGGGAGATATTAAAACCATACATACATAATTTTTGTTTATTGTGGTATGGACGAATCATACATGGTCCTGCTGGGACATCTTGGTAGTTGTCTTACTTCAACTTAAGCTAACAGCAACTGCACGTGACAAAGCCAGCATTCGTTATGTCAGCTAGGCAACTAAAAATTTGATCTGTGGCCAGAAAAACTACAGCATGATGACAATACACTCTTCAGGTATTCTATTTTAAATTGACATAATTTTTCTCAGATCATTGTGGGTGATACGGATGACCTGTTATCATAACACTGCTTTAGTATCATACCAATAAGAACGTTTTGTTAAAAACATTAACACGTTACAATTCGTATCCATATTTACTTTCAGAAAATCGAGTAATTTTTATGGTTTTTCTGTAGGCTTGACTGCAGAAAGAGAAGCCACCAATATACCTACAACTTAAGCAGAATTATACATGATCGCTTTTATGTATTTTACAGCATATTTGATAAGATTCTAAGGCAATGGTAATTTGTATTTGAATTTGTATGCATAGTGTATATATTTTTTATAGTAAAGATTTGATTATTTGTTAAATTAGCATAATGTCTTCTTTTAGACACAATTCTTTATTACAAAGCTTCTAATCAAAATAACTATATTATGAATAAACATTTTGCTCCAGTATTTTCTCAGATTATTTATTTATCTTTTCTGTACTTCATATCGGCACTGGACCCTTTGCATTGAATTTGCTACCGAATATCTCCACCCCTCCTGTAAAGTATCCACATTGTATTAAAACATGGCCATCACAAAGACAAAAGATTTTCCTGCCAGAACATTTTGCCAAACAAGAGGAACAACTTGCAGTGAATTCCTTGTCCGATCTTTGGTTCATGAGTCATTAGCTACCAGCTTTGCTTGACAGTTTATGTATCGTTCATAATTACAGCTCTTGTAATTGCATAGAATCAATATTTTCTAAATGTACGATACGGTCATCTTTGACGGTCAGGCAGAATTTTCTTTTGTACTTGCCTGATTTACACTTCTTCTCACATAACTGCTCGAGTTAAAGATAGCCTCTCTCAAATTGTGCGGTTATATTATTTACACTGCTTTTATATGCATTTTCTAATAAAGTTAATTTTCTCAGTGAAGGAAATTTATGAAGCTGTGCTGAACACTTGCAAAAGTGAGATCCAATCATCTACAATGGAATGTTTCAAGGAAGGTCGTTTGTGCTTTTGGATGCATGTATGTATTTGCATTATTATCTATAAATATATGACCTATGATATAAAGAGTATTATTTAAAAACAAATACAATTAACCACTGAACATATTTGGCAGACCTTCTATAGTCACTGAGATTTTTTTATATTGTCGAGTTGTATAACTTTTCTGTATCACTTTCTCCAACTTTCTTACACAGTGTCAAAACATCCTTTAATTTCATTCTCGAAGAATCAGGTGTGAGATTCATTAAAGTTGTATTGGCTGTTATGTCCATCAGTTTCTCCCTAGTGATGTAGTCGTAAAATAAAGCAATTCCAGATCTGTATCTTCATTTACCGATTGCACAATTGATTCTGAAGTAATCATATCATACTGGAGGCAAGCGTTTTCCAGTTTGCGGTCTTGGTTACCACCTTGTACCACTTAAGATGCTTTTCCAAGTATTATGCTGAATCTGAAATCCAGAGGAAGAGTGTAGGGATACATTGGACAATGATCTATTAGTATCTGATAGTCAAGTGGTATTCTAATCTTCTTTCCAAACACAGCCATCAGTATACTTTCAGTACAAGTATTTGTGCATTACCTGCCTCTACGTGTAACATTTTGAATGGATCATTCATATTTCCTTATTCAGTCCTATTCATTCTAACCAATACAGGTAACCACAAATCTGTGAACGTCATGAAAATGTTGTAGTCATTCAACTTGAAAAGACCATCACTTCTTTATGATATGGTGATGTTTTCCACAAGCATTCTACCCAAATTGTTTACCACTGCATTGTTAACATCTAGGTGTACCATCGTATCAAACAATACAAAATAAATTACTCGGGACAATAAATGTATTTGGGCTTAATTTTGATATATAAACTTGTAAAGTTTGCTAAGGTTTAATGTTGCTTAGAGTGTATTTGATACAGTGTTGTTTTTGGATTGAGATATTTAACTCCTTATGGTATTTTTCCTGCTTTTTAGGAGTTGTGTCTTTACTGTAAGTTGCCATTTTGTTATTTGTCTAGCACATGCCATTTTGTTATTTGAGTAGCACATGCCATTTTGTTATTTGTCCAGCACATGCCATTTATTGTGCTGGTAAAAGAACAATTACCTACAAAACATGGAAGACTTTCAAATAATCTTGTAGGCAAGAAACACACTAACACATATCACAATTGCAGTGCAAATATGTACTCATGTTTTGCTTGATCATTAGAAGGTTCTTAGAAATCATTAAATTTAGATTGTGCCTGTTTTTAATGTTTTATATTATTGTCTGGGTGAATATAAGCGTATGGAGGAAACGTGTCATCTAGGTTGTTGTTCTCCTTAATTTGTCCATTGTTTTGTCTTGTCTAATTATATCGTCATCAGCTCCATTAGGATAAAACAGTTTCAATAGATAGTTGCTTCCTGTAAATGCTGGACTGTTTGCTATTGCTCCTTTAATAATCATTCCTGCTGCAACCATTTTACTTTTAGGGGTAACAACTTTTGACTCTAACTCAAATATGTACTTTACATTCTGCTATATTAATCCCTTTTATGTTTCAATCCAAATATCAAAATATTGTTCTCTTTTCATAGTATGTACGTTTTTCTTTTACACTGTAAATGTTAGGTTTGTGATCTCTTTTAATGTCTTTTTTTATTTCAATCACATATTTCTGTATAGCATCTACTGTGTATTACTTGTATTAAGCAAAACATAATGGATCATAGTTAAATCCCTAACTGTTAACTAATGCCTGGTGTGTAGTTAATAACGTCCAAAAATTGAACAACCCTTTTCTTTCATACTATTTAGAATTAAAACTAAATTGTGATATTGGTATATTTTATCAACTGACATTTCATGTCTTACATATACACGTAATTTAATACAACCAGGGTACTCCTGACATGGTTGAGTGCAGAAAAAATAATGCAATATACATGTAGTTATTATTTTGATTTTCTCCTCAAATTCTTTTCTTTTTTATCTATTTCCTCTTTCAGTGTTCTAATCCTATCATACAACACAATATTATTTATTCCTATTTCCGTATTCATTTTAGTTTGACTGTCTCTGTCTTTTTGTTAATTACAATTTAATTACATTAATGCCAATACTTTCATGCAAAAGTCTTTTTATCTACTTCAGTTTTGAATGCATATGTCTTCATTGTAAACTATTGTTTCAATTCAGTTAAGTCTGTCATCAAATGTTTCATCCTTTTGTCTCTTTTGTCAGTTCAATCATGCACCACACCGATGTTATTAGCAACTTTTCGATCATGCTTTTGTATCGGCTTTAGATTTGACCTCAGCATGTACTTTGTTGCAAAATTCTATGAATGTCCATCTTTTATCATTTTAGTCTTCTTACTCAAATCTGTAATATATAAACCATAAGGTGTTTTTTTTTTTCTTCATAGTTCTAATCTTGCTTGCATTAATATTTATTTTGTGTTTGACGTCCTTTACCTATTTCATTATTTCTGTTAAATCATTCATCTTTTGCAACTCTTACTGAGTAATATTGTCAGCAATTATCTCATTGCTCAAGTGAGTAATATTTGTGATAAAATTAATATTACCGTTTTCAATGTATTGGTCCTGATGTTGTATTTTAACATTCAAATCTTTCTATAATTGATGCAGTTGAGATTGGAGAGTACCATAGTCTTCCGATGATTCTTTTATATTCTCCACGTCTCTCTCCAAAGGGTTTATCTCTGTTTATCCTCTGCTTGAATGGTTGTGCATAAACAATCTATGTTATGTTTCATTTAAATGGGTTTGAAGATCTGCGATTTTGATACCTCTTTCATTGCGACGCTGTTCAATAGCAGTTAATTTATTGCCAGCTTGTTCCGTGAAAGTCTTACTATCTTTTAAACTGTTATAATCCAATATCTTACATATCTGAATCAACTTGTTTCTGTACACAATTTATCTTAGCTGAGTCAATTTGTTTACATTGTTACGACTCTATGGTCTAAGAAAAATGTAACAGAAAGAAAGTGAAACCAACAAATCAAGTAAAAAATCAACAAGCAATTTATTACTAGATAATTAAAATGAAAAAATCAAAAAGTCACTTACAGTAATGTGTTTTGAAATCCTAATAATCCAATAAGAATGATTGTTCTAATCACAAATCCTAAATATAGAATGTGTCCTTGATTGTTATTATGTGCCAATGGTCTCCAAAGTCCTGATGTACTAGAAATCTTGATGTGCTGAAGTCAAAATGAAGTATTCCAAAATCTCTGAATAAGTTCACATAAATTCCAAAATTGTCAATTAAAAATCCAAAATCCAAAAGTTTATGAGCACTGTTATAATCCAATGAATATTTAAAATAATTCCTCTCTTAGAATTTGGAATGAATTTTCACAACTGTAATAGCTCTTTACAAGACTGATGGTAATGTCAAAACTGAAAAAATGTCCACCAAACATGATATATATAAAGATTGGTCACATGACAGAATGTTCTAGAATGTGTGTCATCTTAATGGAATTCTAACTGTAAACAAAATTCAACCTTGACCTTCAAATTGAGAAAACATATTGATCAAAACAACCTAATTCAAGGACACTAGTTAAACATGTTTTTCCTGATAACATTAAGATTTAAGCAAATATTAAAGTGAAGAAACATTTACAATTTCCTAAAATATTTATAATATTATATAAACATCATACATAACAACATTATCTGCTAGAATTGTAATATGGTTAATGTTGAGGTTTGTGTCACTGTTAATTGTATCACCTATTGATGCATCTATGATCTCTGTTTTTCTCTCAATAATTGAAGTAAAAACTAACTCACTCTTCAAGATATCACAATCGCTGTCATCATGCAATGTGTGCCATCAGAAATCTATCACTTTTCCATTTTTATCTTTTATGCTAACATTGAATCTGTATATGATACCAATCTTTAATTACTTGTAATAATCATTACCATTGTATGAAACACATTCTCCCTGAAAAAATGGAAAGAGACTTTATTAACCATAAATCTTAGCCATTAGAGTAAATTTGGCGTAATTTATCTAATCTATTTAAATGTATTGAGTTTTATTTTTCCAAAATCTAACAGCTGTATCAGCTTCAGTAGATGAATGTATAGTTCTCTGCTATTGAATCCAATCAATTTAGCATTGTAGTTGGTTATATATACTGTGTAATTGGTACTTGAAGTGATATGAAATTTAGAGTTGCGTTTCAAATATTCAATATCTATATTTCCTTTGTTGCAATAATCATTTGCAATCATCCCCTTTTTGACTTAATTCATGTACGTCTCAAGGTTGTAAAAACCATCAGAATTAAAACTCCTAGTTTCATTCATGTCACTGATGTAGTAAAATATACTGGTTGTAAAATATATTTATTTTGAGTTCATTGAAAATATTGTTGTAACCAACAACAAACCTATTCTCTGCAACCATAGCAATAGTTTGCAATTTCTGTTATCTGTTGGATTGGTACAATAGATTTATTTTTCAGGGAGTGAGTCTATTGTAATATAGCTTTTCATTTGTATGTAAAATAATCTAAACATCCAAAATCTACACACCCTATACGTAATTCTTTTCTCTTGAATTTGTATCCTATTTTCTTGTCAGTTCCTCTGGTATATCTTTCTCTTTTATTTTGCCCTTCTAGACAAGAACTTTTTTGTCCTCTTTTTAACTTCAGCGAGTCCCTGAAGTCTTGGCTTTCTGTACTGTTTATTTAGCTTCTGATCACGTTTTTTATTGTCTCTTCATACCTGTTGTATACGTTGATGATTAAACTTAACTCCTTATGGTTGATTTCATTGCCACTATCATGTCATCGTCACTATATAACTAACTTATGGAATATATTACTATTTAATCATGCTTTAAAAATCTCTTGTAACTTATTTTTGCCTTAATGTCTTTTGAACAATACCTACCAGTGTTGCACTAATAGCAATAAAAGTCAAAGGAGCAACTGTGCCTGTAACTATTGCGCTAAACCCAATCCAACTGGACAAACACCTATACCGGCTGAAACTGTTTCCATTCCTGCATCAGCCCAAATCAAAACTTTGCATGCAACTTTGCATTACTTTCACACACCTCTGTAGTGTTTCATCTCTCTGACCCAATCATTTTTCATCTCGTTTATTTTTTGCATCCTGAAACTGGGACCATTTTTGTCTTTGGGCAGGAGTGGATTTTTGGAAAACATTGTTTTCAGATCTAAGGTAAAAGTCCAATTGTTACCACGTAGTCTGCTTTGAACTGGCTACAAGAAATTTGAAGGATTGGATTATCTTTATAACTTCTTTAACATCCATGATTAATGGTGCACAAAATGTAAACCTCAATAGCTTTTCCTAAGCCATGCTGAAGCAAGAGGAGAGCTTAATATCGCATGGTAGATTGTGTTGATGATGTGTTAGTTTCAGTCGACATTTGTCTGTAGTTATATGCTATTTATCAACCAAAATGTTAAAGCATTTATCAATGTATTTTTGATTGCGCCTTTGACATACATTTCCTTAGAATGATTTGACCTTTGTTTAAAGAGTGTTAACAATTGTGCCAGGCAAAAGTACATGTTGTATTAAGTAGTTGATTGCGAACTAACTAACTGAAAATGGAAGAATTAGTTTTGCATATCCATGTTTGACTGTGAACCAATTGAAATGTTAAAGGAGTTCAAAAGCGCACAGTATGTAACAATTAGAGCAAATTTAAGTGATGCATAGTAAACAGTGCTGATTATATCTTTGTATCTAAAGCTATAGTATTTATTACTTGAAGAGTTAAAGCATATCTGGTATTGGGTTATATGTAGACAAAGTTGTATGGTATTTTACTTTGTGCGGGTTTTACTGTTGTTCATTAATTATGGTCATTTTTGTGGTCTCTAACGACTTGTTTCTACATGCTTTGTTATTTCATCAGCGATTCAGACCAAATGAACAAGATATCTAAAATACCTATATCACCTTTATCAAATATTATATTTTGTTTGAGTACGTGAACTTCTTTTATTTCCTTCACGTAGTGCTATTTCCGTATGTTGTGATTTTGTAAACTCTTATTGTCCTTTCTGCGATAGTTTTCCACGTTGCCTACAAGTGTAACTCGGTCTTTTGGTTTTTGTGAAATGACCTTCTCTTTAGATTCTGAAACTTGTTTTCATTTTCATTTTTGTGTTCCATTTAATTTACAAGGAAATTTTGAAAGTTAGATCAATATAAATTGGAATTGGAACAAAGTTGACTTGAAAGCAGACTTACAAGTATACATTAAGTAGTTAAAATTAATTTCAAATTTTATTTGAGTAAATAACCAACATGTACAGATCTAACGATTACTGTAAACCTCGTAAAAAGACATACTGCAGATAAGCAATGGAGAAATAGAATGATGAGAACAAAGGTAGGTACAATGAGTACAAAAGACAAAGGTGATACGACTCTGACAATTTTAAAATGTTGACTCTGACAAGATGAGGAATTTTACACCCATAAAGATGGAATATTAAATCAGATACGACTTTGAAAACGGTTGGTGTTCCGTCTATTGGCTTCAATTAAAAGTGGCACAATTTCATAAAACCTGAAGGTGTTAGGGGAAGATGACCTCCATATTGATAATTTCATCCAATGTTCGTCATTTTATTTGACTGATCCCAAACAAACATATGTTTTCACTGGTCAAACGCAAGATACATGAGAGTCAACGAAAACAGATCAAAGCATGGTAAGACGCCTTCGAGGTAGGAGATGGAAGAGCACAAGAAAAAAGTTAAATCATTCAAGATGGCTAACTTCGTCATTAAAGAGATTCTGCGCAGAATGGTCTACTATATTTTCCCTGTGAAAATGTATGCATGATAATAAACTACTTCTATGATGATAACTATTGCAACAATTGTGGTTAGAGAAACAAGTGCATTTAAAACAAAGCAACCAGTACAAATTTAATTAAGAATAATTTCAGGATTTTTTTCAGATTCATTACTCTTCAAATTTTAATTGACGTCAGCGTGGAAGTGAAGCGGATGTGTTTGAATGTTATCAAACTTGCATATAGAGGTTGCCACAATATAAACTAAAAAAAATCCAGTGAAGTATCTGTTACTGTGTGATGTCATGTAGTCATCATTTGGTATACTGAATTGTCGACTGGAATGTATTTGTTAATCAATGTTGCCACAGTGCAGATTACAACAGTTGAAACAGCTCATTTTGTTTATAGAATTCAAAAAATACTTTGCATGAAGATGATGATGTAGATACTCAGAAAGAGCAAGCTGATGATACTGTAAATCTTGCTAGTGGTTTTGTTGAGCACTCTAATAGACGTTTTGTTATATTACACCAGTTTTTGATTCGAGACTTTTAAAGCATTTTCTCAACTTCTAGAAGGGTGACATCAAGAAAGACCTTGGCATGAATGAATTTCAATACCATTACAAGAAACAACCTTAAAATGCAAAACAAAACACTCTATTGTATAAAACAAGGCGGCAAAACAGTTCATATGTACAGGGAAGGCAACATCAAAACAATGCTAATACTCAGCACTATAACAGGCCAGAGACTGGAAAGGAGTTATTGGATGCTGAACAACTCAAAGCGATAAATAGGTATTACCTATTGATTAGGTTAAGCAACCTTAATACCCACAAAACCAACAATTGACACCATACAACTAGTTAAAGTAGCCGAAAAAATAGAGGTGCGAACAATATACAATAATCAGGTAAGAGAAGCTGAGATTAAAATTCACGAGTAACACAGAAAATTTGATAATGGAGAACTCCCATCTACAGTAAAAAGATTATTTATTAAACAAGAAGAGGAAATAAAGCAAAGTAATTGCTTTAGATGTTGCCAATCCGTTGCATAATCTATTAAATCTGATATTTCAATCACGAAAAGCAGATTAAAAAGTCCAACAACAAAAAATCAGCAAAGAAAGAGATCAAAGCAAAAGAGACGTATTGCATTTACTTTCCAACTTAAAGCGTTGAAAGCAGAAAAGATCAAGTTATTGGACATATGACAAAGTTATTAAAGAGATTTTAGAGAACACGTTGAAAAGATTAATGAAAAGTTAGAGAAAACTTATCATTAGGTGAAAACCTAAATAACTGTGTAATGAGAGAGTTTTACTATTGTTACAATAGCTACAGCGATAGTAATGATTATATTAACACGTGCCCTGTCTATGGCAAATTTGGTAAAAAGATTTTGTTTGTTCCATTCCACCACACACTCGACTCTACATACTCCACCTTCTATTCTTATTCTACCTACTCCTCCTACTTCTACTTTAAATCATCTTTTTAATAAGTTGGTTATTTAAGAGTGCTGGTCAGATTGTTTTCTAGCTAATCACGCCATATTACTTGCTTGGACATTAATGGGCTCGTTACTTGTATTCTTGATGAAAAGTGTAGACACGGTATCAGAGAGAATAACATATTTGTAACTTACTTCAAAAAGTAAACTATAGCAG
This sequence comes from Margaritifera margaritifera, assembly GCA_029931535.1. Lineage (NCBI taxonomy): Eukaryota > Metazoa > Mollusca > Bivalvia > Unionida > Margaritiferidae > Margaritifera > Margaritifera margaritifera. Next base: position 1,918,567 of record JAQPZY010001598.1, read on the forward strand.
CTCCTGAAACCATTCGTATCAATATTCATTGTTAATATTGTTTTTTTGACGTTTGTAAATTGGACTTTGTCCAAACTTCGTGCTTATCATGAGTCGTTTGAACGTCCGCGTATAAGATCGCGTTAGAGTCAACGTGTACTGGAGGCACAATAACACTAGCATACATGAAAGTAGGGCTATCGCCATTATAATCCTTCTTCCCTACATATATTATACGCAATTTGTCTTCTGTTTTGTCTCTACAATTTCTCGTCGCACTGTCATAAATTTGCTTATAAAACCCTGGAATAGAATCATTCACAACATTGGTATTAGTGGTAGGGTTTAACCTCAGTTTTATTGAGTCTGGATTTTTGTAAACTGTCGTTGAATCCAATGATAATATCCATTTTCATTACCATCTCACCAGGTAATACAAATACCCCGTTACTATCGAAAATCATAGGCCAGTTTAACATTGGAAACTGTTGTGTATTGTTGAAATCTTACCATAATGTTTTCGTCTGCACCATAACCTTGCTGTCCTAAAATTAATAGCGCCATTACCGTTTTAACACTGTCTGATAACGTCGAAATAGACTTTAACAGATGTTGTATTTTGTACCTGTAAAACTAAAATACAAATCGCACGATCTGATGCCTTGATTTAACCTTCAGATATCTTAATCTCTGAGTCCGCTGCTATCTTGCAGAAAGAATGAAATCCATCCAGCAGGTTAATCTTTGTCCGTCATAGAATTAATTTTATCTGCTGAGAATGTTTTGCATTATTCTCCATTATCTGATCCGTTAGTTATATTTGCGCTTGTGAGCAGCTCAGGGGGTGTAGATTCTGAAAAACCTTGATCTTCAGTTTTATGTTCTTCTATCCCCTTATTGATCAAGTATTTTTTTCCCTTGAGGTATTTCTAGTCATGATGAGGAAGAATTTTAACATTGTTGTAGATCAAATTAACTTGTTTCATTGTATTTATTACCCTGATAGGACATTGTGTACACTGTAGTCGTCTTATCATGTTTTCCATGTGTCCAGTTGTGTTGTTTACTGATGATGCTTTTGGACGTAGGTCATATTTTCTACTGGTATTTCATACATAGGAAATATTTTAATTCCTTCAATTTTTCTTGTACAGTTTTTTCCCTATACGTCATTTCCTAGATTCTCGTTATGTTTTAGAAATACAAAACAAACAAAATAACGCTCCTTGATACTGCGTTTTTAAGAATTGGTCTTTCGCTGCCAGTTATCTAAATGGCATGTAGCGTGTTCCCAACTGTTAAACGATTCATCATATCCTTTCCATTTCACTATACCATACATTTTACCAGTCATCCTTTATATTTTCAATATATTTTCAGCTATGTATACGTCATCCTCTTGTTCTATAAAGATAACTCTTGTTTGTAAAGCACGTTTGTTATACCATCTCCCTTCATGTTTTCCACTTTCTGAACGACTGCATCAATTGATACCATTTGCCTGATTTTAAATAGTTCTTCAGGAAATTTTGGAATGTAGTCATTTGCTAAGATTGCATTGCACTTTAGCGTTCTAACTGTTTCACCTAATTTAAATCTTCGATTTACATTCGTATGCTTTGTCAGATAATCGAATAAAATGATCCATACTTTTAATCTGTTTCTTCTTTTCTTGCTTCAACTGGTGTCATGGCAATCGATCTGTAATAGGTCTTATTGCATCCTGAACTAACTTTGCTGAAACGTTAACCCATTTTCTGGTTTCATTTTGAGTGAAATTCTTCCACATTCTAGTTTTCGTGTTTCTGTTAAATCTGTCAATTTCAGATATTTTTTGTGTCTGCGTGGCTTGAAAAGGTATTAATGTTTTCCGTTTCCAACAATCTCCTAACGTCCCTGTTTTAAAACTCTTTTTCCTCGTTAAACTACCTGAAGCGTTCTCTTTTGCAGATTTCTCAAAAGTCGTTGTGTATGTCATATCCATTTTTCGATTTCACTTGCTCTGCTCAAGCGTAATTTGAGAAGACAGCTATAACTGTCAAAATGTATTTGTATATATCGTTGTGTTTTTTATGTCAACAATGTCTGCCTGCCAATGGTCATCCATATGAGTAACATAAACATTTGTAGGGAGAAAATGTTTTTTCCCTTGCTTGTATAATGTGTAGGTATATCAATCGGTTAACCAGTCTTTCAATTCAGCGTTTTAATTTATTTGGTTTTGTTATTATTATTTGTTCTTCTACCGTTAAATTTGTTATCACAACTGAGTGATATTTATATCGCCAACTGGACTTTCCGTATCGTAGTAAAAATGTCTTAAATACTATTATTTGTCTGGCTCGGAAAGGTCTCCTAAGTCGGTCATCTCTGATAGATGAGTGTACTTGGATCAACATTTGAAATGGTATAAAGTCAACATTCAGATAATACATTATGCATGCTAATTTGCCTTTAGGCGTTATCAAGAAGCGAAGACAAGATCCAGTTCGAACAGGTCGTTTTATTTTCTACAATTTGCAACGTTTCTTCATTCTTTTCAAACTTATAAATGATGTCAGATTTATGTATAATTTTGTCACTCCTATGGTTCAAGTAGGACTGTGCATTTAACCGAATACTTTTTTATTGCTTAATAGAATAGCATCGAATCTATTGGAAATGTTATACATGCAATTTATTCATTATTGTAATTTTTTTCTAATTAGGTGAAATACAAATATATGTTACACAATAATCACACAATGTAAATAAAAGAGAACACTAAAACCTGCAAAGAGCAAAAAGAGGTTTTGTGATATTGTTACCGAGATATCTAGAGTCCATGCAAAAGGAGTTGATGATAAAACAGTTTCTCTTATTTTTAAGGCTTATAAAGTAAACAATGTTAAATTAGTCATCAGAATTTTTCTAACATCATTCTGTATAAAAGTTCTAAACTTTTCTAATGTTGGATTTTTATATAAGAAGGAGGATGAATATTTTCTTCATAATTCTCTGTAGAAGAAGCAGTAATAAAATGGAATTCATTTTCGATATTAACATTACAAATTTGGCAGATTCTTTCTTTATACAGTAAGAAATAGTTTCATATCTTCCTGTATTACCTTTGATTTGCAAGTTACCGTTTTAAGCATAATAGTTATGTAACAAAAGTCTATATCTCCTAACAATTCTAGATATTTTTGACAAGTGATTTCCAATCTCAATGACCTACAGAAAAGCAGTCATTTCATTGATTCAATCTCATCATGAAGTTTTTGCCTAACATATCTTCACATCCCAGACTAAACAATTTAAGAAATATATTTTTATCATTCAGCCCTGACTACACTAAACATGGCTAAATCCATACAAAATAAAAGCTTTCTAATATTGCTAGCCCAGCAATCACAACTTTCTCCCCCATCTTAGTTGTAAATCGTAACACTGTTTAGGAAACCTGTCTTCTGGCATTTTTAGAATTGTAAGTCATCGTTTGAAAATACGTTTGTATCTTATTTGCTGCATACTAATTCTTCCTAATTCATTATATATGAATGCATTTGGAGTAGACTTAGATATACCAAGAATATATTTACAAAATGACAAATGAACTTTTCAATATCATTGGCATCATAAAAACCCCAAACCTCAGATCCATAGTTTAAAATGGGAGCTATCTTCGAGTCAAACAGACGACGCGATCCAGTTACAGGTATTTTGCCAAATTTTGAAAGATATCGCTTTAAAATATACATAGCCTTCAATGCTTGCAAAGATATAATTTTCCGACACATGTATCATGAGTTTTTTAAGAAAATATACATCCTAGATACTTGTAATATGAATCAATCTTTTCCTCTGTAGGGCCATAGTACCACTTTTCATAACTTCTGAAATAGCCACCTCTGCGAAGTACATTCAGTCTTGTTTTTTTCTTCCATATTCACTATTAAGTCGCACCTTAAGCCGCAATGATGATGTCTATTTAGTATATTTTACAACTGATTAGCAGTGGCATCAAAGACAATTAAATCGTTTGCATTGCAACAGTAAAAATAGTTATAATGTTTCTACAGAAACTGCCCTGTTTTTTACTGCTAAGAAGGGTTTCAGATCGTCCGAACATAAAGAACAGAGCAAACGCGATAAAGCACAACCTTGGCGTACGCCCACAGGACAATTAAACACATCGGTAATAAAATTGTTAGACTTAAAACATGCTTTACGTCATTATGCGTTGTCTTAATAATTCTTAAAATGTTGCCACTAATATTTCACCAACTAGCTTATGGTACAGTAAATTCCTTTCCACCCTATCAAAGCCTTTTTCGTAGTCTATAAATACCTCAAAGAATCTACCCCTGCGTTTTCTTAAATATTTACAGATTAATGTATATAATATAGACCTATTATCTGCTGTAGAATAATCCGCTCTAAAAACAGTCTTGTTTCTCGCCAATGAATTTATTTTCGTCCACCCATTCATTTAATTTATCATATTATTTAAAACGATGTAAAAAAATTTATTAATACAGGTAGTAAACTAATTCCTCTGTAGTTGAAGAGTTCATTTGCGTCACCTCTCTTCAGAATTAATGTAAGGATGGCGGTTGACCAATATTCTGGATAATATCCAGTATCGAATAGTTTATTAAATAATAGTTTAATATTGGTGCAATAATACTACTACTGCTACTACTAGTACTACTACTAATAATAAATCAATATAAAGAACGACAGTAGGCAGAACACAACAGACAGGCATATCGCAAATTGCTGAACCTGCGTACATCAAATAATATCAGTACCGGGTTCTCTGACGTGGAACACAAAGAACAAGGACAACATCAATGATCTGGTCACATAAATAAGAAATAAATCACCTCGAATTAATAACACTTTAAAGTCTGAGACTGATCATTTACCCGAAAGTTTAAGATCATATATCGGCATCTTCAAAGGAATCCATGACAACTGCCAGCAATTTTTAGCTTTAGCCTGTTTGATTTTATAAAATATTCTAGCAATTATTGAAAGTTTTCTTTTGAATGGAAGAATGATTTCCATTGAAGGAGTTTCAAGTAAAATGTCTGGATCTTTTACTTAGAAAGTTTAATGAATTACGGGCCTGGGCAAAAGAAGAGAGACAGTACCAATCGTCACGAAAGCGCGTGAGTTCGGGAACAACGCAAGCAAACTCGGAACAGCCTAGTAAGACTTACATGTCCAGAAAAATGACATCCTAGAGACGGCAAACATTCAAAGGAAGGTTCTTGAAATCTGTGGTCACAGGAAGCGATTCGATTCAGACGATCGCCAGTCAGATATCACCAAGAGGATTTGGACATACAACAACAACAACAACTACTACTACTACTACTGGGACTATTATTATTATTATTATTATTATTATTATAGGCTGCAAAGGAGAGGGCAGGTTGTATGTTAGCGCGTGATTTTTGAATGTCACGTTTCCGTCCGACTTTTGTTTGTTTATAAACTTTTTTCTCTTTATGTTTGTGTGTATGCATACTAGTATTCACATTCAGTTGCATAATTACTCAATAACGGTTTTGATAATGGAAAAGATAGGCTATTATACATATGACTGTAACGACGCTAATATATACCACAACCACTGCTATTCAATAACAAATGTATAATATGCACAGGATACGAAGGAAGGATAGTACTCCACCGATTTTCCACTCGGACTTCTCTCGCCAACTCTAACACCCTGCCATCTTGCACTACGCCGCTCTTCACCCGTGATTTTTCTCTCAGTACTCATACAATATTACATGAACCTTGGAATAATATAGACGATATACAAACAAGCATTCTCCAATCAATCAAACGTCTTCAATTATCAGGGCGCTCCTGATCACACTATACTACCTCCTCTCTGATTATTTTTTATATTTTCGAAAAACAAAAATAAAACTACTAAAATCAACTGACATATACAAGAATTTATACAGAATCTTGAATAACTATGGATATATAATCATTTTATGTGACTTGAGTTTACATTAATCATTGTTCATTTCACAATTTGTCACATAATTTTCAAGCCAAAGGGACTTTGTGCCCGCTGCTTTCTCTATCACTGGGGTACTTTACCCTACACATGCCTCCACATCCTTCTACATGAATATGTTGTAATGCTGACTTAGAACCTGTCTCCGCATATAAGCTGGTGGAATCTTAATCCTACTGTCTTCGTGCCTGTCGATCAGGTCCTCAGCTTCATAAGCAACATCTGTGTCTCCAGGCTTATTTCCTGCGAGTCCTCCGTGAGCAGAGGAACATCCTGTTGCTCAAGATTCACATTACATCATCGTCGCAAGCCACGGGCGAAAATCCGCTACACTCTCTTATAACCCGTGGCTGCCTACGATAAGATTTCCTCGTTTCTCATGAATATGCATATACCAGTTTGACCAATCACTGCGAGAGCAAGAAAATTATTCTTGCATTGTCGTCCCAACATGAGTTTGTATGCTGTTTGAATAAGCCAATCAAAGTTTCTCTTCCAAACACAGCCATTTGTCGATCGATAAAAAGGGTACTTTCATTGATGTGCAGGACAGTGTTACATTGTGTTGTTGATGATGTATTTTTGTTTATGCATATTCATGAAATATGAGGAAATCTTTTTGTAGGCAGCTACGGGCGAGAAAGGAGCGTAGCGACTCGTGGTTCGTGGCTTGCGACGATGCATTACATAGGTCTTCCACATTCGAAACTACCCAGTTCCTCCAAGGTCTCATAATCAAGATCTACTTTGTTCGAAGTAACATCCTGTTGATCCATGTCCTGGTTCTCTCACCTTGTCCATTGGATTTGGGGTGATAAGGCGTTGTGCTGGCTTTCTTTTTTGAAAGAGCACGCATATCTCTTTAATTATCGGCAACTCCAAATTTATTCCTTGTTCTGTGTGAATAGCGAGTAGCATTCCAAATCTGGGTATAAATTCATGCACAAGAATTATAGCAATTGTCGTCGCTTTATGATCCTGGATTGCACACGCTTCCGTCCATTACGTAAAATAATCTGATATGACCAGTATATATTTATTGCCTTTATTCGAGATTAGAAGTGGTCCCAAGATATCCATTTTAAGGTCCAGTCCCATCTTGTTGTCTTCTAAAGCACTTTTAAACTGGTCTTGTTAAATATTCTCTAATTTTTGTATCCACTGCTGGGTATTCTTTTCTGGCTATTGGTCCACAGACTGTTCCACAGGTCAATCAGATTTATAGAGGTCTGGCCTTGATTTTCACATAAATCTCCGTCTCAGGGCCTTTTGTTTTAACTCCTCTCAAATCTGTCGAACTGTAGCGTCCACCTCTTAATATATTTTCAGAACACATCCTTTTAGTCTTACTATTAGGAACTTGCATTTAATTTTGTTTGACCACGTTTTTATGGGTGATCATGATTAAAATGATAGCATCCAAATTATCCCATTTATCCATCCCAGATGAGATGAACGGCTCAGGCATTACAATAAGTTTTGCATACACATTAAGGAGTGGCCGCGGACCAACTGTTTCGGCCATGATGTCAATCAACAGGTAATTATCAAATTAACACTTGCTTCAATGTCTTTTTGCTGCGCTTCAAGTCCCACTCCCTTTGCGACTCGCTTCCACTATTTTCAAAGATGAATTCAACTGGTGGAATGTCTCTACTTGCATTGTTAATTTTCGCTTTCGCAGCTTGTACGATTTCATTAAACCACTTCAATGTAAAATTATGTCCAGATGCAGTCCGTCATACAAAGAATTTAGATAGTTCATCACTGGACTCTTCAATAATTTTCCTCCTGCTGCAGCGTTTCGTGTTTCTACTTGTGAAAATTCTGTCCTAGTCTCTTCGTTGTTCAGAATGAAAATATTTACTTATTTTATCGATGCATTTATTTCTTGTAGCTTTACATCTAACTCTTGCAGCAAAGCTTTGCACTTTTCATCTAACAGCTCAGAGAACTGGACTTTTCCATATTTTACCTGGTGGTCTCTGTATTTCACAAATGACAAGTGCAAAATCCTACTAGTGGAGTAGGAAATTGACATTTAATCTTCCTCTTCAAGCTTTCACGCTCTGATATAAACTCCAGACACTAATGTCTTTTAAAGCAAGCCATTTTCCCCCTTTGCTGCTCCAAACACCTAGTTGAATTTTTGTATAATACACAACGTTTTCAAGATGACACGCTCGTGGTGGGCACGTTCACCTAACGATCTGCCTATTGATTCACACGGGTATCCCATTTTTGTACTTGTATTTACCAAAAAATCACGAGATTTAAATCAGTGATTTCTGGTCTTTGAAACACGCCCCTCTAGACCCCGTTGCTATTAAAATACGATACGCATCTGTCACCCTTACACTTCGCACTGATTCTGCGATTTAAACAGTTCTGATCCGCTGCTGCCACCACGATAGCATAGCTAATATATATATCACAATCAGTGCCATTCAATGATAACGGTATAATCGTGTAAAGAATTTGACGGAAAGATACAACTCTCGATTTTCCACCCGGACTTCTCCCGCTGCCTCTCACACTCCGGCATCTTCCACCACGCCGCACTTCACATGCGGCTATTCTCTAGCGCTCATACAATTTTACATGGATCTTGCAAGCGTATAGATGATAATCAGATCACGATTCTCCCATCAATCAAACTATTCCTATCATCCAGGCGCTCATTATCTTACTGCAGAGCATATTCGGATGCTTATAATGACAGACGGTCAAATCGCTTAATCAGAACACTTGACCTGCATTGACCTTCATAAGTTTCTGAATATCCTAGAGAAGTATCGCGTCATAATACTTGAGTTTCTAGATGAGACGTTCCGGTTTCAAACACAGGTCCGGAAGTTTAAATTAAACAACAAACGATTCTCTATATTTATCACAGTATGAAAATAATTACTTAAATATTGAGAGTCATCCTGTTTTACTTTTACTCATCTTACCATTTGCCCTTTAAGTCTTTTATATGGCAGACATGGCAGGCACTGACAGGAAGTTGACCTTCGCTGACCTTGGAATTCAAGTAGTATCACCTGTATATGACACTTTGTTGGGAAAGGTAAGTCAAATGTGATCCTTTTGAGGCAGCTTAACCATGAACAGTCTGGTCATAGTAAAGGTCTGAACTATACACATTAGGATTAAACAGGAAGTCAAGCGCAACTTGTTTAAAAATTTATTTTGTTTTTAGCATAAATATTGTAACCATTTTTCGATTTTGGTGCTGCTGACAAATATTCCGTGTTTTCCCATCGATTTTCAGAAGATGCGGTTCATCGTCACAGAAATTATTATGAAATTATGACTAGAATATGCTTAGTTGTGGGCTGCGGGTTGGATATAGTGGAATGATTTCTTTAGCACCAAGTCTTGTAAATAAAACATGCAGTATAAAGTGACAGACATAGGTTTCACATCCACACAAGTCATGCAGGGCATATATATATTTTATATGTGTCCATTTGAACATTTGTAAGTGGTCACCTTGTATGTCTTGCTATAAATGTAGCTTTTCCATGCCTTAGATTTTTAATTTCATTTCAACGATATTTAAAAATAAATCATTCTGAAATGATATCTTTCAATTTAATTTTTATTTCTTGACTTTAAGTTAGAAATAAAGGATTGCCTAATATCAGACACAAATGTGCATAAGTATTGAACAAGTTATGCAGGGCGGTAAACGTTGATTCGCCAGGTACTACCTACCTTTTACTCCACACTATAAAGCCAGGAATGTGCTGATGTACTTTTAAACCCTATAAATAAACCCTATACATACATACATATATGCATACACACATACATACATACATACATACATAAATACATACATACATACATACATACATACATACATACATACATACATATATGCATACATACATACATACATACATGCATACATACATACATACATACATACATACATATATATATATATATATATATATATACAACCTGTTTGTGTTGCTTCACTTAAAATGTTTTCAGTGTATCACATCAGATACATAAATACACACGTATGCATGCATACATACATACATACATGCATGCATACATACATACACACAAATACACACATACATACATGCAACCTGCTTGTGTTATTTCAGTTAAAATGTTTCAGTGTATCACATCACATACATACATACATACATACATACATACATACATACATACATACATACATACATACATACATACATACATACATACATACATACATACATACATACATACATGCACACATACATGCACACATGCAGATGTTCTTCCTCCTATTATATTACCTACGTAACTACGTATTTACGTATGTAAAACTTACTAACCCACACACTTGCTTAAATATACATATGCATGTACTTATCTACTTACACACTAAAAACTATGTTGAGAACTTGCTCAAATAGGGAGATATTATGTTAATCTTCCTAATATTCATTCGTTGCGCAGAGAGAGAGAGAGAGATACAGACAAAGACAGACAGACAGAGAGATACATACAGAGATAGAGTTTTGCACGAGTTGCAAATATACATGTTTTGATCTAGGGTCGTAGATTGAGTGACCTGAAGAAGAAGGAAGTAGCCTTCCTAGCCGTTTCCATTGTGTCCCTGATGTCTAGTTTAGGCCTAACCATTGAACGGATGGTGGAAGTGGATAAACACTCATCCGATTTTACTTTCACAATTGTTCTACTTGTCAATATTGGTAAGTGATCCTACAAAGAACTTGTCACAGTAGACAGATTTTAATGAATGGAAGGAAGCATTTTGTAACGTGGAAAAATTATTAATAAAGTATTCGCTCGTTTGGAACTATTAATATTAACGTGTGTAACATTGGTGTATATAAATATCGGCCATTGATTATATATCCTATGATCATGAAATTATTTTCTCAGCTTTGTAGAACACAGTCATGGAGCGCCATTTACTTATTTTGAAACATTGACTTGTCTACAAAAATGGCAGAATAACGTAATATTATTTCAGATTGTTTCTTGGTCATGAAATACTTAAAACCTATAGTTTCCGTTATTTATTTGAATTAGGTATCGCTGATGAAATATCACTCCGACACTAAATGAAAGAAAAATCTACAAATAAGTTTCCTTTAGATGAAAGGTTTAGCCAGATAACTTGCGGACCAACGGATTGAATTTAATTAAAGGTAATCAGTGGACTCGGATTAGCTATTTAATGTTTTGAAACCTGTGTTATTTTACTATTTGAACACTTTGGTCTATTGCAGTTTTCTGTTCCTATTACGTTGTATATGGAGTCATCTTTGAGCGGTCTTCTGAACTGGCGATATATCTGATTGGAGTTGTCATTGTCTGGGTGTATTTGGTATTGAACTATACCATGAGCGTCAAAGGACCTTTAAAACTGGTAAATACAGATTTTCTCTCCTTCAAATGATTATAGTTTTTATATTCATTGAATATATTGTCATATTCAGGGCTGACTCTAAGGGTTTGGAGGCGAACTTTTCGCCGTGTTTCGCGGCTTAACCAGTGGCTTTTTTTGAAGTTTCCACTATCATTTAACAATATAGATTATATTACATGATTATAATCTAAATTCTAATTCATACCCACCTTTGAAACAATATATAGCTTACTCTGTACTTTATTCTTTTCTCCGTAATATGGATTAACTTTAAAGATTGTGAAGTTATGAGAGCTTTATGAAAGGACAACTCAAAATCCAAAATCCTTCTTGAACACGAACAAAGAAATGAATATGTCCTCGTATCTACGTTCACAAAATTTAAAAGACTTAAGCACTTTAAATCGATGCCGACTCTTGACCTAAAATGTATAACCTTTTAGCTCAATCATGTAAATATTTCTGTAGGCTTAAGAAGGCAGTCGCTGTAAAATTACAATGAAAATATGGAAGAAAAGATCGTAGAAGAAATTCATGTAATATTTCTATGTGTAGAAAGGATACTCTGGTGCAATTGCTCCTCTTAAGTATGAATTTAAAATAAATTAGTGGAGAGAATCAAACTACAACCTTGGAATCACTTCGTCTTGCAAAGCAGTTATTAACATTATCCACTAAGATTCACGCATATCGTGTTTAGATTCCCCAACAGAAGTTACCTGATTCACTATTATTATTAAACTACTTGCAGTTCCGGCTCATTGCAGCATCTCTGCTTTGTCCATTTACTCTTGGGTTGGGCTGCTTCATAGTCAAGAATTACCATGACTCAGGAAATCTACTCTTTAGAACAGTCGGAGCGAAAGCAGACATACAAAGGATGTGCAAATTTCTGTTCCTGTTTATAGATCTATTAAAACTAGATTTACAGATAGGGGTAAGTAACTGATAAATAAACTGAAAATCTATTGCACCTCTTTTCTACACACAATATATTTAGATATGTATTCTTTGCATAATTCTATAGCTATACGCGAGACATATCAGTTCTGAAACCAGAAATTTTACATGATTTCGATTCATATATCACGCTGTCCAGAGCTATCTTTAAAACTTTGTGCGATATGCATTCTGTCCGATGTAGACGCTATTTATGTTCGACCTTGATGCCATTAATAAAAATGCATTATTAGTACAGTCTGTTAATCGGGGAAGGAGATAACATCTCGATTTGGTTTGTGATATCCGAGGATCTCATGAGTCTCCATGACTCGTGAGATCCTCAGATATCACAAACACATACAGTTTTTCTGACTGCCGTACTCTGCTGATTATGCCTATATTATACACTTCAGAAAAAGAAACAAATATAGAGATAACATTATTACAAAGGTTCCGAATACTGAACTACTTTTCACATCGTAACACTGTTAACAAATATGTAATCAATTTTTTTTCTGGATATACAATCCAAATGTGCTGATGAATATATTTACAGTGGATTAAAACGGTGTAGATTATAAAAATTATCCTGCGACTTACATGATGTTTCAGCTTGACGTGATTGAAGAGGATGTTGCAGGTTATCATCTTTGAACCTTAAGCAGGGCATTTGCAGCCCAAAAAACAGGCCTGCGAATTCCACGCCGCGACTACTCGGTGATTTTGATAATGTTTTTGAACACTACAGAAGAGAAAGTTGGGCTTTTGCTGTCGATATTTTCAAACATTTTTAAATAATACACTTTGTGTCCAATTCAATATTTACTTTTAACCGTCTCTACAAATACTGAGACATTCACAGGAAATCATGTCATCTGAAAATTCAGACGTTCGTATGACGTCATTAAAAAGTTCACTTTTTTTTCGAACTAAGATGATAAGAAATAAAACATATGCTACATGTATCTATATCCGATTGTCGTAATATCTATTTGGTATATCCGATTGTCGTAATGTCTATTTGGTATATCCGATTGTCGTAGTGTCTATTTGGTATATCCGATTGTCGTAGTGTCTATTTGGTATCAGTTATACGTATATAATAAAGGATAAGATAATTTCCTTTCAATGTATAATAAATCAGATTTTCTGGCTGGCGTCGAAAATCTTTCCTTTTTTATAAATTGAGAGGGACTACATTAGGGTTTGTAATGAGTTTATTTGCACTAACTCCAAAATGGAACTGCAGTAACACCAATGCATACTAGCACATTTACATGATTTGTATCGTTTTTTACCACTAGGTGTCTCTGACGGTGCTCGTCCTTACGACTGGAAGTAACCCTTCAACCTTGCAGATTGTTCTCGTATTTTTTGCCGGAGTTCTTACGCTTGCCTCATTCCTTATGGGCTACTTTGGGGTAAATTGTCAATAATATGACAGAAATTATTTCATATTGCACCAAGTGCTTTTATTACGAATCAAACGAATGACAAGCTAATTGTTTTGCACGTCTAGTGATTATTTCCATATACAACTAGCAGAATGCCCACGTGATATAAAGGAAGAGATAATGTAGAAATTGACAAGCCATTAAGCATTACCATGCGTTCAGCATACTAGATCATCATGAACAAAAGTGCCAAGCAATACGTCTTCGTTGTAAAGTCTTTATTGTTTTTATAAAAAGATATAAATATGCCATACTTTATCATTTTCCATTTTGTGTTTACCTGTTTCCAAGTTTATGTGGATGACAATAAAAGTAACATAATTTTAAACATGTAAAATCTTGAAGCAACACTGCACATATCTTATTGCCACTATCAATAGGTAAATAGTTTTTTTTTTAAATCGAAATAGGAGATAAAGGCTTCTGTTTGTGAACAAACTTAAGCACGTGCTACAATTTATGTATCAAAGTGTCAAGGTTTTATACTGATTCTATAAATAGCATGATTTTACTTTCTTGATCGAACATGTGCGAAAGATTTCTTTGATCAGAAATTGTATGCATTCAAACATGATTAAAATAATAGAATTAATGAATTCAATGATATCGTCTGTTTTAATAGTGAATGAAGAAAATGATGCACAATCTTAATGCATATGGTAAAAAGAGGTACTAAATGTTGTATTCTACATTATTTTGATACAGGCATGAAAGTAATTGGATTCTAACAGCGTTTTTTAAGTTTATTTACTGTTCAATCTTCTTGTTATTGCAGGTACGACTGGAAAACTATTTATTGATGCTAGTTTCAGCGACGTTTTGGATTTCCTTGCCTGCTTACTGTATCTACAATATTGTTCAGGTTCATATTACCCCTTTCAACAGTCTGTTGTTCTCTCTCTCTCCAGGTTAGTGTTATCTTCTCCAGTCTTCTTAAGTAAAAGTGAAATTTATTTTTGTATTTTTTAAGCTCTATGTTTACTAAACCGAGTACGTGTATGAAATACAACTACTTCGGTGCTTAGTCACCGGCGATATTTATTCTGTTCCAACTGTTAAATCCGCTGAATGGATCGTGACAAAGTTACAAGGATATACTGGTACCAAATCATTATCGAGATGGTACGAATTATATTTTCGCTATAAAATAAGGCCACGACGAGTAAGATCAGGGTTGAGCAAATTTATTTTTCATCCACTTGTCCAGAACAAGTGGTTTCAGAAAATTCACTTGGCCCACCTTACTTTTCACTTGTCCCAAAATGTTAATCCCTTGCCGAGATTTGATGAGATGTATGTACTTAATCCATAGAAAGAACAAATGAAATAATATGCAACATAATTATTTCTTAAAAGAATTTTATTTTTTAAAAAACATTGGTTGATATACATTTGGCTACTTCTGGTACATATATATATGTTTTAGATGATGGATTTGAAAAAATGTCCATGTACATGTCTGCCACCTGCACCAGCACTAAGTCAGCAATTGATAGCTATGTCTGGGTTAAAGTCCTCAAGCTCTGGTCCAATTGGTGAAATGTTCATTAGAATTTGTAAACTCTCTTGGGTTAAGGAATTCTCACACTCAGTAGCAGTCTTTCGTTTTATCCCTCCACTTTCACAAGAATTTTCCTTCTTTAAATATGTAGAAATATATAAACACTATAAATTTATTAATTTATGAAATTTATATATAATCTTGGAATTTAATTCCTTTGGATAGACAGTATCCAAACAGTGAATCCTAAATTTTAAAAAAAAATAGACTTTCCGTTTCAAAATTACAAATATCAGTTGGCAGGAATGAAAAATCTTGCAATTTATAGAAGCCGCCATTAAGATGTATGTCAACATGAAATGAAAATGATGGATCGCTAAAGTTATGCGTGTCAAATCAATGTCTGTTCATGCATATGAACTTGCTGATGAGATTGTCCACATGTTGTGTGCCAAGATATCAAATAAATAACATTTGAAGCCGTACAGTTAGTATCATAACGCATCCTAATTTTTAGTTAGTATTACTGCTACTGAAGTAAGTATTTTCATTAATAATAGAACATTGCGAACATCTGCTTCTATTAAATTTAGTAGATGAACCACTTATAAATTGTTTCTTTATGGATTTCAAACAAACAAGGACAAATCTTTAAGATTCTTAGTTCGTTTGTAAGCAAGTTTATGCTTGCTTTTGTGAAGTGAAATAATACTTAAATTACAAGATACTCGCAGAAGATCCCAATATTTGTTGATAATCCTACCTAGATCAGATAAACTAGCATTATACTCAACAACGAAAAGAATGATATTTTCATCTTTGTTTGTAAGTTTACATTTCAGTTGTTAATTAAACTGTGTAAGAGAAGATACATGTTCGAAAGCAGTATCAATAATATCAACTGGATAATTTATTTCAAAAACAAACTTCGACGTAATTCTGTCAATCAATTTCTGAATACATCATCATCAAAAATAATCCATCTTTACTGTTTCACTTGACTCTATAGTATTTCGTCTTTGTATGATTTTTGGATGACACGAAGAATATTCAACATATTGATGAACATTTGTATTGTTAGCATGTACATATTGATGAACATTTGTATGCTTAGCATGTACAACATATTGATGAACATATGTATTGTTAGCATGTACAACATATTGATGAACATTTGTATTGTTAGCATGTACAACATATTGTTGAACATTTGTATTGTTAGCATGTACAACATATTGATGAATATTTGTATTGTTGGCATGTACACTAGCTGTTAAATCGTTTCATTCATTTTCAACATCTACGTCCAAAACTGTTCGACATGTTTAACGTAAATTTAATTGAAGGGTGAAATTTATTTATGCAGTTTATGAAATCGTGAAGATCTTCTAAGCAGTAATTCCATATAATAAAAATGTAATATATAAATCTTAGCCATACAGCTGATTTCAAAAGGCGTTTACTCAAGAAGTCATTTTATATATTTTCCCATAAATAACGATGCATTAGAAGGAGCAAAGAAACTACCCATAGCAGTACCTACATTTTAAATATACATGTAGTTGATATCACCAAATTGAAAATGACAATTTCAATCACCAATGTAATCGCTGGATAATCTGCTAATTAAGCATTTGTAAGCTTCAATACCATCTGTGTGCGGTATATTTGTGTAGAGAGAAGTTACATCAAGTGTAAAGAGGACGGATTTGCCAGATAATTTTGGAAGCGATATATATTTACTAATGAAACCTGAAGTGTTTTTTACATGTGAAGGAAGAGCCTGCAATAAACTTTGTAAGAAATAATTGGCATATTTTGATATATTTTCTGTTGGCAGGCATATTTTGATATATTGTCTGTTGGCATGTATATTTTGATATATTGTCTGTTGGCAGGCATATTTTGATATATTGCCTGATGGCAGGCATATTTTGATATATTGTCTGTTCACAGGCATATTTTGATATATTGTCTGTTCACGGGCATGTTTTGATGTATTGTCTGTTGGCAGGCATATTTTGATATATTGTCTGTTGGCAGGCATATTTTGATATATTTTCCGTTGACAGGCATGTTTTGATATATCGTCTGTTGGCAGGCAAACATGATAGACACGTGTATCTTAATGATCTAGTTTTTGTATGTATCATTTTATGTGTTGTTTTTGCATGCTATTTATGCATCCAAGATATTGTAAAAAATTGTAGCTAGAACGTCTTTGTACGTTTCGCGCCATGAAGTCATTTTGTTTAAATCGTTGATGTCCTAGAAATCAACAGCGTTTAACGTCTTAAACAATGATTTTAATTTAGTCTGAAGAAGAAATAAATCGAGACTTGTCAGAGATTTTACATTTTTCTTTTCTTTTCTGGTTTATTTAAAATAGTTACATTATGTCAAAAATTCCTACAAATATTAATGATTTTTCACCAAGTCTGTAAGCTTTTAGAGCAAACAGGAATATGTTGAATTATTTATTCTAAGTGAGTTATAATCTAATTTTATCCTATTTCAAAAATAGAATTCTTAATCACAACGCATTAAATTGTATAAGATTTATATCAGATGTTCAACTTAGCCTTGCTGATAGAGATACCACTTGTAACGACTCCTTCGTTTATATTTGGTGTCATTTTTGCTAACATGTACACGGATCATTCTGTTTTAATGGCCTTTCACTCATCATCACAATACAAGCAAATCTGACCAACTCAAAGGCACCTGTTACTTGAACAATTTCACTCAAATTTACATGAAGCATACGGATTTAAAGCTCTTTTGCTTGATTGCAAATCAGTCCAATCAGTTCTTGTTTTGTATTTTTATATCGGATAGTTTCTCAAATTTTCAAGGAATAAATCAAATGATTTCAGCATAGGAACAAATTTTTTAAAAAATCCACAGGGAGTTTTGTAGACTGTCAACAATTAGCGATACATAATAAATCAAATTTGACAACTCATTTTGTTCCGTGTACGAAAGCAAAGATCATAGCCTAACACTAAATTAATTACAAAAACAAAAAAAAAGCATCGCAAAGTTTAAACAAAATTCAATAGTGTTGACCATCGCATCAAGTCCATTTCAGTTTATGAAAATGACCCTCATCTGCCTATAATCAAACTGATCAAGTACGGCTATTCTTAGTGCTTCCTTGAGCGTACGAAGAGTAAGTTGCAAGGGATTGTTGTACAATAGTCATAAAATAAATAAAGACTTTTCTTACCTTCTGAAAAATATCGAAAGTAAAAGCAACTCTTTAGTAACCTGCATGTCCTTCCATGCTTGCCTCTGGACCAGTTTTGTAAAGTACGTGACTTCCATAGAGCGACAGAGAGAATATCTTTTTTCACCAGCATTTGCTTTCTAGCCGATGCAATATAGACGGAAGGGTCAAAGCCAAAGAAATACACGACTACAAAGAAAGAAGAAAAAACTAAAATATATACTTTTGGCCATCATTTAAATTAAATCGTATAATAGTAGCCATAGAACCTTCAACATAGCATGAAACTGTCTTTACATGTCGATCGTCCCCAGTTGTGAATTACGAAAACAGGGTACAGAGAAAAAGACAGGACAACAATTACTACAATGATCAAAATGCATAATAAGCTTTAAAGTTTATATCTTACAAAGTGTCAAAGGAGAAATACGGGTACACCTAACATCAGGAGTAGGGAAGAAATAAACAAGCTACGATATATGCTTGATTTTCGTAAATAATGTGCAAATTACAGATATATCTAAAGGTTTTTTTAATACGAGACTAACACAATTCTACACGGCTTTGTACCTCAGTTAACATGTACATATCTAAAGTTCATTTCAACACGGTCTGACATATAATTTTCCTTTGTTGGGAAAAAGAAAAACACTTCACCAACCAAATTAAAAAATGATTACTACAAACATTGACAACACAAAAGTTATTTTGAGGAGGTAAATTAATGTCAGTTTCAGTTAGAAGTAAAATTTATAGAAAAATACAGTAGGTGCGGAAATTCGTATACAAAGCAGCCATTTTTGAAGTCAATAGTTCAGTACCAGTCATACCAAAAATGCCTTGCAGAAACT
This sequence comes from Margaritifera margaritifera, assembly GCA_029931535.1. Lineage (NCBI taxonomy): Eukaryota > Metazoa > Mollusca > Bivalvia > Unionida > Margaritiferidae > Margaritifera > Margaritifera margaritifera. The sequence goes on from JAQPZY010001598.1 coordinate 1,937,955, forward strand.
TGATGTAACGATGTTTGTCTTAGCGTAAGTGTACATTCATTTACATATTCATAAAATTCAAGAATGTACTTTCCTCTTTAACATACTAATATTCAGAAACGAGACTTCATATTCCAGACTGCCATTGACCTAAGAAGCGGTGCACGTGCAGGTGTAGATTCCCATGCCATTGTAACATTTCTCTGCTGTGCCCTAGGTATCTGTACACGTGTTGCCCTTCTCATTTGTGGGATACGAGTTGTCTTCAATTTCGGAAATGAATTAAAGGACAAAGGTGAGCCATGCTATGGGAACAAAATTGATTTTAATTTAAAATTGATCATATTTGAGTGGTGTGATTCAACATTAAAAAACTTTCACTTTATAATCGTTAAACATCTTTGTAACAAAAACTGTTACAGTTCAGTACGATATGAACTTAAATGAATCTTTGTATAAAAGATAGTTTAATACTGTAGATTTTTAATGAGTTTATACACAAAAGTTCTGATGTCATTAGGTTAACAACCAAATGTCACAAATCGTATATTTCCCGTTTTGGATGACCAGGCAGTCAACAATAAAGTCACAAAAATTTTGATGTTCAACTTACATTAATCACAATGATTTATAATCGCTAATCTCGACTCTTGTATGCTTGTTTTCTACGTGCGCAAGAAAAACATGACAATATTTGTTCAATCAAATGTGTAAGTAGTGATCGAATTATATTGATCACATTACTCTGTACTATATATCTTTTCCTTTTTTTATACAGTATATGGTCCAAGACAGATTAAGCAATCTGAGCCCATATAACTGGAAACAAGAGGGCATGAATGTTGCAATGTCAGTATATACCTTACTGCAAATGGATCATCCATTGGACAATAGAAATTTTAATAGAACAAATTGGTATTTGTATTTGTAAATAACTAAGTAATAGATAATAGAAAGTAATCACTCTATTATTGTCATTTTTGCTTGTATATGGCATTGAGAGAGGATGGTGTTCAACTGAGGATTATTTCTATAACCAAAGTGTCATTTGTTAAAATTATAAATCAGAAATGTAGGTCCTCTTTATGGAAATCTTTTACTTGAAGAAAAATAAATACCTAATTATGCTAAATTTTGCTTATTATTTTCATTCAGTGACAAATCTACTTAAAATAGCTTTTTTTTCTAACAAAGTGCTTCGTTTTCCTCCTTCTTTGGTCTGACTGGCACCCTCTGTGCTGTTGATGTTCTTTAATTGCATCTATATACGGGGTTTTGTACACTGCTCAGGAAATAACAGAAGGTAGACCCACCCATCAGTAATTTACTATCCACAGGTACTGAAAGAGTATGTAAGGCATTACCAATCAATTAAAAGTTGTATGTAGCATCTACAGCCTAACGTAGGTATGGAGCACTAAACACATTTCTACTTGTTTTATTGAAACTTGTTGGTGTCAGTGGCAGCAAGTGATGGACTTTGTTCGTGGCAAATTGTACAGAAATCTTACATACTGTCCTAATTTTCACAAGTACTAGTATCGTATACCTTGACGACTGAAACAGATAAAGCTTTGTCACCGCTCTCTCGTGAAACAATTGGACTTTATTTTCAGCCTGTAGGTAAAACTTACCAGATATTTACTATTGTGATATGTTAGTTAACAATAGTATCGTTTAATTTGTTTACATCGGCATTGTAATTGTATATTGAGTAAGATAAAGTAGCCTTCAAAGCAAAGGTTTTCCACAACTATCAGTTATAATTTAAGCAGATTGTCTATTGTATTTGATCCATATATCATACTATCCAATTTATTGTCTTTAATGTTCGGACTGTGAATTATGTTGTGTTAGTTTTGACCAACTATTGGTTTGTCACTATACTGAGTCATTTCACATCGTCCAAAATGCATTTCATTTCAACAAACGTTAGAGAAATAGGATAAAATTATTCTGATAAACTTTCCCATTACACATGTTTCAAAGTTTGATGATGTTCCTTCTCGCACACTACACATTACACAATGTAAAGTGTTCTTCAAAACTGTTACAAAACAATGCAATTTAATAGAATAAAGTAATCGTAATTCAACTGAGATCAGCAACAACTATGTAAAACATACGATTCAAAAAATTTACTTTTTATGCGCCATGTAAGCAGCATTATATTCTGACATTTATTTGCACGTGCCGTCATGCCGAAGTTCATGCATACGGAATATATCCTGCCTCCATTAATCAATCTTGAGTGAAACTTGGTTGTTGAAAAGTCAAATCTCGTGAGGAGATCAAATCAATAAGAATCTGAAAAGTAATGTTTGCTGCAATACATGGCCGTGTGGGTTTGGGCGCTGGTGCATCAGAGCTAGACGATTGTTGCCGTAACTCGCGGCATGGGTTCGATTTCTGTTTTGTCAATTTGTTTTTCAGGATAGGGCAAAATATACAATATTGTTCACACAAAAAATTAAAAGGATATTGACCGTGAATGTCTTTTCATTTGCATTCATAGAGCTCGTGAAGGATATTTCAGCGACGAAACCCATACATTGATATCATGTAGGATATTACAGTCAAGAATCCCATCCATAGATATCGTGTAGGATATTACAGTCAAGAATCCCATACATAGATATCATGTAGGATATTACAGTCAAGAATCCCATACATATATATCATGTAGGATATTCCAGCCATGAATCCCATACATATGTATCGTGTAGGATATTACAGTCAAGAATCCCATACATAGATATCGTTTATGATATTACAGTCAAAAAGCCCATAGATATGTATCGAGTAGGATATTACAGTCAATAATCCCATACATAGATATAATGTACGATATTACAGTCAAGAATCCCATCCATAGATATCGTGTAAGATATTACAGTCAAAAATCCCGTATATATATATATATATATATATATATATATATATATATATATATATATATATATATATATATATATATATATATATAGTGTAGGCTATTCCAGCCACGAATCCCATACATAGATATCGTGTAGGACAGGGGTGACCAGACTTTAATGACATGTGATCTGCTTTTTACCAAGTCATACTAATACAGTCTACCAGCATGCCCCCCGCCTTCAGGAGGCATTGAAACATGTTGCAAAATATTGAATTTCTTTTAATGATCAAATAATGTGGCTATGGATATATCAAACACACTTACATACTTTTTTACAAAGTCTATTAATAAATGTACATATGTCAATGGTGGCCAGACTATAGTGACATGGGATCTACTTTTTACCGAGTCATACCAACACGGTGCGGTCTACCTGAAACTCCTTTGCGATCGACCGGTCGACCGCAATCGACATATTGGCCGCCTCTGGTGTAGGATATTCCAGCCACGAATCCCATACATAGATATCGTGTAGGATATTACAGTCAAGAATCCCATACATAGATATCGTGTAGGATATTACAGTCAAGAATCCCGTTTATAGATATCATGTAGGCTATTCCAGCCACGAATCCCATATATAGATATCGTGTAGGATATTACAGTCAAGAATCCCATATATAGATATCGTGTAGGATATTACAGTCAAGAATCCTATAGATAGATATCGTGTAGGATATTACAGTCAAGAATCCCATATATAGATATCGTGTAGGATATTACAGTCAAGAATCCCATACATAGATATCGTGTAGGATATTAGAGTCAAGAATCCCATATATAGATATCGTGTAGGATATTACAGTCAAGAATCCCATACATAGATATCGTGTACGATATTACAGTCAAGAATCCCTTATATAGATATCATGTAGGCTATTCCAGCCACGAATCCCATACATAAATATTTTGTAGGCTATTCCAGCCACGAATCCCATATAATACATAAGGTATCGGATATTCCAGCAACACATCCCATACATGATCCCAATGAAACACTGTTGTTGGAACCTTATCTCTCCTAATGAATAAGCATGGGCAGTGTTGAGGAAAAGATCCATAAATATGGGAGTCTTTGTTGGTCGCTGTTACAATTTGCATCAGTCCAGTTGTTAACTAAACCATTGATATCTTTCTTTACCCCCTTTATAATATTATTTTCTAGACATTTAAACTAACTTGACAATTATTTGATATGATATATACGTGTTTAGGCTATAAAATAATTAGCTGGTGTGGAATTTGTCACATGTCACTGTAACATTGGTAATCATTTCTATTGATTAAATAGATTAAAAGTGGCATTTGCAAACTTTGCGAGAACAATTACCAACCATATAAATCATGTATGAATGTCGAAGCTGAACGTGTTTTGAATAATGCATTGACTGCGGAAGAAAATATAAATGTCAAGTGAAAATTCACGAAATTATACACTTTCATATACTAAAATTAATTTTTTATATTTTTCCTGATTATACCTTGTCGATTGTATAGGACCCGTATAAAGGACCATAAATCCATCATAAACAAGACAACAAATTGTAATCAGTACGTGAATTTATTAGATCCTGTCATGATTATAAATATTCAATATACATGTTCAATACATCCAAAAATCTGTAATATATACTCTTTTATGACATTCTCGTGCAATTGTAGCAGCTTGCCTGAATTGTCCACGATAATAAATTACAAAGAGATAGAAGCAAATGGCATGGATGAAAACCCATGGTTATTGATAATGCGAAACATAGATTGTAGTGACAGCACTGTTGTTGAAATATGTGAAATATGATGCTTGATGATCTTTGCTTTTTACGACACAGCAACAACAGCAGGTTATTTTGTGCCGAGGTAATAGGAATAAAGTGCCTTGCCCAAGGACACAGCACAGTAACCGATCCGGGCTTATCCGACCTATCATAGACAAGCTAACCACTCAGCCACTGCGGTTCCTGTGAAATATGAACTCAGTTTAGGCATAACCAAAAAATCATCATATAATATTTAAACGCTAAATTTGTGTCTTGTATAGTAGGCCTTGTGATTAGAGTTTTTACCCAGTATTCTATTTTACATATTTATGCATTCTGTCCGTATTTGTTTGTCCATTTTAAAGTTGCACTTGATCCACTTTCTTCGTACAAGTCATAACCGTGATTGTTACATAAATTAGTCACACTTATCGGAAGAGAATAGTAACAACATGAAGAATAATTTTGCCATCGTGATTTGTAAAGAGTACAAGCTTTATCTCGTAAATAAATAAATAAATCGATACATTTCCAGAAATTCAAAGTCAAGTACTATCAATCTATTACTCTAAAATTCTAAGTCCAGTACTATCAATTAATCTATTACTCGAAAATTACTGGACCAGTCAGATTCGGATGTATTATTTTGCAAACATTAAAATTACTAGACAAGTCAGAATATGAGTCTAGATGGAGAACATAAATAATAATTTCAATCTCAGGCACATCATAAATAATGTCACGAGGTTACATTGTATTGAATTCAGCAGTATTCAGAGAAGTGATATAAATATTTCATGAAGTATCTCTTATCTGGAGATAATACCTATTTGTCTACATGTTTGGACGCAGTAAAAAGAATGATCAAGGCTGGTTGTGTTGAAAAATAACATTTACGGGAATAAAAGTCTTAATTTTTATATTTCAAACATAAAAAGATATAATCCAATGTTTCAGCAAAGATGCAGATTTACCGATTATATTTAACGATGATAACATGGAAATAAGCAGCATCAGCCCTTATGGCAAAGATGGTTATGCAGTATGAGGAAAGAATACCTTACGTATTCGATATGGGTAATTACACAGATTTTTTTTGGCTAAATTTACTGTACAAGTTGAAGATCTCGTAAACTGTACAAGGTCAGCTCGCAGTGACTGAACAAAAACAGAGATAAATTGTATTGAAGACAACGTTCAATTTAAAGCAGCACATGGTGATTCTGTATATGAAGCATCTGTAGCAGAGTCAACCATAGCAATGGCACAATTTGACTTGAAAATGAAATCATTCATTGAAAAAATTGAATGTAAGGTGCAAATTCCTGAAAATAAAGCTCCTGCTATCGATGGATACCTTCTTGTCTTGTTGATAACACCTAAAGACAGTTTATCCAGCATACATCATTTTATAAATATTTGTCTTTGAAAAAATATAAAATATAACAAGCGAGAAAAAGTTGCCTTTATACAAATGTATGCATGTCACGTAGATCACCAGTGACAAGCAGGCATAGTTAACAAGGCAAACATATAAAAAGACAGCATTTGGTATAAATACATTCTGGCAGTGATACATATTTTCTCTAAATATGCTTGGGCTGAAAAAGTGAAAACAAGAAAGGGAGATGACATACGGGATACTTTTAAAGAAAGAGGGAACGCCTGAAAAAGATACATTTTGATAAAAGTATCAAATTTTACAACAGCAAAAAGGGAAACATCGCATACTTTTCAAATTTAAAAAAAATTTGCAGCTGTAGTGGAAAGGATGAACAGTACCCTAATGACTAGAATATGTAAGCATTTCTCTCAATATGAAAGCAGAGAATGGGTTGACGTTTTACTAAATTTAATTGATGGTTACAATAGCACTCATCACAATCAATAGATATGACTCCGATCGAAGCAAGCAGAAAGGAAAATAGATCACGAGTATGGATCAACCTATCTGGTTACCTGTCAACATGTGCGTTTTGAGCCCCTAAATTTAATATCCGGGACACAGTAAAATACAAAATAGTCTTTCAAAAGAGCTACCTTCCTAATGTAAGAATATTTATAATTAGGCAAGTAATTTTAGGTGATCCAGTTGTTTTGCAAACTGGAAGTCTTCAATGGAGAGAATATGACTCATATACAACATTTTAATTTTCAAAATGCTTTTTTACAAGATGTATACCAAACCAAACACTGTTAAAAGTAATTTGAGAAACTAATATTAGGTAAAGTATGTTACGATTCGGATTAAAAGATTCTGGTAATATTCCGAAAATGTATAACAGTTACAAAAGTGAAATTAAACTATCTTTTGGTGTGCAGGGTTCTGTATGTTACCTTGTGACATATGGTCATGGAAATGGGTGGTATCGTTGACTACAAAATAGAAATCTAAAGTCTTGTTTAAACTGGCATTAATACAGATGCAATAAAGGACGTTGAAATGACACACACCTATTACGAAGTGTTGACAAAGTCCAATTCTGATACTTCAAACATAAAATATTTAACATGAAATAAACAAAAAATCATATATATTTATACTAATGGTTGCACGAACTGCTATAGTTTACTTTTTTAAAGTAGCGGCGGATCTAATTAAGAATCTTTAATTTTGGTGGATGGTATGTTTACACCTCTGATAAAAAATGAATAAAATATCCACTAAAGCCAAAACGAGTAAAATAACAATCCAGTTAGGAAATTTTAAAACAATCTACCAGCTGTTTTCAAAACCAGCTTTTTACAATGTTAATAATTCCAGGTAATACGATTGATGCTTTTTAAGACGAACTCACTCAAATAGTTATCAAAATTTCGTAAGCCCAGTTTAATTTTACAAACGAAAGATCATACAACTACCGCTACTTGTTTCTCCTCCAATAGCTACTAAACCTTGTACAAAACTAGCTATAGACAAAGCCACAATTAATATTGTCATCCCAATATAGCACCTAATGGTTATTTTCTCGACATTTTTTCATGAATCCTTTTAACGTTTTTCTAAAATATCTCTTCAACTGTCTTAGATGACTGGCTTATTGTGCTTTTTTTCCTTTCAACACTTTGCAACTATTCTTGCAACAGATCTTTTTTGTATCGGTCATTTTCTTTGCTGATGTCTTTTTTTTCTTCTCAAAACTTTTCATGCATTTCAATATCATATTTCATGGATTCTATTTTATAATTGATAAATTCTGCAGCATTTACATAACCTCCATCAATTCTCATTCCTAAAATATAGTAAATAATGTTTTTCACAGCAGATGGAAGAGCTTCACTTTGAATTCTTTCGTGGTAATCATTTATTAAATTGTTATGTGTGTGTGTGTGTGTGTGTGTGTGTAATGTACTAGAATTCTGTTCTATTCGTTTTGATATTCAGTACCCAAATATCGTGTACATTGATCATAAAACTCAAAATGAAGGCTTACACCTTCTGCCAATGAGTGTAGTTAAAAGTGTACCAGAGTACATTGCCGAGGCCAAGTGCATCTTCGGTGCAAAAGCGTGATTCTTTTTCGTTGATTCAAGGACAAAAAATCAGCTGGAAAACGGATTACGCTTTTCAGATGTTTCAAAAAACCTTACCTACGGAAACTCGATAGTTCACACGGGAATTGAACATAGCTATTGCATATTGAACATTCAAAGAGATAGCAGGTAAAAGTCTGACTGAAAAATATCTGAAAATATAGATGGAAAACAAATTAAGGAGACATAATAAATCTTTGTCAATGATAGAGTTGCTAAAAGTTTCAAATCATTGTCAGATGTTGTAATCTGCTCTGTGACACAATTACGTAGTAGATTTCTTCCAATCGATAGTTTAGATATTTTACAAAATGATCTGACAGATGATTATATGACCAAATGGAATTAGATACTTCATTAGATGTTTGTCATTTAAGCTAGGTTTACCTATATTGAGTGTTAATTTAATAACTTTCAAACATATTAATTTCAAAAAGACAACGGTGAAGCACATGCAAACCGGAACAAAAAATATGGAGGAAACAAATCACGATACAGATGCTTCATATATGAATCTATTCTGGTTGCCTTGTTGTCAATACATTTGAGCGTTTAGCAACACTTGTTGTGTCAAATCAACTTGTATAAGTAGCTGCTTATCATGGAATTAAGTTGGTAATGAAACATAGACAACACCTAGTGTACACTGCAAAGCAGGACTAGACAATACTTTTCAAAATCTTGTCAATATTGATGACAGAAATCTTTAATGTGAGTTGTGTCTAAATCATCATTACTAACACCCTCAGTGTTTGTAAACGTTTACATCTAAGAAAAATCAATACACAATGCTGTCTTTATTTCTTGCCAGTTGTAAAAACCAGTGGCTTTAATCGTTGTTGTATCCTTGTTGATTGTATTTATTGACGTGATCTCAGTTTTCTTTTCTGTATTCTTGATAATATCCTTTATTTTCATAACTATCTTTTCTCATGTATGCCTATAACAAGGTTTGCAACAACCGTTTTTTAAAACTCATTTGTTTTTCTATTTCGCATATGCGACATAGCTATGTTTCCATTGTTTTGATTCACCCATTTAAATTTCAACTTATGGTTCACTACTTAAAGTAAACTTGAAATCCAACTTACAAGTAACTTTAGAGACGCTTCAAATTTATATTGATCTAGCATTCAAAAGTTCCATGCAAATGAATAGAAATTGAACAAAAAAACAAAAAAGGGTTACTTCATAAAACCAAACTAAATAGACAATAATTTTAAACGAATAAGAAAACATTTAAATAATTTAGAAGAAAAGTTTATCAATGGGACAATGAAGCTTGCGCAAAGTTCAACAGATGCATTCAAAACTGAAATAGATAAAAAGACTCTTGCATTAAGTAGGAGAATTGATACAGTTAAAAATGAAATAAAGAAAAAGACAGATAAATCGAAAAACTGTATCCATCATAGAAATGGACATAATTGGTCGTGCATTTGGTGTTAAAATGAATGAATTCAAAAGTATATCGATAAATACAAAAAATACAAAATGGCGTTTTTGAACAAAAAATAAAGTAATGCCTGGAAGTGTATTACTCTACGATTTTCGAATTGAACTAAGTCGTTAGTACCCAAATGGAATAAAACTACATCTGGAACGAAAGAGTTGAAATTTTCAATTGTTGACAAGACAATAGCACCCGAATTAGAATCTGGTTGTAGAAATTTTACTCCCTACATTAGTTAGCAGTTGTGGATGTAACTATGTTCCATCACATTTTACACTCAATAGATTCTTCGCAGAAATACAACATTCAAAGAGAAAAGAACACACATTCTTTGTTTTCTTATTTATTGTAGGTATGAGTATTAACACTTATATTATTTTATACCTGGCATAAGAGGTTAATAATCAGCCTCTGACTAATAAATTAGACCTTAAAAAGAGTCTGAACCTTTTCTTCAAATTTCAGAAGAATTACATACATACTATTGAGAAGAGAACAATGTTTTACCATTTGTCAATGAGACTTGAATATCTCTTTGGCGTTGCTTTCTGAAAAGACTGCACCTAAAGTACCCAAGTATAGAATAATGACATGTCTGTAAGGTATTGCTTTAATGTTATCAACCATAACCGCATATCGTCATACATAAACAATAATAGTTTATTTATATGTTATGCTCCTCGTGATTGATTGACAATTTTTTTTTTAATTAAGTAAGCAATCTTTGTACATGTGGAACATTCTTGTTGATTGCACGTTTCTTTATTCATTTACAAACGTTCTTTTCGACTTTGTCTGTTGTGAATTAATACAGTTTTGACCTTAACCCACACAAATCTTTAATGGGAACATCACTCAAATCATCTATGAAAAGTCCACTAACTTTCTCATTCACCAAATATTTTGTCCTTTTGGTAGTCACTTGTGTCAAAATATTTTATGTTATCCTTAATATCATCATAACAAAATATTCAGTCTCAACCTAAATACACAATCACTCTGTATTAGTCACGAGTAATCTCATCCTATCACCGTATTTGTTTTCTTAACATGTTGTAGTGAAATTTAGAGGTTATCCATTGAGAAAACTCTAACACAGTAAATCCGCCATAAATTAGTTTGGTCAATATGATTTTCTAGTCTTTCAAACTTACTAATACTAATGTCATCATCAGTAATTGTTCTCCTTGTAAATGATAAATATATTTGACATTTTAAAAATGTATTTCATCTGCAAATATTGTAACTATTGTTCTCTTTCTGCGATTTCCCATCTGGTTCCCCAATGCAGCATTATTCATTAGTTTGAAAAAGTCTTTTTCGAAATCATTGGCTACTTTTTGTCTCAAATGTATATTCAGTTCCATGCAGGTTTTAATCTTAGTTGTTGTTCAAAGAAGATAAATTTGTGTATTTTTCTCATTTTAAACCCTACTGTGTGAACATCTTCAGATTTATGTAGTGAAGAAAATATTTCTCTTTAGTTTTCACACAATTGATTTTATATAGTTGGTTTTGTACTTTATGGTCATTTATGAATTTCTTCCTTAACTCTGGTAAATAATTTTCATCTGGAAATATGTTCTCTGGAGCTACATAATATTTCTTCAAATAGTTATGCAAGTGTAATAAAATCTCAAAATCTGCTAAATGCAACTATTATCATAGTTATCTGATATTTGCAACATATTCGTTCCACCATCTATTTAATTTTTTCATTAGTTCCCATATGAAGTATTTAAAAACATGTTTGGCATACGGGTACATAATCAATAACCTTGACCTTTTGCACTCACATCATTTCTATTTTTAACATTCTTTGTGCAAGTAGTATTCACTCTCAATACTCAGAAACACGTAATAGTCTGCTACACATTTTAGTTCTACACCTAGTATATACCTATACCTAATATCTTTAAAGTTGCATTATGTACTAATCCAGGAGAACTATACTAGTTAGAAGGATACAGTTTGCAATTTTTTATGTAGACATTTCTAAACCCCTCAGAAATGTCGCATGGCATCGATGTATATTTCTTTATGTCATAGTCATGTATATCTCTGAGTGTTTGAAGGTTCACGTGACATCATGTACGTACTAATAATCGTCATTTGGTATGTTTGAGTCGTTTAAACTGGAATAAATATTTTCTTTGCGTGGTATTGTTCTTTAATTCAACTTTTCGATGCGATCCATACATTCATATGGGTAAATGTTTTTTCTCAAACATCTTGACAGCATATGTGTAAACTCTTTAAGTCTTTCTGTGAACTTTTCGTTATTTCACATTTTAGTCAGCTGTTCTATAGATTGTCCCATGACTATAATGCTGCCTACAAAGCTGTTCTATAGACTGTCCCATGAATCTAATGCTGCCTACACAGCTGTTCTATAGACTGGTCCATGAATCTAATGCTGCCTACAAAGCTGTTCTATAGATTGTCCCATGAATCTAATGCTGCCTACACAGCTGTTCTATAGACTGGTCCATGACTATAATGCTGCCTACAAAGCTTTTCTATAGACTGTCCCATGAATCTAATGCTGCCTACAAAGCTGTTCTATAGACTGTCCCATGACTCTAATGCTGTCTATAAAGCTGTCCTTTTGACTCTTATTTCTAATCCATCTTTCATGAACATATCAACTATGAAATGTTTGCCAAATAATATGTATTTCTAGTCGTTGTTTTTATGATTTTACCTCCTTATCTGGATAATTTTTACTAGCGTCTTCATGACTAAGTGACTTTGGTAACCGGACAAGATATGAATGAACAATGATATGCATTTTGAATATCTTAAATTCAACTTCCATTCCTTATGTGACGGACCTCTATACTTGGCTGTTGACAGTGGCAATACGAGGGTTCGAGGCGCCCGGGGGCAATGTTCTTTAGTGGCGTCCCTGCTTTGCCACAGAGAACAGTTTTTATGTCACTTGCCGACCTCCAACCCCAACCCCCAATCTACGCCCCGTCTACAGCTGCAAAAAAAAAAGCCCCCCTCCCCTCGCCCGGTGCCCGGGGGGCAATTGACACCCCCGATCCCCCTTGCGCCGCCACTGGCTATTTAGTAATCGTGGTCTCAGAATTTTTCAGCTATTTTTTTCTCACAGATATAACATGTTCATTAAATCATAATGTTGTTCATCGTCCTGCCTGAACACCATAGGTTTTGATGTGTCGGTCTTAATTCTACATACACTAGTTTTGTAATTTTACTCAAAGCATACAATACTTAAATACAATCTATTCCTCTGTAAACCATTGCTTTATACTCTTGTTGATTGGAGGTAAATACAAAACCCCTAAGTAATGTGTTTAAAAGTTTTAAATGTCTAGGATAACATATGGGCAGAAGCCAAGTCGGACGGCAGATCCGTTGTGTGCACAACACACTCTGCGCCACCTTGCACAAAGTATGCCCTTGGCATTACACGTGTATCTGCGACACAGTCCTCCAAACGTGTGTCAATTTCGTTTTTCGTATGTAGAATGATACCTACAAATTCACAACAAATAACAAGCGGATATTTTAATAGGTATTGATAATTCTTAGATTTTACAATTGAGTCTTCTACAGGTATTATATCGATCGAGTTATCTCCAATCTAATATAGTCTATTAAACTAACATGACTAACGTGTTCTTCTACGTCAAAGATAAGTTTTGCTCCTCGTGCACGCATCATACTGTAATTTAGATCTTATCCTAGCATATGAATTAACGTACGTAGAAACAGGGATTTGTATTGTAACACAAACAAAGAAACAAACAATCACAGCAGATTTTTAAAAAAACAGAGCAAAACAACAAAGATGCTTCTTATTTCACCCCGAAACATCTCAGGACGTATTCACGAAAGAGTATACCATATCTGTAACTATAAATATATGAATGTGGTATTTGTTACGCCTCTTAAGGAATCCAAGCGAAATGTTGACGTAAATTACCGAGAAATGGTTTTAATTTTCCTATGGCAATCGAAAGACAAACTGTATCCACGAAGGCTAATGGCTGAAAAATTGACATTGATTCAGACACTCGAAAGTCAGTTATACTTGGAATGATCAGTTCACTGTCAAGAGGAAGAAATATGCAAATAGGTATAAATGTTTTTTTTTTTTCTAAATACACTTGCACAATTATTTGTAAAACGCTGTTGTTAATATTTGTGCAAATGATAGTAAAGTTCATCATTATTTTTATTTCTTTAGAATGCAACCATATTTCCTCACCAGGAAAAGTAAAGTATATCAACTAGTAAAGGCGAAATCATTTGGTATTTTGTTTGAGTTAAATTTATTACATTGTAAAAAAAAAGCGGCAATACATTCTACACATTATTATTGTTACGAGCAGAATTTCATATTACAAATTTGATAATTTATATTCTTTGTTGCTCTAAATGTATATTGATTTTTTTAAAACTTTTGTCTTGATACATATACAGATAGTTTTGATACATATACAGATAGTTTTGATACATATACAGATAGTTTTGATACATATACAGACAGTTTTGATACATATACAGACAGTTTTGATACATATACAGATAGCTTATTCGAAAGACACAACAATCCTGCTCACATATGAATTCATAACTTGACTGAAGAAATACACTTTGAATTAAATGGTGAACTTTTCGGTTGCGATTTATTATATACTTGAAAGGCAAATGAGAAAGGGTGTTGTGGGGTCAGCAGGCTTCTCACTACTTACCTTTTTTCCTAGCAACAAAATTGCTTAACTTGACTGTAGAAATATTCTTAAAATTAAATTGTAAATGAGAAAGGATGGTATGGGGTCAGCAGACCTCTCACTACTTACCTTTTTTCCTTGCAATAAACTGGCTAACCTTTGCGCTTTGCTCAAGACGCATGACAGTCGAACCTGAAATGGTCGTGGAAAATTATTACTGACATTTCTTGATAACGTATTCATAGGTGTAATTTGCGTCTTCATTGACGTGTAACTATCACTTCAAAGACATTTCTGATCTGTATCTAGATGGTAATTAGGCACCATATATGAATCATGCATCTTTAATTAGTTGGCAGGTTGACTAGTGCAGTGATAGGTGTAAGAGGATTGTAAACTAACCAGTTGTCTTGAGAATCAGATTTAATTAATATCATTATACCGTATTGGGATGGTAATTATCCATGATGTCCAATTAAATATGAGGCTTAATTTTCGAATGCAAACAAAATTATTGTCACGAATCGTATATGTCTATTTGCCTTAATCTATTGATTTAAAATGCCAATTTCATGGTCATAAAAGTGAGTTGTATATTGCGACATGTGATGTTTTCTAAAAGAATGTAATATCTTGTATCTGAACCTCATCTGAGATATAGAGATCTGACTTAAATTTTCTATACTAAGGAAAAGAGGTCTATAAATTATCTGACAATTCATAATCAATCATGAATCAAAGATTCATGAGATTCAACAACTTACCATAAAGCATCACTAATTAATTTCAACTCAATTGTCCGCAAACGACATGAGCTTCAAATCAATACACATTTTATCTTCTACTTAGGCTTTAATGGTACATGTACTTTCTATAAAACACAAGTAACATTCTTCACTGGTCAGCAGGTCTCCAGGAAAATTCAAAGGAAAAATAAAAATGATTTTCTTCGGGACTGAATAGATTACAATAACAACTGATTGGCTCAATTAGTGTAGTGATACATTGAAGAAGTGACAAAGGTGGAACATATTTAATCAGTCTGCTTTTTCTGTGTATGAAGTAACAATAAAGAATAACTATGACGTTTTGGTTGAATTTGCTTAAGTGTAGTATGCTTCAGAACACAATTTATCTTATAATGTCATGCAAATAGGTGATAAATGGAAAGTTCAACACGAGAACTAACTTGAAATACTCATCAAAATATGATTCATTTTATGCTGTAAAGCTAATTAGAGTACATTTATACAAATAAATCATGTTTTCATTTGTAAAACCAGCTTTATTTAATATTGGTAAAGTTTAAATATTTAACTTATGAATACAGTTTTTGGCCTAAATCTCCACCAAGGTTTTTGTTCTTGAAGTAAGATACCCCCATGAGTTTAAATTGGTATTTCTAATCTCTCAAAATAAATGGATCGGGAGAAAGCATATCCCCATGAGTGCACCTAAGGATTTATGAGAAGTTTTGAGATTCATTAGTCATTTCCGAAAATACCAAGCAGCATAGATATTCAAAGGCTGTACAATTGGCATACACACTTTAGAATGAAAAGGAGTCACTAACTCATTTTTATGTTAATTTTAAATCGTCAAAAATATTGAAAGTTTCAAAAATGGTACATGTTAAAATGTAACGAACTCAGAACTATACATTTAGTATATTTATCATAACTAACAAGACCAGGAACCAAAGTGTATGCCTTATCGTAGCTCTCTGTATCATCTTAAATGGGCACATCAAAGCTCTTTTCTGTAGAAAATGGTCTAGCAATGACTCAGTTAAGTAATCTTGCTAAGACAGGCTGAACATTACTCCAAATAAGTGATTTATTTCCCTTTCAATTTAGATGCAGAATATTATTAGCTATGAGTTTATCTAGTTTGCTTAATTATCAAAAAAACGTTTTCACCGTGGAATCCTCTTTATCCTGTTCAAGGCATCAATTCAGTTCCTTACATACTGTTTTCCTTTTTCTACATTTGTGATGAAATCCAGAGCATGAATTATACGTTTATATGTACCAAGACTCTCTTACTTATGTTCGGTACTAACTTCGACAAATCAAATAGAAAATAAGCATTGGTTATGTTGCATTTTCTAAAAATAGCTGCATTGGAATGACGAGAGTGGAACATTTAGTGCAAATGACCTTTCCATAACTGGCTGAATCACACTTGTTTGCTTTGTCATCCTGCTCTACAGCGAAGAGGCTGAATTCAATAAACATTTTGGTGTGTGCTTAGGCTTTAATGCCGCTTTATATTGAAAACAAGCAGCATTTCTTCACTGGTCAGCAAGCAGATCTCCAAGAAAAATCAGAGAAAAAATAGGAATGATTTTCTTAGGGAGTACCGTAGGTGCAATAGCAGCTGATTGGCTCAATTAGTGTAGTGATACCTATAACTTTTGCTAAAACCAATGTTAATTCTTTCTCTAGCTTTTATGCATATATATGACCCTATGGCGAAATTGTACACCTCGAATGTTTCCCCTTTCTTTTCGGGACCTCTTCAGTGGATTGTACTTAACAACAAATTGCACGGGTTCATTAAAAAGTTTCTTTATATGCTCTTTGTCCCTGGAATATCTGACTATGTGTGGTTGGTTGGTAGAATCTTATAATCCGTTTTTCTCTCCATCTTCTCTTTCCCTACTTGGGCTTGTCATTGTCCTTGCACCTACATACAACAAAATCAATATCCGGGTAGCATATATTGATATATTGATTATGCTAATTATTTGGTTGCAAATTTAAAAAGTATCGTATGATTGATATTCTTATTTAAAATATGATGAAAGAACAAAACAATCACTAGCAATTCCAAGTTACTCTTTGTTGATCGAAGGATTTTTCAGTGATTAAATTACATACACATTTCGCATAATTTGCCATTCTACAGCTCTTTGATCGCAACAGATATCTTGGCGGTATATTATGTAATGAATACTTAGGTACATTCTAACGAGAGAGAGAGAGAGAGAGAGAGAGAGAGAGAGAGAAATGGAAAAATTTTAAATTTCAAATTAAGTGGACGGACCTGTCTTCGCGTTCTTATCTGGTTAATCTTGGATTCAACTGTTTGACTGTCAATATATGTACAAATCACCGCAGTCAAAATAAAATCCACAAGTTGACAGGAGACTCCACTAAATGGAGAGTGAGACAAATATTTCACAATTATCTATTTGCTCTTTGGCTCTAAGCAATCCAATCTTCCAACATTCAAAAATTTTTGTCATTTTGAACACGGGCCGAAATGTCTTGAATCTCCGAATCTGACACGCAGGATTTGTTTAACTCCTTTTTTCTATGACGTTTTGCCGGACCTGCGACAATCTAGAGACTAATGTAGTCGGATCCCAGTTGGATGCAATACACACACACTTTATCCTAAGCGAGATGAGATTAGATTATCCCGGAGCTACTGTGATATTTGCCCTACCCAGGCAATCACAAAATAAACCTGTACCAAACAGCAACAGAACACCACCAACAAAACCGGTATTTAGTTTCCTAGAGCTAGCCATGCTCAGGCAACCCTCTAGTAATTGTAGACAAACCTCTATGCTTCTTCTTCTTCTTCTTCTCTCTCTCTCTCTCTCTCTCTCTCTCTCTCTCTCTCTCTCTCTCTCTTGGTGGACACCTCGAAGTCCAGTCCAAGTTCCAAGGACAAAGAAACTGGTTAGGACTTTAGTGATCCCCACCTCCTCCCATTTGACGAAATAAAAAGGCTTTATGTCTGTTACTTCCTGTCTCTCCCTAGACTTGTGATGAATTGGTAGTGTTTTTTCCCCATACAAATGGAAAAATAATTTTGAAAACATAATTTTGACTGGGGTTGGTATTTGTTTAAATTTTGATGATGTACTTTTTTTGGGTTCGATTCCCTACCTTTCTGTCTAATTTAATTCAAGCATATTTGCCAACTGATGGCTTTCTAGTCTCATATTTCCCACTTTAAAGCATGCAGTTCCATAGGTGTTTCCTTGCCTTTGATCCTTTTACGTCCATACTCCTGTTTTTGGTTCACATTTTTAGTGACCTTTGCCCCGAAGCTCTATTTTATTGTATTGCTCTCCCATTTAATGTGTCTGGTGCTTTTTGTGCGTGCGTATTTTTGCTTGCATTAAAGTTCCAATGTTTCTGTCTGGGGCGGGCCTTAAAGTGATTAAAGTTCTTAGAGTTTTGAATGTATCCATTCTAAAAGTGAGTGTTATTAGGTGCATTTTCCGTCTGTTTGGTGCGTGCACGCTTGTGCCCCTTTATCGTAATATGATTGTTAGCAGCATTTATTATTGTAAGGTGTTGTGTTTGTATTTTGCTGTGATGTGCTTATATATTATGATTTACATTAACTCTGCTTCTTATAAGGTTACTTTTGTGTACATATCGTTTGTTACCAATTTGAAGTGTTCCCTTTTTGTGTTTGTTTCTTATATATCTGTTCGGACAGAGGGTCCTCTAAGTTCAGGGACCACGTGTCTAAAAATGTATTGTGATGAAATGTGGTCAATGTGTGCGATTTCTTTATTTATAAATTTAGTTAGTACTATTGCCATTGTAAATAATAAAATTGATTTGTATGTATATGTTTTCAGTTATGCATGTTTCGACAAAAATATAATTATTACGCAGGATAAGTTTTTATTAAACGGGGACTGAGCAAATATATTATCTCGCATCTAATATTTATTCTTTTAAAGTTACTGATGCCAATAAAACCTATTAAAATAAAACAAAGACCTTCCTTAAAAGCATGTTACCACTCATCCATGGGTCAGAATTCTGAGGCAGAAACTTAGGCTTTACAACGAGGTCAACAACTGAAAACCTCATGTTACAACTATTTCAGACAGCCGACCATATCTACATCGCTGGTTTGAACGTATATCAATAAAGCAAAAATGTGTTACTTGTATTATTTCCAAGTATGGTAGGAAATCAATTTACAGACAAAATAATTCAACAATGCAATTGTTTCTGCAAAAAAACTATAAACAATTGTTCAGACTGACATTTACACACGTTCCGCATCAGTTATCGAAAGCAGAGGTGGAAATGGATATTTGTTGATAATACTTTCTCCCCTGAGAATTGCGACGCGATGGCAAAATGTTGCTGGGGATAGTCCGCGCTAGGTTTCCTTCAAATGTTACTGTTTGAATGGATAAGGCAAAAGCTATAAAGCTGTATTTTGTACATTCGTACACAGGCGTGCACAGTTGTTTCCTAGAAAACCAGTTTCGCATAGTTATGCTGAAACCATAGACGTCCTCCGCAACAGGAAAGACTAGAACAAAAAGGTAGGTAATTTTAACCAATATTTTACATTTTTGTATGGATTTGAAAGTTATATTAGATATTATTTTTCAGCGCGCTGCTGAAGATAATGTGATAACTGTCCACCAAAAATTATTCTGCAAAAGAAAGGTTGATCAATTTTTGTCAGTGACTGTGGCATATATGATTCAGTTGTGTTTTCTAACATTTGCTGCGACTTTCGTTCCAAATTATGTTTTGACTGCACTAATCAATGCGTTTTGATTTATTGTGAGAAATTTGAATTATATTAAAGTTCACTGCCGATCTATTATTTGGTATGAAACGTTAAGTACTAATCGAGTATGCTGACCTTTGCGATTATCCGCAACATATGACGAGTTCTGCATCACTTCGTGTTATTTTTCAACCACTTACAGAGTTACATCGTAATTATTCAATCTTATTCCTGCTTGTGATGAAATTTAAATGGACACATGCTATTCATACAACACATGGCAAACACGATCTACCTTGTACATATATCGCATGAGTAATTTGCAAGTAGGATGATGCATAAGAATGGTCAAGTCTATCTCATTATTCCAAAGAAAATAAAAATGGATCCAGGTACATTTAGATGCAACAGTTATCCCATTGGCGGATTGACAGGTAGTATTTGTATATAATCAATACATAGGTACGAGAGTTTAATAGTTAAGAAATGGTATACACTCTTTTTCAGTATGACACGTAAATCATTACCTGACTAGAAAATTGGTTTCCATACAATAACGTTTCAACTTTTCAAATATTTTTCATAAAATTGTATATGAAGTTTTATATCTGTATGATCCTGCACAACCTCAAGTATGATACAATTGTGTATGTCGACGAATACATCTAATTAGCCAGTAATGCAGTGGAATGTTAATTAATTTTGAGCACAGATACTTTTGTCATGTTTCTTTTTGTATGAATGTTTTGATGGTAGGTTTGTTTGCGATTGCTGACACGTGTTCGCTGGCCCAACACTGCATCTCCCAGTCTTTAACCGTCTCACTTTTCAATTGATTGTCGGTAGAAACATTTAAGCAATTTTTGGACAATATTTAAAATCCGAGAATGCCATCTTTAATCTTTAGCTTTCGTCGTGTTTCACAATAAATATTTAATAAAACTATGTCCAAAAATTGTTGCTAAAACATCTCTGCGAAAACAGATACGTACTAATGCACTTTCCCCCCAGCGAAAGTACTATCACAACCCACCAGTTTCATTTACTAGGGCTTCAACTAGGCATATACAATGTGGGAACTTAGCTTAACTTGATATTTACACTCTTTTCCCTAAAAAACATTTGTTGAAATATCTTCAACGAACGCTATAGTGTTGTGTCAGTTCGATCGCTACTGCTTCGACAGCGGGGTGTTTTATTCTGGGAGATGAATGGGATGCTGTTCGATTCATAGTCTGCTACTCCCGACAGTGTTTAAATCTTAGTTTTCGTGAATCCCTCATATTTTTTACTGTTCCTTATTTCGAAGTGCAAACCAACCGACACATGATTGTCGTGGAAGACTGTCGTATAAAAGAAATTATTCATATGTAGCAAAAAAGAATAGCGTATGATGAAATAAACTATATATATATATATATATATATAATATATATATATATATATATATATATATATATATATATATATATATATATATATATATAAATATATATATATATATATATATATATATGATACGATTCTGTTTACGACAAATAAGATAAGATGAGCAACTTTTGAAAGGTATAATAAAAGGTAGACATGTATATCATGGATAGGAAACCATTTGTCTTTCAAATTATTATTCTCCAGTTGAATTGGAGTTTCTGTTTCATTCTTTATTCGGTATCTACGAATAAATTGAACTTTGGAATAGCAGGGAAACTACACCATGAACAATGATTTGTCCAGGCTTTATTTGTGTAATTTGAAGATATTTAAAAAGAAAAACGACAGTATTAAATGTAAAATAGTTACTAATGCTGCAGCAGTCGCTGCCAAAGCCGTATTTCTGGTATGTTATTACTAAGGAACGTAGCTCATTGAATATTAAACTTTCGTGTTCAAGGATATATTTACCTTCCGAATAATCATTGTTTGGTAATAGCATCAGAAATATGAGGCGACTTTTTCCAACATAATTATGTTTCTAAGCTATATATTCTATATGCAAAGTAATAATTGGAAAAGCTACATCACCTTTTTATATAGTCTGCAAGAAGAACAATGATGATAGATGGTATGCATGCAAGAGGTGTTCTGATTGCATGGCACGCGCTACGACGTGATTCTTGGTCTCTCCACCTTCTGGAGGGACCCCGGGCGGCCGAGAGGTCTAAGGCGCTCGCCTTTATAGATCATTCACATGTCACCTCTGTCCTCGTGGGTTCGAGTCTCGGCTCGACCAACGTGCGTATGTCAGAAAGCTTGTCAGTAGCTTCCCGTTCTTCCCGGAGTCTTCCAGGGTTCTTCCCCCACCAGATATATTGGCCGCTATGTATAACCTATCATGTACTGCAAAATGGCGTTAAACCCCAAAAAACCAAACCAGACCTCCGCCTTATGTAACACACCCCTTGCGGGCTCGGGGAAGTAGAATAGGCCCGTTGTACTCTTCTGCAATGTAGTAAGAGGCTACTAATGGAAGCGGGAGCCAGTGGTTACCGTGCCGGACTAGCGACCGAAGGGGTGTGGGTTCGAATCCTACCACGTGGTATGTCCTTGGGCAAAGCACTTTACTCCAGTTGCCTCTGTTCTAAATAACCTATATGTTTTCACATTCACGTAAGACACCAGACCAAACCAAACCTACTGGAACAACTCCGCAACTCTTTTCTTGTGCCGGAATTCAGGGTAAAACTTCGTAGAATGGACGTATTCTTGTTATGCATACGATCTCTCATAGCGGTCATTATATTGCAAACTACTCAGATTTAAGGTTTGTACAATTTGCTTCCACAATGGTTTTGTGGTTTTTGTAAAAAAAAACATAGAAAAATAAAAATAAAAGCCGGTATTAACTCATCTTACACGTATTTCAACATTTTTTCAGTGAACATTTGAAGAATAGTGGAATATCGTGGTTTGTAGAATACTTGTTATTTACGTACAAAAATAATCTCTACGATCAGAGGGAATAATTTGCTGTAAATGTCATATGTGTGACATATAATATTCGCTGAGTGTATTAACTGAAATGGCACACACTCCCCCAAATGACTGCATTCTAGTCATGCTTCTTGCTTGCCCAATGATCAGAGGGAATAAAGTTACGGTGTGGACTTGTTAAAATGAGGAAGGACACATAGAGAAGGCGTATAATGCTTATTAGCATTGAAATAGACACCATTTGGTTTATGTTTTTTTTTTTTTTTTTTTTTTTTGCATATTCGCACGTTAAAGCTAGATGGATATTTAATGCTGTACACTTTCTTGTTTTCCGTCCGAGAGTGGTGTAAAAATAAATTGTTGCTTCGATGCCCTTTTCTTGCTGGATTCTCTAGAAGGCACAGAATCAGCAAGGCAACATATTCCACTTTTTGTAAGTTCTCTTTTCATTTTGCCATGATGTACTATATACATGTATGTATGCAAGTGTCGATTTTTATGACCCGATTTTTCATTTGTTAAACCTTGCGTCATGGAATGAAACATGTTCAGTTCCAAACTAGGAAACATAAAACTTCCGAATCTTTCTTGTTCCAGCTCGATTTATACATCGCCTATTTTTATAGAAATTTTTTGCTGTGTAGGGGCCATACTTAATTTTAGGCTATTTTCACACGGCAAAAAGGTTTGCAACTGTGTATATTCTGGTTTATTGCAGCGTGCATATTCTGACGTTATAGCAAGTTGTATATTTAAAAACGACCCCCTCCCCTTTCTTTTTTTTTTTTTTTTTTCTTTTTTCATTTTTTTTTTTTTGTTGTAACTTTTTTTAATTTTTATTCTTTTTTTTCTACCTTTAGATGCATAGTTGCACTGCATGGATATTTGATTGGTTGAAAAGTCCAGGTTAAAAAAATCTTGCTTTCTGGAATAGAACATGTTCTGTTTCAAAGTGTGAAACTAAATTTCAGCATGTTAACGATGCATATCGCACAATTTGGTTTTTAGTGCAAGTTTTCTCAACCTTATTCTACCCCAAATACGGGTTATATGACAAGGGCGGCGCCGATTATATTTTTTGCTGTAACTTACTAAATAGGGAAAAATGAATAATCAAGCAGGTGAAAAAACGTCTGAATTTTATTAAAATTTGTTGGAAGTGTTTTATAAACTACCATCTTACAAATTCGCCAATCGTATATAATCTCTAAAAAGGAAATCCGGCGACTCGACCTTTGAGAGAAGTTAACTTTAGCTTAATAAAAATATTGACACGTAGCATTTAATGGTTGTCTAAAAATGGGATCACCTTTTTCATTAACATATTTCTTGCTGCTTCAGATATCAAAATCTGATATGGAAGTAAGCATTATAGTTTCAGCACAGCAGATACGCATCCGCAAAAATATAATAATTTTCTCTGACATATTACACTACACTAACATACATTTTTCAGTGTCTTGTGGTTTAATCTGTAAAGTGTCCATCCTTTTTTTGCTCAAAGCTTGCATAAACTTTGTTCACAGCTAAAACAGAAACGAAAATTACATAAAAATAAAAAATAGGACACAAACTGCGCCTTCATTTTGATGAACTTTTAGTTGTTTGTTTAAATGTAGTCACGGCAGTCAAAGAAAAATCAATACCGAATCGGCTATATTTTGAGGAGAATGGGGTACCTTACATTTTATTCCTCGTTTTTCTTCCACGCAAGAATGTAATATAATTTGCTAATGAACAAAGAATTTTAGTCAGAGACAGTAAAACGAAGGGGAGGAAGAGGTATTCCAGATATGTAGGACTTCGATAATAATAGTTAATGCTTAAGATAAGAAATATAACATGTACAGTCTTATTTGTTTTGTAATGATGTTACACATGAGCTAAGTTAAAATTGAGATTGCAAAAGAAATCTTGAAAGATAGCTGATTAGACTCGTAAAAGATATTTGAAGCACATACATACATACATACATACATACATACATACATACATACATACATACATACATACATACATACATACATACATACATACATACATGCATGCATGCATGCATGCATACATACATACATACATACATACATACATACATACATACATACATACATACATACATACATACATGCATGCATACATACTTACATACTCCTAATAATAGAATACATACATACGCAGACAAACACACAGACTGAATGTATATTTTGATAGAATAGATTTACATACCACTGTCTGAAAACAAACATGAAGCAACCAAGGACTGAAGCATTAAACCTTGTAAATGTAAGCATATCAGTATTATTTTCAAAATATTCTTACTTATTCACTGAAATTACTCGAATTAGCTTCATTATGTTCCAACTTTGATAGCACATCAGTACGTGAGCGTCCAATCCATTTTAACACGTTATCACAAAACTATTAGTCTTAGAGTCAAGAAATATGAGATATTTTTATTGTCGACATATGTAGTTGGCCTGCTTATATTTTCAGGCCATTGCAGCAGCTTTGCTATTTATTAAACACAGTTTTTAACTTTTTGGACAAAAACTTCTTATATTTGCATTATATTTAAATGTTCTCTTTCGATTTTTAGGCCATTACATAATTTTTTCAATTTTTCATTACACATACCGTATGTACCTGCTTATAAGTGTACTCCAACTGCAAACTTTACACACCCAGATCTGCCGTTACATAATGCGCCGGTAATTCTGGTGGTATGTAGTTTGATAGGTGTAATCAGTAGAACAAACAGTATAGACCCTGATCTGCCAGCGCATAACGCTGATCAGGGTTTATGTTGTTTGCAGTTGTAGTCAACTTATAAGCGAGTACATACGGTATTTTAGCTTTTTGGTCTTAGACTTTTATGACAAAAAGTTGTTAGTGCGATTAAGTAACAACCATTTACTTGAGATAGACAAAATAAATTTTATATGTATGTTTGTATGCATATGTACACGACCTGATTAGATTTTCATGCCCTTGTAGCATTTGTTCAAAGTTTATACATTTTAAAAACGTTTTGCACTTTGTTCTGCACTGGTGTAATACGTTCTTTAGAAATAAAATCTAGTTAATATTGCTGTATTATGCAATTCCCAGCATATTAGTCTTCAATAACATCGATGTAACTCAATTCATAAATTCTCAACCACTTTTATGGTCAGAGTCTAAACGCCAGATGTAACATTGGGCATTTTATGTTGAAAATTAGTAGTATTAAATATTGCAAGTTCTAACGCATTCAATCCCATGTTATTTTGTTTTGGATTTTTAAATATGTACAAAAAACAAATGAGAAAATATAAAAAGTAAAAGGACTAAAATAAGGTATTTAAATGCATATTCTTTGCTTAAACGATTATGAAAAAGAGCTTTAATGCTTTGTAAGATAGTTAAATGAACCACGTATCATTTAAGTAATATACAGTGTTAAGAACAATATATAAGGAAATTAGCATTGTTAATAATGATACCCACCTCGTTGTCTTTTGAGGTTACAAATAGAGGATATTTTCTCTACGTTAATACCGGATATATTTTCATCGTGTGGTATATAAAAACATAATATTTGCACGAGTGGCGACGATACGACTTAAAATATATCAACTTTTTGCACCATAAGATGAAATATATCCGGTATTTACACAGGAAAAGAAAATGTATCTTTGTATTACATACCAAACTTGCTCCTGAATCGAATCTTAGCAGATTAAACTCACTCTTCAGTACACCATCCCCACTGACCTTTTCGTAAATACACTTAAATTTCATTTGCTGATGATGAAACTTATTTCTATATTTCACACTTATAATAAAGCAAATTTATATCAAATGTCCGAGATCAAAATAAATATAAGCATGACGATTATGAATGGGTTTTAAAATATGCGCACAAAATAAAAGCCATTCGGGAGAAAGTTGCTATGTGAGCACACGAAACTTCATAGGAAGTCAGAAAGACACAAGAGAGGAGCTGGTTTTGTGTGGGGTTCATGCATGAGAGCCGTGACAAAATGGGAAAGGAAAGATGGGCTGATAGAAGTGAGCCAAAGTTGTCATGCGAACGCATAGAAGCCCCCTAAGAGTAAAAAATGGCTCAAGGGTGGAGCTGATCTCATGCGGAACTTATGCACAAAGAGCCGCTTGATACGAATGCAACAGATATATTAAAGGGTTTATGTGTATTCATAATTAAACAAGCACAAAGTCTGATGGTGGAGTATAGATAAAGATCACCCGATACCTAGTAAAAATAGAGGAATTAAAATTTTTTTAATTACTTTGATATATCTGTAAATGTTTATGAATTAGTCAAACCATCTTATATCAAACCTGTTAGAATGACCTAAATAGAAAGGTAAAAACATGTTGACATGATAATCATATTGCTATCTGGTGATCCTAATGACTAGAGGGAATGTATCACTCTGTTGGAATAACAGATTTGTCAAATCTAATGTAACCACATATAAACAGACATCACGGAGAGAAATAAATCTGTCACAAGATATTTGATTTTTTTTCTTCTGTAAATCAGAAAAATTATCAGAACACAAAGACTATCTTGTAATGTAGACAGCTTGATATGATCCTTAAAGAGTATTCAGTTGTAAAATTCAAAAACTATCAGCACCAATGAAAGTTTATGCATGCTATTTATTGCCATTTTGAGGCAACGTGTATATTAAAAAACAGGCACAAACTTGAAAGCAAGAAAATGATGTTCCCTCAGAACACTTCGTTGCTGAAGGCAAGGTCTGCCGGAGGCAGATCACAATCACAACAGCCAAACACAGTCCATCGCGGTTTTGTATTTACCTAAATCAATCCACAGGAGATATACACCAATAGCGTATAAAGAAACCGATTGTATTCAAATGTTTGTACTATGCATTGCGTAAGATGTTAAACTGGTTTATGAGGGACATAGACCGAAAAATGCAAAACATATGGTGTTTACAGAAGAAAATGAAAACTATTTTAATTCAACAAATATACGCCATATCTGTTCAAAAGAAATTTAGACAATCTGTCTGTTTCACCTATTATACACTGAGGCGTTCCAAGCATATCAGTTGTCAAGTAACTGAAAAGATTGATCCATACTTTTGATATGCGTTCTTCCTTGCTTGCATCAACCTGGATCCTATCTATTAACATATGATCACTGTTATGGTAACCATCAATTACATTTTGTAACAAGATGACGGTCTAAAAGACGTACATTTATTTTCAACAATTTGCAATGCGTTTCATCGATCATTTTAAACATATGAATGACATCAGATGATTTAAAATTTGGCTTTTCCTATGGTTAAATCTAAAACAGCTACATCATATATTGAGTCAACGTGTGCTGTTTCTAATCGAACTTTGTTGTCTATATATTATATCCATTATTTTATTGAATCATTGTAGATTGACCTTGTAAATTGTACCAGATATTGATGTTTACGATAAATTAAGCTGAATACAATTTTGTGTATTTACCCAAATCCAGTACGTAATTTATCCCTTCTTTAGGGCTGAATTGTTTTAATCAGCGTGCTATCAGGTTTGATGCTGTTTAAACAGTGTGCTAACAGGCTTGACTCTACTTAAACAACGTACTATCAGAGCTGATGCTGCCTAAACAGTGTACAATCAGGGTTGATGCTGCTTAAACAGTGTGCTAACAGGGTTGATGCTGCTTAAACAGCGTTTTATCAGAGCTTTTGCTGCCTAAACAGTGTACTATCAGGGTTGATGCTGCTTAAACAGAGTGCTATTAGGGTTGATGCAGCTTAATCAGTGTGCTATCAGGGTTGATGCTGCTTATTTCAATGTTATCAATATTGAAAGTAATCTGTAAATCTGCATCTTGTCTGAAACATTGGAGTATGTATTTATGTTTGATATCAATAAATGAACACTTTTATTCCATTGAATGTCTTCAACACAATTAGCACTGACAACACTTTTCATTCCGTCCAAAATTGTAGTGAAATAGGCATTATGGCTTATATATCGACAGTGTTGCTTTCATGTTAAATTCATGAACCCTTTCCTCTCTAGAAACTGTTGAATTCAACACGATGTAGCTTTATGGCCTTATTTATGATACGCAAACTTTTTAAATTTTAATTTTTTGTTCACTTCGCTAAGTGTTTTTAAATTCTCACAGCGTTAGTGAATATCGATTTTTGTAAAATGAAAGCCTCGAATATTCATGGACTAATGAATATCGATTTTTGTTTTTGGTTTTCTCGTTTCTCTAAGAGTTGGGTTTAGATGTTGCTTAAGTGTGCTTGAGAGTTTGGATTATTTTCTTTTAGTGTTGTTGTATCCCTATACGGAAGGGTTGGTGAGAAAATGATATTTACTACTAACATCAACTTCTTTTGAACTGATGTCTGACAATTAGCCTATTATGGTTAAGGCAGCAATTGATTAGAAATAAGGAAAACGCTCTTATTTCATGGAAGTTTCCAACACAACACAAGGACCATGTACAGTCTGTTGTCAAACTAGCTCTTGTAAACTTTTGAAGAAACCGCAATATACCATACAGTAAATGTAATCTCTGCATCGCAGCCTTCTCTAATTTCTATACAGCATAAACTGCTCGCTGAATCACAGCCGCTCGAGGCTTGCAAACACAGAAGAGTTTTGTACATATCTGGTCCCAGATCGTAAGAAATGGCATGGATAGAGCGTTAATGAATATGTGTGTTATTCTGACATGAATTATTCGCATAAATCAACAATCTTCTGTGTAATTACTCTTGATTAGACTCCAGAGGTAAGTGGTGCTCATTTATAGCATTGCTTTGGCATATGTATATTTCGGACTCGGTTTTCCAATTTCAAAAATGTACGAGGCACCTTTTTGAATCCATTCTTATCCTCTGATAGGGCAGGTCAAGTACCAATCAGAATCAGAAACAAAGTAAACTATTGTTTACCCATTGTTGCCCAAACACGATGAAACTAGTTGAGAATGAGTTTGATTTTATGAACAATGTTCAGTTGTTGATCATCGGAAATAATGCAATACTATCAAATGCATGGCAAGCTGGTCTACCTTGATTAATAACGGGCAATGTGTGGTATACAAATTGCAATGTTTCTTAATCTCCGGTAGAGAGCAAGCACTTTGTTAAGCTACATTGATAAATCTATTTTAATGGTCCAAACCAGAAAAAAGGAATATTTGTGTGACTTTGTGGCGGTTAGCGTTCTTTTTGGAGGGATATCAAACGTATTTTAAGGTGCGGAAGTAATTCCCTAACGATGTCTTACTTGATTTCCGTTTGTTTGTTTGTTTTTTTGTTTTTTTTTTTGTTTTTTTTTTTGGGGGGGGGTGGAAGAGGGGGGTGGGGGCGGGACAGATTATCACAGGTATCACTTTTCTATCTCAAAAGACTTCATAGGCCGTGATGCCTGTCATTCGGCTTCAGGACACCAGATGCAATATTTATGACAAGCAGACAATTTTGTACGTCAAATGTTCGATGCTTGAAACGATTTAGGGTGATATTTGTTTTAAACTTGGCAGCCCAAAATCTTACATTATATTTTGCGCAAACTTTCAGAAACAGTTTCTCCGGTCTTACGCATCATTATGACAGATGCGGTGATACTTGCATGCTACAAACTGACCATCCATCCTAGGCTTCCTGTTTTGTGTTATAACCGAAATGGAAGGACCATGCTAATACCAGATCAGTCCATACCAGGAAAAATAAACTATTGAATCTCATAAATTACAGATTGTCATGAACATCTGGTTTATCGTGTAATTGTTCCACATTATCAAGATTCAAGATTTTTATTATATTTATTAATAAAACCTCAAGGTTATTATATAGGATGTGTTAGCACAATATAACATACTGCAGTTGAATATTACTGTTTTAAACAGAGTAAATATTAAAGTAAAACATGCTGAAAGAGCTCAGTGATGGAAAGACAAATACAAGCATACATACGCACAGATAAGTCTAAATATACAATTAGTATATTACAAGTATTAAGACAGTCATGAAGCCATCGTGAAAAGGTAGTTCTGTCCGTAAATTGAAAATGTGGCTCACATCCGGCGTAGCACTCAAATCTAGTGTCCGTTGCATTTTCCGTCTGATATAAAAAAAAATATAAAAAAATGTTCAAGTATAAATATCATCCCACTTTTCTCATACTATGCAACAAAGTGTTTAGACTATCTAATTGTTGAAATTTTGGCAACAATTAGTCTATTATAATTGTTTACTTCTGAAGCATATACTACACATCTTTACCTACATTTAGGCTATAAACAGAATGTTTTCTTGAATAGTAACTTTAATCAAAATTACTCTCTCTCTCTCTCTCTCTCTCTCTCTCTCTCTCTCTCTCTCTCTCTCTCTCTCCTTTAAATCAGTTTCTAATTTTTGTCTGTTTCACCGCTACCAGATTAAAGACAGCAACTACTAAAGCAAGCGAAAAGCAGGTCACAGCGACTGTTTGAAAGTCTCGTGTATATAAGTCTTAAAAATGAATGCATGTGTCAGTTTGATACAACTATGAATTCTTCATCGCTGCAGATATACCACCAAAAGCAATGACATTTAAGTTTTCACCAAAACGTGAAAACTAGATCAGTGTGATGAGGTGAGTAGTCTCTCCATCCAAAACTTTCATGACAAAATGTGAGAGTTTCAGGGAATTCAAGCTAAATGCCAAATAAACTGAGTTATGACGCAAATGAAATTCAAGCTAAATGCCAAATAAACTGAGTTATGACGCAAATGAAATTCAAGCTAAATGCCAAATAAACTCAGTTATGACGCAAATGAAATTCAAGCTAAATGCCAAATAAACTGAGTTATGACGCAAATGAAATTCAAGCTAAATGCTAAATAAACTCAGTTATGGCGCCAATGAAAACAACTTATATATCTCGATTATACAGTGCAGGCGAGACAACAATTAGAAATATTACAGCACATACAAATGGAGAAAACAATTAGAAATCTTACAGCACATACAAATGGAGAAAACAATTAGAAATATTACAGCACATACAAATGGAGAAAACAATTAGAAATTTTACAGCACATACAAATGGAGAAAACAATTAGAAATATTACAGCACATACAAATGGAGAAAACAATTAGAAATATTACAGCACATACAAATGGAGAAAACAATTAGAAATATTACAGCACATACAAATGGAGAAAACAATTAGAAATATTACAGCACATATAAATGGAGACAACAATTAGAAATATTACAGCACATACAAATGGAGACATACAAATGTTTAAAACGCACAAAATATCTAGCCTAGAGATAAAATATCCCGTGCAGAACATTCTGTTGTATTGCTCACGCTATGGATCCTTTTTATTGGAAAACATTACCTCGTGTACTTCCAACAAAGAATCATACTACAGGGAATCTTACCCACGTGAACTTTCAACTTGCATCTGCATGATAGTAATTCCTTTTTACTTCGCAAAAATATTCCCAAAATCTCTAAAAGGTGTTTAGTTTTGCAATTGGGAATTTGTTATCCACATTTTAATACATTGCTACTAAATTTGCATGCTTTTTCGAATAAGAAGATAGAACAGTTTTTTTCTCAAATTAACTTGAGGTGAAATGAACTGATTTTGATTTAAACAAAGAAATAAGTTTAAAATTACAGTTCAGATAGACTATCTATACTTTTGAACCTAAAATAATATATCTTCCCTCTACCCGTCAGTTTTAGGAAGGGTGATATCGGATGGAGCCTTTTTTTTAATAACTGTGTGTATTGCCCAGACGCGACACGACCGAACTAAATGCATAATCGATCGCACAATCAAAATAAACCTTTTCAGTACAGGGTGTGTTCAAATGTTCAAGTTCGAAGCGCCATTGTAAATACTGCACTTCGTATATATGTCTTTTTAAATGTATTCAATGAGAACAAATATCTTAGTTTTTAAGAATAAAACTAAATCAGTAAATATAACCAACTATATTCAAGGTAAAGAAAATGTTAATGCCAATATTCAATTAATGAAAAGTTATTGAGGGTTTTTTTCTTTTCTTCAGTTGTTTTCATTCAAATGAAATAATTTTAGACAAAAAATGTAAGTGCATGCTTCTCTATTTTATTTTTTGTTTTGAAACAAAAAGTAATTATATTTTACGAATGCAACAACTTCTTGATAAATGAGGGTTAGTTCATAACAACTTTCTATCTAATCACTACATGGCCATCCATCCATCCATCCATTCATCCGTCGGTCCGTCCGTCCATACATACATACATACATACATACATACATACAATCGACGTAAATAAATAATTCTTGGAGATTAATGATTATTGCCAATATTTATAACGTAGTAACATATACATGAAACATTTCATTATTTAAAGAGTCTGTTTTATGCATTTTATTAAACATAGGCATAGACAACTAGATAGAAAATGATCTATACCTCCAGAAATCATATAAAGGTATGGGTTTTGTGTTAATTACACACTGTAGCAAAGTTTTAGCGCTTAGATGATTGGAAAAATGGAATCTAATTTTGTACCGACTTATGTTGAATGTAAATGTTGGTGTGTGCGTGGTTGTCCTGTGTGCATTCATAGAAAAATAAACAAACTATAACGTGTAACAAATGATATAGCCTTCGCGTGTGATCAGAACCCCAACTCCTGCGAACTTAGGTATGTAGAATACACCCAATGCACCATGCTGCATACAGTAGGAAGCAACTGATTGAGGCAACCTATTTGTTATCACCCTGATGCCACACTACTTCGGCCCCAACTTCAGCTAGATGGGTGGTTAGAAGAACCCGGTCTGATCAATCGCCTAATCACGCCGAGCTTCAGAGGCTATGCCAATGTCAGTTTCAATTTGTCAGTTTCAGTCAGTTTCAGAGGCTATGCCAATGTCAGTTTCAATTTGTCAGTTTCAGAGGCTATGCCAGTGTCAGTTTCAATTTGTCAGCTTCAGTCAGTTTCAGAGGCTATGCCAATGTCAAGTTTCAATTTCCATATGTCTCTTAATTTTTAAAAAAATCACCATTGCGACTTTGAGAAGCCTATATAGTTTGCAATTTTGCAAAGAACTTTGAGCATCTGAGCACGGTGGCCAGGTTCATCAAGAACGATTTAATTAATCAGACTTGAACACTTATTAGTGAAGCTCTCATAAGAAAATAACATAGAGTAGACATCTTTTTGACTTGGAGAAATCGTATGACACCACATGGAAGTACGGCATAATGAATGACCTACTTAACTTATGTCTAACGGGCCACCGACATATCTTTATAGTAAATGTTTTGAAAGATAGATATTTCAGAGTTAATATAGGTGACATCCTTTTTTAAAAGCTATCATCAGGATATGGGCGTTCCTTAGGGAAGCATATTGTTAGTTACCCTTTTCAACATAAAAAATAACACAGTAAAATGCCTTAATCCCGGAACTGACTGCTCATTATAAGCCAAGGACTTTTTGATCTGCTATATATATATGCATACTAATGAACATATATGCTTAAACTGAGTTCAGAACGGTCTGGAGAAAACGGGTTCAAATTTCGAAATCTAAAACTGTTTGTATGCACTTCTTCGGATTTCATAGAATTCATGATGGCCAAAAACTCTCTCTTGATGGTTCTATTGTACCAGGTGTAGAGGAGACAAATTTTGTTACAACTCATTTTTGACTGTAAACTGACTTTTCTTCTGCATATTAGATACCTCAAAGACAAATGTCAAAAAGCCCTGTATTTAATACGAGTAGTGGCAAACACATATTGCGGAGCGGACCGGAAAGTCTCACTTCGATTTTTCGGGACTTTAAGTAAGATTTAAATTTCACTTTGGCTGGATTGTGTACGAATCAGCTCGCAAATCTTACCTTCAGATACTTCATCTGATATATAATTACAGTCTTGAACTTTGTTTGGAACATTTAAAACTTCTCCTTCAGAACGCCTCTATGTTAAGGCAAATGAACCATCACTTTATCTTAGATGAACGAAACTGGTTCTTCAAAATACTGCCTAACTATCATCTAATCTATCTAATCCCGCATACGATATCGTCTTTAGGCCCAAATACCAAACTTTGTACTCTCAGACACCAAATTTCAATCCGCACGAATTCGTCCTAATCTAGAAGCAGTAAATATCAATCTTGCCAATACTTCAAAATTATATGTTCCAAAGTCACAACCTTGGTTATCAAAACCCACCAAAATAATAGTTGATCTTTGCCGATTCAGTATGACCTCAACAACTCCTCTCATCTTCAGAGTAAATTCAATACAATCACATCCTCCTATCACGGCCATAAGTCTCTGTATACAGCCAATGCAATCACAACCTCCTATCACGGACATAAGTCTCCGTATACAGCCGAAAACCCGGTAGCTAATAGAGGATACTCGTTTTATGAGAACGAAAAATATCTCGTAGTACACTATCAGTGGTAATAATTCTTGGAGACCACATCGTGAATAAAAAACAGAAATTCATTCTCTTATTGTAAAATAGAAGTTAAATCATGTCTGACATAATGACCATGATGTTCGTTGTGATCATCGTATCATCATCATTATCAATGGTAATGACAGTTATAGTGGGAGTAGCACCTACAGCAATTATATAAAATAGTAGTAGTACTAGTAGTAGTAGTAGTAATAGCACCAGTAGCAATAGCAGTAGTAGTAATAGTTGTACTAGTAGTATAAGTAGTGGTAATAGTAGTAGCAGTAGTAATAGTAGTAGTAGTAATAGTAGTAACAGTAGTAGTAGTAGCAGAAGTAATAGTAGTAGTAGAAATTATAATAGTAGTCGTATAGTAGTAATAGTAGCAGTAGTAATAGTTGTAGTAGTAATATTATTAGTAGCAATAGTAGTAATAGTAGTAGTAGTAGTAGTAATAGTAATAATAGTAGCAGTAGTAGTAGTAGTAATAGTGGTAATATCAGTAGTAGTAATAGTAGTAGTAGTGGTAGCTGTAGTAGTAGTAATATTAGTAGTAGTAGTAGAAGTAGTAATAGTAGTAGTAGTAGTTGTAATAGTAATAGTAGTAGTAATAGTAGTAGTAGTAGGAATAGTAGTAGTAATAATAGTAGTAGTAGTAATAGTTGTTGTAGTAGTAATAGTAGTAGTTATAGTGGTAGTAGCAGAAATTATAGTAGTAGTAATAGTAGTAGTAGCAGCAGTAACAGTAGTAGTAGTAGTAGTAATATTATTAGTAGTAATAGTAGTAGTAGTAGTATTAGTAGTAGTAGCAGTGGTAATAGCAGTAGTAGTAATAGTAGTGGTAGTAGTAGTAATAGTAGTAGTAGTAATAGTAGTAGTGGCAGTAGTAATAGTAGTAGTAGTAGTAGTAGTAATAATAGTAGTAATAGTAGTAGTTGGCGATGAAATTTGAACCCACCCGCACACCATTCTTTAGTGTTGCTATATAGACCTATATGTGAATCTCTTTCTTTCTCTCATTCTTGATATTTCTAACGTGTCTCAACCTTCAGTGCTCTTTTCCTAATTGATTTTCCTCCAAATCAATCGCACGTCATTTATAATTAATCGAGTAATACTGTAAAAACACCTGCTAATAATTAGATGAGTCCGTAATACATTAGAATGAGACAAGATCGGCTAAAAGTCACCGAAGATATATGTCATTATAATTTAAACGTAAACCATTATGCGGACCAAAACAACACGAAAATAAATAACCATGTATTTTACAAATAAATACCAATTATGGTATCATTTCATGTTCCCTAATTTTTGGAGATATCTTAAAATACGGCATATATTCTAAACAAAATGTCAGTACGATTTACTTTCTTGATTTAAAATCACATGTCTTAATATATCCAGATTAATTTCCATATATATATATATATATATATATATATATATATATATATATATATATATATATATATATATATATATAGTGTAGATCAGGGGTGTCAAACATACGGCCCGCCAGACTCATTATTTATTATTATTTATTATTATTATTTACTATTTTTTAATCTGGCCCGCCATAGCAAATGAGTTTGACACCCTAGGAGTAGATGATGCTTGACTACGAACAAATAACATTCTTCCTAAGTTATTTCCTCACAAAGAGACCAGATCTAGGAAAAATTTAAAATGAATTCCTCAAGGAAGGTATAATATGAGACATTATTTAGGATAATAAAATACTTCATTATTACGAATAAAATATTTTCGTGTAAGTAAGATTTTAGTGATTGTTCGACAAAAATATACCGCACAAGCCTGTCTTGGGTTGTCATATAGACTAGAATTGGACTTAACGTCTCGACATTCGACTACAATACTATGGATGCGTCAGACAACTGATTTTTCAAGTTTGTTTGTTTGTTTGTTGTTTTTGTGTTGTTGTTGTTGTTTTTTTTTTTGTTTTGTTTTTTTTGTTGTTGTTTTTTTTTTTTTTACATTTAAAATTTTAGATTTGGATAAAGAATTTTTTCCTAGATGTAATGTCTTGCGTTGGAAAAGCTAGGTTAAATTCACAAAAACACGTCTTTGAAAGAATGACTAATGAAGCAATAAAAATCGGCAACAAAACATTGTTAGGTGACTTGCATTCAATAATCAAGCATCACCATCCCTTTTAATTCGATTCCTTCCAGATCCGAGGCCGCGTAAAAGGTTAAAACACTTTGAAACTTTAATATATTCAATAGAAAATTTAAACTGACAATTTTGCTTTGATGAATATAAATTCGTCAAAGCGGAAAAGACATCGTCGTATTGGGCACATTGTGTTTCCGTATATCTTCCTCTTGGATATTATTTAACACCTCTCACATCTCTAATACATAATTGTACCTATATATGGGCTTTATTTTTAATAAAAGAGTAAGCCAGATGGATGCCTGTTGTTGATAAATGTCTACATTAATTCCATGCTTTATGTAACATCACTGTCGTGCGTCGAGAGCTTTGTGTTGATCGATACTCTGACAGAATGGAATATATGTTGGTTTAGCGTACTCATAACTCCGAGTTTCAGCAGAGGTACATACCAGATGTAAAGTGATAAAAAATTAAAGAGGGACAAGTCACCGTTGGCAATAGTGTGACGGCAATTATTTTCCAAGGCAACTGTATTTCTTCAAATATTGATGAAAGAAATTTCGGCTCTAATGTCTACTGCCGGAGCAAGTGTAAAAAATGTCCATAATTACTTATTTTATTAATTTTTGTTTCAGCGTGGTCGGCTTCAATTATCCCTTGTGGGGCTGTAGCCTTTTGTTGTATTACAAGTGATACAAAGACACGAGGCTAAACAATGGCCGGTTGGGAAGGCACGCTCAGTTCCAGTGGGGCTGCAGATGATAGATTTGGTAAAGGTGGCAATTGGAACGGACGGAAAACTTTGCTCTCCTCATCAACGTTGGAAAAATACCCTAGTCTCCAACGCCTTCATAACCAAAGTTCTACAGAAACAAGTGGACTTGGAGAGACGATTACTTCTAGTTTCTCATCACAGGAAAGTATCGCTAGCATTCGGAGCGGGAAGGAGATTGAAAGTGTCAACGTGGAAGGTCAGACTGTACTGGAAAATAAATCAGATGAGGTACCAGCTTCTCAACAAATGCAAAGGACGTCGACTAAACAGACTGGAAGTTATGGCAATGAATCTGCAGTTGGAACACACTATCTTAAACCTCCCTCTGCTTCAAATCCCATTCGACAGGCTTCTTTTGACGAAGGGGCAGATTTCGATTCATTGTTTGCACAAGGTGAGGTCGCTACAAATGTGCGAGGTGGAAATGGGTATAGAAAAAAGCCTAGTGACAAAGAGCAGGAATCTTGGTCACGATGTTCATCAATTAAAAGTAGGACCTCTATTGGGTCCTTTAGGTCTAGATCTGGGTCCATCAGGGCCAGTAAAAAGTTTCTGGGAAGGAGCACTGAATCAGCATGGATGAAATGGTCCCGTGAAAGGATGGCCACTAACAGGCGTCGAACGGCTCTATTTGACCAACCCAACCCCGAGGAGAAGGAAAGAGCATCGACCCCTATCAAAAAGGCACGGCAAGAGGGACTCATATTTGTGCATCCTGATTTAGAGGCGAAATATATTTCTGAGGATGATATACACTATATTCAAAGACATCGACAACAAAGATTGCAGACTTACAATACGATAGAAAACTCGAGAAAAATTCGATACCAACAACATGTAACGCCTAGTCAAGCATCGGAGAAGGATATGGAAGTTTTGAGGCTTTTCTGGCAG
Organism: Margaritifera margaritifera; assembly: GCA_029931535.1. Lineage (NCBI taxonomy): Eukaryota > Metazoa > Mollusca > Bivalvia > Unionida > Margaritiferidae > Margaritifera > Margaritifera margaritifera. Next base: position 1,977,055 of record JAQPZY010001598.1, read on the forward strand.
CACAGATTTTTCGTTCGCTCAAGACATGTTTCCATCGTACTCAGTATCGTTACAATAATGATTCTGATTATCAGCATCTGCAGCAATGAGTGGATTATCTACCCATCCGAAACCAGTAAGTATAATATTTTATTCACACATCTATCCAATATACCTACCGATCAACCTATCAACCTACTGTAATACCTATCTACGTAACGTAACATACATACATCCATACGTATATACATACATGCAGAAATTCCCAGTTTCAGTATTCATTATAACATACAACATACTTACCGACTCTCACAAGGAATCAAAATGTCTGGCCTTATAAAGCTCTTGACTCAATAATAATATTTTTCCCAATTTGATGACACCAAAATATTTTTTTTTTTTTTTTAATTTTTTATTTTTTTTATTTTTTTTCTCCAATTTGTCAAAATATTTGCCATTCAGAAATACAATAACGAAGACATTATTCTTTCCTCGCTGTTGATTAATTATGTAGACAAACATACTATATAGACAAATTTTAGCTATAACGAGACAAATATTGTATAGTATGTAGTTATACATTGAATAAATTGTGTAAAGTTTAGTAATGTTCAAGTACGGGATTCAAAGATGTACGTTAATAGTATATACATTTTTGTATCAATTATATGTTCGAGGGAGCGAATTTTTCTTCTCTCTGACATAAAGTTATCTGTCCTCTTGCACAGGAGAATGGGTAAATCATTGAGATCATGGAATTGCTTTAGGTCCAGCTAATAAAGATACGAAGCCTGTCATAGACTTCTCTCATAGGTAAATAAGTACCACACAATTTGAAAAGATTGGGAGCAAAGCGTAATATTAACACTTTCCATAAGATATGTTTTCCATTCATATATAAATATGCTTCCAGTTACATAATTATCATGCTGAACGTTACTTTTATGACTGGGTGCAAATACAGTAAGAAGTCAATACGTCAGGAGTTACAATCAAAATATGTTTTCTTCCTACTTTCACTTAAATTCTAAAATTGACTATATCAATATTTTGCTTAAGGTCTATACTATTTTTTTTATGGCTGACTTCCTTTGTGGGACTTGAAAGTAGACAACAGATGTGCAACAAGAAAAATTCAGAAAATTACTTTAAAATACTGCGAATTAACTATTATTCGTTCTTTCCAAAAATATCTTTTTTATTTTGGTATTTATTTATTTTTGCAAAACCACGAAAAATGATACCTTTAAAATTAATTAAAAGTACGCTCATTTCCAAGGCTAGAGAGCATGGAAATTATTTCATTTTCGATTGATCATTGCCAGCATAGCAAGAATATGTGTTTAACTACCAATCGCCACTTAAAATGTCACCCAAATTCATCCAGTTTGACGATGAGATATTGCAATCAATACATCGATGTTCTTCTTTTTTAATGCATAGTTTCTTTATTTGTTTTTGTTATGTACTGTGTATTTACTAGAAGAAATGATATGAAGGACTCTTAGGATATCAAGTTATATAACCAGGACTATATCCTTTCTCAGACATGGCAATTTATAGAATCGATAGTTTTGCAACGAGTTAAAGATAGGCTACATTGTACCTTGACCGTAAACTTTAACTTGTAAATCATTGACTGATAATGTCTAGATATCAGACTGATAGAGCGACATATACATCCAAGACTCCATTCTAGCTGTAAAATTGTATCTAGAGCCTCGTCTGTTTGCGGCGATCAATATGGATTCTCAAGGTGATGAGCTTAAACCACACAGCAGGCCAAATATAATAGAAATTATAGTAATCTTTGAATAAAGCATCAGTATTAGAGTGCCAGAGATTCCATCAACATTTGGTAAAGCCCAGCTTTTAAAGCTGCTACATACATTCATCACAGCGGTCGGGAACCCGTTATTTTCTCTGTATATAAATTGCCATCGACTGAGAATACAATAGCAATTTTGGTAATTTAGGCATCAAGGTCATATCTTTTACGTATAAGACTGTCTTAAGTTTCAGAAAATAATACTGGTCTCTCTTTCTGCCTTTCCACACAGAAATAAAAGATCAAACTGCACAATATGAAACAAGCAGAAATGTCAAACCTTAAGATGAGGATGCCCGTAGATTTTCTATATACACTCTATGTAGTTTTACCAATATCAATACAGAGGATATATGAGCAGTTCCAGTCAGCCAGCTAGTGTTCTTTGTTCAGACAGTAAACAATGCCTCCCCCCCCCCATATTACCAATTCGATCTTAGTGAACCTGACTAGGACGTCTCTTTGACATATCCTTTGTGATTGTTAGCTGCCCATGTTGTAGCAGACTGACGTAATAATTTGGCGTGAAACTGAAGGATATATAATTATTACACTTTAGTATATATAAATTACGCATTAAAGAATATTTACACTTTATGTCCCTGTCGGCCATTGATGGCACTTATAATCAAGTGTAGGCATTTTTACTTTTTCAGAAAATAAAATATAGCTTTTCCTACGGAATGTATAAATTAGCATCATTAACATATCTCAATCTTTTGTTGATTGAAATCAAATTCTCGGGACACATCAACCTAATTCTGAATTTGAAATAATTACAGAAGCCTCATACCGCTAAAATCGTAATGTTGTAAAGTCTTGTTTTTTCAGCATTCAACCCCTCTCGTAAGGCATTTTCTGTAAATGGTATCGTTGTAACTAGGCAATATATATATATAGAGAGAGATACAGACAGACAGACAGACAGAGTGGAGTTTGTGACACTTTAGAGGGGTCATCCTCGTTACGCAGTGTTCAAGATATTTACCGCGATGCTGGAATTTTTCTGTTTAAATTGAGATTTCCGGTGACCTTTATTTCTGAATTCTGAATGTAATAGATTTCAGAGTACCTGTATGTATTATAAATTTCTGTCTTTAAAAAAATGCACGCTTCGGATAATATGTCTTTTTCAGTCTATTTGTTTTCTTGATTAAAGTCAAATAATAAGGCACGGCTTGTCTCTGTGTACTACAACAATGTGTAATATAAAATATGTTACACTAATACTTTTAATAACACCTGTACACAGCTGGTATTGATAAAACATGCAACCAACAGATTGAACTAGAGATCAAAATGATACATTTTTTATACATTTTTGTTAGCCCGATGCATCGATCTTCACCATAAATGTGCAACGGTCACTTTAAAAAATGTACATATACACACGGGTATTTCTATGGCTAACTACGCTCAATTATATTGCCTTTTGTAAAAACATTTTTTTATTCTCATTTACAGTTGTTTCTTAAAAGTTAGGATCGCTTCGCAATAATTCGTTACTTTATGTAACATGACAACGTACACGAAGACTACTGTACCCAGAAGTATTATGTTACCTAATGTGAAATGAGAGTGTACACGAAGACTATTGTACCCATCATTATTATGTTACTTATATGTAATAACAGTTTACACAAAGACTATTTTACACAGCGTTATTATGCTACTTTATATGTAATGACAATGTACACAAAGACTACTGTACCTATCATTATTATGTTACTTATGTGTAATGACAATGTACACAAAGACTACTGTACCTATCATTATTATGCTACTTTATGTGTAATGACAGTGTACACAAAGACTATTGTACCTATCATTATTATGCTACTTATGTGTAATGACAATGTACACAAAGACTCTTGTACCCAGCATTATTGCTACTTTATGTGTAATGACAATGTACACAAAGACTACTGTACTTATCATTATTATGCTACTTATGTGAAATAACAGTGTACACAAAGATTATTGCACCCAGCATTATTATGCTACTTTATGTGTAATGACAGTGTACACAAAGACTATTGTACCTATCATTATTATGCTACTTATGTGTAATGACAATGTACACAAAGACTACTGTACCCAGCATTATTGCTACTTTATGTGTAATGACAGTGTACACAAAGACTACTGTACTTATCATTATTATGCTACTTATGTGAAATAACAGTGTACACAAAGACTATTGTACCCAGCATTATTATGCTACTGTATGTATAATGACAATGTACACAAAGACTATTGTACCCAGCATTATTGCTACTTTATGTGTAATGACAATGTACACAAAGACTACTGTACCCAGCATTATTGCTACTTTATGTGTAATGACAGTGTACACAAAGACTACTGTACTTATCATTATTATGCTACTTATGTGAAATAACAGTGTACACGAAGACTATTGTACCCAGCATTATTATGCTACTTTATATGTAATGACAATGTACACAAAGACTATTGTACCCAGCATTATTATGCTACTTATGTGTAATGACAGTGTACACAAAGACTATTGTACGCAGCATTATTATGCTATTTATGTGTAATGACAGCGTATACAAAGACTACTGAACCCAGCATTATTATGCTACTTATGTGTAATGACAGTGTACACAAAGACTACTGTACCTATCATTATTATGCTACTTATGTGTAATGACAGTGTACACAAAGACTACTGTACCTATCATTATTATGCTACTTATGTGTAATGACAGCGTATAAAAAGACTACTGAACCCAGCATTATTATGCTACTTATGTGTAATGACAATGTACACAAAGACTACTGTACCTATCATTATTATGCTACTTATGTGTAATGACAGTGTACACAAAGACTATTGTACCCAGCATTATTATGCTACTTATGTGTAATGACAGTGTACACAAAGACTATTGTACCCAGCATTATTATGCTATTTATGTGTAATGACAGTGTACACAAAGACTATTTATTGTACCAGCATGTATGTTAATTGATGTCCAACAAATCTATGGATATGAAAGTATTAAAAGGTTCGTATGATATTGCCTTATTACGACTAATGGAGTCAATTCATTGATTTTGATTATCTTTAATGTATTTTTCTACCTGCTTCAAATAAGCTTACATTCAAAGAATGAGAGTAGACATCATTTACATTAAACAAAAGACAATTTCTGGTTATAATATGACGCAATAGAAGAATAACCAAATTTAACATAAATGTGCCGAACTAGATAGCGAGTATATGACTCGTCACCTTCCTTTGATGTGTAGATATAGAGCTATTTTATTTTGAAAGTATCATATCATCTAAGATACAGGGTCTATTCTACAACACGCGATCGAGTAATTCACACTAATTTCTCCAAAACTGTGCTGGAAACTCAAGTGAATGAGCAAAGATCGCTCGTAATATTTTCAAATCCTGCAATTATTTCTTTTGTTAAATCTCTCATATGTTTAGAAAATCCACCCTTTATTTCAAATGGAGTTGCGAATTTCCCCACGAAATGTTTAGTTCTGGATTTAGGTGATATTTTTCACATAATCATTTGGAATGATTATGAAAACATCATTAGAACATTTCATGTCATATTTTCTCATATCATTGCTGTAATTACCCATAAAATCGAGTTCTCATATTTGTATGAAAATAATGTCTTTAGGGAAATTGAGATGCATTTGTATACATATTACAAATTTTATTTATTTTATTTTTTTTTTTTTTCTTCTTCTGAAAGTGGATCTATTTTTTTTCTCCTTCCTCTTCTCATCTACCCTCTTCCCATCTTCCTCCTACTTCTTCTTGTTCATTCTGTACTAAAACCTCTTCAATTACTTGTGCCCAAGTAGAAGCATCGTGGCGGCAAATTCATCTGTTTGATAATGGTTCAAATGTCGCTGTATGAAAGTCATCATTAATTCATGGAATGTCGGAGCTGAAGCGCCCATGCCTATACCTTCATATCATTTATAGCGAAAACAGTCTCAGCTGTGCGTGTACAAAACGTTGAAATATCGTACATTAGGATCCATATTTGTTCGTATGATAGAATCAAAAGAAACCATAGAAGTTGTGGCAAAATCATATATCCTGAGTATATAATCTAGATCACTACATACAATGGCATCGACGTTTGAAATCATTTATATTAAAAAAGCAAAATGTAACCAACAATTTTTTTTTATTTTTTTTTATTTTTTTAAATTTTTTTTATAATTTTATTTATTTGACGCTAGTCTGTGATATAGGGGATTGTCCAAGAGAAATACTTTTGATAATTCACTCCTATTTTGATAATTCACAAGAGTGAATTATCAACAACAAGAAAATGTTCACTGGGGTCAAAAGACATCGATACCATTATGACCAAGAAATTTTACCCGTCGTTTTGTTACTTGCTCGATCTAGTGGTAAGCGTGGCCACCTGTCACACAGGAGTACCTGGTTCAAATTCCAAAGTGTGCTTATTTTTTCTTACATAATTGTAATGTACTTTTTTAACCTTGATTTAGGAAAGATAATTATGCTACTGCTGATATTTTCGCTGCGAATATACACAAAACACAGCAGAACATAAAGGATAAACAGCTGACATTATCGTGCAGGAAACCGTAAGAAATCTGCTATTTCAACCTGCTATACATATTGCTATCCAATACGTTTGAGCATTAAATTAAAAACAAATGGCTTGTTCCGAGTGAATAACGGATAAATTTCATCTCGTGGGTGAAACACTCAAGTATTTTCACCCACTCAATGAAGTATATCAGTTTTTCACTCGACACAAGCAAATATCCTCTATATAACAATACTATGCTGATTATAACCATTGCCATCTCTTGCTTACTTGTTGAACAAATGTTTTTATTGCTTGTTTGCTTGCTTGTTTGTTGTTCTTTTCCCTGAAAATAGTATTGTCTTCAAAATGAGACATTTGACCGATCTGATTAAGATCGAGATCTTCTAATATTAAGTAGATCTGATGGGCACCGATATGAGATCATGTTATGTTGATCTTTTCGTTCACCTTTCAAATATGTAGCTTTCATACTATGAAAGTGGAAAATATCTGTCTGAGCATATCGTTACAAACGATAGCTCCACTTAACACGAAATTTAACGCTTTATCTGATAAATTACTAAGGGTAAGTGGATGGGCAATTGCAAACGGCACGTAGGAGATCTCTTTTTAAAGTAGATTGCACATTTGTGAACACTTAAAATTAACAATTTGTCCCCCAAAAATTAACTTAAATTATTTTATTAATTAATTTTAATGTTGGACAATTATGTAATTGTAAACTCAGTTTATGTTAACTCTTAAGTAATGTTAGGGTGAGATTGAAGATGGATGAAGCTAAGTATGTGTTTCTCAAACATCAACATTTAGGTCAGATAAATTTTGCTAAAAAGAGCAACAAATAAATAAATAAATAAAATGAATCTTGTTCCGAGTCGACGGAAAAGAACAAGTTTGATATGGAGTATGGATACTGGGTCGTATTCATATCAAACGAGATCTTCCCCAACTCAGAACAAAAATGTATACGGTTTTAAATTTATATTTACTGAAAATCTTCTTTATAAGCCTTCAAATTTTGTTTTCTTCAATATTGTGTGAATGGAATTGAAATCAAAGTTCGATTCGATGCATTTCAGAGCGGACGTCAGTGAGAGCATCTACACAGTTGAAGCTTATGTGTACTATACGGATTGGACATCCGTATCAAACACCAAATCAACAGTGTAAGGTTAAATGGTTATGTAATAAACATGATTACACAAAATTGAAGAGAAAACATTTGTTTGGCATTAAATTGTGATTTACATGAATTAGTACTCAGCATGAAATCGTGATGTACACTTTGTGAGCAACTGTTCCATACTTGAATTAAAGTTTGTTGTGTTATTTTTGTTTTACGGCACAGCAACAATTTTAAGGTTACATCGTACACAGGCAAGTACAGTAAAGTGCCTTGACGAAAGACACGTCACGGTAGTTGATATGTGCTGATTCGATGGTGGAAATCAAATAAGCACCCTTCTGATGACGAGTCAAACACCTAATCTACTGAGACACCGCATTCCTTTTAAAAAGGTCACCCGAGTCCGAATTTCCTTTTGTCATAAATGTAATCATTTTGCATACTTGCGTTAACTTATATGATGATATATTCTCGACAGATATGAACAATTAATTTACCTGTAGCCATTCCGGCACATAGCATATGTCTTCATTTTCAACTGATTAAATTAACAGTATTTTGAGCATACCCCAGTAATATATACCTGATATGCCGGAATCTTTCTCCGAGAGAGGTTGGTAACTTAACATTTTGATTTTTTTTCTCCCTTACTTTGATAGACAACAGAAGTATGTGCATCATTCCTATCTGGGGAAAGAATCTTGAACGAATGAAGATGGGAAATACATTTAAAAGTCTTATCAGAAAGTTTAAATTCCGAGAGTTTTTTCAAAACCAAGCTAGTTTCACAACACTTTTTTTCTTTTTCTGTTTTCTGCACATAAGTATACATTGGTGAAATACGTTGAGTTGTATTAGGAATATAGCAAAGGGAAAGATGTTACAAACGTCTATATCAATGTCTGCTGTGTTCAAAAGTAGACTGCCTTTTTGCCATTAAGGGTAAAGATTGTTGACCCTGAACTGCACGCAAAATAGGATCAAGAATTCGAATTGAAAAGGAACATTGAATGGATTACTGTAAGAAAGAGACGAAAAATATTATGTTTTGTTTTGATTGTTTGTTTTCTTGCTTGTATGTTTGCATTACTGTATTTTAATCGATGTCATGTATGTACCTTCACATTCTATTTTTATTTCACACTCATTACGTCCAGTATATTTTTTGATTTACAAATGAGACGATTGTTAAAATGTACTTGCTAAAAGTTTTAAAGTTCTGCTTAAAGTTCAGGATTCTTTATTGATGTAAGCATATACATGTTTCTTGTTATTACAAAAATAAAGTATTTTAGCAAACAGATTTATGAAACAGATACTGAAACGTATAAAAATCAAGCAAAACGTTGTCACACAACAAATATGATGTGATATATATGCATATACGTACTCAAATATGATGTGATATATATATATATATATATATATATACATATACGTATACAAATATGATGTGATACATATGCATATACGTATACAAATATTATGTGATATATATGCATATACGTATACAAATATGATGTGATATATATGCATATATGTATACAAATATGATGTGATATATATGCATATACATATACAAATATGATGTGATATATATGCATATACGTATACAAATATGATGTGATACATATGCATATACGTATACAAATATTATGTGATATATATGCATATACGTATACAAATATGATGTGATATATATGCATATATGTATACAAATATGATGTGATATATATGCATATACATATACAAATATGATGTGATATATATGCATATACGTATACAAATATGATGTGATATATATGCATATACGTAGCGAAACGCATGTAATGACATTGTGCAACCTGATACTAACTTTAAGGAGCCTCTGGAAATGGGATAATTATAAATCAGGATACAGTTCTGATAGATTTGTTATTTGTCATAAATGATCTATTTGGTTTACGATTACTTGAAACTAGGGTTCAATTAAAATCTCTGAAAGTCTTATAATAGTGATTAATTCAAATTAAGCATCACGACCCAGACGTACAGTCTTTTTGTATATAGCATTAAAATTTCCCCTTAAATATCAACCTTTGTAAACAGTTTCATTAATACATAATATGTGAAAATGAATATGCATGTCTTACTAAACCTAAAAGGCTTTTTATAATCACTTTAAAAATCTAAAATTTAAACTTTCCATTCACAGCTGCATCAATGCAATTTCATCAGATGAATTTTATTAGATTTGTGTTGCGAATATTCTGGCAGTTTCCTGCGGACAGAGGAAGAAGCTCTCAGTAATTTAATATGTACAAGTATGGAAAACGTTTCAGGCATAATGTTTCAAACATTGCTAAAAGCTCTAACGATAATGTAATTAGCGAAAAGAATTTCAATTAAGGAAGACAGTGAAGAGAGTAAAATGTTTCAAATGTTTCAAATGCAGGAGATAGGAATTGTATGTACGGATAATTGTTTTATATATCGAGACTAAAGTTATCTGTTTAAATGATAACCTTAAAGATCAAAATGTTGTCTAAGCATTGAATCTAAGTACAAAGAAGTACCTTAAAAACACGATTGTGGTCAAAAGTAACGAACATATGAAAACACCTTTGAGTTTTAAACTTTGACCATATCAAAAGTAACGAACATATGAAAACACCTTTGAGTTTTAAACTTTGACCATATCAAAAGTAACGAACATATGAAAACACCTTTGAGTTTTGAACTTTGACCATATCAAAAGTAACGAACATATGAAAACACCTTTGAGTTTTAAACTTTGTCTATATCAAAAGTAACGAACATATGAAAACACCTTTGAGTTTTAAACTTTGTCTATATCAAAAGTAACGAACATATGAAAACACCTTTGAGTTTTAAACTTTGTCCATATTAACTTCACAAATCTATTCCTTCATATTTAAAAAAAAAAAAAAAAAAAAAACGGGTCTTACTATCCAATTTTTTAAAATTTTTTAATATTTTCGCAGAAAAACAATTATGTGAACATCAAAATCAACATTACCCATATAATTCTATGACTCTATAAATGTATTGTTTTCCATTTTGAAATGTCGAACTCTTTCTGTTCTAAAAACACAAAGAATAATGAAGCCGTTTACCGACTGTTTGTGTACTAATTCGTTAACATGATGCACTTACAGAGTGTTTGTGTACCAATTAATTAATATAATGCCACTTACAGAGTGTTTGTGTGCTAATTAATTAACATGATGCCACTTACAGAGTGTTTGTGTGCTAATTAATTAACAAGATAATCACAATTTTGATGGACATTTTATATAGTCAGCGTATTGTTCTCAAACAAACCACAACTTAAAAAATTGCATTTTACTACAGTGTTAATAAAGTACAGTTTATCACAAAGATTATCATAATTTGGAAGGGAAAATAATAAAGGTATTTCGATTATTCATCTATTTTCTCTCTAACTTGCGTAAAAGGCACAAGCACATTTGTAATGGTTTTTACTGAATGTCGTTACACAAAAATTATTGCCATAAGAAACACCATCGGTAAACTGTTTAATAAAAAAAATCTGACGGTTTTATTCATACATACAGGTACATTTTTTTTATGCCTCTAACCTGCCTTAGGGCAGAAAACCAATGATGACAAGTAAGGGCCTTGAATTATATACTTTACTGATTCATTAACATATTAATTTGACCATGCATGTACAAGAAGCCAGCATAGATCAAAATTACATGATACTTGCTATGAGTTACCTTAGGGATATTCTACCCGAGGAGATTTTTATATGTATAATGATATATTGGTGTGATATTTATTCAGGTGCAATGATGTGCTGGTGTTGTCCATGTGCAATGATCTGCTGGTGTGGTATTTAACCATATGCAGTGATCAGCTGGTGTGGTATTTTTCTATGTACATTTTTCTGTTATAGTTTTCCTGATCTGCTCGTCTGGAAATTTTTCATGTGCAATGATCCATCGGTGTGGTATTTTTCCATGTGCAATGATCTGCTGGTGTGGTATTTATTCATGTGCGATGACCTGCTCGTCTGGTAGTTTTCCATGTGCAAAAATGGTGTGGCAGTTTTTCATGTGCAATAATATGCAGATGTGGTAGTTTTTCATATCTAATGATCTGCTGGTGTGGTATTTATCAATGTGCCATGATCAACTGGTGTAGTATTTATCCATTTGCAACACTATTCGTGTGCAGTGGTATGTTGGTGTAGTATTTATTCATATGTAATGTTCTGCTTGTGTGGTATTTATCCACGTGCAACGATCTGCTGGAGTAATAGTTTTCCATGTGTAATAATAGTGTGGTAGTTTTTCATGTGCAATTATCTGCTTATGTGGTATTTACCCGTGCGCAATGGCGTGTTGGTATGGTATTTTCCCATGTGCAATGATCTACTAGTGTGGTATTTTTGCATGTGCAATGATCTGTTGGTATGTTTTTTTCCATGTGTAATGGTCTGCTAGTGTGGTATTTATCCATGTGCAATGATCTCCAGGTGTGGTATTTATCCATGTGCAATGATCTGTTTGTGTGATATTTTTCCACGTGACATGATCTGCTGGTGTGGTATATATCAATGTGCAGTGATGCGCTGGTGTGGTATTTATCAATGTGCAAGGTTCTACTGCTGTAGTAGTTTTCTATGTGCAAATTGATCTGAAGGTGTGGTAGTTTTCCATGTATAATGGTCTGATGTTGCCGTATTTATCAATGTTCAATTATCTGCTAGTATGGTATTTTGTTGTTGCTGTTGTTTTGTTTTGTTTTGTCTTGTTTGGAGGGGGGACTGGTTGTTGCCTTTGACGCTGATTAGATATTTGTGGAAGAAGAAGCCAAGTTGCGATTAATAGGTAATAAAAGTGGTGAAAAAAGAAGAATAACGTTAAAAAATATATTCTTTCAAGGCATCAAAAACTTATGCTAAAGAACGTTTGAATGATCTAAGGAAAAATCATCTTACTTATTTTTCCCAGTGGTGTAGTTTTTAAATTATGTATGACTCCATTGTGTGTTACATGGCGGCACGCCTTTTCTCGTTGCCATATTAATTCTGACAACAGAGTTTTGCAATTATGCCAACCTTACGTACTCAGTAACTAGATTAGACACTGACAGAGACACAAAACCATGCGTATCAATTATTAAAGACCTTTTATACCAGATAGAATTAATCGATAGATTTAAAAGAAAACTTGGTACCAGATCATAGCAAACACAATTTGTTCATTTCCATTTGATATAGTACGGAGTTGTCTCGTTGAAAACAGATTAAAGTTCAGTGTTTCTGATTGTAAAATAGACTTAATTTGTTTGGTAATATAATTAATTAGGTTTCTCTTTCCTCACTTCTTGAAGTATGGAGTTCTTTTATATGCCCATGAAGAACTAATACATTGGTGAGGGGCACATATTGAGAAGTTATCATTAACTCAACAGCCATCTATATTGACATATTTCAAAATGCTTCCAATTATGATTGAGTGAGTTAAAAAAACGTTTCTTCTTTGAGTAACATATTCTTGAAATGATAAAAAATAATAGTTTGGTGCATAATTCAAAACAATAATAATGTATATACGCGATTAAAGGTAAAATCCAACTCCAAACAACATATACCCTGATCTGCATTCACACAATGGACCGGCAAATCTGGGTCTATGCAGCTTCCTAGAACTATTCAGTAGAACAAACAACATAGACCCTGATCTGCCGGCACATTATTCGACGACAGATCTGTGTCTATGATGTTTGCAGTTCGATCTGCCAGCGCAAAATTACAGGTATATTAAAATGCATCAACCTTTTTGTCATGTATGAGAGACTAATAATGTAATAAATGAATAAAGTATAATAAACTAAAACTTTGGAACCTTACGGCAAGGCTGCCACAAAATGGCTCACACATGAACATTAGATACTGACGAGGGACACAATGTTAGACATGATTTATGACATTACTAAGATGGGGACGACTGTGAAATGTGTATGAAGCATTAAAATTAATGCATACGAAACCCAAGCCTATCAATATGTCTTCTAAATTTGACAAGACAAAAATAAATTAAGAAATAAATTACTACTTGACACGAACTCACATGCAAAAATGTGTACATGTCAACTCACAAGAAAATATTGCTGAGAAAAATAAAAGTAAATATTTTTACCTAATAATAACTTTGGTAATAAACTGCTTTGATTGACAAAAACTACGCTATTATTATGAAATACACTTTATGTTGATGACTGATATTTAAAAGTTTATCAAATAAGCCAACTTGATGATGCATACAACAAAACCAAAGCAATATGATAAGGTACAAGAAACCGAGCCGTACATACTTCATCATAATGTAAGTTTTTAAAATGCCCTACAAACATCGGGCACAGGAATATATTGGACGTTTTTCACTTTGAATGAATGGTGTATGACACTTAAAATCACACATGATGCACCATCATGATAATTACCCGTTTCCTTGGGGAAATTGATACATATAATAAAAAACTTTTGGTTGTTTTTAGTTGTTTATTTGCTGTTTTGTTTGTTTGCTTGTTTGTTTGATTTTTGTTTTTATTATTTTTATTTATCTATTTATATTTTGTTTTTTGTTGTGTTGCTGGGGGGGGAGGGGGGCTTTTTGTTTTCGTTTCTGTTTTGTTTTTGTGGAGGAGAGAGGAGAACACAATATCCTTTATGGATCAATTGATTGAAATTTATTGTTTTGTGGAGGAGGGAGGAGAACACAATATCCCTTACGGATCAATTGATTGAAATTCAGATCAACATACTTCTTGAAAAAACGTCCATCAAGATGACGTCCCTTAGAAAATGTTAGACAATGATAATATATACACATCAATAAAAGAAGAGAACAAATTACAAAACATAAATAGGATTGTTGACTTTTAAGTGCTTATTAAGTACAATACTATAGCAAACACTGACGTTTCCTGCTAATAAAAGCAAATTAAAGATTTTGACTTGAAAACAAAGGCTTTCCGACGAAGCAAGTCAATTACTAGATTTCAGATAGGAACTAGTACCTTAAAGACGTTTTGACGTGTGATAAACTTCGTCAAATGCAAAGGAAAAATGAAATAGAATTCTGTGTTTGTAAAACATACATCCCCGCTTCCCTGTTTGGAGCCCCACCACAACGTTTTTGAGCCTCTTTTGTAGGTTCCTGAGATTAAAAATGGCCCCAGGAGAAAATATCATTTTGGTATAATGTGTATTTTCATGTTTACATTCACTGTAAGTATGACTTGGCTATAGGATGGGGATCTCAAGAGGTTCCAAGTTATGACCCAGAGGCTAAGTCCCTGCGGTTCCTGGGGATTGGGATGAAAGCCGATGCAAATTTCAGTTGCATGTAAAACTTTTAATTTGTATGCCCCGTAAGTGTAGATATGGTTATAGGGTGGGAATCTCAATTGTTTCCAAGTTATGATACAGGGACTAAGTCCAGGGAAGAAGGGGGGGGGGATATGGAGAGATCACTGGGCATGTGGCTTAGGCGTTCCGGTATGAGATGTTTTGACATTTGGGTCATAGATCACAGGTGGTAATTGATATCATGGCTAATGTTTAGTTGAATCTGGCATACATCATTCATTCATTGATGGGTTCCCATTGTAGAAGTTTGTTGTTCACTTGTTTCTTGATGACCAGGGCTACGCCTTCTCGATGTTGGTCATCTTGCCTGTCTGTTCATAGTATGGTGTCTCCTGTGGCCAGTGTTCTTTTCCCTGCTCTTATCCATCTGGCTTCTGTCATGCATAGTAGACTCAACATGTACCGGTACATTTCCTGAAGAACTTGTGCTAGTTTCTCAGTCTGATACAAAGTCATCACATTCCAGCACCCAATGTGGATGCTGTTTTGGGTGTCAGGAGATCTGCTATCAGGATATAGGTTTCCTTGCGGATTTGGTCTCCATCCGTCATAGCGCAGTTTCCTGGTCTGCTTTACTCCTTCCTACCGTTGCAGTGTTTTCTCTCGTTTCCGTTTCAATAGCTACAGCTTTTTTTTACTGGTTTAGGGCGCTAGCCTCAAGCCAAACCCTCATCCTTTATCCGGGCAGGTTACATATCCTATATCACTGCAAAAATCCCGTGTAGAATATGCAAAATTCTCAGAACAATAAAAAAACAACAAGAGTTTTTTTTTTGTGTGCCTTTCTTTTATATTTTTTACTAAACGTTGATTAGATACCCTAAAATAATTTTAAAATATGTTTATTATTGTATTCTGCGAATAATCTTACGTTTATTATTGTATTCTGTTAATAATCTTACGTTTATTATTGTATTCTGTGAATAATCTTACGTTTATTATTGTTTTCTGTGAATAATCTTACGTTTATTATTGTATTCTGCGAATAATCTTACTTGGCACGTTACAATAAATGAGGAAGGTGCCTCTATATATATGACCAGTACTGTATCTTGTTTTCTCTTAGCGCACTTTACAGTTATCAGTTGTTGATCTAGCGCATTCAAGACAACAACAAAGCAAAAAAAAAGCATCGCTCAAGGTCTGGAAACTATACACAACATGTTTTGATGTCCTTTTCCCGTCGAAATATACCTATGTATTGAATTGAACTGCAAAGGCCAAGTTCATATGGCACCTGCAAGATCTTTTTTTTGTTTTGTGTTGAATTCGTTTATCCAAGGAGATCTCGTGTGTAAAATATGGCATGTAAAAGGACGTAGACTGTACTTTTTTAATAGAATTCCTTTATTGGATATATCTAAGTCAAAGATAGGCACTTGCTTATATTTAAATGGGATATTCTTTGTACTTTACGGGAGGTAGATTAATAATTAATCTATATGATGGGGTAAGCATACTAATGCAGAAAATACTCAAGCTGAAAAACTAATCCAAATGTACATATAGTATGATTTTAAAATATCTTTTCAAGTATTAATAATTGAGACACTAAAATTCTTTGAATTTTCAAAGAGTGTGTGTTGGTAGATAAAATGGATAGAGGGGAACCGTTTGCATGCTTGTTGTTAATGCCTTTAGGAATTTTGAGTTTTTTTTATTGGATTTATGTTATTCACTATAGTCGAAATCCCTTTTCAGGTTCTAAAGAAAGTGTTCGGAAGAATTGTGTGCGTTTGACCCGGTAAACACTGGAACAAATCAGAACGTCAGTACGAAAGTCTGCATTAAAAAGCTGGAAGGTATTGCTGGATGATTTTCACACATTCTTTCAATTGTCAAGGTTGCTCTCATTTTTTAGCAGCTAAATCCCAAACAGAAACAGCACTCTTAATAAAAGTCTACCTGTACTGCCGACGTTTTGAACACAGGCTAAGACTGGTCACGTGATCATGTAAACCTAGGTAACATTACTATAATAATTAGTGCTGTTGTACAAATTACTGCAAACCGACAATTTTTGCTTCCAACAGAATTGTATTTCCTTTTTAAAATATAACTTAAATTACAAATCAAAAAGCAGCCTCTTATATAATAATGCAATTAAGTTTGCAACAGCCTATATCCAGTTGTACACGATCACGTGTTTATGCTCGACATGTCGGCGCTACATATCTATTTTTACGAGAGTGTTGTTTCCGTTTGGGATTTAACTGCTAGAAAAGTAATAACAACGTTGATCAACAATAACTCGAGTAGTTCTGATGTAGATTTTCATACTAACGTTGAACTTAGTTCAAATATTAACCAGGTCAAACGCATAAAATTCTTCCGAACACCTTCTTTATAACCTACAAAGGAATTTCGACAACAAGAGTGAACCATAAAAGTTCACTAAAATAACCCGGAGCAGAAATTCATAAAGATATTATTTATTTTAAGGGGCTTTGTTGTTCACCTCATGTAAAGGAATATGTTGCTTCCTTCACTCAAAGAGACAGAAAGTCGCCCCAAAAATTTTTACTTTTGGACGGTGCGTATCATTTAGTTTTTTTTTCATTCTACCATCGTCCTGTATCGATAGTCTGAAACTGTATCGTGATATACTATCGTCAGAGTAAATATCGCGTATCATCGAGTTATGGATGATATCAAACCAGCTATTCAATTTATATATATATATATATATATATATATATATATATATATATATATATATATATATATATATATATATATATATATATATATATAAGGTTGATTAGACACATTGGATTAAATTAATGTGTTTTACACAGGAACACAGAAAACGAATTTAATAATGGACGAGATATCGATTGCGTTTTACTTATTATTCAACGTCATGCACTATCTTCTATGTCTGTCTTCAGTATGTTAAAAGTGGTCCATAAAATACCCTATTGTCCTACGCTTTATCTGTGTCAACCTGGCACTTTGTTGTAACCTGTACATTATTTTTTGTTCTGAGTGCATTATATGCCGACACTTTGTTTATGAAGTTTTAGTTTTATCTACCCGGTCAACTGAATATTGTTGTTACTCTATTGTTACAAACACCTACTCTGACGGTATTAGACACAAGTAGGTTTTTCAATTATGCATGACGTAATTATCGCTTATTGTGATAGATGAAACGGCTGGTGAATTTATCGCTTCACACCCAGAGATCAGATCAGTGATGACGCAACTGTGATGATTGCTTCATGATAGAAAAGAAAAACCTACAAGGAGTATGGTTAAAGTATATAGGTTTTCAAATAAACGGGGAATGCTTATTTATAACAAACGGGGAGTGTTTAAGTAATATGCACTGTATGACTTCTGTGACTATGATCTTAAGTTTTGTAGCAATTATCATTTTGGCATATGATAACTTTCAATTTATCAGCACAAAAAATAAGGAAAATTTGAGGGTGTACCCTCTGCTGACGAGGAAAAACGCATATGTTCAGAAATCATCCAGTCTGATGCAAACATTTCAATTATAGTCCCCATAATATTTGCTTTGAAATAATGCATGTGAGATGTATAAAAACAACAGTTTAAAAATAGTATAGTGACTAGTGTTGAATTTTTAGTTAACTGTAACAAATAATTAATTATTGGCATCGCCTTTTATGATTGGATTGACCTCCCCTGGAATTTTGTGATTGGATTGACCTCCCCTGGAAGTGGGTGTTTTACATCTGCCCACCCACCTGCCATCTTTTGGGTCAACTTTCTTTGGAATTATTCTTAAAAGGAATAATTATTTATTCCTTGCCATAGGATGGGCTATACAAATGTAATATATCATGCTTATATATGGGTTACAAACTTACAACAACTTTGACATTTTGTCTATACACGCTTCTGGAAATTTTTCATGTACTCAGTTTATCCCATACATTTCCCATGCAATATTCACCAAAACGAAGGCAGACACTACATTCAAAGATAGTAATTACGAAAGCCTGTAATGCCACGTGAACACTATTACTGTCATTGGACTCGTCTGTCACTGTGTCAGACAGCATCACATATTCATCGTGATGAAATACTGCTGAAGTGTTCTATGTTCTGTAACGGCATGTATTGACGACTATGAAACGTTGTCCCAGTGGAAAATAGTCAATGATACAATAAATGTTCCAGTTTCAAACGATAAATCTTTCATGCCAATCCTATAGCATCCTGTATTCCTACAGTATTCATTTTGTTGCATTTTATTGTAACAATATCTGTGCTTCTAAATTGATGTATGTTGACATTTTGTCATTTAAAGTACCAAGACTACAGGCATTAGACATTAGCTATACGGTTTTTAAAATATTGAATAAACAGTTTAATTTTTGAAAGACGGTGACAATTTTCCATTAAGATGCGATCGTAGAAAAGACAGAAAATGCTCTAAATTAAATTTCACACACTCATGCGATCGTAGAAAATACAAAAGGCTCTAAATTAAATTTCACACACTCATAATATACACAAAACTTGCAACACGACAGATGAAATAAAAGAAATAAGCGGGGTTAACAAGCCTTTTGGTGAAGCTGAACATTTTATTACTGAAAAAATTTAATTGGTATTTATCATTTAACTCTCTTCAAGTTTTAAAAACACACCGTCACACATTTGAAAACAAAGCCTTTGAGACAATCTTGCTATCACTTAAATAAAAATTACTGGAACTTATATTCCGTGCTACAGATAATAGCACTCACTGGAAGTAATTGCCAAATAAAAATCATCAGTAGCCAGGATCAGATATGCGGTTGACCGAATACCCGAATTATGTCTATGAAATTTCTAGAGAAATGAAGAAATCTATGAGGTCGATGGTTTATATTTATTGATATATTTTCTGGAAGCAATGGCAAAAGGGATGAAAAGAACGCTCTGTCAGGTCTCATAGAAAACGTTGCGGGTGTCCTTGGGCGACTCTTAAGAACAAGGGTATTGACCCAAGTCCAATGTTCTTGTTGTTCTTCTCTTCCCATCTCCAAGAACTTTGTTCGAGAGCCGTCAAGAACCTCGTTCGCTGGTTGAGAATCCACACCATCTCTGAGGCGGGAGTAGACAAGAACAAAGATGGTGGAACATATATATATATATATATATATATATATATATATATATATATATATATATATATATATATATATATATATATATATATATATTGAAAACGATTTAACATAGAATGCCTATACCACCAGCTTTGTACCATGATTTTATGGTGATGTGTGCATGGTCGAGTCGGTATAAGGGTTGGTGCCTACAGGCAAGGCGATGGGTGCCATTACCCGCGGATCCGGGTTCGAATCTCCGTAGAGTACGAATTAAAATTCTCTAACCTGTATGATAATATTATTTATTCGTATTTAAAAATTATGTTAATTTTATCAAGCATTCTCCTGTAGAATCCAGGGATAGCACTTTCCACTCTGTTTTGTATATATTTATAATTCTCTCTCTCTCTCTCTCTCTCTCTCTATATATATATATATATATATATATATATATATATATATATATATATGTGTGTGTGTGTCTGTGTCTGTGTCTGTGTCTGTGTCTGTGATAAATGGTAGGAATTGTGTTGGTTTCAACATATTTATTTCTTAATATGTAGGAATAACATTAAATAAACAGTACAAAACGAAAAGTTATGGAATAGAAAGGAAGCCAGCGACTTCAAAACGTTCTTCTCTATGAAATATACAAACAACTGTAAACATATGGGCCAATTAAATTATATCATAGTACAATAGTTGAAAAGTTCAATACTGCAGATATCAAAGTTTACAACTGGTTCACTATGCCAACCAGTTCCATTATTGCAGGGCCAGATTAAGACCTTAGAGGTCCTAAGCACTGAAAAGATTATGTCCCCCCCCCCCCAGGTAATTCAAAAAACAAACAACGTAATTTCTAAAAAAAAAAAAATCTTTTTTTGGGGGGTGTTTCTGCTTTGCTGGTCCTCCAAGCAAATAAAAATAAAAAAAAATAAAAAATTAATTTCTTTTTGGTGCCTCTGCTTTGCTGGTGCCCTAAGCACGTGTTTAGACTGCCTATTGGGTAATCCATCACTCCATTATGGCAAGAAACGTAAAGAACACGAAGAAAGAAAATCAAGTGTAGAGTGTGAATGAGAGATAACAGAGATAAAAGGAGGTAAAGTAATAGAAATAGGGTACATAAGGCATATATGGGGATTACTACTTTCTACTGGAACGAATCAGTGCGAAAACCATGGCCACCTATTCTGTGTAAGCATAATAGTGTGTGTGTCTGTGTGTGTGTGGGGGGGGGGGGTAATCAGCCACGGACATGGACGCAAATATGATGTTCGAGAAAAGTACATCGTGAATCTCTTGTTTTTCAACGTGAATCTCTTGTTTTTCAATATATGCATGTACGGCATCCAAAATACAAATATTGACTTCATATGGTAACACGTATCCGCATATAAGAGAGTGTCTAGGGCAAAGTTACACAGAGGTCTTAGGGCCTGTAACATCTTCGCGAGAGAGAAAAAAAAAGGTGTTGCGTGTTTTCTAGAAGACCACATCTACATAAGGGCGAATCAGTTGTCTGAAGTTTAAAGTGAAACATCTGGAGTTTCCTTGTGTCCTATAAGCAGTGTCTGGGAACATATACATTTTTACTATTGAATATATTTTAAAATTGTTAATGGAATAGTCTTGGCGATCCACAGGTAGAGTACTACATTCCCGAATCACAGAGGAAAGAAATTAGTTTAAATAAAGACCAGTTATTGCGGGTATTGTTTGCTAGTTATTTACATTATGTAAGTTATAGCACTCAACGTCAATGATGGCTAGAGGAAGTAGAGATCTGAGATAGGAAGGATTTAAACCATTTGTCATTTTGTAAAAGAAAATATGTTTGCATTTCATCGCCTGAAGTCAAATATTTACCATCTTATTTCTCATATGGTGCCTCAGTTTATACCAGTTTGGTTAAACCGGTGACATTTCTGACTGCTTCATTTTGTATATTTAGAGTTAATTGCATATTGTGTACAATTGTCCCATACCACCTACTCGTATTCCAACATATGCCGGATAAAAGTAGTATAGAGATTTTATATCAAACTGAAATATGTGTGTGCGCGTTGCATTTCGTAACCAAACCTTCTCTTTTATATCGTCTCTATGTATATGCAATGGTTGCAAACGTCATCCACGTATTCAAAAATAGGCCCCATAAAGTAGTATATATAAGCTCAAGAGATTTTCTATCAAGCTGAAATTTGAGTGTACTCATTATATTTCATGACTAAGTCTTCTCTTTTATATTGTCTACATGTATATGCAATGTACAGTCATTTAGAACGAAAACTCCAAAATATGTGTGTGAATATATCGATCCAACTTGACGGTTAAGCACATATAATTGCGGGTGTAATGGTTTGTTAATTTTCTAGATTTTCAGGGAGTTAGCTTATGGATGATTAAAGGATATTAACCATTGGTCATTCCCTTGGGAGACTTTGACAATATCAGAGTTAATTCGTCCAGCGGTTGTTGTGTTGTTATCCACAAGAAGAGAAAGACTTGTATTACGAGCGAGTAAACATATATTAGAGTCTCTCTCTCTCTCTCTCTCTCTCTCTCTCTCTCTCTCTCTCTCTCTCTCTCTCTCTATATATATAGATATATATATATATATATATATATATATATATATATATATATATATATATATATATATATATATATATATATATATATATATATATATAACAGCAGAGCACCTAAGACGCACCACTGAGGCACTCTAGCTCTAAAAAACATTAATTCTGAGTGTCCTCCAGGCTGTACCGATTGTTGCTGCCTATTACTGAGGTAATTGGAAAACCATCTTTAAAAAACTGCCCGTGTTACCAGCAGCTTTTAATTTCAGTAGATTTCTTTACCTAAGGGTGTCTACTACTTGACTAAACGTATTCTATAAATATGTTAGCTGATTTACTGTGTGCAGAATCACCCGGTATAAAGCCAGAATGAAATGGTGAGAGAGTATACTATTGTGTCGAAAGTGTCTGAAGACGAGACTTTCAACAATTTTGGTGATGGTATTGAGAAGCGATATTGATCTATATTCAACGCTGACGAGGGATCGCCTTTCTTCAGGAAGCGTTTGTTTCTTTCCAAGAATGTGGAAAGATAGCTTCTCTAAGAAATTGGTTAAGAACTGAACAAAGTGTTTAGAGCGTTTTATTTAGCTACCTCACATAGGATGTGGTTGCCTACACAGCCTGGACCAGAAGCCTTTCCGAAAGGAACATTTTTGATGGTATTAATAACGTAATTGTTAAATGTATTAGCTTTATCAATATCCTCTGTAATAAAATGTTATACTAGAGAAATGGAATGAAAGTTTTAGCATGAGAACAAATACATGATGAGTAGTTTGAAGAGTTAGATTTGGATGTTAATTTTTGTACCAGTTTTTTTTATATGCAACTGCCTGACTACACGAATCATGT
Source organism: Margaritifera margaritifera (assembly GCA_029931535.1). Classification (NCBI taxonomy): domain Eukaryota; kingdom Metazoa; phylum Mollusca; class Bivalvia; order Unionida; family Margaritiferidae; genus Margaritifera; species Margaritifera margaritifera. The sequence goes on from JAQPZY010001598.1 coordinate 2,000,503, forward strand.
CAACTGTTTAACTGCATAAATAACATTAATTCTGCCTCAGAGACGGTTTGTTTGATAGCTTGGCTTTGCAATAATTTGATAGTTTGTCTTTGGAATAATCTCTCCCAGTCTTGGGTATGAATCGTTTGATAGTCGCTGTGATTCAGAAAGGTTGTAAGGATTTGACTTTGATAATCTTGTTGGGAACACACTGCTTAGATATAAACTATATACTATGTTATCAGTGATGTTTTTCGCATACATGTAAATATCATTATCAAATACAGGAATGACATTACATTATTTTTATGATTACATCAGTCGAAAAAAAATCATGTAGCAGCTAATACAACCTCAATAAATGTTTTACTTTATTCAGCACGAATGAGTTTAAATGGAGTTAATTCAGCACGAATGAGTTTAAATGGAGTTAATTCAGCACGAATGAGTTTAAATGGAGTTAATTCAGCAATAGAAAAGATAATGCTTGATGTGGAAAGATTACCCAACATGTGTTATTCTCAGGTGTATAAATTGAGGCAACAATTTACCCAAGCCACAAAGTATTTATGTAACAGTCTAGGTATATGAACACACTTACTAACGAGCCTAGCTTTTACAAACCTTTTGGTTTAGTGGTGGCATGTGCGCCTGAATGTGAGACAGACAAGCCGGGTTCAATTCCAGACCGTGACAGTTAGATTTGCATTTCCCTTTCGTTATATTTTGTTGACGAACAACAAAAACACGCGGATCTCATTAATATAACTGTTAAAATGTTTTTATACGGATCGCAATTCTATCTGGCTTGATTTGAGAGGTACACATGATAATCGATTGCATGATGCATGTCATAAATTTGCTAATGTTCAACAAGGAAAACAACTGCAGATAAACAGAAGAAAACAAAACGTAGAAGCTAAACAAATATGTATGTCTATTGTGTTTCAGATTCTTATTTGTGCATTTAAAAGAACCAGTTAAAACCATACTATTTTAAATGGACCCCATTATCAAACAGGACGATAAATTACATTTCAAGATTTCAGTTGGTAGTATTTTGATGAGTGTGACAGACTAACATGAATCGTTCAGTTGAGCAATAGGTACAAAAACGTGTGTGATCTGTAGTTTTAAATTAATTACACGTCTGAAGAAAGACGCCAGATAAACGATAATTTAAAAGCATCACAAGTGAAATGTTTGATACATTTGAGACTAATTTCTAAAACACTAAAAGATAACTATAGCATAAGGACTACAAACAGGTGTAAGTGATACTACAAATTTAAAAGGCAATGAAAATGATGCTCATCTGATATTAATTATGGGCGCCAGGGCGGCCATCTTGAAAATATTTATTTCGCAACTACTCCTGAAGGAATTGTCATATTGACATGGATTTTTACTGAAAGACTTCATACGATATCTAGTTGGTCCTAAATGAAATTGGTGCCCCTCAGATATCATATATAGCCGCCATGACGGTTATCTCGAACATCTTGTGATCACTACTTCTTCTCAATGGTCATATCGACATAGGGTTTTCAAAAATGACTTATGATGTCTAGTTGGTCCTAAATGACAATAGAGCCTATTTGGCCCTCAATACGGACGCCACGGCAGACATCTTGCAAATTTTGATATCGCTACTCACTTAAAAAACACTTTTTATTATGTATAGTTGGTCCTAAATGAAAAGGCTGCCCTCGGATATATCACTGATGTTCAATATGACCGCCATAATGGCTCTCGTGATAATCTTCTTATAACTCATCATCCTGAACAGAAGATCATATCAACATGGGGTGTTCACTAAAAAACTTTTTTTATGATGTCTAATTGGTCCTAAATGAAAATGGTAGCCATCTTGAAAATCTTGTTATAGCTACTTCTCATGGGGTTTTCTCTAAACACGTGTTATGGTGTCTAGTTGGTCGTAAATAAACATGGTGCTGACCTGACATCCAACATGGCTTACATGGCGGACATCTTGACAATCTTGTTATCCCTACTTCTCCTGAACGGATATTCGTAGTGACATAGGGTTTTCACTGAAAGACTTTCTATGATATGTAGTTATTCCTAATGAAAGTAGTACCAATGAGACCCCCAACACATCCACCATGGTAGCCATCTTGAAAATTTTGTTTTAGCTACTTCTCCTTAACAGATGGTTATATAGGCATCGGGTTTTCACTAAAAGACTTTTTATGATATCTAACTACTTTTAAATGAAACTGGTGCTTATCAGATCTCACAAAAAAACTTCTTATCAAAATTTGCTATTCCTAAATGAAAATTTTGTCGATCAGCGGTTCAATATGGTTCCCATGGTAGCCATCTTTAATATCTTATTATAGCTACTTCTACTGATCAGACGGTCATTAGGTTTTCACAGAATTACTTCTTATGATATCTAGTTGGTCCTAAACAAAAATGGTGCTGAACAGACCTTCAACATAATGGCCATGGCGGCCATCTTGAAACTATTGTTAAAACTAATGCTCTTTGAGGAATGGTCGAATTGACATAGGATTTTCGCTAAAACACTTATTACTCTATGTAGTCGGTTGTAAATGAAAATGATCCCAACCAATCTGACCGCCCAAAATATGATAAATCTCGTTACAGCTACTTCTCCAGAACGGATGGCCTTACCTACATTGTTTTTGTTTTGTTTTGTTATGTTTTTTTTTTTTGTTTTTTTTTTTTTTTTTGGGGGGGGGGGGGGGGGGGTGAGATGAAGAAAAAAAAAACTCTTTCTTGCAATTAATTGTTGTTCCTGTATTAGAACAATACTGATACAACCTCCAAAATGAATACCTTGACTGCCATCTTGAAAATCTGTATATGGCTACTTCTCATGAAGGAATGAGAGTATTGACAAAAGGTCAAAACACAAAAACACTGTAACAATATGTATCTGGCTTTGAATGTAAATTGTACTCATTTGACATTCAAAATGGCACCATAGTCAAACATCTAAAACATCTTGTTTATCACTACTCATCTTGCATGAATGGTGGCATTGACATGGGGTTTTCACTACACTACTTCTTGCGATATTTTAAGTAGTTCTGAATCAAAATGGTGCAGATCTAGCCACTAATTTCTCTGCACTTTTGTGAAGGAGTTTTGAAAACCAGATCTAATTGACCCTGGGGTCAAATCAAATGTCATTGCTTGCATTTTTGTACCTCTTTGTGCTTGCGAACACAGGAACCTGTACTTATACAAATGAGTTTTGATCAGACTTTGTATTTAGTTGCATCCTAATGAACAAGTTGATAATTAGGACTATGACATTGATTTTAAGGTGAAAGGCCTTGACTCGGGTTTTCAGCTGTCTCATTTAACCCAGCTTGTGGATATAGTCTGCAGAATACCTTGAATAATGCAACTCTGTAATGTCTTTTTTGTAAATTATTACTTTCAGGCTTAACCTAACTTAGCATGTGCTTATATATTGACATTGTCTGAGACAAGTTCAGTTCTCTTCTGTCCATGATATACTGTTCGTGGTCATATGACATTACAAAGAAGTTTGTGCTGCACTTACAGATATCTTGTGAACATGTTAACTCCAGCATAAGAAAATAGTCTTGTTACCAAACTTTGCATGTTGGAGTTTCTCAAGAATATAAGAGATGGTTTCAATATTCAGCAGTTACCAATAAAAAACGGAATTATCTTGGATTACTGGAAATTCGTTTCGGTTGGTAGAGTGTTGGTCCCTTCAAGGGACTCTTGTTTACCTTGTTGTATTAAAATCCGTACATTAAGCACGTTTCTAACTATAAATCCATTAACACTGTAAATCCTCCATACATGGGTTTGCTTAATTTGATTTTCGTATTTTTTAAACTAACACCAAGTTTTTATGTATAATTGTTCTCCTTGCAAATTATAGATCTTTCTAGCATTTGAAAAACTTGTTTCCATCGGCGCTTATGTTTACCCTATTTCTCTTACGCAGATTTTCCATCTGTTTGCCAAACACAGAATTATTCATAAGTTTGAAAAAGTCTTTTACAAGGCCATTAGTTGCTTTTTGTCTCACAGTAGTATTTAATTCCACTTCAGATTTTATCTCTGGTTCCTAATCAATCTGTGTCAGTTTAAAACTAATTGCAGATACAGTTTCAGGTTACGATAATGAATATCATTCTTTCAATTCACTTGTTTCATTTGCTACGATATATGACTGACATTAGAATACAATGCGACAAAAGTGTCTGGATCATAGTACAAATACATCACACTCTACTTTATCCGTCATTTATTTGAAAAATGTACACCATATTTTAAATTAGTTCTAACGTGATAAATTGTACAGAATTTGGAGAATTAATCGATATACGTTCGTATTCATTACTTCAGTAGCAAACAGACGATGTCGATACCGAAATCTAACATCCATTTATTCTCAAGTTTGGAGGATGTAAATGTATTGTGTAACATATTATTTCAAACAACAACAACAACAACAACAACAAACAAAAGAGAATAAAAACATTCATTTTCTTATCTCTAGCATAAACATATATACTTCCTTATTTTAAAAGACTAAAGATTTACAGATAGCGTTAAAAATGCATGACTTTGAAATCAGTAGTTCTTTTATTCTCCCCAGTAGGTTAACTAAAATCATAAAAAGGTTAAAGTACGAACTATGTATTTATTTCACATTCGACACAACCAACTTTCTTTAATGTTTTCATCTACCTTTATAATATGGTGTATAGACCTTATAAGTTTCAGAAGATCTCTCTACAATGACTGGTCAAAATCAGAAATAGAATATACCGAAAAGTCAGCAGAGATGTCGCTTCAATTGCACAATTTTGAGTTTAATCTCCATTGGAACCATTGCGCAAAACAAAAAGCTAGGAGTTCTGAAATTCAAGCTATCTTCATAGCAAAACTACCCCTCAGTTGATTCTGATGCACCTGTAGTTTTGCATGACTTGCAATTTAAAGCAATATCCGTTCAAGTCCCTTGGCATCGATTTCATAGCATACTCCCAATTTACACATCAAGACCGCAGACCGATTACACTATCATACTAAAAAAAATAAACTAGAACGAACAGATGTGCCCAACCAGTAAAGAATTGTCTTCACATCTAAGGCGCAAGTCGAATCTATTCTGTATGAGTAATTTGGATTTATAGTCGAAACGATTGTCATCTAAACCAGCTGAGCCATTGAAAATCAACCTTAAAAAATACAATAAGAACTATCCATTCAATGCTTACGAACTGAGTTTATTTTCATGTTGATATATACTAATGTAATACAATTATTACATCTGTTATTTGCCTGTAAAATTTAAGTATTTCGGTCAAGAATCTGCGTTGTCTACTCTTACCCAATATCTGTATTCTTCTTTATAGTAAAATGTCTATAATCCATATCATAACATGATTTTTTATGCACACTTCAATAATGAATTATAACACATTTGCCATAATTGTCAGGCATTTTCTTACATTATTGCAAACCATAATTTGGATACAATTGGCAAAGAGTAAAAGGTAGTTGAATGGCTAATGATAGTCAAACAATCTCTTTCCAATGAAAAACTTTTATATTCTAGACGGCGTACGCCTTTCTTTTAAACTATTTTTAGTAGCCAGAGATATTGATCGGATGTCATCAACCATCCTACTACTTCAATAGAAGTCACGTACAAGCTTGGTTAAGTTTTGTTGATTGATTACTGTCCGTATATGGTGTATTATTGTAAGTCTATGTACCAGATTTTTTTGTAAGGAAATGACATACTACATATAATTATACTTAGAGTGAAACGCACACTTACTATTACTATCGACATATTTTCTATTCTGCCCCTAGTTAGCTACGTTGCCTTTATCAATGGCAACTTTAGGAGAAACATATGCTTTACTTTCAACATAATATATGTTTTTCTACAATGAAAATATTTCTGTAATAGAGCCTCATAATAATTTTATGCTAATCCAGAATTTTGTCAAACACTTTTTTTTTTCTTTGAAGGAGTGCATCTCTAAAAATGATGAAAATGTATTTTTATGTAATACTCCTATTTGTAAATACTATAATCAGCCATGAAAAGTTTTTACCCTTAATCTAATGTACCGTCTACACTTGCGTATAAGTAGAGTCCAACTGCAAACTGCACAGACCTAGATCTGCCGCAACATAATGTGCCGGCAGATCTGGGTCTATGCAATTTGTTTGGAATAATAAGTAGATCAAACAACATATACCCTGATCTGCCAGCGCATTATGCGACAGCAAATCAGGATCTATGTTGTTTGCAGTTGGACTCGACTTATAAACGAGTATATGCGGTAATTTAGGGTAGATGGTCTTTTAGTTTGACACGTGTATCATTACTGATTTTTCTCTTGATTGTGATACTGTTTCACATAAAAAAATATGTAATTAGGAGGTATACTTATGAACGATGGATGTGACTATTTCCTTATGTATTTAATGAAATATCCATTCGCGGTCAGTCTTGTAATGGATCTAGAGACTGAGCTTTCAATTGTATCATTTAGTTTAATTTATGCTTTTCCTCAAGGTCTTGCCTTGCATGAATCAGAATTGTCTTTTATTTTAATCGTTACAACTAAACTATTCTTCCATATAGGAGCCGCGGTGGCTCAGTTGGTAGAGCGTCAAACACGTAATCCCAGGCCAGCAAGGGTCGACTGCCTCAGTGTGTTCTTGGGAAAAGTACTTAACTCCCATTTCCTCTGCATAATATAGCCAATATGGTCTTAAAAGTTCCGTTACAAACCAACAAAACCAACAAACTTCTTCATTTATAAGTGACTGACGTGCGATTGCACCTGGACAGACTAGCTACCCGCTACATCCATACTGGCTTATTGATATGGTATGAATATAAGTTATATTGGTGCAATTTGCAACATGGCGAAATTCAATAATTGACACCACATAATTAAACACACTTACGTGAGACACAAGCAGTTTTGGAGAGGTAATAAAAATGTACCGTTAATAAAGTTTTGATGTAGGTTTGAATACCACAGCATGTATGTGAGCTAGCTGAACCATGTATACTCTGCAGCTAAAGTACTGACATGTACTTGCATGCACAACAGTTACCTTTTATATCACCCAAAAGTGAGCCATAGTACGAAAGGCATTTCGACTTCCTGACGTAAATCGTCAAAGAAATATTTTATAACTGTTTAGCCCCTAAATTAGTCACCGTCGCGTGATGTATTTCATGGTAGCATATTAATAACGTATAATCTTTTATTAATCAGAAATAACCGTGCCTTCCTTTTGAGCTATTGTTGCAAGAACGCAGCTTACTGACCAAACCATGTTTTCTCAATTATTTAAGGCAAAAGGATCAATAATGCAAGGGGTAATGTCTGAAGCCATATTTATACATATTTAAGCGTACAAGTAGATAAGTACACATTATATTGAGATCGAGATATATTGACTTAATTAGTGCTGGGATTAACTTTGGTTACCAGACAAAAGTAACTTGCTGTATGATATACACTATTTTAACACAAGGCGACCAAAATGCCACTCTCGATTCGGAAACTAATCAATTGCGATCATATTCAGTTCTGAAGGATATAATTAAGGATGATGATGATGAATATCTCACCAGCTTTAATTTACTTTGTTTATCTGATTTATATATATATATATATATATATATATATATATATATATATATATATATATATATATATATATATATATATAAATCAATAACTATGACAACAGACTCTTTATACAGCGGCGTTAGGTATAATAAACACCGACATTGATACAAAGTACAAATGCACTAACATTTTATGCATAAACCATTTCTGAAACATTGACTCTTATGACACGACTGCTTTTTAATTTTTTTTTTTTTAAATTTATATCTGCGATCCAGATAAAATCAACATAAACTAACCTAAGAATCACAGGAGGTAATTTAAACAATACACAAGACCTTGGTTCAATTCAAAGTTTATTGTACAAATAAAATAACCTTTGGCATAACGGGGGCAAATCTCGTTACAGCACACTTACCAGCCGAGCTCTGAATTTGCCTAGACGAATATATCAGGAAGAAAGACTAGTGGGAGTTTGTAGTGTTGTAACGAGTGTCCGATACCGGTATATTACGAAGGAAAGGGAGCACTGTGACTACGGAATAATGTGACTAATGAAGGCTCCCACCTTAATGTGAAGTACGAATATATAATAATAAACACATTACTTCTCATACACGCAGACACACACATGCATACATACACAATGTACAAGAAATGTCTCAGCAAAATCATGGGTTGATAAAACAGTACATATTATGTCGATTGGATTTGACAGGTTATACAATGCTTAATGACCATATTTGTTGACCCAGTGTCTGAGTAAAACTGACAAGTACTCAAGATAATGCCGTCCTAGCAGTAAAGGCAAATATTACATTTAAATGTTATCATGTCAACAACAACAACAAATGGGCTAAGTTAAATTGAACTATGCTGCGCAATGCAGTTTAGAAAATATGATGAAAGAGGCAAGACTATGTGGACATAAAGCAAAAAGCACTATGACATGATGCAGTGAGAATACATCTATGCAAAGTATACCTTTGCAATTACAATGAAAAAAATAAAATTCAAGTATAAGGTATAATGTTGTCAGAAAGTAGTAAGATTGTGAACTGTATATGCCACTGAAAGTGAGACACATATCCAAGGCCACAGAAAGCCTATGATATCTACACTAGCTAGTATACTATATAAGCCATTGTAGGTGAAACTCATGTCCAAGGCCACAGAAAGCCCATGATATCTGCACTAGCTAGTATACTATATAAGCCATTGTAGGTGAAACTCATATCCAAGGCCACAGAAAGCCCATGATATCTGCACTAGCTAGTATACTATATAAGCCAATGTAGGTGAGACACGTATCCAAGGCTACAGAAAGCCCATGATATCTGCACTAGCTAGTATACTATATAAGCCATTGTAGGTGAGACACGTATCCAAGGCTACAGAAAACCCATAATATATCCAGAATATCAGAGCAGTAGTATGAAAGGCTGAGTTAGGAAACTCACTTATATACAATGGATGACCAGTTATGAATTCGTATGGCCACTAATAGATGATACAGATGAAAACGATAATCTAGCATAGGAGATACAAAGTTAAATGTTTGTTTGATATGTACATACATATGAATTCTCTGAAATGTTCAAATGGTATTATGGTATCACTGATGAAAGATACGGAATAGCACAATAAGATATATAAGTGTGAACATATTAGCTAGGCGCACGCCCTGATATATGTTTCTGCGCAAAGTTAACACTATCGGGGTGTACCTTAATATATCTACACTACGCATTAGAGGATCATCGACCTAAGGTATGGATAAGAGGGTCTGGAATTCCAGTCTTATCAGCACTGGTACAGGCCCTATGCGGAAGGAGTGTCCATTGTAATGTTGTGAATTATAACCCAACCTGGATAAACAGGCTTAATGGCATTGATCAATTGACCATAGTCCATGAGAAACAGTGGATCACAAGGTTTAGCTCCAGCTAATGTCCGAATATGATGGAAAAATGTCCTCATCACACGGTAAGGACATACAAATACTTCATAGCTCTGAGCATAAATAGTGATATCCACTCCTTGACAGAAAACAGCAGTAGTCTCTTATCTGTATGAAATATTATGTCATTCATACACAGATTGATTTTGTTGCATAAAATTGGGATCCACGAATAGCTTTTTCTCCACACCGCATACATTTTTTTTAAAAATTCCGTACAACAAACAGTTTGTAGTAAGAGTTTAGTGTATAGTTCCAAGCACTTCCATATGTCACATAACACATCATATGTAATATGAAGTCGTTGCTGTCTGGATTTGGGTGCTTTCAATATATTATGTAGTCTAAATAGAGAACTAATATTAGTTAATGGAATTTCTACACAAAGTTGCAGGTATGTATGAATACCAGCTAGATAAAGGTTTATAGTCTGATTTGTCAGTTGTGTACAATGAGCTACGAAGTAAATCCTCATAGACTAGATCCTGGAATCGACATACCTATCATTAGTAAGAAAGTCCTGAAGGTTTGGAAGTCTGTCGAATAAGTAGATCTGGTGCCTGTAGCCAAAGTAGAGTCCTGGCTGCTTCTCTGCTATGGGTGCTAGTTGCTGTTGTAAACGTGCTAGTTATGCATCAGCGATATCATTTTTTCTTTCCTGGTATATGTTCAGCACATATGACAAAGCCATTTGTAGCAGCAGTTCAAGTCAAGCGACGCATTAGTTTCATAATGTCAGGAGTTTTAGATCTGCCTAATTTGATTATAGCTTCTGTTGCGTCATTGTCATATTGGAAGAAAAATTTCTTTCGCAGCCATTCATGTCCCCACAACACTGATGCTACCACAATTGTATATAACTCACAGAAAGCTATAGACAATTTATGGTCCATTATAGGATGTAGCTCCTCAGGCCATGAATTTGCGAATCTGAGACCTTTGAAATAGCCCCCAGAACCAATTGAGCTGGAAGCATCTATATAAAGGTCCATATCTGCAGAATTTGAGATGACATCATCATAAAAGAAGGAAATCCAATTTCACTAAATAAGAAAATCACTCTACATTTGTAAATCTTTCCTGCATCTTTTGAAATATGTAGATGATTCTGTAGATCCCCAACATATCAAAATAGGAGACAAATATTCATCTTAGTATATTTACATAACAGGCAAGATTCCATTGTCCCAGGAGACTCAATAGTTCACGTTTATTTACTGATTTTCTTTAAAGAAATTCATTAAAAAGGCTCCTAATTCTGTCTATTTTCTCCTCTGGTAACTTTGCTTGCATGGTTAGGGTATCTAAAAACAGTTCTAAATATTCAAAACATATGGTCGGGCCAAGAGTTTTATGACAAGCAAGTGAAAAGCATCGTCATGATGGTCATGCTTCTGTCAGCCATGTGGTAAGGGTGGTCAATAGTAAGGAAGTCATCCAACAGGTAAAACAAAGTTTCAATGCCATCATTATTATTCACTGCAACCCAGCTAACAGCTTGGTGAAAACGTTGGCGAAGACCAAAAACCAAACATCAGACTTGCATAGTATTAGTACTCTTTGTTCCATTTAATCCCATGATAAGGCCACAAACTACAGCAAATGGCAATGAGCTTAAAAACATCACATGTCAAAATTACATAACCAAACACATGTATCTGCTTTCTTAATTGTTTTTATGCCATCATCAACCATGACATATTTTAAAGAAAATTTCTGTTTATTAATCAACCTATTAGGGCTCGAGTGTTCTTGATTATTATAAGGGGCTGAACGATCGACACTGATTCTCTTGTTATCTGAGTATTTACCCTTCAACTACTCATATATTATTTACTCTGTAAATGGGGTAAGGTAAAGAATCGAAAGGCCCCATCATAAATCCTTTCATTGCGTTTAATAAGTTCTTGAACTGTTTGGTTGTGATCTAACAGATAGTAAGTTTTTACATTCAAACGTTTCTGAAGGTTCTTTCTGAGTCTGTCACAAAATATATATCAGGATGATTATGGAGCTCTTGTTCAAACAGGTCAACATTGATAGGTGTAGTGGCATTCATAGGTAGGAACAAGCATTATTTACCTTTATCGTATAAATTAACAGGTAATAGCCAATTCTTCTTATTACTTTCTTGGGCATGACTTAGAGCCTTAAAAGGGTGTTAATTCTTAACTTTCTGGTTACAAGTGACCAGAGAATGATCAGTCTTGCATAAATTACATATATGCAATAAATTGCAGTTAGGCCTACAACAATTGGTTTCACTGAAAGTGTTGCATATTTAAACAGCATTACTCGGCCATCCATAGGAGTATGACTTGCAGTGTTAGAATTTCAAGATTTGGCATTTCTTTTTGCTTGTTGACTGTTCAGTGGCATTGTGACATTTGCTGGACAGAAGATACTTGAGTGTAGGCTTATGCTGCAATGAATGCAAGCTTCTGTCCTCCTACTAGAGAAAATGTTCAGAAATAACTCTCTGGAAGACCAATCTACGACCATATTGCGTTGTATCACAATATCCACCGGCGGGAGTTTGTCTACAGCGAGAGCATATTGCAATGTTTGAGAAAGAATCGTGTCTCTGCTGGCATCCCGTCGCCTACCAAGGGCCGACTGAAGTCTGAAATCACTATTCGACTGAAATATATCCTCGTCTGCTGCTTGACTTAATGAAACTTGACTAGAAGTAGATTCTCTCGGTGACACGGTACGCATTTCCGTAGATTGTGTCAAAGCGGCGACAAACGCTTGTAATTAGCTTAGCTATTGCTTGATAGCTGCAATATCCGCCACGTTTAGATCACGTTCTGCACCAGCTGTTTTCAGGTCACGTAACATTGACGCTCTAGCCACGGATGAATCTCCTCTCTGTTGCACATTATCTTTGTACAGTTGAAGAAGATGCTTTTATCCAATTGAAACAGACACTCAAATGTTCTTTTCAGCTAATTTTTGACCAACTTGCATGTAGTCCAAGTTTCTGGAATGTCAGCCCATGTTAAAGTTGCGGTAGTGTTGAAGTCATGGATGTGATATCTGTTGGTCAAATGATTGACAGTTCTTCTCAGTCTAAGAGAAGTCATTGTCGTCCGAATAAAGGTATGCTCGAAAAACAGGGAAATAAACATGTAGTAGTGTCAAGCAGAGGAAGAGGAGATAATTTTTACTAAAGAAAATTAAGTTAAATACAGCATCCACATCGAAAACACATCTCTACAGGCATACCAAGTTCACTTGTTGAATGAAAACAATACCGACGCAGTGTTTGATTACATGCTTCTACTCGGTCATCTGATTAGCCCATAGGAGAACATTTATAACATTTGTTATAAGTTTATTAACATGTACTGGTTGCAAATGATATCATGTCTTGACAGAGACCCACAGTAAAGACAGTGGGGCCCATGAAGGGGCTAGAGAAGGTTGTGTACCGTTTAACTACATTTAATCAATCTATTTATAATTTATGTAAAATGAAATCTATAGAATGAAATCCTTTATCCTGCTAACACAGAGTATCCTAAATTCCTTAGCATAGCTTAAAGAATTAATGGATTATAAGACCTTGGAATTACCGTTTTGATTTGCTCAAATATAGAAAAGTAAAAATATTATTTATCTCTGTGTGGATTATTTAATAACAAATTTTGAGGACATTTAGGAGGATCCAACGTATGGAAAACGTATGCTGCAACTGCAGGAACTACATATAATGCGAAGGCGTGATGAACAAGTAATTTTGTGTCCAAATGAATACTAATGTGTGTGGTGAAATTTGTCCAGGGCTGTCAAAGTCAATTAGTCTAGATATTTATGTAATTATGCACGTTATGGAAATTATTGCCAACAATAGCGAAAATACACAAAGTCTAATGGCGACAAAACATAAAGAAATATGACATATTGTCACAACATTTTTTAATATGTTTACCTAAGGTTCTGATAGTATAATTCATCAGATTATGGCTTCCTATGCAAATGCATTGCTTGGGATTATTCAGTACATTTCTCACTTATTGGACTTTGTGAAGCACTTATTGGGTGCTGAAAAGCAGACATAGGACTCAATGAGTTTATTGCTATGTAACACGACGTCACGACAAGTGTATCATGATGCAACAAACCGTAAAATCACCTCAGAACGCACTCTGTATTTATGCGTAAAATGACTAAAACTAGATTTCTCTATTCAAATGTATATGTATTCACTTTAATTGTGTGAAAAAGCAATTTAAATATAATGTATTATTTAACAAATGGGGTATATAATAAACATATAATAGTGTTTGAACTATTTAATATTGGGATCTAGCCGAAGTACATAGGGCTCGCAAGCTGGCCGTGTTGTACTTCGGTCTCGTAGACAACATCCACAGTACACCATTATCTCCATGATCTAGTAAACTTATGCATGATTATATCGATTGTACACATGTACACCAACTCTGTAGCGAATATTTATGTGAATTATATACGTAATGTGTGCTGATTTGTCAATGTAAACTCACTTTTGTTTGGGTGGATTTATATAAGTGTTTTGAGCACTTGTTTCCATATCCTACGCTTATATTCTGTACTTTTTCTTGTTTTAATATGCCAATATATGAAATAAATATGGTGTAAACTAAATATGATATTGATGAAAACATCATGACGCGGAGGATAGCTTAGTGTCATTTGCAAACATCTAACGTTTCATATCACTTAGCCCACATTTTCATCTCCTTTCTCTTGTGAAACGGAATATGTCAATTAAAATAGTTCCTCCCTGTGAGGGAAAGTCTATCCCATGATTCAGGAATACATTTGAAGCAGTTTTATGATCCTTTTGGGAAATTAGTCTAAAACTTAACATCACATTCAAACATGGAGCATGACAACCATAAAGCATTATCTGATCCTAATTCAATTTATTTTGTCTAACTCTATAGTATTACACGCTTATCGAGTACATTCAACTATAGCATTACATGCTTATCGAGTACATTCAATAATAAAACATAATTCACCTCAATTACTATTTCATCTTATAACTGATGACGGAATCAGCTATGTGGGGAAAAACATGAACGGTTTACCCTGAATTTTAAATGCTCATGAGCTGGACTTTTGTTATTTAAGTTTGAGTTGGGGTTTTTTTTGTTTGTTTTTTTTTTTTTTTTTTTTTTTTTTTTTTTTTTTTTTTAAAAAAATGATTAGGTAAGATAATGTCAATTAGACAAAATGTAAAAGTATAAATCATTTTCTAAAAGTACAAAAATAGTTATTTTCAAATATTAGGCTATATAATTTTACATTGCAATACATAAACTGACCAGCCATAAAAAAATATACCCCTATTAGAACCTATTTCATGTTGTTATTTGGAATTAAACTAGCAATACTTTGGTGTATGACTTGGTCCATTTTGACCATCGAACTTAATTAATATTGGATCGACCCTGGCCAGAAATGAATCATACCCAACTCTGGTTATATTCTTATGATCTAACAACCCTTGAGTAAATGCCTTACATTAGCAATACATATGATCAACATCCACAGATTTAAGTTCCGCGAGGAAGGTGGTAATTGCGCCCACGTGTATTTCATATAGTTACTACGCTCCATTCTGCATTGTACACAGATTACACCATCTGTTGTTAAATGCGATCTGATACAGATAGAATTTCTGGATCAGGCATTTTACCTGTTTCTCCTCATGAAAGGTAAATGTGTACCTTATACAAATAATTACTATTTAAGAAACAGGGGAATGCCTCAACGGGAATTTGGAAAAATATTCTAGGAATAATGCTAAGCAGTCTTACTGTCCCTAGCATACCGAGTCTCCTTTTGTATCGTATTCCGTATTTTTTTATTTTTTTGATATTTTTTGTTTGCCATCTGTTTTGTATATTGATGATATGAGCAGTTTAATTTGCTGTACACATATTTAGATCATTTTGTCATGATCATAAATAAACTATTTTATTGCAGAAACTGTTAACAGAGAAAGGCTATTTTCTCCCTTCCCTGAAATGTAATGGCCTTACAATATTTTTACCTTTTTGTGCAGTGGATTATCCGGACCCATCGGGAGCATAGATAATCGGTTGGCTGGGTGATCAAATTTTAGTAAAACCGTAGAACCGTGAATGGAAATATCTAGATTAAATGGTTCCGATAGTCGTGCGTTCCAATGTACTAGATTAAAAGGGTCCGATAATCGTGCATTCCATTGTACTAGATTAAATGGGTCCGATAATCGTGAGTTCCAATGTACTAGATTAAATGGGTCCGATAATCGTGCGTTCCACGTACTAGCATCAGTATCTAAGTAAATATTAACACCGTGTAGATGTCTCACATGTTTAAGAGCAAATAAAAGTAGAAACAATAAAAATATTATTAAGTTACTTTAACTAAATACTAAAATTAAAGACAAGATTTTACGTTTGCGCTTCACTCATATCGAAGATCTACTTGGACTATCCACGATGAAATGATAACATCGGTGTGATGGACTATCCATGATAGGTGTGATGGACTATCCATGATAGGTGTAATGGACTATCCGTGATAAGATGATAACATAGGTGTGATGGACTATCCATGATGAAATGATAATATAGGCGTGATGGACTATCCATGATGAAATGATATAATAGGTGTGATGCACTATCCAAGATAAAATGATAACATAGGTGTGATGGACTGTCATTTTATGTGAGGTCTACTGAACACCAGTGTCAAAGGGCTTTGATTCAAGGTAAACTCGGCTGACATAGATTCTGTTCACATCTGTAAAGTTAGGTGATGAACCTTTATCCGCCGTTAAGTCACCATTGATCTTTGATGGACAGATATTACTTACGCTTGGACAACAGAATGCCTTTGATCTGACCCTTATGAGTCTTTACTTATGCTTCATTAGCTTGGTATTTCTATATGGCAGATTAGATATTGTCCGAGCGACACTCACTTAGCAACAATCTCTTTGCATTGAAATTTATTAAATGACTAAATTTCACAAAATCTGTTGAGGTTAGAAATCTGGAAAAATATATCCATAGAGCACTATATTTTTTCTTTTTATTATTAATATTATTATCATTTGTATTATTATTATTATTATTATTATTATTATTATTAGTAGTAGTAGTAGTAGTAGTAGTGTCATTATTATTATTATTATTAATATTATTATTATTTTTAAGTTCGCTCTTACTTTGATCTCAACTACATTTAATTGTTTAATAAATGCATTACTATCTATCATATTGCATGTATAATGTTCTTATGATAACACTAAGAAAAGCAATTTGAATACTGCTTATATGCTGATGGCACGTTTTGTGTCTTCTCCCGATAGAGTTTGTATTTAAGCACACGCATGTGCTTGTATAAACATATTCTGGTGCATGTTATAGGCCAAACACATTTACATGTGTTGTATACTTATGTTGTATCATGATCCATATATATATATATATATATATATATATATATATATATATATATATATATATATATATATATATATAATGAATATGCATGTGTATGCGTGTATGTATATGTAACTATATATTATTTGTACTCATTGAATGTTTGTACATACAATAGATTGGTTTTACTGCTTGTATCAAACGTGCCACCATCAATTTCTGTAACAGACTTAAATTTATATACTTGCTAATGGTTAATCGGCTCAACGCAAATAAATACCCATTCTGTACATGTATTTCACTTTCTCCCTCGCTCTGTCCTAATGCATTTAGTTTGACTCAGAAATATACTAATTTAAGTACTCCCTATTTTACTATAATTATACTTCTATGAAATTATTTTCGTTTATGTTATCGTGTTGATATGCAAATTAGCTTAATTTCGGGCGACACTACAGTATTTTTTATATACGTGTATGTGTGTGTGTCACTTAATATAACTTACTTAGTAATGGGAATCGTCAAGTTACCTACATGGAGTATTTATGTTTATCATATACAACATACTTATATGTCATGTACACAGAAAGTGAAATAAATTTTGTTCGACATAGCTACATGTTCATGGTGAATTATAAACTATTTGAGAAAATAAAATATAACAAAGTAAAAAAGATAATGAAGAGGCGTTGTAATTGTGCCATAACTCACTTCAAATTATTTAGCTCACATCTAACAAACATCTTCTGCAACTTTCCTTGTAAGCATTTGTTAAGTAAAATAACTTGTTTCTGTGAGGATAAGGTCTATCCCATGATCCATGAACAATATTCGCAGTAGCTTCACTGTCATTGGGGGTGGGGGGAATATTGAAAGGAAGAAGAGATTTTGAATTAAATCCTACGAAAACTATAAATATAAGTCTCTTTTTATATACAATAACTAATTTTCAAAGAAGTGCAAACTTTGTGCGTATAATAATACACATAAATGGTATCAAATTGAAAGTCATCATTTTGGATATTCATGTCAAATTTTTACAATACAAACAATGATGATACTTGTAGTCAAATAAGATTGTGATAGACACGACATACATGTATAAATCATTTCGTTTATGACATGTAGGTATGCACTTATTTAAATATGTATTAATTCACTTGAACATAGAATGTTTTATAATAGAAAGAAAAGTATCAATCGAAAAAATCTAAAGTTGACTAGAATCTTGCTAATTTTCGAATCTTGTCAGAATATATATAATTGAAAGATTATGCACACAAAAAGGGTCAAAAGAAATAGTCTTCTATAGGAAAACCAGAGGCACAACCTATGCAATCAGACATATGATCGTTGTACAGAAACAGCATAGACAATCAGACATATGAATGCAGTAATGGGTAAGGATCTGGGACAAACTTGAGGTTCGGAGGACATTGGGAATTACCATTACGGCCGCCATCTTGAAAGTATGACTGGTTTAACATTAGATGACCGTCTGGGAACAAAGGGAATTTAACATTAGTCAATAAGTTTAATATGAGATGGTCCTCTGGGGATACATGGAAATGAATTGTGGAAAACGTCCATAGGTTGAACAGGGTGGGACGGTTTTGGGGACAAGGGGAAAGGTAATGTGAACAACACTAACGCCAACTGACCAACACACAGTCTTACTAACCAGCACTCACTTCTACCGACCAACAAGCCTACTGACTAACACACCGTCTTACTGACCTTCTTACTAACCAGCACCAACACCTACTGACCAGCATCCACCTCTAATGACTAACACATGCCTCTACTCACCATCATCTTTCTCTATTCACCAACACCCACACCAACTGAGCAGCATCCACTCCTACTGTCAAGCACCCATACCTACTGACCAGCATGCCTATAGGAATTAAACGTTATGGTACACTACACTTTTCTACAGACATTGTACAGGATATAGAGAAAAACAAACAAAAATATAATACCAGGCATTGGCTTACCTTTACATTCCAACGTAAAGTTAATGTCTGATGAAGTTTCATAGGCGACTCTATTCCAATTCTGCAATGCGCTGTTGGTGAAAAAGACAACGAGACATTGCTACACTGTCAAACAAGGTCAGAATTGGGCGTAAGAAAAGGTTTTCGTGTAATTTAAGAGAGTTACATTTTCTGTTTGCTTCTTGAAAACAGCAAACAACATACATTGTTCTGCTGCTTGGCCGATTGATCGAGAGAGCAAAACATTTGGGTTCTTCACTTTGTTACAAATGTAATGGAGTGTGTGTGCTTGTCAAGAATATAATTTGCGAAGAAAAAAAGATGATAGTGTCTTTAAAACAAATCATAGTATTACGAGACAGAGAGAGAGAGTCATTAGTGAAAGTCGCAATGTGGCACATAAAAGTTATTTTCATACCTAACCCGCGAACAAGTTAACTTTGAGAACATTTCGAACGACAACGCACACTTATACATACACTGTCAGATTCAAAGATTTTAAGTCTTAATTGAGGTATAGTATCCAAGTCAGCAATGAATGAATCAATACTCGATTTAGATAAAACTTGAAGGGTAGTTAGATCCAAAACAACGTCTGGGGAAACACATCTATGATACATTAAATTACACTTTTCGTATTTACTCTATTTGCGTTTTTGACCCGCGAACTGTTGTAGCACCCAGTTTATAGAACACTATGGTTACACTGTGTCTGTGCTTGTTAAGAAAAGAATATTGTTTTGTCCGTGGAAATGCAGAGTGAATGTAATCACATATTAAGAAAATGAAATGATAGCTAAGAGTTTTGTTGCGATATTCATAACTTTTACCTTTACAATACTTAAACTTAAAAATTAAAACAAATTCTTTTTTGGACGAGCATTTTTGTTTGCTTCTTTTTTTACTTTGATTTCTTAAATGAGAATAAAAATGACTTTTGTGTCAAACCTATTTGCTCTCCCCCCCCCATCCCTCTCTCTCTCTCTCTCTCTCTCTCTCTCTCTCTCTCTCTCTCTCTCTCTCTCTCTCTCGCTCTCTCTCTCTCACACACACACACACACATCACACACAGGCCAGTAGCAGTGGGACTTGCACGTGGAAAAGGTTTAAGACAGTTGCATCTAATGTTGAAAAATCATGATTTATAAAAAAACGTCTACACGACTCTTATTAGGGTCAACTAGTTCTCTCAGAAACAGGAACTATTCATTAATTCATTATTGCCAAATCAAATCAACAAAACAAAATCCCTCCAGAAAAAAAATGTATGTGTGTGGTTATATTTTATGAACAATAAAAGAAACAATAAAACATTGACGCACTTACATTTGGCATATTTTTTTGAATAAGATGGCATAGTCAGCGATCTCTTGTTTCCAAGCGTAGAAATCCACGACTTCTCTTGTCTCTTAGATCCTTCCAGTGTAAAGTCTGTTGGTTGTACGTCGCTGGCCACACACACACACACACACATACACACGCACGCACACACAAACACGCTTATTGGTAAGTAAGAATGATAGATAAAGTGCGATGAATCTCTTGTTCACGCAGGGCTAGATTGGGATTCATCACAAATCGCAGAACGTTTCACATAATGATTTTTGTTTTGAAGAGACAAAGTTTTAGCGGTCGTGTCGAACCATGCGCCAAAAGTGAATCTGCCAGTAAACGAAATCTAAGAATTCAGTCACTAACGTACACATGACTCGTTGTCCCCAATTCAAAAGGGGTCGTATAGTCTTGTATGATTAGTTCATTTAAAAGCACTTGGTAATCATTTATGTCTTCAAACGTTTCATTGACCTCCTCCCGTGGAATTCTGTGCAACTCTGCATACAGAAGTCGCGGCATCTCGAATTCTATAACGTGCTCGCAGTTTATCTATGTCTGGCCATCTAAACATGTTCAAAGTAATCAGTCTTTTCATAGCATTCAAATACCAATGATTAAAAGATTTATGTCGTTGAGGATGCAATTGTTCTTTGAGTTTCATTTCCATCTGCACAAAGTCACTGTAAATGCGTTCTCGCAGCTCCAAATATAGATCCTGAATGTGCTCTTCTAAAGTATGCATTTGTACTCATATTCTGGACCCACCAAGGGAATATACTGACAGCACGGAGACCATCTGGAATGTTCAAGGTAAGTTTTATCTTTATAGTGGAGTTTTCACACCATAATTGAAACACTGCACTTGGTCTCCTCGACCCAAGTAGACAAATCCAGCACGAGGTAAATATTTGGGAGTGGGTCCTACCAGATGTTTCGGACAACTCACTTTGAATGTGTGGAATCGACTGGTAAAATAACAATAGCAGGTAAAACCACGAGAAATGAGTACTCGTCTTTTACTGGCGTCATAAATGGCTTGTGAGTGTATGGATAACGATCATCTATTGATAGTGAAGCGAAGTCGTGCTGCATCACTCTTGTTGCAGGGCATATCATCACATTTGTGTTCATTAAGCTTTGGATAGGTGTGTACATCACATTTTTAATGTGTGTAAATCATCTTTGTAGGTGGACGATTTTTCTTTATCTCAACTCTCTTCTTTTTTATATTGAAAAGCTGTAACCGTACGGTACCGTGTTGTGATTGGGAAGTCGCACTCGTTTCTTGTAGACAATTTGATACACTTTCTCCAAGGGTGGACTGATGACTTGGTGATCTGACAAATGTACAATCTTGTGAGGATCGTACGTTTTCACGCAAAAGTTTTGATCTTGACCTGACTTTAAAGTTTCTTTTAACACTTCTAAGTTCACCACTTGACTAGAACGATAATTTCAATGTTAGTCCTTTCGCTTTACATTTGGTATGAAGTTGTCCTTTCTTATCTCAGTACTGGTAGCCGTAACTTTTAGGTCTGCCACTGGGAAACTCAGAATAGTCTCTTCGGGATGTTCGTCGGTCCACGCTCCTAAACAGCATCCAGGACGATCGATGTACGTGCAAAAAACGGTGTAAAAATTCTGAATCTGTTTTCAAACGTCGATCGTAGTCGTGTTACCCCATTTCCACCATGCGGTATCCTTGAATTTCCAAACTCTGTCGTCGTTGGCAAGTTTTGTCGTACAAAACTTCCATGGTCAACTCTGTCAAGGGACTTTTTAGTTCTCGGTTAAGATAACACGTGGGAAATCCATGAAATAAACATCAAATTCGTACACGACCTGTGGCTTTTCCAAATCCTAACCATCAACGAAATAAGAGCCAATCTTCATTTCTCCACCGTTTCTATCATGTTGTATCGACTTGTCTTGAGTTTGGCACAAATAATGTAACCAACGCAAAACCTTGGCTTATTATCGACGGCTGATGGATTGATACAGCCGAGGTGGTACAATCGCCATTGTGTTCTCGGGCATAAACTTCTTACGGTACAACAACCCACAAGCTTTGGCAATTGCTGAAGCTTCCTTCAATGGATTGATACCTCCGTGCTTGAGAAATAACTGTCAAAAATATCCACAACAATGTCATCAAATGACGACATTGGATCGACAATACTTTAGCATTTCTTCTTGAAAACTAAAAGGGTCTGAAGAGTGAGTTTTTGTACCAGGCATAGAAAACTTCCCGGTGTTATGTTCGCATACAGTCGGGTCTTTGTAATGGGTTTCGGGCAAATGCAGAAACACCAACGTGTTGATTTTCTTCGGTATTGAAAAAGTTAGGAATATATCATTTAGCCGTTTCCATCATTCAAAACGTGTTCGGAATTTTACTCAGAGGAATAGCCAAAAAACTCATGGAATCGTTAAACTGTACGTTTCCTACTTTCATGTAAATGATTTTGAGTCCATTCATGGTGACTTTTGAAATTTAGTTCCTTATTCTGAAAAATATTTCGAAAGAAACTGTCCATCGTATCCCACAAAATTGTGAGCTATCACTCTAGCATGCTGTAAGTTCCCTAACAAGCGACCTCGTCTTCGTCCCAATTGTCGTCAGATGGGTCCAAGACACACTGAGCAAAATGAGAAAGAGTTTGGAGCCACGAAATATCTTTTCACGTCACCCGGGAGCACGCTACAGTTCCGAAAGTGATAAAATCAAGGTTTCAACTTTCAACGTCTAACGAGAGGCTAGCACTACTTGAATTTTCTGCGTTTCATGAGATCTACGCACCGCATTTTCAAAATCCCTGCTTTTTTCCAAAAGAATGTCTGCTTCTCTCCGTTGTTTTGCTATGTCCATTCGACTAATGCTTTTCCACAATCGCTTCAATTCATGTGTATCGGTTTTCTCTGCATGAGCTCTAGCTACGATTATCGCGCGGGCTGAACACGGGTGATCTTGGTCGTTGTTGGTCTTGACGATACTTGATTTGCATTTTCCGCTGCCCGAAGGAGGTGGAACGTGTGTCATGTGAATGGTAGCTTTTCCATCGGTCTTGTCAGACACAACGTTCGATTGCTGTAGAAGAGGTTAATTCAGCAGGTATACTAATTCGATCCAGACAGGAGATTGCAAATTGAAAGTCGCAAACAATCTTGATCTTCAGCTTGGCAATGCCGTTTCAACTCATCTAGCATAGACTCCAGTAAGTCCGTAATAAATGCAACTGCTTTCTCTGCAGGCCTTGGTCCCTGAACTCTTTAAAATTGACCATGTAAGCGTAAGCGGTAGTTCTCAATTTTCTGAAAGTCACCAATGAGTAGCTTGAATGTGAAAATAATCTTCGGGGGCTACCGAACAATTGTCTTTCTTGGATGATCTTGACTGTCTCGGTCTTGTGGATTAGGAGAATGATGGTGTTGTACATGGATCAACTATTTCCTCTTCAAATTCGCTAGGGTGAGCCATCTTATCTCTCTGAAAAGAGATACTACTCACTATTGCCAAATAAAAAATAAAAAAAACAATACCCCATCTATGCAATAAAAATGTGTGTATGTGTCTATATCATATGAGCAATAATAAACAAATCAAGACATTGATACACTTACGTTTGGTCAAACACTGTCGTTTCAACTCGAACAAACATAGACTCAAACAAGTCAATGATTAACGCGGTCAATTTCTTTACCAGAAGACTAGACTTAAAAATTCCTGAACCTAAAAGAGTAAGTGTGTGCTGTCGTTCTAAATTTTCTGGAAGTTACCCTGCTCGGAGGTTAGATATCAAAATAAACCTAGGGTGTTACTGTGCGACTCTCTCTCTCTCTCTCTCTCTCTCTCTCTCTCTCTCTCTCGTTCTACTTTGATTAGTTTTAAGGACGCGATCATATTTTTGTTCGCAAACTTTATTCTTGACAAGTACATGCACTCTAGGATATTTCTAACAAAGGTAAGAACCAAAATGTTTTGCTTTCTCGACAAATCAGTGAATTAGCAGGACAATACATGTTGTTTGCTATTTAAAAAAATAAAAAATAAAAAAAGTTCAGACAGAATGTGTAACAACCTTAAAGTACATAAAAACCTTATCTTACGGCAAATTCTGACCTTGTTTGACAGTATAGCAAGGTTTCGCTGTTTTCTTCACCAACAGCGTATAGCATATTTGCAATAAAGTCGCCTATGAAACTTGATCTGATATTACCTTTACCCTTGGAATGTAAAAGTAAGGCAGTGTCATTAGGTGTGTTTGCTCTTCTCTCCATCCTTTTCAATTTATATAGAAGGCTATAGTGCCCCATAACGTTTAATTCCTAAACGGGTGCTGGTTAGTAGGTGTAGGTGCTTGTTAGTACGTCGGTGAGTTGGTCAGATGGGGAGATGCTGGTCAGTAAGACGTTGTGTTGGTCAGTAGATTATGTTGTGTTGGTCAGTAACACGGTATGTTGGTCAGTAAAACGGATTGTTGGTCAGTAAGTGCGGGTGCTGGTCAGTAGAGGTGAGTGCTGGTTAGTAACACTGTGTTGGTAAGTAAACGTGGTTGCTGGTCAGTAGGTGTGGGTGTTGGTCAGTAATGCGGTGTGTTGGTCAGTAGAAGTGAGTGCTGGTCAGTAAGATGGCTTGTTGGTCAGTAGGTGTGGATGTTGGTCAGTAGAGGTGCGTGCTGATCAGTATTGGTTAGTAAACGTGGGTACTGGTCAAAAGGTGTGGGTGTTGTTCAGTAGCACTGTTCCGGTTAACAAGTGTGAGTGGTGGTCAGTAGGTGTGAGTACCGCTCAGTAGATGTGGGTGGTTGTCGTTGATATTCAAGTATTGGTCAATAGCTATGAGTGTTGGTCAGTAATATTATGTGTTGGTCAGTTAGGATGGGTATTGGTCGATCATGTCAAATATTTTGCTTTGCTGATTAATCAGCAAAATAGCTGAACACTGAATATTATAATAATCTTAAATTACACGAAATCCTTATCTAACGCAAAATTCTGACCTTGTTTGACAGTGTAGCGATATCTCAAACTCTTTTCACCAATAGTGCATTACAATAGATACCATTTCACTGATCAAATCTATGGCGATGAAGGCAAAAAGAGTACATTTGCAGCAAAGTGAACAACCAAGCGTGCTCCATACAGCATTGACATTGTATATTTTGCAACACTCTTTCTGCTAATGTTCTGTCAGTGACTGTATTAAATCTAGGTTGACAAAACGCAAAAAGTAAATTTGTAACAAAGTGAAGAACCAAACTGGCTCCATACAGCATGCATTGACATTGGATATTTAGCAACACACTTGAAAACGAAAATTGCTTTTCACTCTAGTGTTGGATAATATAAAAACGTGTGTTGGATTGTAAAAGTAAATGCTTGTCATTAGCTTTTTGTTTGTTTTTGTCTCCATCCTGTTTAATGTCTATAGAAAGCTATAGTGCCGCTCTGTGTTTAACTCCCATAGGTGTGCTGGTCAGTAGGTGTGAGTGCTGGTCAGTAGGTGTGGGCGCTGGTCAGTAACACCGCGTATTGGTCAGTAGGTGTGACTGTTGGTCAATGAGACTATATGTTGGTAGTTAGGATGTTTATTGGTCAATCATGTCAATGATTTGCTTTGTCGATAATTCAGTCAAATAGCAGAACAATGTATATTCGTTGCTGTTTTCAAAATCAAACAGAAAATGTAACTCTCTTAAAGTACACATAAACCTTATCTTATGCCAAAGTCTGACCTTGTTTGACAGCATAGCAATGATTTGTTTCTTTTCACCAACTGCGCATTACAATAGATAACATTTCACTAAGCGGATACAATCTAGGGTGATAAAAACAAAAACAGTACATCTGTAACAAAGTGAAGAACCAAACTTGCTCCATGCAACATTGACATTGGATATTTTGCAACACTCTTTCTGACAATGTTTATCGAAGCGACAATAAAGCAGGTAAGTGAATGTATTAAATCTAGGTTGACAAAACGCAAACAGTACATTTGTAACAAAGTGAAGAACCAGACTGGCTCCATACACCATTGACATTGGATATTTTGCAACATACTTTAAAAGGAAAATTGCCTTTAACTCTAGTTTTAGATAATATAAAATAGTGTGTTGGTTTGTAAATGTGTACTCACCATTACATACCCAACAACCCTTTCAAATGAGTTTGTACTTAATTCACCTTGTCGGCATAGGGTTGTACTAATATTAATCCTATGGACTAATGTTCGATTCCCCTAGTCGGCATAGGGTCATACTAATGTTAAAAAGATGGACTAATGTTAAATTCCCCTTGTTGTGATAGTGTCATACTTTCAAAATGGCGGCCGTAATGTTAATTTCCCTTGTCCACATAGGGCCCCATTGGTCGGCATAGTATCCCCGATTACTACTTATGATCGTTATACAGGCACAACCTAGACAATCCGACATTGATCGTCATACAGGTACAACCTAGAGAATCAGACATATGATAGTGACAATAGGCACAACCTCGATTCGATATATGGTCGTTATAAAGGCACAACCTAGACATGAGACATATGATCGTAACACAGACACAACCTAGACAATCAGACATATGTTCATTATATAAGTCAACTTTTTGGTCAGGTTTGAAATTCCAAAGAAAGTAGTACACAATATTTTCTCTAGTTGACTACCTGATGAGAAATATGGCGAGATAATAACTGAATCATTTTTAATAATTTCTAAAATTGTAATGATGAATGAACATTTTGTTTAAGTTGTTTCTCAAACGTTCCACATTTATATAGTGGCTGGAAAGAAAGAATTCAGAAATGAAAAGTGTTTGGAGTATGATAGGTTCAAAAAGCAGAAGGTAAGAAATTATGCCAATTTTATGTTTCTGAGCTTCAACAATAAGTATTCTGTGTAATAATATTATCTTCCTTTATTTTCTTCTTTGTTTTCATCGGTATTCAATCTAATTCATCATAATTCATCGTAAATAATACCCTTAGATATTCCCTTCTTGAGACCAATTTGTATTCGTCCCGCTTCGAGTTAAACGCTTTCTAATAAATACAATTGTTGGTAAATTAACTTATTCAATACAACTTTAGCATGTTCTAAAACGGGTCTGATAAATACACAAAACTACATACGTGTTTTGTCCTGAGTCGGCGGAAAGAACGAGTCTGATATGGCGTAGGGATACGTCGATTCTGTTAGGCCGAGACGTATTCATAAGCCATATCAAACGAGTTCTTTCCCCCAAATCAGAATAAAATACGAAGACGGTTTTGTATTTATTTATTACATAACACCTCTTTTACGGTTTCTAAATATTTTTAGCTTTACTGTATGAATGCAATTCAAAACGAATTGGGATTTATAAAAGTACGATTCACTGCGTCTAAAAATATCTACGCGCGGACGTCAAAGAAGAAACCTAAGTAGTTCAATCTGGGTGTGTGATACGGAAATGCGGATTGAACAGCTGTATCGAACGCCAGATCAAGCATGTAAGATTAAATGGGTCTCTTAAAAGCTTTATAAAGCATGTCTAGATCCTTACGGTCAATAATACGTTTTAATAGTATTTGGTTTTGATGTTTGCTTTCTCATAAATCGTTTGGATTGTTTGGTTCCAACGTTCGTTAGAGTTTAGTGTGATGCCAAGTTGAGTATGTATAACAGGCAGGAGTGTACTGGGTAAGCAACTCGGCCCTGGACTTATCTGTCGGGATAGGCCCGGGGTTTTGCTCACATCAGTAAAACACCGGTAAAAACGGATTTTTTTTGACGGCCCACCGGCCCACCGATGCGGCGGTCTGCCGGGACAGGCCCGGGGTTTTGCTCACACCAGTAAAACACCGATAAAAACGGATTTTTTTTGCGGCGGCCCACCGGGATTTGTCCCGGTATGCCCAATGGCCAGTACACCACTGAAAGCAGGACTGGAATGTTGTTTATTTCAATATTATCAAAACGATACGTGGAATAATTGCAATAACATACTCTTCATTTGATATCGATTTAATTGCATGCACCAATTTTTGCTCACCTTAAGATGGTATCTATATTTTCATCCAGTACCTCCCCTGAATTGTCAAGATCATGAACAACAACAGAAAGAAATTTGTTGTCAGCAACAAAAGTTTATATTTGTTGTAAGATAAACAAGTAAACTGTCATCATAAATAAGATACGCATAAGACGTGAATATGAAGATAATAGCGTGAAACTTTATGTCAAAGCCTCTTTTTTCCCGGTCTTTTATTCAGATGGTATCTCCTCACAGTACGTGTCACATTTGCCTCCAGCACACCTAAAATATTATTCCGAAAAGAATAAAAGACTGATCAGTTGCTAGCAAGATGCGTGTGGTTTTTAGGGTTTGTTTTACAAAAGAACCAGTTGTTTAAAGAAATACAAAATTTTAGTGACAAACGTATTTGTATATAAATCTAACGTTAAAGTCTAATATGAAGCCAAATTAAACTCTTCCTCTTTGTAATTTGAAGATTTGTTTCAAAGTTTCAGTTATATTTACTTCAAAATTTAATTTTCAGTTTTCTTTTTAAAAATCCAAGAATAAGAAAAAAAAATGTATTATTCTCATAAATTACATAAATAGACCAATATCGGAACAAATTTCATGTAAGACTTTCTGTGTTCGGTGTATGTATATATTTCAGAAATATGTCAGCAGCGAAGGATAATGTTTCATTTTTTGTCTGAATGTATTATTTGTTTATGTTTCTCTTGTATACGTCTGAAACATTCATGATACACCCCATGTACAGCTGTTATACGTAAATAATATTCAAGGTCGTTTCAGTGTATATGTGCAATGCGTGACGTTTACAACCATAATATATGCAGCATAATGTTTAGGCAGATCATGTCAGTTCACACAGCTATCAATAAGTTAGGGTTATTGACTTTGTGTCATAACTGACTAAAAAAGACCGCTACCCATTATTATTTTTTAAAAAGAGATTTGTCAAATGTACTGTTGTCTTGATGCTGGTTGACCATCAAAAGGGAGCCGCATTAGCTCCGTTGGCAGAGCGTTGGACTCGTAATCCAAAGGTCGCGGGTTCGATACCCGCCCAGGCCATCCCGGGTCGGCTGCCTCAGTGTGTCCTTAGCTCTCATTTCCTTAATCAATAATGTGCTAAAAGTGCCTTTAAAAAAAGACATTTCAGACTTATGTGTCGACTATAAAGTTTCAGTCTGGAATATATAAAAACGTCTAATGACATTAGCGATTTTAAAAACCTGTCTCTCTGTTGGTGAAACCTAACTTTCTGACACTCGGTTATCCGTGCCAACATGTTATAGCTATATAGCTACTCAATAATTCATCGTATCATAGTGCATTTTACAGCAAGATGCTTCATCTGCTTAAAAAACTGAGTTTTGTCTCTGCAAAATAGTCTTCAGCATACTGATACGAAGACTGAACCTAGTCTATAAAAGACTAATATGAAAATAATCAAAGTCAACACAATTGATGGACAAGCTCCCTTAAATCTAGACATCTATTTCGATACTTGTTATTTCAATTCCGTACACAATCATATATACTCAGTGGAAGGGAGAGAGAAATTCGATATTTGTGAAACGGTTATGAAATGTCTCCATGTATTGTGTCACCGTTGCATGAATTTATTGACAAAAGTAAATGCAATCTGTTGGTATAAAGTTATCATATTTCCAAACTCCCTGTATATGAAATCAATTATAAGTATTCGATGCAAGCGCATGAACCCTCAAATATAGTTGTCATCTGAAGGACAATTTTATTTATTTTTAAATTCCGTTTTCAACATGTCACTATGATTTATACATAAAACCTGAAAAACACTGGAGAGAGCTTTTGTTTATGATTGCTATACATCATAGTCGCACGACATTTTGGTTTGGTTGGGCTCAGTCTGCTATAAATGTATTTTGCCAAGAGGTTTTGATTTATTTTATTTTATTTGTTATTATTATTTTTTGATGTATTTTTATTTTTATTTTTATGTTTTTTAATTTATTTATTTACTTTTTTGGGTGGGGGCGGGGGCGGCAATAAGAGCAAAGTGTCTTGTTTTGGGACAAAACACAACCTTGCCCCCAGAATTGAACCCCGTACTTCTGCGTAGGAGGTATTACAATACCTTGAATCAATGAGCACGCATTCCTGCGTATGAGGTATCACACCACTGATTGAACCCATGAGCACGCATTCCTGCGTATGAGGTATCACACCACTGATTGAATCAATGAGCACGCATTCCTGCGTATGAGGTATCACACCACTGATTGAATCAATGAGCACGCATTCCTGCGTATGAGGTATCACACCACTGATTGAACCAATGAGCTGATTTGTTATATATTGTGTCCAAATTAGTGCCTAACATAAGTAAGATAGTCTTTGTGCATCAAAACATATAACTAATATACTAGTTTTCATCACAAATGTAGACAAATTAAAGGAAATATATAAGAACTTAATCAGTGTAGGGATGCCTTGGAGTTCAGAAAGCTAACCACTAAGCTACCGCACCTCTCTTATCTGCTCTTGAAAGTAAAACCTTTGAAATGGCAAAATAATCTTTCTCTGAGAGTTTTATATGTGTACAATTGTAACTGAGAGTTTTATATGTGTACAACTGTAACTGAGAGTTTTATATGCGTACAGTTGTAACTGAGAGTTTTATATGTGTACAATTGTAACTGAGAGTTTTATATGTGTACAGTTGTAAATGAGAGTTTGATATGTGTACAATTGTAACAGAGTTTTATATGTGTACAATTGTAACTGAGAGTTTTATGTGTACAGTTGTAACTTAGAGTTTTATATGTGTACAGTTGTAACTGAGTTTTATATGTACAGTTGTAACTGAGTTTTAAATGTGTACAGTTGTAACTGAGAGTCTTATATGTGTACACTTGTAACTGAGAGTTTTATATGTGTACAATTGTAACTGCAAAGCACTGTTCCACAAATTAGCATACATACATTGTGCGCAAAGTCTCGCGAATGGGGGCAAACTTTCATTTCAAACCGCGAAGAATCATATTTAATTGCCAATGAAATCTAGTATATAGATGTATATGTATCTACTTGTAACTACGAATCGAATATGTTGATTTGCTCTTTCCGATGATCAATAAACCTATATTAAAAAGCCATTTAGTCATCACTCAGGTATTCGCTTTATTACCGAGAGAACCAGGTGTAATTTTAAAATATTTGAAATTCAGCTAAACTAGAAAAGGGAACTGTTGTAGCTATTACCACTGGAAATTTATATATCAGTATTAAAAAAGATCATGATCTTGCTAATATGGCAAACAAAAAGATCGATTTCTTATTTGCATCAATGAATAATAAGATAAAAACATGTCGCTTATCTATTTGTTGGTTTGCTTTTTTTTTTTTTTTTTTTTTTTTGGTTTTAACGGCGCGTTTAACACATTATTGGCTATATCATGCCGAGGAATGGGGATCTAATCCGGAATGGTCTAGGAGGGTATCGAACCCGCAACGATTAGATTACGAGTCCGACGTTCAACCAACTGAGCTACCGCGGCTCCATAGCTTACCTGAAACGGCATAACTTCACGATCGTTAACTTTATATGTGGATAATGATTCTGAGTCGAAGTGAATCAATCTTAGTGAAATATGGGTAATTGTAATAACAGACCTTGGTATGTAGCATACTATAAATCCACCTGTATAATTAATTATCTAGCTACTCTAATACGCACCAAAAATGTCGGACAAAAGGCAGTTTCGAGGAAAAGAAAAGTATATATTCCAAGCAGGTAGATACGCTTTCATCGCTATAGTTTCAAGCCAATTAAGTAATTAATCCAGAAAAATGACGAATTTCGAAAACGACTCACTCTGTATATAGCACAACCGTTAAGTAGACCATTAGACGATTGAATTGTAACTTGTGTGCGAATTTTTTAAAACATACCTATTTGACTTCTATATATATATATATATATATATATATATATATATATATATATATATATATATATATATATATATATATATATATATGATTTTGATATATTTTGATATTATTTTATTTATTTTTATTATTTTATTTATTTATATTTAGGTTTTTAGATTTTAAAAAAAATATTTATGCACACTAAATGCATGTGTGCTAACTTGAATTGTCTGCGCTAAACTTAAGTTACAAGCGGTTTAGACATTTAGGGTATAGGGGTAATTGAAGATTAAATCTTTGAGAGAAATATAATTTTGCACTGATTGACATTTGAATAAATGTAACACGAGTAGTGTTAATCACCTTATTCACGCAAATACACATACAAACAAACACACACACACACACACAGAGATAAATAGATAGATAAATATTTTAATCGACGCTCTATTGAGTTGGTAATAACGCCACTTAATGTAATCTACAAAATCTATTGAAAGTTCTCCATCCAAGTTATATGTCTAGCCAATACGATAATTATGATGTATTTACTTGAAAGGACGATTGGTTGGCTCATTGGTATTTAACAGCACTTTCAACACATTACTGACTATATAATGCCAAGAAAATCTGAGCTAAGTGTCTTTCCCAAGTACACACTGAGACAGCCGACAGAGGCTGGCCTGGGATGAATCGAACCCACGACCATTGGATTATGAGTCCGACTCTCTGGCAACCGAGCTTCCGTGGATCCCAACTTTGAAGGACACAATATGAATACATAAAACATTATCCACTGAATAAATATGTATTTGCAATGATCAATAAACATGGAACAGATAATCCATGTATGTATTTACAATGATCAATAAATATGTATTTACAATCATCAATAAATATGTATTTAAAATGATCAATAAACATGTATTTACAATGATCAATACATATGTATTTACAATGATCAAAACATATGTATTTACAATGATCAATAAAAATGGAACAGCTGATCCATATATGTATTTACAATGATGAATAAAAATGTATTTACAATGATCAATAAATACGTGTTTAAAATGATCAATAAAAATGTATTTACAATGATCAATAAATATGTATTTACAATCATCAATAAATATATATTTACAATGAACAATAAACATGTATTTACAATGATCAATACATATGTATTTACAATGATCAAAACATATGTATTTACAATGATAAAAAAAATGGAACAGCTAATCCATATATGTATTTACAATGATCAATAAAAATGTATTTACAATGATCAATAAATACGTGTTTAAAATGATCAATAAAAATGGAACAGATACTCCAAATATGTATTTACAATGATGAATAAAAATGTATTTACAATGATCAATAAAAATGAAACAGATAATCCATATTTAGATATAAAGACGTTGACGATATATTTAATGATGAGCTGGCAATACAAGGTGACTTTCAAAATCCCTGCAATTATACTTATCATTAATGATTAATTACACACCTAAGTTACTAAGGAAATCCTCTTCACCATAGTTCAATAACTTGCATATTACACCAGCGAACTGAATATTGAATGCTGATCAATCGTTATCGCAAAATGAATTTTTTGTCTTTGAGACAGCTTCTTGGCTTTCGTGTCATTTTTCTCAAGCTGATAGATAATCTAATGTAAGTAACACGGATAGAAATGTCATAAACGTCCTAAAGGATACTTGACCAAAAAGATTAAGGTTGCAATAAAAGGATACTTGATCAAAAAGATTAGGGTTGCAAAAAAAGGATACTTGACCAAAAAGATTAGGGTTGCAACAAAAGGATACTTGACCAAAAAGATTAGGGTTGCAACAAAAGGATACTTGACCAAAAAGATTAGGGTTGCAACAAAAGGATACTTGATCAAAAAGATTAGCGTTAACGCAATAAAAGGATACTTGAACAAAAAGATTAGGGTTGCAATAAAAGGATACTTGACCAAAAAGATTAGGGTTGCAAAAAAAGGATACTTGACCAAAAAGATTAGGGTTGCAATAAAAGGATACTTGACCAAAAAGATCAGCGTTGCAACAAAATTATACTTGACCAAACAGATTAGGGTTGCAATGGGTTGCAATAAAAGGATACTTGACCAAAAAGATTAGGGTTGCAAAAAAAGGATACTTGACCAAAAAGATTAGGGTTGCAATAAAAAGATACTTGACCATAAAGATTAGGGTTGCAATAAAAGGATACTTGACCAAAAAGATTAGGGTTGCAATAAAAGCTGATGCGGATTGCAGAGCTTACATTTTTCAGATGACGGATCAGAGATAATTACAGTTTAATAATGGATGTTTCGTTACACAGGAGAAACAAAGATGCGAAATGCTGCATAATTTTGTTACCGATAAAAGTACTTTATGAAATTTTAATGTTGGTAAAATTGGAGAACCTTTCTCTGAGAGATCGCAATTTTAATATAAAGACAGCAATATTGCTCTAGTGCTGAATCTGGATTTGGTTACAGTAATAATTTAATTTAATCTAACATCTTCTCAACATTTAAAAAACAACATTTTTATTGCACTAATATTACATTTCCATGTTCCAATTGACATGTGTTTAGAGATGTCACGAAACGGATAAGATCTTACATAGATTTATATAAAATATTGTATCCATCTGCTTCAGCTGTTATAATTGGTGCACACTCCACTATACTTTGATAAGTATGGTATATTTGGTGCACACTCCACTATACTTTGATAAGTATTGTATAATTGGTGCACACTCTCCTATACTTTGACAAGTATTGTATAATTGGTGCACACTCCACTATACTTTGATAAGTATTGTATAATTGGTGCACACTCTCCTATACTTTGACAAGTATTGTATAATTGGTGCACACTCCACTATACTTTGATAAGTATTGTATAATTGGTGCACACTCCACTTTTCTTTCATAAGTACGGTATAACTGGTGCACACTCCACTTTACTTTGATAAGTATTGTATAAATTGTACACACTCCACTATACTTTGACAAGTATCGTATAATTGGTGAACACTTCCACTATAATTTGATAAGTATTGTATAATTGGTGCACACTCCACTTTACTTTCATAAGTACGGTATAACTGGTGCACACTCCACTTTACTTTCATAAGTACGGTATAACTGGTGCACACTCCACTATACTTTGATAAGTATTGTATAATTGGTGCACACTCCACTATACTTTGATAAGTATTGTATAATTGGTGCACACTCCACTATACTTTGATAAGTATTGTATAATTGGTGCACACTCCACTTTACTTTGAGTATTTAAAGAAGCTCATTAGGGACAGACCATTTAATTTTGGGCGGGGGGGGGAGTGGGGGAGGGGGGTGGCGGCTCGGGTTTTTCCCCCTTCAATTAATATAAACTAATATAATGAATATAATAGGTTGTTTGTTTTATTTGTCATATAAATCAGAGCAAGATTTGTTTGTAAAATCTGAGCCAGCCATCCCTCTGTCCCCGCCCCCTCCCCGAAATCCAAATGGTCGGTCCCTATATCCATCTATAAATCATAAGCTGTACTTATGTCTGTCTCTCTTTCTGTGTATCTGTCCATATATCTTACACGTTAGCTAGATCTCTTCCTCTATCTTTCTGACTGCATGTCAGTTTGCAATCAAAACACTCCCAGCCCCACTATATCTGCCCTTAACTTTATTTTTCTCTTAACGCGTTTCTCATATGTTTGGACTCTTCTCTATTTTTAAATGTTCATTCCCAGGCATTGTCATTAATACCAATGCATACTGTAATATTTTGAGCCCGAACTAGAAGTTATTATTTCATGAAAATATTCTTGTTTGATAAATGGTAATGAGTTCTAGTGAGTTGTATAGGAACTGTGCTATTGTAGTAATAACACAATCGTTTCTATCCTATTATGAAAGGAATTTATAATCATCTTACCGTTTGTAAAGGATCTTATTTGTTTTTGCAATGTGGTTCCGATTTCACGAAATTTCTCCATATTTCTTTCTGCTTTAATTGAGATTTGACATTATCTTTCTATTATTTTCCTGATAATATTTGGATTTTTAGCGGTAGAGATATTAGAAAGGATGAAACATATCGTTTCAACTTTAAAATTATACACATATAAATATATTTTATCCTTGAAAACAGAGCTCAGGAATTTTCCCAAGAAAATAAGTGAATTCTTATATCAGATTTTATCCGAATATGACTCTGTTTTAAACCTCGCTGCCTGATAGATGCTTAGTGAAAGCTTGCTTTCAAGTTTATTTCATGCAGTTTTTTTGTGACGTCATCTGGAACTGATACATCGGAATTGAATGTGCTTTGCTGTTCCTTCGTATAAAACCGATTATAACCTATGACTCAAAGTCTTTCCGCGTGTGCCGGTAAACGTTTGATCATAGCAAACCGTGTAATGATCTATTATCATCATACTGATTTTAGCCCATTCAAGGCGTTAAGTCAGCTGTACTGTTACATAAAAATGTACTCCTGTAAGTAGTGTGTAAATCATTCATTTGTTTCGAATTTTGCCATATAAGAATAATCATTATACACCATTATCGTCACGATCTCTGCAAGTCATGGTGGGTAATTCTCTGCAAGGCATTATTGGGGTGAGCGGTATTAGGATATAATTGTAACAATTTTCATTAATAAAAGCGGTGAACTAGTGAAATTATAAGAGTGTACCAGTTTTACCAACAATGCGTTGCAGAAAAGTACCCGCAATTACTTGCAAAAATGACCGATTTTGTTCAGTAATTTCAGCGTTTGCCATCGTCTGCTGCAAATAATGCATCTAACGGAAATTAAAATTCGTTTTCCTCCTCAAAATAACTTAGCTTACTTGTTGTCAATGTTTGTAATTATCACATTAATTTGTTAAATGTTTTCTGGGAGGTTTTTTTGTTTTTGTTTTTCTTAAAAAATCTTCAAGGGTATACGTCCTCAATCGTGTAAAAATAGACTAAAACAGTGTACAATACCTATCTAACTGAACTTGTATCACTTTTTAAAGGAAAACCATGTATATGGAAATGACAGGTACATTAACGCTTAGGATTTAAAATACCATTTGGCTCTTAATAATTTACATGTTATACAGGCATGCGATAAAAAAAAGTATTTAATTAATCTTACATAATAAATAAGTAAGAAAGGACTTTTATAATAATGAAAAAACTGTACTCAATGGGCACGTGCAATTCCGATGTTTGAAAGCAGCTATTCTCGCAAACTCGTCTGTGTCAGACAAATTGAAACCGGCCCAGTTATGAAAGAATATTTGTTCAGAAGCAGCGTTTAAACTATAAATCATAAAATAACAAATACAAAGTTAACTGTTTGTTTTTAATCATTCACAAATGAGTCAACGATGAAAGCCATATATATTAAATATATTAATATAACATGGATCTTGAACTGTTTTCTAGAAAATTGCCTCATGTCTGCATAGCATCAGCGAACATGTTACTAAAGCGCTTTCCAAAACGATGACATTGCCGTTCAGACGCTTGTTAATTATCCGATTTCACATCCTAAATTAAGTCACTGATTAAAGAGAGATAACGACTTCAAATGTGTCATAAACTGCATGTCCGAGATTCGTTTTTACATGGCTTAGCGTGACGTAGCACCGTTCTCGTGCAGACGATACCCATTATCCAGATTAATGAACCTTTCTAACTCAACCTTATCAGCACCTTTGTACATGCGGCTAATTGTTTAGTGTCACCGTGCATTATAAATATCACAACACGTAAAGCCGGATTTATGCTATCATTTATATGGATAAAAAGGACAAACAAAAAAACAAAAAAAAAAAAAAACCAATCCGCCGGATGACAAAAAAATGAACGAAAAGACAACATGCATATATTGCTACAGTTTGCCTATGGCGGCAGAGTTTGACTTGCATTGGCAAGATTTCTGGCCAATACGGATTTATAATATAAACAATATTGATGTATTCTCACATGCATAAGGCTTCGTCAGATTGGTCATTCTTATTTTCCTCAAATTCACTAAAGTTGATTACTCTACCGTTGCCAAACATGGGATGAGTTTCATAAAATAAAAGAAAATAATGAAAAGTAGAAATAAAACTCAGAAGACATTTTGACAGAGTGAGTTTTATTTGTAATTAATAATCTTATCGAAGAAAAAAACCAAATAAATTGTATATATATATATATATATATATATATATATATATATATATATATATACATATATATATATATATATTTTTATATATATATATATATATATATATATATATATATGTATATATATTTATAAATAAATATAGTTACAAATATACACCAAACAGAGCGGAAAGTGCTATCCCTGGTTTCTACAAGAGAATGCTTGATACCATGAACATAATTATTTAAATACGAATAAATAATATTATCATACAGGTTACAGAATTTTAATTCGTACTCTACGGCGATTCGAACCCGGATCCGCGGGTTACGGCACCCATCGCCTTACCTGTTAAGTACCAATCCCTTTACCATCTCGACCATGCACACATCACCAAAACATGATGCTACAAAGTCGGTGGCATAGGCGTTCGTGCGTAACAGACATACTCGCATGTCGACCCAGTAATTAATTCTCACCTGCTACGCACGAATGCCTATATCATACATAATGAGATGTATGTTGTGTTTCACATACTATCTGCCGAAAATGAGTAATATCGATTTAAAGATGATACGGCCATGATACGAGTTGTTATGATCGAGAGTAAAATTACAAACTGATAGATCTAATAGATAATTGATGTAAAAAAAATTAATAGATAGTAGATGTAACAATAATAACAACGCAAAATATTGATTTTGTTCGTAAAATGATGATTCATTTATAATTGCTAAGTTTGAAAATTGCCGCGGTCGGAATCAGTATCATTGGTAATAGGTAATGTCTACTAAACATACATGTAGCTTAATTTAAAAAGTGACTGGCCACAAATCTACTATAGATAAAATTGGGGTGGGGTGAGGGTTATTATTGGTATTGTATTATTATTGTATGAACTATAAACAGTTTTTTACTTTTAAACAGAGAAGAACAGAGCTCAATTGCTAACTTAGATCTAACAATATACATATGAGATTAAGTATAAATACAAATCATTAATGATGGTGGTGTAGCGGATAATGAAAGGTAGAAAAAAGAAGGGCAGAAAGAAAGATATTTTGATCAATATATTGGATATACATAACAAAATGGGATATAAAGGTAATAGGCGAAACTATTTTAGGTTTACATGGGAATCGGAATGATATAGATATCAGTTATATAAATTTGCTTAGTACATTCATATTTGTGTTATTTATCAACTCACTAAATTTGTATGCAGTAACATTTGTGTTATTTACCAACTCACTAAGTTTGTATGCAGTAACATTTGCGTTATTTACCAACTCACTAAGAAAGGTTATCGGCGAGAACGTTTCACCAAATAACACGCCGTCATTGTAGTAGCAATCGTCAGTGACACGCCCCGAGGGCAGTCTTTGTTTTGGCTGTTATTCCGATAATGAAAGCGCAATTAACCCTAACTGTTAGCTAGATGGTTTAGAGTACTCATGGTAACCAAAGTACTCGACGTCCATCTGTTTTGCGTCCTCGTTCCACCCCAATCTGATGCGGCACGTGTCAGCTCCAAGGAGGTGCACATACCAGTGGTTTGTATTCCTTGTCAATGTCATGCACTTTTTGTGCGAGCTGCACCAATGCTCCGTCTTTCTCGTCGATCATCGGATTGGCAGGCGGCAGCAGTGATCCCTGTCTATGTCTGGTCGCTCCCTAATGGCTTTGTTTTAACGGCTTTTAGCTAAGTATAGCGCGAGTTCAAATTGCGAAAACCGAAGATGGTCAGAGTGGCTGAGAAACGAAAGAGTTCATTAGAACGTACGGCTTGGCCGCAACATTAACTGGCGCGTCTGGTACCCATTTAGTGACAAATTTCAGAGCGTTAAGTTGTTCTTCATCGCCAACGCGCCGCTAATTGTATCGCACGTCTTCATTACCCTCAAGACAGCACCAGCGTCAGCATGCGCATTGAGATCTGCCACGGAGAGACAGCCGTCGCTCAGTGCATCTGCGGCGTCGAAGACTGCAACGTGGCCGACTACGACACCGACGGGTTTTTTGCCACGCCGGAGTTTTTAAGGGGCATAGGAGAACATGACTATGTTATTTGGGTCTGCGTCAATAGTTCGGTTGGAGAAGGTCGCGAGGTCGGCCTTGGTTGCGTACAGTGAGAAATCAACTGCGGGGTGGGGTGGGGGCATTTGAAATAGCTGAGCGTCCATAGATGGCTTTGGGCATGGTAAGTTTTTACACTAAGCTTAAAGGGTCTGTCTCCAATTAGCACTGGCGCTGTCCGCCTGAAGGACAAAGTGCAAAGGATGGAAGAGCAGCTGCAGTCAGAGTAAATGAAAATTAGGCTTTATGATTAGGCAATATCGTTCAGTGTGATTATCTGAAATTATATTAATCCTGGCTTAGAACCGTTACCAGTCACAGCAAAGATTTAAAACGAACTGTATGCAGTGGTTGTTGAAGCTGCTGTAAGCTTAAATACCCGTAGGATTTGTCCGCCAATGGCGACTTGTTTTGTTAGCATGGTAGTCTACGTGGTTCCATCATTACTCGTTTCTAGGCGCCAGTTTGTAATACGCTCAGCAGCGTATAGAAGCATGCCACTCAAGTGGATTTTACATATCCTTACCGTAGCCGGACATTGCACCCTTAGTCAAATGTTGCTGGTAGATCTGGCAGGTCTCCAGTCAAGGCTCTTTCGTACGCTGAAGGCATTCCATGCACAGTGAGATACATTATACCCAGAAGTAGCTGAAGAAATAAAACCGTTTTTGTTGATGAAGTTTGTCTTTAGAGGCGGAATGTCCCCAACGCTGTTTTTGACCACCCTGTTATATGCATATGCATATGCTTTTGTAACCGCATTCTGGGGGTCGACGGGGTCTGCCACAGACACGATCCTATTATAGTTCATGTTCAGGATGTCTGTCATGCTGTTGCCAGTCTTGAGGACCCTAAGTGCGTGGCTCCTGTCGACATATCTTTTTGGGGCGAAATTTCGTGGCTAGTGGAATCAGCCAGGTTAAGAACAG
This sequence comes from Margaritifera margaritifera, assembly GCA_029931535.1. Classification (NCBI taxonomy): domain Eukaryota; kingdom Metazoa; phylum Mollusca; class Bivalvia; order Unionida; family Margaritiferidae; genus Margaritifera; species Margaritifera margaritifera. The sequence goes on from JAQPZY010001598.1 coordinate 2,041,980, forward strand.
ATACCCAGGTATATTATCAACTTGATACCGGCTAACAAGCACACCGTTGCCTGGTTTGGTGAGGAGCGGAGAAATATCCACGCCCGAGCTTTTAAGGTTTCCGGCAGCATCGGAGAACACAACCAGGTCAGTCGGATCTGCGTTAATAGCGCGGCTGCTAAAAACCGCAAGATCGACCTTGGTCGCCTAGTTGGTGAGGTCGAGTGCGCTTGTTGTTTCCGCCCGAACGGTAGTGGCACGGGAGATACAGCGCATGAAATACTAGAGAGTCGGACATTGTTCGTGTTTACACTATACCAAAAATGAGGGATTTGTCTTCAATTAACGTCGGTCAGCAGATACGCCCGCATCAATGTGTCAGGGATTGGGTTTCACTCAAGCGCTGTTAACACTGCAATAGATAGATGGCCGCAAACTTGCTCTACGAAGGTGCGAAATTAGTTAAGTAGAAGGCATAAAGCCGTACAAGTCAAAGTAGAGACGGTGTCGCCATAACGTTACCCAGTGCGTCCTGCAGTCCTGTGAAACGTCGAGGGTGACGATGCCATCTTTATGCCCGCTGCTTCCTGGCAGGTGTGCCAACTAATCACTCATATAGACGCCGAAGTAGTGCTTCAAGGGCTGGGCCATACACAGCAGGTCAAAGTTAGAGAGTCTTTACCGCCGCCACGTTAGGCCACTGCCGCACTTCGCGGCGCTGACGACTCCTTTGAGGGCGAGATTACCAGCCTTGCCGACCACGCCGAACACTGCTGCCTTGCCGTCGGCTATCATAACCGGAATAGCAAGAGCATGATGCCACCATCGTGATGAATGGCTTTTTTGGCCGTGACCAAAAGTTCAAGGTCAATGCCACACTTTTCCTCGCGGGCGACTTCGAGATGCTTGGCATGGGTGGACGTTAACATGAGTGGAACATGCCCATAAAGATTGTCAGAGAAGCAACATCAGGGTTGTGACCGGCCTTTATGTGTATCTCTCCAAAGGCAAGCTTTCCGAGACTCCTTTTTTCGTAGACTGGGGACTAGCTTTGTGCTTTTAGTATACTTACCACTCTCCTACACTCCCCCCTCCCCAGTTTGATCACTAAAGCATGTTGATAATCGCTGAGCCAATCCGATGTTTACTTCGAGGATGTAACCCTTCGGTCCGTCTGCTGAGGTAATTAGCACTGTCATTTCGACTTCTTGTGCTGAAGTGTCGACCCATTTAGATCTGCATCATGGCCCAACCCTAAAAGGTAATGATGTCAAGGTTGTCTATCCAGCTTGTTGGCTTTTTGCTGTAATAGCCTGGACACATTGGGTTGTTCGCTTTTACATGACGTCGACTCACCATTAAAACGCCGCCACGGATGCTATTCTCAATAAATAGGTGCATGTTGATGACTGTCATCAGCTCGATCTTGGTGCCTGTGATTGTTAGTAGGGAGTCCCAGCTCATTCCTTGTCAACTGTAGCAATGGGCCGGGTCAAGGCCATAGTTTATTTTCGAGGTGGCGCGGAATGTTTCGAACACGTCCGCAAACAGAAGCACTTCGGTCTTTAGGAATATGCCGTGCTAGCTTCACATATCTTGACAGTAAAATGTCTTCCACATGCTCTGCGCAAGCTCATAGTCTTTTTCAGATATACCGACACGGCTGAGTTGGTTATAGAAGGCCTCTATCGTTGGAAACTGTGTTTCTTCGAATCGTTCTCAGCTGCTCATGTATTGGTATGGGTAAATGCCTTTGCTTGTAAGGAGATTAATATTCTGCTCCTAGAGAGAACCAGACGCCGTGTGCTTTGTTGTGGCGCGAAATGCCTTCTTCGGTAGGTCGGCTGCAAGCTTTTCCAGGCTGCGGTTCATAAACTGGAGACTGCCGATGACCTGGAGCTGACCTAGTGAGAACGTCATGTACTTTTCCATCTTGTTTGGGATAGCGCTGATTTTTTCAGACAAGGCTGTTCCGATAGCCTCCATGATAAGGTGGCCATCGTAGCCGCGCAGGTTATGAAACACATCTGGCACCTTTATTGTGTCTGGGTAGATCCGCAGCTTAAGGTTGCATCCTTTGTCGGAGGCCCCGCGGTACTTGCCGGTAATATGGCAGTGATCTCGCACCTTATCCTTACCTAGTGCATTGCCGCAGATGTGGCAGTCTGTAGCTTTCCAATAGACTTTGCGGTCGTCTCCATCCATTAAACTCTCAGCTGGATTACGAAGCACATCTCGAATTTCCTCATGCTCACGTTCAAAGCACTGAATGAAAGTCGCGACAGCTACATGGCACCTGATCAGTGATTTTCTGCTTGAAGCTTTTATCCGGATCGCCGGCAAGGTCTTCCACTGGCACGCTCAGTGCCTCAAACTTCTCACAGATGACTTACAGGACACGCATTTGGCAGTGGTGGTTTTGAAAGGCTAGGATGTTCTTTCCTGGCTCCGGTAAGGACACAAGCTTGGGGTTTTCGCCTATACTACGGCAATCTTTGGTGTTAGCTTCCAATAGGTCGTCCTGGCTGAAGACGTGGAGACACCTGCAGCAGACGTGTTTCTTTTCATTGTTTTTGCTGTGATGTCTCACCATGTGGCTAAAGTTTTTAATCCAGACATAGTGACTCTTTTCAGCACTTGTGCTCCGCGTTTCACAAGTGTGCAATAACAGCTATTCAAAATGTTGCCTCGTGTTTTGCGACTCACTTATTCGCAATGGGTAGAGGTGCGCGGTATTACCGATATACCGGTGTAACGCCGTATTTTTTTTCCGGTGGTATGTGCCACGGTACCTTTTCACTGTACCGGTACTTCGGTAGTTTCCGTCAGTAAGGGATGTACGGACATTCTTGAGTAAGCTTGTTACAAATTTAATGAAATTAACAGCATGTTTTCATTTTTATGATAAATAATTCAATGTTTATTAAAAAAATTACAAAAAAGTTTTGTTTGTCACAAATTAATTTGAATATTACGAATGTAATTATATTTGTCATCCTTTAATCACATGTTTAACACGTGTCACGTATGCCAACGTGGTGGCTAACTAGGATGTTGTGAAAGATAATCGGGCAAATCCAACTTTTTGGAAACATTTCGAATTTAAAAATATTATATGTCATTTTTAGTTATTTACTAGTGTATGTTAATGTGTTAAGTACATGTATTCCTTTGTAAGACTGCGAATCATCCTAAGATTTTCAAGAGAGCAGTTGTTTTCTATTTTAAGTTTACGTAATTTCTCAAGTCCACTAAATATTTTCTCGTTTATTGAGTAAGTTTGTTTTATGTTTACTGGCCCGCTCTGATATGTATCTTGCCCGGGTGTTGGCATCCCACTCAAAATGTCCCTGTCTATTATATCAATGGTGTAGCAAGTAAATTGTAGACTTCAGTGTCAACACTTCCATTTTTATCAACCAGCTCTTTAATGTCAGAACAATCTCTTTTATGGGGTGTCAGCTATAGTGTTAGATTAATCGTCCAACTTTAGTTACAGGTTTTAGATTACAACATATACACCAATACACATAGCAAATTCATCCGCTATAATGTACTGACCATTTCATTTTATTTTAATTTTTTTTTTTTTTTTTTTGGGGGGGGGGTGTATCCGGGGTGGGGATGCTGTGATTTTCTTTGGAGCTGAAATATTTTATTTTATTTTATCTGAAGATAATTCATTTGTTTTCAAGTAATATAATGCATATAATATGGTGTTATTTTGCTATATAATCAAAGCAATATATTGACAGACGGAAATTTTTAAAAAGTGTCGGGCTCCTGCCCCAGAACATTAAATTGTTGGTCCCTAATACAATTGCGGTATACTGTTGTACGTATCGCTGTATATGTTCAGAAATACCGCGGTATACAACGGTACAAAATTTTCGTGGTACCCAGCTCTAGCAGAGGGTAAGGCAATTTTTCCATCCAAAGATACTAACTGCAATTTCAGGGTTGCGGCGCTCAAACTTGTTAATGTCACTAATCTTCACGGAAATGTTAAGGCAAGCAAAGTCGAGCTTGCCCAGGTGTTGCAGATACTTATATGGATCACTAACATTGCTATCATCTGCCAGTTAAAGCGCCGACAGGACGGCCCATTCAAAGCGGCGGTTGTCCTTGTTCTTCACTTTAATAACGGACCTTGGTGGCATGCACTTTGGTGTTGGAATGTAGCTTCGGTCGTGAAACGGGCGGTACTGCGACACTTGTAGATCAAGCATTTTACAGCTATCAAAAATACCCATCCAGACCCCACTCAATTGTTTTCCTCAACGTGACTTAGTATGGTGGCATTAGTTTGTGTAACTAGCTGTTCAATCTCATCACTGAGCATTACTTTAATGGAGTCTGATAGCTCAGCTTTTTCCTCATAGACGTTTTCCATGCATGGTACAGTCTTTTCCAGCCGTGCGGTCAACATGAGGCTAAACTTCAAAGCATCCAGTTCCTAGGTTCCTTGTCGGGGGCAGCTTGTGTATTAGGCTCAATAGCATTAAGAAATACAGAAGTGTCGACTTCGAGCCTGTGTTTTTCTGGCACTGTGGTACGATAGTTTTTTTTACAGTCGCCGTGCAAGTAACTAGCTTTACAAAGGCTGGTAATTTCCTGCGTTTTTTTTTTTACCTCACTTTGCCTTCAAGCTGTCCAGCTGGATTTACTTGTACAGGCCGCCCATCATTATGTAGCTCGTCTATCAAATCGTCAAAGTTATCCTGTGGAACAGGCCACTCGACATTACGACTTGGTGCCGAAATAGGCCGCTGTGCTGGCACACTAAGAGCAGCAATCCCTTTTGTATAGGGGTAATCGACCCGATCTTTAATATTGGTGTAAGCTCCAGTACTGCCTTATCCGTGCTGTATCAGACTTTACTTTATATTTAAAGAATGTCTAAATTGAAATTTAATCCCCTTTAGCTCTATTGTCTACAAAACTTTGCTTTAGTTTTAAGGAATATCTAAAATGAAATGTAATTCTCGTTAGCTGTATAATCACTCGCTCAAATTGCTTCCTCACACGTCTCTCTATTGTCTTGCCATGCATTTCTAAAGTTCCTCCACATCGAGTGTACAGAGGTCTGACCCTGCATCCAACCTCTGAAAACCGACATCCTATAAGCATCATGCTGCCTTTCCGTAAAGCTGCAGCATGTTTACCACAAACTTTTGCAGCACACGGGCGGTCGCACAGGACTGTCTTTCCAGGCAGTAGCCAAACACACATTTTTCGCAACAATACATTCTGTCTCAAAGTATGCAAACCTTGAGCTACCAAATAATACACAAGTATAATAATATATCTAAATGAAAAAATTGATACATTCATAATATACTTTTGTAGAGTCTCACTTTCACTTTAAAGTGAGTGGCAGGACTGTATTGTAAAATCACCATTTTGCACCGGCGTGAAAGGAGGGGGGAGGAGAAGGGGGAGACGGAGGGAGGCGAGTCCGGCCTAACAATTGCATGTTTTCCCCTCGCGTTCTGACAAGGCTGGGGTGCAAGCAATACACCTCTTCTACTACTACTCCTTGCCTTATTCCACACTGACAAGCAAACAAATCAGAAAATCGCTTATTGATATAGATACATGACTTAAATTTACCTTACATATTTATAATTACATTGAGCAAATTACTAATAACATTATTTAGAATATGTTGTTTTGTTTTTTCCAACACTCCATACTGTGTCGAATGCCTTTTGGAAATGGACAAATGCACATTTTCTTTTTCTTCTTGCTTTTAAAATGTCTACAAGAGTATGAGGATATAAGTGTTATCTAGTGATGTTATCAAAAGATGTTATCTAGAGGAGAATATCCTTTTATAAAATCAGACTGTTTTGGATTTTAAATAAAGGTAAACAATTTTCCAAAACAAGTTAATATTGTAATAGGTCGGTAGTTCGAGGGATTATTTTTCTCTTCTTTATTGTTATATATTGGTTATGTTAATCGTATAGCCCAAGACTCTGGTATGTTGCCATCATCTAAGACTAGATTGAAAAAGGAAGTATTAATATGTAGAAAAATACATTAAGTATATTTTATATTATCATTTACGATGTCGCCTATACCCCCAGCATTATTATTCTTTAGATTTCAAATAGCCTTATGTACGTCTTGAACAGCAATAGATCTATTTAACATTTCATTTCCAGCAGATAATATTGTATTAAAATCGTCATTTTAATTAGAATAAAATACCTTATTAAGATATTTATTTCTCAGATTCAGCTACTTCTTTTATTTCAGTTAGAAACCGAAATAACAAGGAAGGCCTTTGGACCAAATGTAGTCAAGTCCTAAAAAGCAATATGTCATTAGTGATCTGCTCTAACTCAAGTGGGAGAGGCAAGTATTGCATGCGTCACTTCCGGATACACATGTGTGATAGATTTCAACGCACTTAGGTCCTATCCGATCTGTCAAGTTTCTTGTTTACTTGCTTTCAGCTTCTCACATATTCTCCTACTGAGGTAGTTAGACAACACCAACTTCTATTAAACTTACGAAGTGTCACGTACACACATGTTTTGTTTCTTTTAATTTCTTTGTAGTAGCCATGACAGTACCTGTTATATTGTGTTTTTAAGCTTGTTGGTTCATATGTCACTTTGTGATATCTGAGTCATGGAAATACAAGTTTGCTTCTGTTCTGTTCTATATTTCTTTCCAACTATTCTCTGAGTGGGCAATTTTAGAACTTTATCCTGTGTTAATAGTAATGTATGTGTTCGTGTGTGTGCTTTCCAAAAGAAAGAGAAGATGACGGCATGCACATGTTTATTAGTCAATCTTTTTTGGTTATGTTAAAAAATGAATTCGACTCCAAGACCATGTTAAATTATAAAATTCCCATTTTTCAGGATTATTTGAAATTTAAAATCTAATATATTGTGCCTTCTGATATGTTGATAACAGGGACAATAATCGTAGTAAAGACGGATATAATCCCCGTCTGCTGGTCATCAACAGGTCAAAGGTTACTTTTCGAATCTGCCAACTAATTATTTTACGAGCTACGGAACCAGCCAATGTGTGGTGGAATATTAAATACCGTATTTAAAAGATTAAAAGTCGCTGTTTGGCTAATAACAATTAGCGGGGCTTGAGGGGGGGGGGGGGGGGGCTTATTTGTGCGAAATAGTAGGCATGAACCTAAAACAATTGTAACTTTATCGCTGTCTTTCAGGTCCTACCGGTTGTAAACTGGTAGATCTATACCGGTCCGAATTTTGATTGTGGGCACCTGCAAGTGAATTTTTCTGAAAAGCTAGCCACGCCGCATATCATTTTCATCCTTTTACAGTTTACTCTTGGATAGATCATGCATAGAATATAAGCATGTTTTGCCGGTCTTACCACGAATGTATAATAATTTTTCTAAAACATTTACATTACAATATATGGAAATTCAATTAGTTGTCTGTGCCCATATGACAGGAAAAAGTTTGCAGGTCCAGTTTGACCTTTCTAAACGTGCAAAATTGGAGAATCTTTGCTATCGATTGGATTCTATTAATATAAATACATTATTCTGCTTTTTGCGAGCTATTAATAGCTCTAACTATTTAATTAATTTTGGGTCGTACATTTGTCTCATAAAATAACAAAAAGGGCTCCTGTTTGTGTCAAGTTTTTATTCTTTTTTTTTTGCAATAATAAATTTTCTTCATACTCAAAACTCCATAATATGAAGGGAAAATTTATCCGTGCTGCACAACTCTAGCTTTTTCGTGGTACACGGATCATATTTGTCAAAGACATTTTTAGAAATTAAAGATACACCAAAATATTACAGTCTGCTTTCATTTTGTCTGCCTGCAAAGGTATTTATTGGTAATACAAAAAATTGTCAGAAAATATGATGATCTGATCCCATGGAAACAGTTTTTAAAACCTCGCCTTAAATAATAAGGTAATAGGCCTACTGTTTCCATGACATAGCGAATTTCTTATTCATTTCATGAAACACGATCTCATAGTCAATACAAAGAAGTGCAGAAAAAGGAGTTCAAAAGAGGAGATAATTAAAAACCTGATTAAACGGCAATACAATGGTGTATGCTTTACTGCAGTAGTTTTATATTTATTTCTATCTTATTAACCTATGCTTAGTGGATTATAGAAGTAAAATAAATCTCATAAATTGTTCACCAATAAATTCTTCGCATCACAGCATTGCATAGATTGTGAGTGTGTTTGCCAGTCATTAACATAAGGAAGATTACATAAAAGATTTCAGTAGATATGAGCAAAAGTGCATAAAAGCCAGGAATAATAATAATAATGATAATACGAAGAAGAAGAAGAAGAAGAAGAAGAAGAAGAAGAAGAAGAAGAAGAAAAAGAAGAAGATGATGATGATGATGATTACGTGCAGGACGCTAACAACTACAAAGTGAGGGTCGCAAGCAGTACACATATTACTCAGAGATAAAGCGACAAACAGACAAATCGAAGGGCAGACTGATTAGATGTATGGTGAAATGGAAAGACAGACAGAAGTCTGACAAAAAAATTAAACTGTACGAAGGTCATAATAAAAAACGGTAAAATGATATTTAATTGTAAAGATTAGGAAAAATTATATATAGTATCCAGCAATCACAATCGTGACAATTTCAAGGGCGTAAGGAGAAGGGAGCTTACTCTGCTCTGATACAACAACATTAGCCTTCGAGAGTTGTACAAACTAACCGTGAGTGCCTGCGTATCCTCTACTTATCAGAATTATTCAATATAAGGGATGCCCAAAGTCCTTGTTAAAACACGCACCGGCCTGGATGCCCAAAGTCCTTGTTAAAACACGCACCGGCCTAGATGTCTGAAAGTATAGTGGCGGCATATTCTCTACTTATCAGAATTTTTTAATATGATGGATACCAAAAGTCCTTGTTAAAACACGCACCGGCCTGGACGTCTGAAAGTATATTGGCGGCATATTCTCTACTTATCAGAACTATGTAATATAAGGGATGCCCAAAGTTCTTGTTAAAATACGCACCGGTAATAATGGCTGATTGTATATATCTCATTAATTTTATTGGAAATTATCGCCTGATCTTTATGTCAAATTGTTAAGGCTTGCATCTAAAGTTAAAACATTTATGCTTATTACTTGCAAATGTATTTGTATTAATGATCTCCTAAAGGAAATGACAGTTATGATTATAAGAAAGATATATAAACTAAATATTCATCTCTCTTTGGACAAAGACTTCCATTTCCTTTAAACTGAAAAATGCGACAACAAACAAAATACCAATCTTTCTATCGAAGGGGAGTAACTCTTTCAAGCATATTAATCAGCAATGGGTTCTTGCAAGTAGTTAATCTAACGCTGAAATCATTGAATACGAAATTACATTTCATAAAAAAATGTAAATTGAAGTATTCATTTCTTGTGTCTTTTCGTTAAATATAAAAAAGTAACACAGGTTCAGTAAGGTTAAATGGTGATTGGTATGTTTTGCTTCTTTTTATCGAAGTTCAAAAACGTATTTACTCGATTTGAGCACTTTTCGCATTTCGATCAATTCATTTTTTTACAACACCCTGTTTCCTAAATGGAGGTTTAAATGGTGCGTTTTCTTTCTTTGGGTGTTTTACGGTACAGCAACACAAGAAGGTTATCTAGTGCCAAAACAATTGAAGTAAAGTGCCTTGCTCAAAGGTATACCAACGGTATCCAACCAGGGCTGATCTGATGGTAGTCTTTAAATCTGCACCCTTTCGGTCGCAAACGTTTTGTTTGACACTGACTTAAGCCCTGTAGGACTCACGGTACTAATTCAGCTCCCTTTAGAAACATCATGATATTAAAAATTCAATAACTTTAAATTTCTGAATGCTCTTGATCGAGTCTATGTTTATCAGTATAGACATATCCCTGATGACAGCTTCTGTGTAGAGAAAACCATATGAGCCGCGGCATTTTCTGGATCTAAATGTGTTTGAAACAGGTGTTTTCATTTCCGCACCAAAGAGTCAGGTGCTAATTTCAGTAATGAATTTTCCATGTTCAAATATGTAAAGGACTGAAATTCCATCAATGAACATTGTTTCTATTTTTTTCAATTACAACTAGGATAAACTCTCAAAGGATTCTTTTTACTAAAATCTTAATTTCATTATCAACCAATCCTGGGCAGCCAAACCCATATATACTCTACTTTTTCTTCCATTTAATTAGTACCGTGAGCCCTGTAAGGACATCTTTTTTTTCTAGGTTAAACTTGTGTCACCTGAAAAGTCATTTATTTTTATAAGATAATAACTACCACGGCACATGAAAGATTGAAAACAGATAATCATCACAAAAATCGGTGAAATGGTCTTATATTTTTCTACATTTTTATTGATCTTGATAAAAAAAAAACTGAGGTGTCACAGAGAAAATATGGAGGCTTTCACTCCTTATTTTACCACAAAGTTAACCATTGACATAATATTAATCATTACAGCACTTACATAACGATGAAAATATGTATGTATATTGGTCTTTAAAAAGCTTAACTCCGAACACAAGACGCATAACGATCTTATTCAAATACGTGTAAATATCCTTGAACTGTTAGACCAAAAGATGTTGAATAAAGACACAGAGTACTGGTATATATATATATATATATATATATATATATATATATATATATATATATATATATATATATATATATATATATATATATACTGCAATGATTTGCGTTGATCAAGTGGGCAATATGAAATTCAGTCTGCCTAGTTTATTCATACTATCCGCCATCAAGAGATATTGATAATGAAGAAAACATAATCGTTCACAATGACTCATTCCTTGTATAAAGAATTCATATTATTATGGGAAGAAAAAAAACTTGTAAATGTTAAAGAAAAATCAATTCATATTGTTGCTTTGTAGATCAAAACGTAGGTGGGAATGTCACTTTGCTGCTCTGACGCCGCCAATGTTACTAAAACAAACAAACAAAAAATCCAAATCAGGTGCGATGCCATCTAATTTCCGTCTGATGTTGGGCTTTCTATCCTTTTAAAGAATATGAATAAAACATGTTAGAATCTTCAATACCGGCTTATTTAACACTCAAATGTACTCGATAATTCGAGGCCAACGTTAGATCAATCAGTTTATATCTTTAGTTCATAATGATTTCAAAATATTAGTACCCTCCTGTGATTTCGCAAACATCCGTAGCTGACACAGTATGGTGTTGCTAGGAGACGCCTCCTTGAGGCGTTCTGCATCATCATCTGATGGAATATATAATGGATAGAACACGCGGAGAGCCTTTACTGGTTTCGCTGATAATTTTACGCTATCAATCTGTTCAATTATTCAATATTACGTGGTGTGATTGATGCGACGTGTTTCAGTTCCGAACCATATTGTTTGCATCAATCATCATCCGTCCATATTATGTTAAACAAGTGAAGGTGTGTGGATAATTATTTATGTACATTTACAAAGTGCTTGCGCGGTTTGCTGTTCTTATTATGGACAGTTTTATTTACAATAGACCCAGCACGTACTCTTTGCAAAATGTCTGCATTGCAAGAATTGACGAAAGGAAAGGATAATATGGCACATTCATATAGATAAAAGACTGGGTACAATGAGATAGGAGAAAGGCGAAGTTGACTCAGTGACATATATATTCAGGGAGGAGCTGTTGTACTAACACTATCGACCATGAAGGTTAGACATTAAAACAGGTGTTTGGGTCCAAGGGCGGCCCGAACGCCGGGTCAGGTTGGAATTTTCTAAATGGTGTCGAAAATGAAAAACTTCCTCAAATTCAAAACTGAGGAGAAAAGTCACGATTTGAGGAAATACGGAGAGGAGTACTACCTTCGAGAGGCCAAGCTCTGGAGACCGTTTAGACTCTTTGGAGTCTTCTCTACTGTGGCTGCGCTCTCTTTCGCTTTGGCTTCTGTACTGACAGAGGATTGGCTGCATGGAAAAGGTGAGTTGCTTTATTATTATTATTCTTTTTATTATTATTATTATTATTATTATTATTATTATTATTATTATTATTATTATTAATGCTGAGATATAATGTGTGTGTTGATACCTAGCTGGAGGGACCATAAACACAATCAGTACAGCAGTGATAATGATATTCACTGATTGACCTCTACACTGTCAATAGTCGCTAGATAATTGATTCACGCTTGCTGATGTTATAATAAGTGGTACACTGTTTTTTGCTGCAGCAGCAAGTAATGATGTTGTGAATGGGCGAGATAATATCTTCAGGGAAAATAGCTCCTCGAGTATACGTTAATCCCACGACTATGATCTTGGCACTTTGGTTACAATTCTGGCACATTTGTCCTTGCACAGAAAAAGCTACTTTACAAATGGCGAACTCTGTTCTCCTGTCATGAAACGTTTGCTACCATATGATCCAAACATAGACATTTTAAAATTTAAACTATGCTGATGAAATTTGACACAAAGAAAACATAAACTTAGGATCTGAACTACATCACTCGAAATAATATCCATGAGTGAAAGAGATGTGTATCAAATAAATCATCAAATATAATATTGATTTATGAATCTGTTAATAATTTGCTTTGGCAATAATATTAAAACAGAATCGATACACAACATACCAAGTAGACATTTCAGAATCATACTTGCATCCATCCGCTAGTAAGTATTGAGCACGGACGAACGATTTCCTTTAGTGATTGTATTTACACTAAGGATATATGAGACTGCAAGGTGTTTGGCTTATGTATTATTTTATTATTATTATTATTATTATTATTATTATTATTATTATTATTATTATTATTATTATTATTATTATAAAAAAATTTCAGTTTACAATAATAAGATTATATTCATGAATTCTATTTAAAAATGTACACAAGTAAAGACGTTATATATTCAGACAGTTGTCAAGTATGACCCTTATGGTTATGGGGACCTAGAGATCGTGGTGGAGGTGAGGTGTAGAGTTGAGTTCTGGACACGGAGTAAAAACCTACACGAGGAGAGACGCTATATGTTCAAATAGTTGTATAGTATAGCCCTGATGGTTATGGGGACCTGGACATCGGGGTGGAAGTGAGTGGTGGATCGGTGATCTGGACCCGGAGTTAAAACGTACACAAGTAGATACGCTATACGTTGAGGTATTTGTATAGTATAGGCCTGGGGATGGGGTGGCAGTGGAGTGGGGATCTGATTTAGAGATATGGGTTGGGTAGAGAAGAGCTTTTAACCCGTGCCAATTTTCCCTAGTGATTATTTAGCAATCTTTCTGTTTACATACATCTATCTTGACTAATAATAAAACAATCAAACTGAGTAAATTTATTTTGTTTACAAAAAACTCGATTTACTTACTTATTTCCATATGTAAGCATTATATTGTCGTGTACATGTAGGACATACCTGATTTTGCAATCATTCATGTGATACAACTGTGTAAACCCGACCTATCGCTTTCTGTTTACCATCGTGTTTGCTCATAGGCATCCATTACCTTACAAATCTTTTTAGTATTATGTCTTTTTTTACCACCTTTGCAAAGTGCCAAAAATTGTTTGGGTCAAACTTATTTCCACACGTTTCTGTGTACCATTTGATACCTGGCTGGATTTGACGAGAAACTGGTTACTGAAGCCCTTTTGAAGATATTAAATCATATATATTCGCTTATAAGTGGAGTCCAGCTGCAAACTGCACAGACCCAGATCTGCCGTCGCATAATACGCAGGCAGATATGGGTCCATGCAATTTGTTAGGAGTAATCAGTAGAACGAACAACATAAAGCCTGATCTGCCGGCGCATTCTGCGACGGCATATCAGGGTATATGTTTTAGCAGTTGGACTCGACTTATAAGCGGGCACATACGGTATATTATCCTCACTTAAAACATCAAAAGTCAAGTGAAAGTTATTGACATTGGTGTAAGATCCTGTTGTGCCCTGTGTCGACTTTAATACTATGTTTAACCTAACATTCTTGCTTTCACTTGTATTTCTTGTAATGTTCCTCCATCCTTAAAGTCAATTATTGAGGTTTCTGTTTAAACCTATTTTTGAATCTTCCTTTCCTAAAAACTCATTTTAATTGTTATTATAAGTTGATATTGTATTGTTTATGAATAATTGTGTTGGAAAGTATGACCCTCACATAAGATGCCGCTGATATTATCTGCTTCTGATATGTATGCAGAAGTGATGTATCACTAAAACAAAAATAGCGTTTGGAATTTGTGATAGGTTATGAGATGTTAGTGATCCCATGGAAATTAAAGAAATTGAAACGACTAATGCTACACCTACGGTCAATATGGTCATCGATATATCGAGAGAAAGAGAAGAAAACAAATGATGATGCCGATTATTGGAAAGAATTACGAAAATATTGTGCATTCAAGCGCAGAAGAGAGATCTTGGTCTTTTTTCAGTTTTTTTATACTGTAAAAGTCACATTTATAAAATAAATACATCAGATCTCTAAAAAAAAAAAAAAAAAAAAAAAAAAAATTATTGACAACAACTTTTTGAAAGTAAAGTTGTTTGAAATAGTCCATTAAGGACCCGACCCCTATTTGTATCTCCTATTTGAAATAGTCCATTAGAGACCCCGACCCCTTTAAATGTAAATCTTTATCTCCTATTTGAAATAGTCCATTAAGGACCCGACCCCTTTAAATGTAAATCTATATCTCCTGTTTGAAATAGTCCATTAAGGACCCGACCCCTTTAATGTAAATCTGTATCTCTATTTTAAATAGTCCATTAGAGACCCCGACCCCTTTAAATGTAAATCTATATCTCCTATTTGAAATAGTCCATTAGATACCCCGACCTCTTTAATATAAATCTATATCTCCTGTTTGAAATAGTCCATTAGAGACCCCGACCCCTTTAAATGTAAATCTGTATCTCCTATTTGAAATAGTCCATTAGAGACCCCGACCCCTTTAAATGTAGATCTTTATCTCCTATTGTAAATAGTCCATTAGATACCCCGATCTCTTTAAATGTAAATCTGTATCTGTTATTTGAAATAGTCCATTAGATACCCCGATCCCTTTAAATGTAAATCTATATCTCCTATTTGAAATAGTCCATTAGATACCCCGACCCCTTTAAATGCAAATCTGTATCTATTATTTGAAATAGTCCATTAGATACCCCGACCCCTTTAAATGTAAATCTTTATCTCCTAACATAATATTTCACTATGTTCTACTTGATATTTGCTCTTTTTCATCCATCATAATATATAAAAGAAAACTTTTATGAAAATATGTGTTTGTAGTTCAAATTTTCTGTATCCTATTAAAAGGGACAGATCTTATTTTTAAAACTTCTTCTTTTTTCTGTCTGTCTCTTTATCATTTCTCCCCCCCCCCCCCCATGATTGTCTAAATGATGTGTCTAAATCCTTTTCTCATCATTTAGGATTTGTAAAGATTTGATCACTTGTAATATTCTTGGGAAAAAATGAATGAGCAGTAGGGCCTACTCAAAATGTTCTTCATAATACGTCATCGTTTGACGCAGTATAATCGATAGATCACTATCTTCTGCGTCTTTCTTTATTTAGAAATTTAATAACGGGAAAACGATAGCCCTTTTCCTATTTTTATTATTTTTTTTTTAAAATCCCAATTGGTGACCATATACTGCACTAATCCGTTATTTTTACTCGAAATGACCATGCAGTCAATATACTTTAACCAATTAGAGCATCCTCGTTTGTTTCTTTGCTTTTTTTTTTT
Organism: Margaritifera margaritifera; assembly: GCA_029931535.1. Classification (NCBI taxonomy): domain Eukaryota; kingdom Metazoa; phylum Mollusca; class Bivalvia; order Unionida; family Margaritiferidae; genus Margaritifera; species Margaritifera margaritifera. Next base: position 2,057,731 of record JAQPZY010001598.1, read on the forward strand.
TGTCTTGACAGAAAAGGCAGAGGTTGCTCCGATAAACACTTCTGGTCTACTCGTTATAGCAAGACGTCACACACAATTAGTCACGGAAGGCATTATAGCAAGACGTCACACACAATTAGTCACGGAAGTCGATGCAGTACGTAATTTTTGACAATCTGACTCTTCATTAATTTTAGCGGTAAATTTTGGGAATTCGGTTGGAGTACATTTTAAAGGAGAAACAGGTTTGTAATCTACATATAATGTTCTAAACAAAAAGCATGAACAAATTACATTTTGAAGATTTTCTGCATAATCGATCTTTAACACATAACACACTCAAAATACACAAATACGAGCAGATTCCTCTATATAGAAACTCGTTAATTGACGAATCACGAGAGTACAAATAGTAACGACAATTTTGAATGAATGTTATCTGCCCAACTGAAGTCTGAAATATTTATATACAACCCTTAGCCATATTGTTTACTTATTAAAATGTCTACAAGCAATACTAATAATGGATATTTATATACCTTGAAGTTTTCATTTCCTCAGGTGATCCACAGGTAGATATTATATCGTATTAACGGTTAATTGTATCGAGATAGTTGTCATGGTCGAGAAGACCAATGACACTCGCTGCTTTAAGTTTTAATTTATATATATATATATATATATATATATATATATATATATATATATATATATATATATATATATATATATATATATATATATATATATAATGATGTCGGTAGAAAAAACATTGCACTGTCCGAAGACACTGAACTATAATATTCATTTGCATATACTCAAAGTTAATTTCACGTACATGGCTTTCTTCACAAAGCATAATTACCCAATACAAAGCATAATTACCCAACACAAAGCATAATTACCCAACACAAAGCATAATTACCAAAACCAATAACTTAAATCAGTCTCTGATCGAATGTGATCAGATACATTTATTAAAAACTCCTTAAATGAAGGTTAGTTGTTTCAGGTTTGCTCAGATGAAATCTATTGTTCTTGTCTTCCTTCTACAACTGGTAGGGTCACCTACATTTTATTTTTGGCAATCTGTGTTCAGCCACTCACTATAGGTCTCAGATGTGATCAGTTGCAATGGAAAAGGTTTGTCTTTCATACCTAATGTCTATTTATATCATGGTACGCATTCTGTTGTTGACACCTTCTGATATATTTTTATATACAACTGGCAAATTTCTCAAGGCACTATGCAAAGCAAAGAAGCAATGAGTGTGAGATCGCTCCTCTTGGTACGTTTTCTTTTGATTTACTCTGTCTCCACTTTGTTTAATTTTTTTTTAAGACTTTGTTCTGTTATTTAAAATATATTTTATATTACTTCATTACGATTATCACCATAGAATCTAAAATATAGCCCTGAAAATCGGTCTGAATTAACTACGAAAGGTTTGGACTCGCTAGAGTTATGCGTAAGGTACTGGTTTGCACGGGACGTATTTTATAGATAAACCAAAATATATTTTGTTAACAATTCCCAATAGTCGCTTGGGCGTGTTCACAAAATATGGTGACAGGTCAATTGAGCTCTTCTATAAAGAAATTAAATCATTCATCTCTCACAGGAATCTTTGTTTTCTCCATAACTGCATAACTTAAAACAATTTAATTTGGATTCAATATCAAAACTCGAAATGGGCTATAAATATTGAAGCAGAACAAATTGAGTGCATACGATGTACTTTCTTGTGTAACTAATTCAGTCAGATTTTGCCGGAATGGCGAAAGTGAACGATAATTTCAAAATATGCTATTTTGCCCGATTGTTTTGTGATAAAGTAGCATTCAAAAACGCCTACGTGTGGCAACTGAAGGCAAATATTGTTAACAATAGCATTAAGTATTTCCTGTAATAAAATTTAGTATTTCTCTGAGTATGCATGGAGTGTTTTATATTAAATCATGATCAATTTCAATTAGGTCGCTTGATTTGCGACATGTTTGGAGCGATGTTTCTATTTATCAAACAAACACTAAGGATTTTTCTAATCTTTTATTTCTTTGAATAGTGCCACCAACAATGATTGCATATCCCTTGAATAGTGCCACAATCAATGATTGCATTTCCCTTGGAATTATTTCAAAGAGAATAAGATAATTCTATTTAGAGGATAGGTATGCAAAGATAATTTTAAATACGATGACAAGGGAAGGAAATGTGTGTGCTGTAATTAGTTTTCATTCATCATATTGTACATTGCTTGGATCAGTCGAGGGTGACGTGACGTCTGCATCTACTTACAAGGAGAGAATGTTTTGTAAGGGTAGAGGAGTACACAATTGGACTTCAGTCGATGAACACTCAAATTCACGTCATGCGAGTGCATAATAACGGTTCTGGCTAACTGGATATTTTCCTGTTTGTTCACTCATATGTATGATGACTTTCTTTTACTCTTTTCGTTGAATTTGGAACACATAAGTGTTAATAAACACATCAAGTTTGAAACAGACTTTATGTTAGTTGAAATAGAATATAAGAGATGGTATGCATATATCTTTTATTTTGAGATTCTCAATCCTTTGCCACAATGCTTATCCCCCAACACACACACACACACACACACACACACACACACACACACACACACACACTGTAACGTACTAACGGGGGTGGGTGGGGCGGATGGTGGTTGCCCCGGGCGCCAGAGGTCTTGGTACGTCAAAACAGCCGATACAAATTCGGGCCTCGTATTCTGGCCCTTTGGGCCATCATCGTAACCCCGGGCGCCATTTTCCCTTATTACGTCACTGCACACACACAAATATTCTTGCTTTAGTATTACCTTCTACCTTTATGCTAATTTGGCAATTACATTTTTGTTGTTTTGGGTTGTTGTTGTTGTTGTTTTTATTAATTATATTATTATTCATATTATTGCTGTCTTCCACAACCCACCACATCTGGTACTATTTCTGACTTTGTCTTCCTGACACTTAGTGGCCCCACCACATCTGGTACTATCTCTGCCTGCGTCTTCCTGACATTTCCAAGTTCTCAGGTGAGGTCAGTGTACTTTTTTTACTGTATCTTGTTTCAGGCCTGTGACGTGAGCGTCCCCTGGTACTGTTTGTCTATGATGTAGGACAGGTTCCTCTCCTTATCAGGCAGTACTATACCTAACTTCCTGTGATGTAGCTTGTGGTCAGTTTGGCTGTTGAAATCCTATAAAATTTTTGTCTTGCTGTTTTCAGTCACTTTTTGCCTTGTGATCGTTCCATTTGTTCGTGCACTCCAGCAATATTTCTAAGACATCAGTTGTGTCTAGCTTGTTATGCTGCTTTTGTACCAACACTGGACTATTGTTCTAACATCACTTACCAGGTAATTGGCCCTCTCTTGCTTATTTCTGTACATTCTGTACAACTGTTAGACGTCTTGATTTTGTGCACATGCTTTCAAATGAAATTCTCTCTCTCACTTTCACACACACACAAACACACACACACACACACACACACACACACACACGCGCACGCACGCATCAATAGCTACTTTGCTGCATTTGCAAGATACTAGCAGCATTGGTAGCTCCGACAAATATCTCTTAAAATAATATGATTGAGCGCCCTTGAGCCCTAAAAGTATTGATAACTAATGAATAAACCGATAAAACGCTCTTAATAACAATGAGAGAGACAGACAGATAGAGAGAGAGAGAGAGACAGAGAGCTTTGTTCATGCTTAAATATCTTTTTAAGTTACAGGGCGCAACTTGAAATTGATTTACAAGAAAATAAGATTTGCTTTTGGGACTAGAGTAAAGCTGGCTATGAGCTACCTGGGTATTTAGAAGGTAAAAAAGTATTTTAAATGTGTTTTCTCTAGCCTTTTGTAATGTCAGCCAATGATAAATTTTAGATGGTAAACATGATCAATTAGTAAATTGTTCGCAAGTCATATCCCTTAAAAACCTATATTCATATTCTACAATAAGGTTCATGATTGATCGGTCAATATTAATTTTAACATATAAGTACCCAGTTTGTAACTTTCACACGTTTTCTTTCCCTTCATTTTTTCCCTGAATTATTGTCTTATTGTGTGCTTATCTATTTCTGATATAATTCGCATTACATTATTCATTCATTCATTCGTTCATTCATTCATTCATTCATTTGTCTTTATTGCCTCCTTTAGGAGATTAATAACAACATAGAGAAAAGGTACAGATATGAGAATGATAATGACATAACGTACAATTACATACATACATACATACATACATACATACATACATACATACATACATACATACATACATACATACATACATACATACATACACAAAAATAGCAATTTTATATTTGATTGTTATGATCCTGTGGGGTTGTACCGTTTCAGCGTTACCCAATGAGGAATGTTTCCTGCCATTTGGTGACCGCGACAGTCCTCCCTCGTAGAGAGAAAGGCTATATGGCCATCCCCTTGGGTATGTGGGCGTACTAAGTACATCCCAATGAATTGAATAGCGCGATCAGTTTAAAAGGCATTTTAAGAACAAAATGGTCCATGGTATGCCCAACGCTGACACTTCATCTTAGCCTAATCTGTATGGCGTTATCTATATATAAATAAGTCATTCATTTTTTTCCATCTCAACATACACATAAAATATCAAAATACAATTGTAAAGATAGAAAACTATGATAAATATTACATAAAAATATGGAACAGTTATATAGCGACATAATCAATGCTATGAAGTCATATTATTTGTGAAAATCTAATCCAGCGGTATATTTTTTAGTTAATTCATTCATTCGTCATCATTTCTTTAGTTCGTGAGATTACCCCTCACCCCCCACCCCCACAAAAATAACAAAAAACAAAACAAACAAACAAACAAAACAAAAACAAAAACAAAAACAGAACCAAAAACAAAACAAAGCTGCATTACAGAGAACGCAATATACATGCATCATCATTCCGATTCTGAGTTATTATATTAGTTAGAGAATTCGTGTAAAGTTAGACAATTTTGCAGCTGACATCATAAAATTTCAGTAGACTTCGGGGTCGTTCAATTCGCATCTGTTGGGTAATTTCTTACAAAGAAAGTGCTGAACAAATTCTTCATCAGATATATTTTGAATGTCAGCACCGAGATGAAAATTAAAGTTATTGAAAATATGAGACACAAATCGGTCCCTCATTCGTTGTGTTTTTGTACACGAGATTAACATATGCACAATATTATAATTTGTACACGAGATTAACATCTGTACAATATTATAATTTGTACACGAGATTAACATATGCACAATATTATAATTTGTACACGAGATTAACATCTGTACAATATTATAATTTGCACACGAGATTAACATATGCACAATATTATAATTTGTACACGAGATTAACATATGTACAATATTATAATTTGTACACGAGATTAACATATGTACAATATTATAATTTGTACACGAGATTAACATATGTACAATAATATATGTGTAAGGAGCAACAAAATTTACCAGTTTAAGTTTTTTGTTTGACCGTGATATTTGCGACACAGTGACAGATTTAATACAGTGATGCACATTTTTAAACCTTTGAAACGATGGATCGTTAGAACATATGTGTTTGAAGTGATTACTCAAGGATTCATTTATGGTGTTCCGTATAATGCGCTTCCATGGGTCGGAAATGTCTTGTACAAATGTATCGGTAAAGTCTTTCAAGTCATATTTGTGGAGAATTGTACACATATGTGAAAACGTATGTGACAAGGTATTCTCAATCATACGACACTATGACATAATTATACAAAGGAAATCGGGCTCTCATTTATCAATTTCAGCGACAATCCAAGCATGCTTTCACTCATTCTAGACCTGGTCTTACGTCAGAATTCTTTAATGTTCTTCAAACATTGATACTGAAATACATTTAATTTTGTAACGTCTTTCTATCCAATCTTTGACCACACTTCGCAACCATAAATCGCTGTTGGAATAATACTCTTTTTATATAGGCATGTAATAGTTAAGGGGTTTAATATACATTCCTTTTTCCCCCATCCCAACAAGGGAATATAATGATTTTCTCCCTGCTGAACATGCTTTGTCTACTTTTGCTACGCTGCTCGTGTTAGAATGCATAGGGATGCCTGCGTGTTCGGTATATCGCGAAATCGGAATAGTGTTTCGACTAATTTTATACTTGAAATTGCATTTTTTTCTTCTGTCTGTTTCCTTTGAAAAGATGATACAACTCTTATTCTCATTAATTTTCAGTTTCCAGGTTACCGAATATAAGTGGTTGATAACAGTCTTTTGGTATCGCATTGAATAGGTCTGTAATAAATTCTGTCAATTTCCTGACACTATACCGTATATGTTCGTTCTGAACACCATCGATCCCTGGCGTTTTACGTAGAATACGTTATTTACCTGCTTTTTAAGTAAAGGTAAGGTTTTAATAAAAGGGAGTCTTTAAAATTAGTTTCTTTACTCACTGTATAACTCGAGAATTACTTATTCTCTGGAATGTAAAGTATTTAAAGCATTTGGCAAAGACATTATCTATCTCTTGTGGATTGCATGCTATTTCTCCATCAAATTCGAATTCGAAAGCAGCTTTCAAAGTTTCCACCCCAATTAAGTTGTTTATCATATAATTTCCAGAAAAGCCAATTATCTAACTCCGCTTCTTCGTCTAAATCATTAAACACGCGTTCTTCGTATGCATTAATAGATTGCTCTTGAATGTTCCTAAATTCTCTCTTAGCATAATATTTCAGGACATATATTAAGCCCCTGTTCCTCCTATTTTCAAGCCATATTCTTCCAAAGCGTCTAGCCCTTTCTAGCGTCAAGCCCTTTCATAAATTATTAAACCATTAATCAGGTCCCAAGATTATAGAAACATTCTAATGCCAAAATGTTGATTAAAGATAAAACCATACTCATAAACTGATGAGAAGTTCGCGGTAGATTTTATGACATTAATGAAAAGGACCAAAAAATACTCTTCAACTTTTATTTTGTTGACAGAACATAACTACACATAAACCAAATTTATACATTGAATATTTGCCTCTATATAACGCGATTGAAAGTTAAGCAAACCATTGTACGACTTACCGTAAATTGGTCTACGGTGTGTGTGGCTTTCAGATTAACATGTCATTTTGACACAAAAGTTGTCTCTAAGCAGTCAGACTGAGGCAAGTTGCAAATCTCTTTACTAAGCTGATTCATTTTTAAAATAACGCGAGTCATCAGATCAAGAACTTTTATTTACTTTCTGTATCAAAAAAAGTTGTTGTAGGCTCATTTCAGGTCCGGTGACGTATGAATTTTATTTCGCTTTTTAAAAAATGATATCATTCAAGATATCTGTGCAAATTATTTGAAATATCTAAGTATAAGAAATAGATACCATGTTGTCAAAACATCTCATCCAGGGCAAAGTCCCATTGAACATTATGTAACATCCTATCGGGAAGGTAATATAATAATGTGCCCATAATAAGAAAACTAGTCTTGTGACCCCCCCCCCTTTTTTTCGTACTTACTATTATTCAATCATCAATTTACTTTGATATGAACAATTTCTGGATGTAAATGATTTAAGCTAACATTCTGAAGTTTGCTTGGCTAAAGTTGAATCTTGTACAAACAGACGACAGACTTTTGGGTTGAATCGAACTTTGAGGGTGAGGATGTGTTTATCACCTCAGGATCAGGTCGCAATTCATTAAAGTATATGCAACATGATCGTACATATATTAAAGTATATGCAACATGATCGTACATATATTATTGTATATGCAACATGATCGTACATATATTTAATGTATATGCAACATGATCTTACATATATTAATGTATATGCAACATGATCGTACATATATTAATGTATATGCAACATGATCGTACATATATTAATGTATATGCAACATGATCGTACATATATCTAGGTCAAAACTGTGATAGTTGTTTGATAATGAGAGAGAGAGAGAGAGAGAGAGAGAGAGAGAGAGAGAGAGAGAGAGAGAGAGAGAGAGAGAGAGAGAGAGATTCTCGTTGTTCTTTAATCTTTTTCTTTCATTTAAACATATAAGAATGGTATCATTGATGCGATGACTTAATTTGTTACGTCAAACTTGTTGGATTGGGGTGGTAGGAGGTGGGGAGCTAACTCTGTTACCACTTATCAAAATAGAATTTGCTTAGTACTTAAAATGCATACTCTAGCGATTAATCCGGCCTAAGTTCCAATAAAATATTGTCAATTAAATGGTGTCATGTTTTATTTAGATGTAGAGAGTTATCGGTGAATTTGACATATGTTTCAATATCATATCTAATAATAGTAACTGCAGACCTGCGAGGTCTAGTGACAATTCACCTTATACAATGGAATCGTGTAGAAAGAACCAGAATTTAAGTGAATTGTATGATGTAAAAACTCACCAATTCAAGTCCGAATGTATTACAATGGAATCGTCTATAAAGAACTAGGATTTAAATGAATTATTAAAGAACTAGGATTTAAGTGAATCCTATGATGTCACAACTCACCAATTCAAGTCCGAATGTATTACATGACATTTTTTTCTGATTTAATGAAAGTCAATTTTAACAGTTACATTTTGCTTGCCCTCGGTTTCAGCATATCCTTCCGATTTGAAAATAGCTCGAATGAATGTCATCCATCTAATCAAGGCTGAGTTTGCATGGAAGTGGGACCGTTTTCAGTGCAGCCAAGTCTTTAATTACAAACGAACCAATTTTCTGTAACTGAGACATTTATGTGGAAAACGATTAAATGATATTTGCCGGAAGTCTTTGTCACGCGTGTGCGTTCTAATATAGATGCGGAAACAAACTTGGACTTCATTCTGTTATAAGGCGATTTGACATCTCTTCAGCAATCCAACTTGTCTGAAATAAACGTCTTCATTACCTTAATATAAAGTTGGTGGAAACGATTAAGTACTTTTTCTAATACAGGGGGTCCGTTGGATCACGAAACAATCTTTAAATCACATATGGAGATTTTTGAAGAGAATATGCTTTCAATGAAAAGGGCTGGCAGGCGAAAGTTCACTGTATTCCACTTTTTGCTGTTTAAAAATTATGAGCTTTTTAAAGTAGACATTCAACTGATTTTCACGTTAAGATCTCTCCAGACACCTGGGCAAGTTCGAATATTATTCTGGTATTACTAAACTAATTAAGTTTCGTATCTAGTTATTTCATTTTTTTATGAAATCCAGCGAATTAGTTAAAAGTTTAGATGTGCCAAGACCATCTTACTTATGTTAGGTACTAACCTGGATACAATATATATAAAAATCACCATAGGTCATGTTGCATTTTCTAAAAAATAGTTGCATTTTTCATCCTAGGTAAAAACCCAGATGCTGTACTCAATCAGCATATTATTTTCTGTTTAGATATTAGTGCTGCTTTCTATTGAATGCAAGTAACATTCTTTATTGGTTAGCAAATCTTTAGGACAAATCAGAGAAAAAATATAAATTATTTTTTGGGGGACTACAATAGGATGAAATAACAGCTAATTTGGCTCAATTAGTGTAGTGATACATGGAAGCTCCCCAGAGTTTGTCCGTGAGAAGCCAAACTCAAGTTTAGATGAAGAAAAATTGTATTATAGTAAGTGTACAACTTGTAGAAAACAACTTGTAGACAAAGACAAGGAATAATTAGAAGAAAAGCACTTGCGCATATACATGTGCAAATGTACATATAAACAAGTGTGTAAGTAGAAACAATAGGATATGCCAGATTCCAATCATGTTCTTATCCGAGAAACATAATATAGAGATCTGCCTGTATTGATATAGCAACAGGAATACAATTTCTAAAGTAGACATTTATATGGAACATCAATAATTATAATTTATGGTTCAGATTTAAAGTAGTTACATCAATGTAACAAAAACTATCTTACTTAATGTTTTATAGGAAGTCCTATTGATGGAGATAGTTATAAATGTCTAAAGACTATTATTTAGAAACACCTAACCAATATTGTTGAAGAGTTATATTGGTGGTAGTGTTCGAAACAATAGATTTTCCCTTTTTTCAAAAATTGTTACCACATTATCTAAGAGAATGCACGGAAATATTAATTCATCAAGTGTGCTTTTATCATAGTTTAAAATATGCTAGTTCGAGTCAATGGTTTGAAGTGAAGGAATAATATATGTACTTTTTACATTTTGCTACATATAGATTTCATTACAGTCAGCAATATTTTCAGTTTGATCAGTAGATTTCTGATAATCGAATATCTAAAATATTATATTATTTTTCTTTATCAACTTTTTTCAAATCGTTTATTTTGTTTCTTTGTTGCTTGCACATCAATAAATAGTGTGCTTTGTTAGAGTGTACGGACTCTTTCTGTAATCTATCTCTTATCCTAATTTATCTCTTGTCCTAATCGCACATCTTAAGTTCGCATGAAAAGAAATGTTGTCAACGGGTCTGTTAGTAACTGTTTGAGATGGAATACCGTGTTCAAAAATAAATTAATTACAGACTTAAACGTATCACAAGATTTGTTGACATTATTGATCCAATTAACGGTTTCTATCCAGTTGTGAGTTTATGGCAGTTTATTGTATAATTTGTTATTACCGCTTTTATACAACCAGAATTCCCTTTGGAATGACTGTCTGATAGCATAATCAATAAATGAGCGACTGGTGCATTCAGAGTAATATAGACTGACATCTGGTTCCACTTTCGTAAAACATGTCATCTTTGAGCAAAAAAATTCAGCTCAAATTTGGCATGCTGACTTTTTGCAAACCACCACTGGATAATTGCATTAAACCGACGTTTTAAAACAAGTTGGATATTTTAGGTTTAAGATGGATGTACTGATCTTAAATTTGACTGTAAATGCTTTATATCAGTGTTACAGATGGACGTATTCAGATTTAGAAGTTTTATGACGTCTGAGCTTGCTGCACAGAATAACAATTTCCTCGATGTATGGACGGAAAGGTCGTTAATACTGGTCGGTTCTTCTCACGAGAAAACTACTTCCTATAATTTTCGTACAAGCGTACGTGTTTAGCATATGAACCTTTTCTAAACTTCCAAAATGTGTGGAATTAAACAATTCTTTCACAGGAAGTACATCTAATTCATACAAATTTGTCTTACAGATTTTATCATCACTGCAACAATGAAATACATTGCAAATCTGACATATTCCAACTCTTTCCGGTAAAAGTTCTTATAAAAGCGACTAAACGTGCAGTTCATAGTTTCAGTTATAATAAGAATTTACAAAGTATGATTTTAGTAGTAAGAAAGATCATATATTCACATTAAATAACCCTTAACATGTTCTTAAAAAATCCCCTGCCCCTCTTTGTCCGTATTCATTGAAATTGCTACACTGCTCTGGAACCCTTTCCCCAACGTAGAAAAGCAAGCAGTTAGAGACACAATTTAAAATTCAAAATATGTTTAGATCACGAACTGTAACAAGAACCCACAACATTAGCTCTAAATGCCCTTTCATTGATTGGTCCTGTACTATTTACAGTTTCCATCAGGTTTCAGTCTTCGCTTCCCGCGGAATTATGGCATCATGTTACAAGAACCAGGCAAATCTGGCGGGATGTGGTAGAGTTTGTCGCCATATCGATCTGTGTAATGACAAAATCTCTGTGGCTTATGCTGATGACCGGATCAATGTGAAATGAGGACATCGTGTCACAATGTTTGGATGAGGCATGTAATCATCGATTGTTGCTGTAATGTTGACAGTGTCCATTAGGTTTCGGTCATCGTTTTCCACGGAATTGGTGCATCAAGTTACAAGATGCAGGCAGATCTCGAGGGATAAGGTAGAATTTGTCGCCATATCGATCTGTGGAATGACAAAGTCTCTCTGGCTGATGCTGATGATCAGATCAATATAGAACGAGGACATCGTGTATGTTAGAATGAGGCGTGTAATCGTATTAGCAACTGAAGACTACTTATTAGTCCTATCACAACATCATTGCTGACAGAAACAGACCGATTTCAATTAGTAAAATATTGACTTATCAGGATTTCCTCGGTAACTTAAGAGTATGTGCGCCGACGGATTGTTTTTATATATTCTTACGACGGATTGTTTTTATATATTCTTACGACGGATTGTTTTTATATATTCTTACGACCATATCCAAAGATCTTCAAGCAAGAACAATTATTTCTTTGTACATAAAATGGCCGCAGCATTTAAAAGAAGAAGAAAATTATAAGACCGCAAAGTAGACAGAGAAATCTCTACACTTGTATTTGTTCATCAATTTCCAAACTTGATAATTTATCACTCTGACAAAAGAGGTCAATACAGTTAAATAACTAGTTGAGTATATGCCAATATAGTTAAATAACTAATAGATTATATGCCAATACAGATAAATAACTAGTAGATTATATGCCAGTACAGTTAAATAACTAGTAGATCATATGCCCATACAGTAAAATAACTAGTAGATCATATGCCCATACAGTTAAACAACTAGTAGATTATATGCCCATACAGTAAATAACTAGTAGAGTATATGCCCATACAGTTAAACAACTAGTAGATTATATGCCCATACAGATAAATAACTATTAGATTATACGCCAATACAGTTAAATAACTAGTAGATCATATGCCAATACAGTTAAATAACTAGTAGATCATATGCCCATACAGTTAAATAACTAGTAGACTATATGCCCATACAGTTAAATAACTAGTAGATTATATACCCATACAGTTAAATAACTAGTAGATTATATGCCAGTACAGTTAAATAACTAGTAGATTATATGCCCATACAGTTAAATAACTAGTAGATTATATGCCCATACAGTTAAATAACTAGTAGATTATATGCCAGTACAGTTAAATAACCTGTAGAATTATATGCCCATACAGTTAAATAACCTGTAGAATTATATGCCCATACAGTTAAATAACCTGTAGAATTATATGCCAATACATGCAGTGAAGGTCGTTGATTTCATGTGCAAAGACTATATACTTAATATATGAAGTTTATTCGATCTGAATATACATATCCTCAATAGGTCAGGGACTCCCAGGCTGATTAATTCCATCTTAGGATACAAGTTCCCACGAACTGTGGAATTTTAATTTTTATTGAACCGTTTGACCGATTTTTTAGAACTTTCAGACTAGCTGAAAACTACGAACAACTACAACAACACACAAATATTGCCACTGGTACGTGAGCATACATTTCTTGCTTAATATAAAATTTATATTAGTTTATATGTTGGTATACATTAAAATGATAATATAAATCGAATTTTTTATCCGTGAGACGTTTTAATGAACCAACATTTTGTTGTCTCAAAGAATGCCATATTTGAGACATGATAGTAGAAAGCACACAATTCTAGAAAATAGCAACTGATAGAATCGGCCATATTTCTGTCGTTAATGAGCGTGAAGCCAACTTAATTATCTAGGAATCCCTTAAGACTGGTCCCATGGTAGCCAATATAACGCGTGATCTGTAGATCGTATGTTATATGATGTAAAAGAAACCACTTCATTAAGAATCACGCCAATTCGAATTAAGAACGTAACATACTACTTTTAGATGTAAGAGCTATTTGGTGCCATTTTTTATTTTAAAACTTATTTTGGCCTATTTTACCAGAGGACGGGCGTAAACTGATAGCTTATTCGTATCCTTCCGCCACAGAAATTGAATTTACTTGGTCTTCGATTAAGTGGCGCTCTACAGTTTCGTATTTTGCATGGGTTAGATTTTTAAAGAAAAATAATTTCCCAGGTTTTCCTCACTGGTAATCCTGGCTATTAAAAAAGGACCTTGTATATCTTAGATATTGTTAAAAGAACTTTTAATTCCCTTTATTTTGGTGTATGATTGATGGGTGTAATTTGGGTTATAGAGTATACAGCTTGGCCTTACTTCAGACGTGCACCTATAAAAAAAACTGTTAGCTCCGCTTGGTCATTTTCACTCCCTGGACTTCAGAGGTAAATTGTAAAAAAAAAACGAGCCGATAACTTTTTTGACTTTTTATAATTATTTTGTAATTCACTCATTGCAATTTCAAAAACTGGTATTGCCTACTCTGGCAAAATTCGTTTTCCCTATTTTAATAACTGCTAAATCTGCTCTCTTGTGTAACATGTATAAAATACTCGTTTTGCGCAACTTTTTCAAATGAAAATATGGGATGAGATGTTATGCAATCGGTAAATCCAGATAAAAAATGGACTTAAATAAAAACCTAACATGTTTGCATCAAAACATTATTTGAATTATATTTGTCAAAAACTGGCATTTCTCCTTCTTATTTCTCCTTCAAATTTTCTCTCTCTCTCTCTCTCTCTTTTGAGCCATATCCATTATTTATTTCTTCCAGTAATATCATTGTAATATTCGTTGGCCGCTATCCATGTATAATGTACAACTTTTGTAGGGAAAGGGCGTTTTCTAAGTTGTGAGAATTTGTAGTCCAGTCCCATTGTAACACTGACGGAAATAAATTATGTTTGAACAAAAAAAAACAATAAAACGTCAAGAATATTCTGAAGAAATAAGTATACCGTTCATAATGATAAGATGCTGGATACACTGCACAGAATGTAGGATATATTGTAAACTCAAAGGTGTTTTGTTTGTACACTGCACAGAATGTAGGATATATTGTAAACTCAAAGGTGTATTGTTTGTACACTGCATAGAATGTAAGATATATTGTAAACTCAAAGGTGTATTGTTTGTACATTGCACATAATGTAGGATATATTGTAAACTCAAAGGAGTATTGTTTGTACACTGCACATAATGTAGGATATATTGTAAACTCAAAGGAGTATTGTTTGTACACTGCACATAATGTAGGATATATTGTAAACTCAAAGGAGTATTGTTTGTACACTGCACAGAATGTAAGATATATTGTGAACTCACAGGAGTATTGTTTGTACACTGCACAGAATATAAGATATATTGTAAACTCAAAGGTGTACTGTTTGTACACTGCACAGAATGTAAGATATATTGTACTCTCAAAGGAGTATTGTTTGTACACTGCACAGAATGTAAGATATATTGTAAACTCAAAGGTGTATTGTTTGTACACTGCACAGAATATAGGATATATTGTAAACTCATAAGTGTATTGTTTGTACACTGCACAGAATGTAGGATATATTCTAAACTCAAAGGAGTATTGTTTGTACACTGCACATAATGTAGGATATATTGTAAACTCAAAGGAGTATTGTTTGTACACTGCACAGAATGTAGGATATATTGTAAACTCAAAGGAGTATTGTTTGTACACTGCACAGAATGTAGGATATGTTGTAAACTCACAAGTGCATTGTTTGTACACTGCACAGAATGTAGGATATGTTGTAAACTCACAAGTGTATTGTTTGTACACTGCACAGAATGAAGGATATGTTGTAAACTCACAAGTGTATTGTTTGTACACTGCACAGAATGTAGGATATGTTGCAAACTCACAAGTGTATTGTTTGTACACTGTACAGAATCTAAGATATATTGTAAACTCACAGGTGTATTGTTTGTACACTGCACAATATGTAAGATATATTGTAAACTCACAGGTGTATTGTTTGTACACTGCACAGAATGTAAAATATATTGTAAACTCACAGGTGTATTGTTTTTACACTGCACAGAATGTAGGATATACTGTAAACTCAAAGGTGCATTCTTGATGGTCAGTGCGGAAACACTATCACTTGAATGTGACAGTAAGGACAAAATAGTGTTAACTGAAATATTTATCTCAAAAACTCTACTTCGAACAGTTCAGTTCATTTTCTAGGAAAGGTTGTAATGTCATAGGCATACTATTCATTTTCTAGGAAAGGTTGTAATGTCATAGGCATATTATTCATTTTCTAGGAAAGGTTGTAATGTCATAGGCATATTATTAATTTTCTAGGAAAGGTTGTAATGTCATAGGCATATTATTCATTTTCTAGGAAAGGTTGTAATGTCATAGGCATATTATTAATTTTCTAGGAAAGGTTGTAATGTCATAGGCATACTATTCATTTTCTAGGAAAGGTTGTAATGTCATAGGCATATTATTCATTTTCTAGGAAAGGTTGTAATGTCATAGGCATATTATTCATTTTCTAGGAAAGGTTGTAATGTCATAGGCATATTATTAATTTTCTAGGAAAGGTTGTAATGTCATAGGCATATTATTAATTTTCTAGGAAAGGTTGTGATGTCATAGGCATATTATTCATTCGGTTTTGCATAATTGAATTCTTTCACTTCAGTTTTTGTGACAACGATTTATTCTGAAGAAGTTTATTCAATAATATAAATCAACTATCTTCTCTTAGGATGGAAGTTTCGTGAATTTATGATGAAGTTTGCGACAAAAATTAGTATATATGCGGATTTTGTTCATGCATCGCGGTAAAAGATTTGAGAACATCGTGTGACAAATAAATATAATCTAATTTGAACCTAGAAAAGATTACTTAAAAAGAGTAAAGTTGTTTCAGTCTAGATTTATTAGCACTCAAACCTCCTGAATTGAGACAGTAATTGGTAGGACGTAGAATTTATCTCAGTCCGTGATTTGTAGGTCTATCCCTTTTATGTGTTTCTTGAAATTGACGGGGGTAAAGAAACTTATGTTACACCAAACCTGTAAGATCTGTTACTGTTCTGAGCCAATATAGACTATTTATAATGGCAAAGTTTACCATCGCTTAGACAGTAAAGTAGATTAAATGCACAAAGCATATTATATTGCAGCGAACACTAAACATATTTTATTGTTCTTAAGCTATAGCAATCAGTTTAAAATGGGGATATTCACCACCCCTCAGACAGTAAAGCACATTAAGTGCAGGAAACAAAGAGTGTTTCCTTTAGGAAAGAAAATTCACCGACTAATACGAATCCAACCTTAGAACCAATGCCCTGTAGAAGTTATTAAAATTAATGTAAACTGTTGGAGCATTTTCAAGGAAATCGACAATCACTTGATTGCTGAAAGCTAAACCGCGACAATATGTTTTACAAAATATATAAAGATGGGTCTTAAAAGAGAGCAGTTTTGCCTTTTACTTGATAGGGCAGAAAAAAAGCTTTCCATATTTGCCCTTATACACTAATAATAATCATTCTATACCATTTATGACCTCCCTCATAGCTAATATGGTGCTGACCTTTTGCATGTGAAGGTCAGGGGATTTTCAAGCCCAGTGATACCTTGGGACCGTTCTCGCTAAACAAGGAATAGGTTTTCGTGGTTGTCGGATGGGGTCAGACACCATCCCATGCCACAGTCGGGAGACCGTAATTTGCTAAGTAACAAAATATGCAGAAATAAATCTGCCATATTGCCATCAATCAAATTTTTGTTGAGAAAATATTGCAGTGCAACAGCCTCCCCGCCCCCAAGGAAATTGGGTTGCATCTTTAGGATTTTAAATTGTAACCTTTGATTAATATTCTTTATGTACGATCTTTACTTGTTACTTTTTATTTGATTACTCTTCATTTGCTTCAAAAAAGAATTTAATAATTTAAATAATTTGTAAATTTGACACCCCTGTTCTTCTCTCACTTATGTCTATTTTACTTACTGGATTAGTATAGACATTAGGATGATTTCATCTGCAGCAAAATATATGAGACGCCATAACCCCGGGTGTCAATTGCTATCGAATCTTCTTTTAAGAGGGATTCCTTGTTCATCTCGACATACAACAGTAAGGACATTCAATTGTACTAAACCATTAGCAGGGATTTATAAACATTGCAAATGTAAGATTGTTATTTTCAAGTATGTCAGAATGAAAAAGATAATATTGCTGTTATCAAGTATGTACATGATGATTACACTACCAACTTTCAACTAGTCCATAAATTGTGTTCCAAACAAAACAGTAAGGTTGTAAAATGATTTTAATTTGCTAAAAGAACGCCACGATATGCAAGGCCGGATTAAAGGCATAGCAAATGGAGCATTATGCTCCAGGGCCCCACCCTGCCCCCGCCAGGCTGGCGTGAGGGGTGCCGCATAAGGTCAAGAAAAACTAAATTACTTTAATAGAACGCACCCACCATTCTTGTCTGTGGCGTGTATGTACTATGTGATTTCCTGACTGGTTCTCTTTTTTCAGACGGCTTTGCTCAAGGGCAAAATTTCAAAACCCAAAAACCTAAAGGTCTATTGTACACATGCGCAGTCTGGTGGATTAATTTGTGGGTGAGGGCTATCAATGATATATTGTGACTTTTTAGATTTTAGATTTATCTTAACATAATATCAATCTGCGCATATCTGATTCATCTCTTTGTCTCTGCCTGTCTGTCTGCCTGTCTCTCTCTCTCTCTCACTCTTTCTCTCTTGTATCTATTAGGATAACACGTGTTTACGCGGATCACCCCACCTTTGATTAGTTTTGATAACATTTTGCTATTCTGACCCCAACACACAATAGAAAGTATTTTAAACATGTTGATTCTGTTTGTCATCTGAATTTTTCCCATTATTTAAACTATTTTGTGTAGATTGTCATTCAGTCGCGAAAACTGTTTTGGTTATCTCTCATTTTTTTGTGTTGTATCTTTGTCTTGCTGTTCTGTACCTTCCCTGTAACCAATTGATTTCTCTCTCTCTCTCTCTCTCTCTCTATATATATATATATATATATATATATATATATATATATATATATATATATATATATATTATATTTTGACACGAATATTGATAACGGCGCAAATTTAAAACGATTGTCCAACGTTTCGAGCTAAACAAGTTCTTCGTCAGATGAATAAACAGCTTACATACACAAACAAACACTAAACACAAAGTCTAAGAAAAATTCTGGACGCCTAAACATGTTAGAATCATTAAGGGGAATTTAAAACAAGAGATATAATAGTAAAAAGTTGTGTAGCAATAATAAATGAGCGGGTTATTGTGTCTATCACATAGAGAATCCACCATGTTTTGGCCTAATTTCAAGTTGTGAACAAAGGACGGAAACATAGCGTGACTCACAATCAACGCCATCTACAAGATTTGCTCAAACAATTATATCCCGGTAGAGTTATGCATGGAGGTTCTAAAAGAAAGATGTCAAGAGAATGGTTTAGCGGAATAATGGAATATATATATATATATATATATATATATATATATATATATATATATATATATATATATATATATATATATATATTCCATCCTACGATTGAATTTACGTCAGAGTCATCAAACAGGTCCAACATCTTCTTGGATATTCAATCTACCATCCTGAAGGGGAACATAGAAACTGACCTGTATTCCAAACCACCTGACTCTCACCAGTATCTACTCCCAACCAGCTGCCACCCCAAGCACGTAATGCAAAATCTTCCTTACGGTATGTGCGTTCAGACCAAATGCATATACTCTAATCCGGCTACCTTTGAAAAGAGACTCAGAGAGTTCAGGGGGCACCTTGGAAGGAGAGGATACAGAAATAGCTACATCGAGGAGGCTATTAACAAAACAAGACTCCTTGATAGAGGAGCCCTAATGAAATATAAAACCAAGAAAACAAACAAACGCGTCCCCTTCGTGGTTACTTTCCACCCCTACGCCCCAAAGTTACAACAGATAATTCGAAAGCATTGGAACCAGATTGAATCCTCCGAACATCTGAAGGGTATATTTCAAGAATTTCCTATGGTTGCGTACCGTAGACCTAAAAATTAGAAGGACCATCTGGTATGTGCCAAGGTAACTTCACACAAGACCACAGATTCAGGCACATATTGCTGCAAAGACAAGCGTTGCCTGATTTGCAAACATATGCCGAGACCAAATCGTTCAGAAGTTCGACGACAGGAGTTAGCTACACTATCAATCAGAAGTTAGGATGTCGAACCAAAAATATAATCTATCTTCTAACATGAAAGATCTGTGGCACTCAATATGTTGGCGAAACCCTTGATTTCAGAAAACGAATGAATAACCACAAGAGCCACATTCGCAACAAAATCAACGCGAAACTCGCCAACCACTACAACTCGACCATGCTCTTGACATACTTCCTTAGTACCTCCATACATAACTTTACCGGTATATACTTTCTTTTGCACATTTTGATGATGGCGTTGATTTTTTGCCGCGCATGGTGTCAGTCCTTTGTTCCCAGCCTGGAATTATTTTACACAACTTTGTTGGGCTGATGGGAGCATAACATAGATATGTAGTTTACCCGTTTTGGACTGTTATTTAATTTTGTCTTCTTTCTTTCTCCTATTGTTTATCCTTTGTTTGTTTATTTCCCCGTCATTGAAACATGTAGGAGTCAATAATTCTTCTTGGCCTTTGTGTTTAGTGTTTGTTTTGTGGATGAAAATTGTTTCTACGTCTGACTAAAAGCTTGTTCAGCTCGAAACGTTCGGAAACTGTTTTGTATTTGCGCCGTTATCAATGTGTGTGTCATTATATATATATATATATATATATATATATATATATATATATATATATATATATATAATTTATTCTATCAAAGGTTCTCAGTTTGTCTATCAGACCCTCTCTCTATCTAATGACATTATCTACTTATTTGTCTATCTACGCTAATAGGTAATATCGGAGTGAGCTGAAACACTAGTAAAATTTATAATAGGTTCATCTTCTTGACACAACAAATAAAATAAAATTAATGAATGATTACTTCAAACTATCGTGCTGTCATATATTACCTACTACTATGCCAATGAAAAATATGTTCGGGTGATAAATAGAACAATGTTGGAGCACTTTCCTTGCTGCTGCGTACAATTAAAAGACACTCATAGTTGGCACATTCCTTACCACTGGATTTTTAGAGATGTCCGCCATTACTCACATATACCTAAAACTAAAATACTACCATACTAATAATATATTTTTAAAATTACTTACTACTTTAACTGGAATTGCTAAAACGCTTGAATTGTATAACTGAAAAATCATGAATCGATATAGAACGGAGAAATGCTTGATATCAACGATGCGGAGACTGCTCATTTAGGAAACAGTTTGACTGGGGAAGAGCAAAGGCGTATTAGTGCATCTTTGCAGACTTTGATGTATATGTGGTAAGACCATTTAATACAGACATTTTCACCAGCATGCTAAAACAAAACTACTTACAAAATTAAATTTGAACAGGCAAATGAAGTGTACATTCAAAATAGGATAGAAAGAATGACAGCCAGAAATAGAGAGAAATACAATGATGTTGTCAAGCAGCCAAAACAAACTGGTGATCCGTGTTATAAGATCAAATGTATAATAGTATTCGATCTGATTGACTTCAGCGAATGACTGGCCGATTAATTCAGATTCCATCTTTCCCAGTTGCTTGCATACTATATACACCACTCTCTCTCTCTCTCTCTCTCTCTCTCTCTCTCTCTATGTACATGATGTTGTTGCTTGGTGACGAGTCTTGCATCTCAGGCGCATAACTGGATCACTCAGCTGTATATGTGTACAAAGTCATTTTCCAGAAGAAAATCAATACTTGACTTGGTCGTGGGTAGGAATTACATTACAATAATCTTTGTTCTGGAATGTACCTCCATGATATATATATATATATATATATATATATATATATATATATATATATATATATATATATATATATATATATATATATATATATATATATTCCACGTAAAGAATAGCACTGTATTATACTGAAACACAAGAAGCAGACCAACAAAGCATTGATAGCTGCGAAATTAAAATACAGTCCTGTTTTATACTGAAACACAAACAAACAGACAGTCAGTATTCGTAACAGAACAAACATTGATATTTCATAAATTAACTTAGACACGGGAGATACTGCAACACAGACAGACAGTATTCGTAACAGAACAAACGTTGATATCTCATAAAATTTACTTAGATACACAGAGATACTGCAACACATACAGACAATCAGTATTCATAATAGAACAAACATTTATATCATAAATTAACTTAGATACATGGAGATACTGGAAGACAGACAGACAGACCGTATTCGGAACAGGCCAAACATTGATATCTCATAAAGTATTTCATTCGCGGGGAAATACTGCAACACATGCATGAAACGAAAACCTATCTTCACATAGACTTGAAATTACGGTAATAACATCAGGCTGAATTTGCTCAGCTGGCTTAAGTGTTGTATCTCTTAACCAAAGGTTCGTGGTTCGACAAAATATTTTGCATATTAAATTGAGCTCTCCTTAGTACTTAAAAGCTGGTCACATAAAATGCAGATAAAGAACACTACGCGATAAGTTCAAAAACAAGTTGGTTGCTACGTAATCACTTTGAAGCAACTTTCTTGTCTTAATGACATTAGAAAGGAGCTGGTCTTGTGCAAAGTACCTGTACTAGGAACCTCCTTACACAATGGTAAGAAAATCAAGCAAACGGTCAAATGTGCCACCATGTGTACGAACGAAGCAGCCCAGGTCAGACAGAACGGCCATGAGAAGGAGTTGGTCTCATGTATAACTTGCATAAAGGGCTGTGTGAAACTAGCAGCACAAAAAGTCCTAAACGAGAGGACGGGAAACTATCTGGGTATGAAACATATCTGCAATAGAACCCCCTGTAGAAGTAGTAAAATATGTTGAAATTTTACTACATAAATAGATTAGAAGATGAAGTTTGATCAACTCTTTTTCAGTCAAGCTTTTACGGGGTATCTTCTTTGTATGTTACATCTGCTATTGTAATGTTCAGTTCTGCTTGTACTCTTCAGGTACTGTTTCAAGATAAATGGATCTATTTTTGTCTTCGATAAATTCCAATTCTTTTTCCAGTTGTGACTTATTCATTTTCTTCGCTATTTAAATAACCAAAAGTGGCTGAAGGAGGATTAAGATTTTGATCTAAGAGAATGTGAATGTTTAATATGAATTCTATGAACTCTTAACGATACGCGACTTAAAACAAGAATGGATTATCCTGTAAATCTTAGTCTTGATTTACTATTCAGATAATATGGTACAAAGTAGGATCATATATTGTAAGTATATATACAATAGGTATGCATAGAGATACTAGGGGTGATATAGGGATCAAATCCAAAGACAAATATGGTGATCCAATTCACGGAAGGATACCAAATTTGCTGGTATACAAACTCAGTACAAAGGTGAGGGAAGCCAGAGGATCCTCTTTTCTTCACAAATTAAAAGATGAGCATGTAGCAAACAACAACTAAATATTCTTCAAGGAGACACTTTTGAGAGGAGAATAAAAATACTTAGAGAAACAAAAAGGAATGGAAGATCCGATGGAAAGTACAACCGTTCCTAAGTCCACCATAGGATATAAATTTCACGATAGATTAAATAGGTTTAGAGGCATAGAAGAAGACGCGGGAAACTCTTGAGTAAGTCAATCGTTTAGGAACATTGAAAGAGAATATCTGATTGAACCATCTGTTACTATCAGACACCCAGTACAAAGACCTGAGGAAATAGAGACGCAAACAATAGTTGCAAATTAACCATTTGACCAGCAAGTAACAGAAGCAGAAAACTATATTTGTTGAATACCACAACAACATTCAAAGTGGATAACATCAACCTGTAGAGAAAAGATTATTCACTAGACAAGAGGAAAGAGAATTAAGGGGGTATGTAAGTGTTGTAGATGTTGTCAAATGAGAAACAGAGTTCATAAAACTTGATCTTGACATGTTTGAAAAACATATTAATGAGCTAACAATAAGACATCAGCGTGGAAAAAGACCCAAAGGAAAATGCTGTATTAGAACAACAGTTGGAAAGAGTTGAAATAATAAAAGCACAATTAGTTGGACATCTAACACAATTGGAGAGAAGTTTCATATAGGCAATTTGAAAAATTAGTTTAAATGTGGGGTCAACAAAAAAAAGGTTGTAACATCAGCAATTGTTACAGCAATTACAATGACACTATGAACAGTTGCACTGTCTATAATAAATATGGTAAGACACTGTTGTTTTTTTTTGTTTGTTTGTTTGTTTCTTTGTTTGTTTGTTTGCTTTTGGGGGGTCTTTTCTCCTCACACAACTGCACCTCTTCCAGGCCAATCATGCTTTGAAATGATATTAAAAGGCTTGAATAATTTAGCCTATTATTTGTTTGGTATAGCCAAAAGAGCAGCGGCAGCAACATTACCTGGAATTATATGTAGTGTGATAAACTGGCTATTCAAGAGTGCTGAACAAATTGTTTCGTTGCTTACAGAGCATGTTATGTTACTTGTCTTGTCATTAGTTGATTTGTTACGCGCATTGTTGTTCAAAGGTGTAAACAAAATAACTAGAAGAGTTAAAGGTTGTTCAAAGGTGTAAACAAAATGACTAGAAGAGTTAAAGGTTGTTCAAAGGTGTAAACAAAATAACTAGAAGAGTTAAAGGTGGTTCAAAGGTGTAAACAAAATAACTATAAGAGTTAAAGGTTGTTCAAAGGTGTAAACAAAATAATATAAGAGTTAAAGGTTCGTAACCTGTTTCTAAAAGTAAACAATGCCAACTCATATTTAATTCAGTATCAAAACAAATGATTGTTTGTTTATTTCATGGTTGCTGTTGTTTCTTGCCCTTTCTAAATTGCCATGTGTCTTTTGAACGTCAAAGAATCTAAAAGTCGCTGTCTTGATGTGTGTCCTCTCCAGTTGTTTGTCGTAATGTTACTTAGTTGGTTATCAGACTTCGAAATACATCGTTTTTTTACCTCGGTATTGATGGTAAGGTTGATCCCAGGTTGAAACGAATCACTTGAATTGTACAAATCGGTGTTGTATACAACTATATTACCCATTTTGATTACCATGTCACTACGTAACATAAATGTACCATTAACTCCAACAGCATAGTGCAATTTCACGTTTGAATCAGTTATGTGGTGTTGGAATTTTACCACAATGTTTTCATTTGTGTCGTAACCTTGCTGTCCTAGAATTAGTAGCTTCATCAGCTAGCTCCATCAACTTTTTAACACTGTCTGATACCATCGCAACGGACTGAGTAATACATATTATGTTTTGTACCTGAGCACCCGATATGTAGATTACGTATGATCTGATACTTTGATTGTCTAGATTTTCTCTCATCTGTCAGTCATTACTGTATTGCTGAAAGAAGTATGTCCAGCATATTGTCTCTTCTCTTTGTCTATCATAAAATTAATGCAGCTGGCAATGTTCTCCAGTAATAAACAGTACTTGACACATAGCTGTATTTACGTTTGTAAGTGACTAACACAACAGAGGATGTAGGTCCCTCCAAATCATGGCGTACATTTTTATGTTGTTTTTACCCATTATCTATCATATACCTGTTTTTGTCTTGATGAATGTTGAGATCTCCAGTCATGCTGTGGTGGAATTGTCATATCTATGTTGTTCTTATTCGATCTGAACGCAAATGTATCTTATATTCTGAAAGAAGATTTTTATCTGGAATTAAACTCTTGCATGTTTTTTTTTTCAAATGTCACTATAAAATACAGCTACCAAATGTTGCCATCCATACTACCCAGTTTAGATAAACTCTACCAAAATTTCATGTCACGCATTGATCTGTGTCGCTCCATTTATTCATCACTTAAGTTTTTGAGTGTAGTTTTCAAAAATGGTCTGTATGTAAAACATTGAGCTTCAGGGAAGTAAATTTTTATCTTATTCAGTGTATTTGCTATGTTAACTTGATTCAGGTGAGTTCAACGATTCAATGCGTTATCTTGAGTTCCGGGACAAGGGTAAGGTGCTGCACTAGCCCATTATTTAACACCAATAAATTAGTGTGGAATTGATTTCTTTTGTGTAAATACATCGATCTCCTATTAACTGTTTTTCCACAATCACGTGTATATCTATGTTAATTTCGATTTCTAATCTTTTTGTTTTCTCCCATTGTAATACCATATTAATCTCGTGTGTTTTACCCAATCTCTGCATCTCTGGAAAATTGTATTTCTTTTTTTCCATTTCCGGCACTAGCTTTTTGCTGTAGCATTTGTAGCATTTTGCAACTGTTTCTTTCATTTTTTTAAGTAGCTAAATTTCATTTTATTACTGGATGTCTTCGAAAACTAAATCTTTGAAATCCGTTTATCCGTAAACTATAGAAGATGTACTGGTTTTAACTTCATGGTGTGAGAACTCTTCCCAGATCACTTGATTTCTGTTAATTTTGTGCTAATTCTTTGTGATCGAAATTTTAATGGATGTTCTAAAATTGCTAATGGTAAAATGTTTGTCCAGGAAAAATTGCATAGTTGATTGAGGAGTTGTGTGACCCGCTGCTATATCTTCTAAATTTGAAAGTTTAAATGTCCTGATGATTGTATCAACGTCTATTCTAGACGTTTAAGTTGTATTTTTTCAGCTTTTTAAAAATGTATTTCGAATCAATTTTATTTCTCGAATGTTGTCTATTTGCATTTATTCTGTAATGCCTTTCATTACCTTGACAGGACATTGACAACAGTGCAGTCGTCTTATCACGTTTTTATGTGTACCATTATGCTGTTTAGCTGCAATGCTTTTGGACGTAGATTCTTTTCCCCTCTGGTCTTGTGATCAAAACAAATTCGGATGGCTTGTATATTTTAAGTCACTCGTTTTCTAATGCTCTGTTTTTACTACGTCTGTTACATTCTAGATACTCGTAATCTTTGGAAAACTCAAAATGTTTGTGCTGCTCAATACTTGTATCATATATCTGAAAATCCAGTGGCATGCAAAGTTTGCCAGCTAGGAGGGCTTTTGTTTCTATGCAGTAGTGAGGAAAGTGTTTTTCCTATGTTTTCATGATCTCATGCACATATTCAGGGTGTTTGAGTAGTAGGTAATAAATATACTAACTGAAATTAAACAGTAATTAATTTTATTTTATTTGTTGTGTGTGGTCGACAGCCTACTCCAAAACGATGAAACTACGTGTGTGTAATATAAATTAAAATACACTGTTTCAGCACTCTTACATATATTACTGTCGATATTTTACA
Source organism: Margaritifera margaritifera (assembly GCA_029931535.1). Taxonomy (NCBI): domain Eukaryota; kingdom Metazoa; phylum Mollusca; class Bivalvia; order Unionida; family Margaritiferidae; genus Margaritifera; species Margaritifera margaritifera. The sequence goes on from JAQPZY010001598.1 coordinate 2,084,827, forward strand.
AGTAATAACCAGTCTTTCTGTCAAATAATTGCTAATTAAGAAATTGGGAAATTTAGACTTTCTTCTGTACTCTGATTCTTAAGAGGAAAATTAACTTAAAACAAGTCACATTAGCTCTTACTAGTTCCTTCCGGTCTATCTCTGAAAATATTAATGTTGCAATAGGACCAAAAGGATTTACAATGGCTAATACATTTACATGCAGCGCTCATACAAAGCGACATTGTATTTTTCTTCAATACTGACCAGGACTGCAGATCATATATCTCAGAGTTTGAGTTTTATATTGTGATTTTTTTTTCTTACCCATTTAAAAGTAACTTTCAAAATAAAGTTCTTCCTTTGGCATTTATTTGTTACAAAATCTCAATTTCAAACTCTAGCTCGGATTTATTATGATCTCCATGTTCGATCATCCAATCAAATTGTCTAGAAAATGCCGTCCTATAGATGGATATGGCGACTGAGTCTGTCACAGCTAGCATACAGCCGTCAAGGTTCAAGAAACTTTATCCTCTCCATGCAGGATATGAGCTCCCAGCCGTTATCGTGACCTATCAACACTACGTGAAAAAGCAATGAAACGTCATCAGACAAACAAAGGTTAAAGAACATTTGTTCTACCTTTCTCGGTGTAAAGTTCCCCCATATTCTTAACTTTCAGACTGAAAACTTAGTGTCGATGCCAAGCTCTTCTTTGTCATTGCGTTCTCTATAGGGTATCGAGAATATTGTATCTATATGAGAAATCAATTTATCTATAACTTTATACCCAAACTGGCTTCCTGCTCCTGTAGTACAGCCTTATTTTGTTGTATATAAAGCAGGTACTTTGAATGCCTCCAAATTAGGCGCGTCTCGTTTTCCGATGTTTTTCATTGGGATTGGCAGGACAATGTGACTTTTGGTGATACTTTGTTGGTGGTTCCCCTTCGGTAATATGTAGAGTCTCTTTATAACAAAAGCAGATGGTCTTTAAGGTAAGATGGTCGTATCAAAATAATTATGTTCTGTTTAATCGAACTCAGTAAAATCCGTGTCTTTCAACTTTTCTATCGCGATAGTCAGTCCTTTAACACAGATAGCCTTTCTCATCTGTTGCCTTCAGTGCCACTTTACTTGTCTACACTTGTTATCTGAGCAAGTAATTTTGTGTGAATTAGTGAGTTTCCGTAAACATTTCTATGGCGAAAATTAAATCTCTTGTTAACATGTATTTGCACGAAATAAGGGTCACTAAAATGCTATTAAAACAATTTTTTTTAATAGTAGTACCTTGTTCACATGAAATCTATGTAATTCTTGCGATTTATCCCTCAATCATTTTACCTGGCATCTTGACTAAATTCGTACATAAAAATGCGCGCGTTGCATTGTTGGACCACTTGTATCAATGTGGCCGAATCCATGTGTCAATATCGGATTCCACGCGCCATTGATGTCCAGGTGTATTGCTATACTTATCCTTTTTCCGAAAACCAATGACTCATCGTTGGTGTATTGACTTGAAAACATGCAATCCGGTCGCACAAAAGAGAGAAATTGTCCGAGTAGAGAAATAAGAAGTGCTCTCTTGCTCTAATACATATTATTATTCATTCAGAGCTATAGAAAGAACGATATCTCCTTCAAGGTAACCCGTGTGCATTCTAGTCTGCGCAATATATCAAAATACTGTTCAAAATCTAGTAATTACACGTAATTACCTCCCAAAGATCTGGTAGTTGATTTATTCCTAAAAAAAAAGACATATTATACCGAACAATTCTCTAAAGTGGTTATTTATCAATATATCTTAGAAGCTGGCTCTTTTACGAGACGCTCATTCGTTTTACATCAGCTGATTGGTAGCGAGCGCCTTCTCTTGGGGAACCTTTAAATTGCATCTGAAAATTTAAAAGCTTTTTTTTTTTTTTTTATGTAATAATAGCGATAACACAGTTTTTTAAAAAATTTTATGGTATCAACGTTCGCCGAAACCTTAGAGTGTATTGGCACACTCGCCCTTTGGGCTCGGGCTTCAACGACACCCTCGCCATTTGGTCATTTGGTGAACGTTGATACCAGAAAGAAAAAAGCATGTATGATCCCTATATTGAACACAATGATATTTTAAATGTTTATATTTTCCATGCATAATTCCATTTTGCATAAGGCTCAATTTGTATCACTCTCTTGCTAATAGTCACTTAGATAGCTGGTCAGACGTCCCAAAGCAGTTCGTTCTGGATTTCAAATAAGGTTCAGAAAGCAGAGTTGGATTGTTATCAGAAATTATACTATTTCATGACAGAAATACGATTGCAACTTAATGGCTCACTTCATTTAATATTCCAGCATTTCCACGTCTGAAACAAATTACTCTAATACGAGACTATTTTTTTAAAATAGATATTCGTACTGATTTCTGACATTGTTACAGCGAGTATTACTGTAAGAGAAGATCTCCTTAAATGACACACCATTTACGCTGTTGTCAGTCGTTGCATTATGCCTGCTATTTCTGACTTGACAGTCTTAAAATCAGTATGTGCCGGTACGTTCAACATTTGTGTATAGACTGTTTCGTTGGTCCCCGGCTTAAACTGGCAAGCCAGTATCATAGACTGGTAACTAGTAAATTTGTGTCTCACGATTGGTTAGTCAGTGACGTCATTCGCACAACCGGGACGTAATTCCCATAATTCATGTTTGGAAACTTCTCCCTGAACCGCAGTGATTGGTTGGTAGCTTCACATCAGCGCGGTGCATCATGGTGAAAAATGTACGGAGATTTCGTACTTTCGCTAAGATTGACAATGAGGTTATCAGCATATTCGGAACATCCTCGGCTCTTTCTCATGCGAGTCGAGTAACCTCTGAGGTAATCGTAGCGATACTTTCCAAATTGGTAAGTTTTTGGCGGACGAACATTTGGCTAGATCTGCGAAGAACAGAGTCTTATAACATGATAGGTCTTGAAAATAACACTCGACGACGTTTCAGCAATTAATGAAATACCTGTACATTTAATTTTTAATGTTATTTCTGCAACATTGTAATGAAAAAATTAAATAAATCATTCGGTTTCAATTGTCTACAACTATTGATTGTGTTGCTGTTCCTGATGACACGTCATCTATTCGTTGTGACGCTATGAAGTTATTATGACAAAATAACAACCACGGGCTTGAGGGCAGTTTAAATGGCCATTATTTACATCCGAGATATTTTCTAGCATGCGATGGAAAAGACCGAGAACGTTCCGATTGTTATCTGCGGTCTCGGTAGCACCGGAAGTGTGACGCGGTTGTCAGTGAATATATATCTTTTGGTGTCCCTTGACTGACCATAAAATTCCCATTATTTTCAACACGAGTCGTAGCAAACTCTATTGTTAAGTTAACCGTGGACGAACTCCTGAAAAATTTTTCTCATCATTTTTTAAGGTGGGGTTTAAATGTTTGCCTAATACTGCAATAGTTCAAAATTGAGCACTTTGGTGAAACGGCGCACATGTGTTGCTAAGTAGATTTAACAGTATAATATCAGCATTTGCTTGGATGCTAACCAGGGTTACTGATCATGACCGATGACCAGGGTTATCAATTTTGGCTGCTACCCAGGGTTAACCTGTCATGACGTACATGAGATTCTTTTGCTGGTCCTAACCATAGCACTGATTCACCCGCACTCAGCACTTGGTTACTGCTAGTAGCCAGGGTAACCCTTCTTATGTGCTGATATTGATCTTTAGATAACCCTTGCTATGTGCTGATATTGATGTTTAGATAACCCGTTGTGATATATGCATGTAAAAGGATGATAACATCGAACACATTTATCAAACTTGCAATTTAAAAATTGCAATATGCATATGCCCGAGTTTGCACTTATTTTTCAGCTCAAATTAGCGTGAAAATGTTTAGATTTGTCTTGTAGCGTGAAAATGTTTAGATTTGTCTTGTAGCGTGAAAATGTTTAGATTTGTCTTGTAGCGTGAAAATGTTTAGATTTGTCTTGTAGAGTGAAAATGTTTAGATTTGTCTTGCAATTTTGTTTCTATTTCAATTTTATGTCCAGAAAAGTTGCATCAACCAGAGTGCAAGTATAGATTCATAGATAATACAATTCCATTCGACTAGCTTTGTCAGTAAGAAAGCTAGATCTCACAGGAGATACTTAGTACTTGCGCTTGGCGCCACTTCATTCCACTCTTAATTGGATATTAGGTCTTTCAAATGCCTCTTTGTCGCCTGCTTGCTGCTAACAAAAATCTCGCAACGTTGGAACTTAATTTTGGTGCGTATTGATTACCTTTTAATATATAAACGATATTATCTCCAACAGTATTTGCCCCAAAACACGCTAATGACAATTTCGTTTGGCAAGAACCGGAAATTTAACTGAGAGTTCGTTCAGATTTAATGCTTCATAAAAAGCGGGTTTCTTCACACCGGTATGAAAGCTTATATTATCCACCGTGGGAGCACAAATGTAATATTGTTAGAACATCATAACTGGATATATCACTATGTTTAAACCCTGAATTTGCCTGAATTTATTTTTCTCATGCATAAATACCACTTTAGAAATCCGTGAAATCTGTCCCAACATCTTCCACATTCTTTCCCATAAGGCTATTTTACCATATTGATTTCCTGACAGTATCACTCCACTAACTTCTTCATATGTTCGCTTTACTTTTCCACATTTTTAAAAAAAAAAACATTGCATCAGTTACAAATTCAGATGCACCAAGACTATTTTATGTCAGGCAATAACTTGGACACAACCTATCCTAAAAGCAGAATAGGCTAATCGCATTTGCGTGAAATGACCGGAAGTTTTAGTACAAGTGACCTTTCGGGAACCGGCCGAATCACATCTGTTTGATTTTGTCATAATAAACATTTAATTTTTTGTTTAGACTTTAATGCTGCATTCAGTTTAATGCAAGTAGCAGTCTTCAATGGGTATCAAATCTCTAGGACAAATCTGAGAAAAATATTGATTTTCTTAAGAATTACAATAGGATGCATTAATAGCTGAATAGTGCAATTAGTGTATCACACCTGACAATGCAAGTTAGTCCAGTTTTGTCTCGCATGCAAAGGTGAGATACGGGCCACTTTTCTGACGGCGTTGTTGCTGTGGACGTCAACCGTATGTTTTTTTTTATTTGCATTTATCTCAGTTTTTCTAATACAGTCGCGTGTACAGTCATTAAACACATAAATTCCGGGCCCCTGGGCAGAGCAGTCATAGGCCCCAAAACAAAACTAGTTTATTTTTTGTATATAAAAACCTGTGTACAGTTTTGCATATAAAACCTGTAGTAATCTACCATAACTTAGACTCTTGCAAGGAACACATTTTAATATTTACTGCAAAGATTAATTTATTTTGTATAGTTGACGGCGGGCCCCTAGAAATCGCCGGGCCCCTATGAATGGATGCAGTCCAGATAATGTCCAAAACAGATTATGGCCAACATTGTTGTATATTTGTAATGTATATATTATATGAAATGTCTCTGGGTGGTTATATATATATATTATATGAAATGTCTCTGGGTGGTTATATATATATATATATATATATATATATATATATATATATATATATATATATATGTGTGTGTGTGTGGGTGTGGGTGTGTGTGTGTGTGTGTGTAAACAATATCGTTTCAATTATGCGTGTTTGTGTGCTAAATCCATAAACAGATTATGGCCAACATTGTTGTAAATTTGTAATGTATATATTATATAACATATCTCTGGGTGGTTGTGTGTGTGTGTGTATGTGTGTGTGTGTGTGTGTGTGTGTGTGTGTGTTTGTGTGTGTGTAAACGATATCGTTTCAATTATGGATGTTTGAGTGCTAAATCCATACTCTGTTGCTCTTGTGTACACTATTCCACAATACCTTGTTTGTATGATGTTTGTTTCCCAGCAATATTTTATATATTTGCCTGTACATATGTAAACTGAGGGCCACAAGGGAGATTAGTTTTTGTACTAATTGTGTCACCCTCATAAAATAAAGACTTTATTATTATTATTATTATTATTATTATTATTATTATTATTATTATTATTATTATTATTAAAGGTCGTGATTTTTAGAAAAGGTGGAACTTTACCCAGAAATATGGAATTCACTTACTGTAATGAAACGCTAGAAATTGTAAGTAAGTTGACATATCGTTGACTTGTTATGACGTCTGGTGGTTCCTGTACCAAAGCACAGACAACATTGGCAGGGCCAGCTGTAAAAGCGGTATTTTTACTTGAGAAATGTCTTTATAAATTTACATCCTTAAAAACAAGTTATGTCATGAATATTTTTGACAGACTGATAAAACCGATCTAAAATTATTGTTGCCAAGTTTAGGGCTTTATTCCTGCTAAATGCATTGAAAGAGTGCACTTACATTTTTGCTAAAAGATACTAGGAGTGATGAAGACAACACAAAATTATTTTATTTACAATGATAGTAAATAGATTTTATTACATTGTGAAGTATTGGTTTAAGATATTAGACGCAAAGGAGGACAAATATATCAATATATATACCAACTGATATTGAACTATTTAGAAGCAATAAAGTTAATTGGGCATATTTAGTTAAAGATTTATTGTCAAGATTAGGATTCTATTTTGTGAATTAACCTGCTAAATTTAATTTGCATTGATCTGCATCGGCATGCATATGTAATTTTCTTCCTTACTATGTTGTCTTTGTATATTGCACACTATAGATGATGATACCCTGTTGTTTGTTGTACTATCCACCATTCAATTCTTGTTCTAGTAACTTATCAAGGTTTTTCGATTTTACAATTATTATAATTATGGGCCCCCTCCTACAAAAAAGGTGTTGGATGGGAATTTATTGGCCCCATTGGACCTGGCCACCCCCACCCTCCAACAGTTGCAGTGGTTGTACTTGGGCGGTTGCTACACCACTGTCCACGTGATTACCGTTGCTTCTATCATTTTACTACCTAACGTGTACTGAGCACTATGTTGTCAGGATTGTGTTGATGTGCCCTTAAACCTATGCATACATACATACATACATACATACATACATACATACATACATACATACATACATACATACATACATACATACATACATACATACATACTCCACTAAGGAAAAGAACGAAGAAAGACGAGTCAGTCTGTACACAAATGGTTTTAAGCTGCGCTCGATTAACCTAGGCTTTGCCTATTTCATATTAACGTGTGTATCTATATATAGATTTTCTATGGTGTATGCTTTTAAAAACTTTCGTCATGTGTAACTATATAGTGAAATAGGAACAGAGCTGAATGTTGGAAAAAGACGAAGGTCTCCGTTCAACTCATTGGCAAAGCAATACTGTGATACTACTTATATCGTTTGGAGCACACAAAATTATTTTTACGTTAAAAATGGGTAATAGTCGAAAAAAAGTCAAGATATACACCATGCGATGTAGTATACTTTCTTTTGCAAAGGCTAAGAATGTATTGCGACACATTTCTATGGTGTCACCCTGAATGTCAGTCAGTGACGTCAAGATAAGTCAGTCAGCTGCACATGTCATTAATAGAATCCTTCACATACATAGGCGTAGTGTAGAAAAATTCCACCAGAGGATCAGAACTTTGCCTCGCGCCTGACGCAAAATTTTGATTCCGAGGGTTGAATTGTTTTTTCTATCCACCACCGATGTATAATGAAGTATTATTTTGCTCACACTCCTGAACGAAAAATGAGGTTCCAAATCAAAATGGCGTATAATGAATACGTATGAAATTTTAAAACAGTAAAGCACCTTAAGAACGTACAAAGTTGGGTTTACACATCTGCGTAGACTTTAAATGACATCTAAACACATAGCGTTCTGAGGACAGCAACACAGATCGTCGAGTTCATGGATACACAGCTTCCAAAACTGTATACTGAAGATAGCTTGCGCAATGACACAAATGTGAACAGGTAAAAAGAATAAGGTTACGCTTTACAGTTTCGTAATTTGCATAAGGTTTGATTTTTAAGAAAAAATATTTACCAGATTTTCCTCACTGGTAATCCTGGCTATTGAAAAAAGACAATGTTTATCTTAGGGATTGTAAAATAACTTTAATTCCTTATATTTCGTTTATGGTTGATGGATGTAATTTGGGTTGGAGAGTATAAAGATTGGCCTTACTTCAGATGTACACCTCACAAAAAAAAAAAAAAAAAATAGCTCCGCTTGATCATTTTCACTTACTGGACTTCAAAGGTAAATTGAAAAAAATAGACCGATAAAATGTTTTACTTTTTATATATTTTATAATTCATTAATTGCACTTTTAGAAGCTGTTACTGCCTAAGCTGTCAAATTTCATTTTTCTATATTTTTATAACTGCTGAAGTTAGTGTACTTTGGACTAGTTCAGGCTCATTTTTCAACCACATGAGAGCAGCCATTTTGATCGGCTGTCTGCTTTAGATAGTGCATGATTTCCATAATTACCACATGTAAAGAAATGCAAACAAGTTCACCTAATACATGTCCCTTTTTCAGAAGAATGTAATAACTCTAGAGCGGAACCTAAAGTCCACCATCTCTAAGATTAAATGAGACAGACAGATAATAATGATATAGTTCTCGATTCAACTTTGATTTAGAAGTGATTTTCGTTTCATATATAATAACCAGAAGGTGAATCTAAAATAACAAAGAAAAAAGAACAATTACAACAACGCCTTTTTCGACTCGAACCCAGATTTTACAAATCTGTATCTGTAACTAAGTTGATCTGTGTACAACGCCCTGTTGAGAGACAGTAACTTCATCCGCTGAACATTTTATGACGTAAATGTGTTGCAATTAATGTTTATCCCAATTATTGTGAAGTAATGATCAAGTGCTATCGGAAATCAGGGAGTTTTTGCCACTTTGTGTACGCTATGATCGCAGTAGAGGGTCATGAAATGAAAAAAAACCCAGCAGTTACGTGATAAAAGATAGAAATAGTCCCCATCGTTGTTCTACACTGGAAAATACGATTATACACACGTAGTAATATAGGAAATAATAATCCTTCTTATGCATCGGTGTGACATAATGGTTTGCCTAGTGTCTGACGCAAAATTCTGAACCCGAGTGTGGAGTTTTCTTATTTAACACCGATGCATAATGGAGCATCGTTAATACTTATGCAACTTTAAAACAGCAAAACACCCGTTTAAAATGTCCTGGCCTTAAGATAAAGTGTATAAAAGTTAGGTTTAAACTGAAAATTCAAAGTAAACTTTAAAGGCGATTTAAACACATTTCAGCGTTCAACGAACAGTGGTCGAGACCGTCTAGGGAATGGCAACACATGGAGTCTTAATTGTGTACTGAAGATAGCATGCTCAATGATACAGATGTGAACATACTTTTAAAAAAAGAGTCCTCTTTTTATCCCTTAATTAAACGAGACAGACCAAAATTATTATATAGTCCTAGATTCAGCTTTGATCTTGAATTTATTTAGCTTTCATCAATAATATGAAATAGGTAAAACTATGTGGCAAACAAAGCTTGCTGGGTAATGCTAAGACGCTGACCACTAAAGTCTGCTGACCTAAAGCTAAAAAACTGACCTGCTGACCCCCAAAAAATGTAGAACATGTATATTTTATCGTTGTCAGTCAAACAAACGTGTAAATTATTTATATCATAACGGAATTTTAAGCATATTCCGGAACACTGTTCCGGAAAACGCTGAACAATGTGAACTACACGAGAACTGTTAAACAAAAAGGGCATGTATAACATCTTCATAATTGTTTCCATTGTATTTTTTATTCCTCTTGAAAATAATAATAATATCATCATCATTTCAATTTGATATGGTCATCGGAGGCACTGTTTTTCCCCACAAACCAATCAAAGAAGCAACATGGGTTTCACCAAATGGGAATGTAGAAAATCAGATTGACCACCTGACCATTTAACGCAAGTGGAGGAGATCACCACCTAGTAGTGGGTTCTTTAAGGATGAAACTCAGAAGCTACAGAAACAGGTGCGACAGGCCACGTAAAAAGTTCAACGTGCAAAATCTGAAGTACTAAGACTTTAACAATGAATTCAGCTGCCAAATTAGCAACAGATACACAACAGTCGGGAACCTAACAGAGGAATCCATCAACGACCACTGGAACAAACTAAGAGAGCTGTGGCCGAATTCTTGTAGCACAAATCAAGGGCAAGAGAGAAAGAAGACACAAAGAATGGCTGACACCAGAGACATAGTCGTTCATTTACGATCGTGGCACAACGAAGCAGCAGATTAATCAATGCACAGATGATCCTAAGAAACAGGAACACAGAGCCCAGTACGGGCAGGTTAACAAATAATTCAAGAAATGTGTCAAGAACGACAAAAAGAAATACATATATGACCTGAACACAAAGGCCGAGACAGCAGCAGGGAAGAACAATATGAAGAGACTATATGACATCACACGCACACTTTCAAGAAAAACAAGGAACCCATCGCAGCTAGTCAAGGACAATGAAGGGACAGTACTCCGTGAAGAGGAGGAACAGCTACAACGATCGACTGAATATTTAAAAGAAATCCTCAACAGGCTGCCACCAGCAGAAATGCCTGACATACCATCATCAGAAGAACTGTTCTAAGTCAACACGAACCCGCCATCCAAGACAGAAATCTCAAAGGTTCTGAAAAAACTCAATAATAACAAGGCAGCAGGCCCATATGACATACCAGCAGAAGCTCTTAAATCTGACATTGAACAGACAACAGAAATGATGCACCAACTACTCCTTAAATCTAGAGGAGTGAGCAAATTCCTACAGAATGGAAGAAGGGATATATGGTCAAACTGCCAAAGAAAGGAAACCTGGCTCTATGTAAAAATTGTCGAGGAATTATGCTGCTCTCAGTTCCCAGCAAAGTACTACGAAAAATCATCTTGGAAAGACTGAAGAATTCTCTCGAAGTAAAACTGAGAGAACAACAGGCATTCTTCCGCAAGACAACCCTTGCACAGACCACATCGCTACACTGCGTATTATAATTGAACAATCCCTGGAATGGCAATCACCCCTCTATGTGAACTTTGTGGACGTTGAGAGAGCCTTTGATAGTGTGGACAGAGAAGTAATCTGGAAGCTGATGAACCATTATGGAATCCCCGGGAAGTTCAGATCTTTAATAGAGCAGTTATACAACAATTCTACTTGCCCAAAAATCTACAAAGGGAAACTCTCCGAACCCTTCCAAGTCCAAACTGGGGTCAGACAGGGATACCGGCTCTTGACAGTGATCTTCTTGATGGTGATAGACTGGATACTGAAGGCAACCACTAAGGATACGCGAACTGGAATACAGTGGAACTTCACAAAACTGTTAGGAAACCTGGACTTTGCAGATGACCTGGTGTTTGGTCAGCGAAGATATCGAGTATGTGTTCTGACTGACGTCGCCAGACGTCATGGAGACGTAACGTATTGTATCTCGAGCGCGTTCTTTGCCTGTGTAATATTTATAGGTTACTGCATTTGTATGGGAAAATATGAACGAGTTTTCTGAGTTATACTGCACGACGTCAGGAGTGCAGTATAGCTCAAAAAAATGAGTTCATATTTTCCCATACAAATGCAGTAACCTTTTTATTATATACTCACTTTGCTTTTCTACCTAAGGCTGAATAATTAAAAGAACACACTACAAGAAACAAAGTAACTGAATTTCTGCTATATTCTAAAGTAAATAGACAACCGAAGTTAAACCAATACACAGTAACAGTATTCATTCGCACATGGCACCGCCCAGTGACCTTTGAACTTGGTAGAGTACCGCGCGCTCAGTGATTTTATTAAAAAAGAAATCTCATTTTGGTCTACTTAAAATTGAAATTTTGAGTCATATTGTGAATGACTGTGCCTTGGAACAACTTTCCCAGTTGATCTGGAATGGAGGGATTTTGTTTTTCTGTCGATTCAACTAAATTCTGCTCTTTTAGTTGTTATTAGCTGGGTCTATTACGTACGATGTACATGTAGCTAGAGGGACTGGTCTCGACAATAAGTTAGCTTACACATGTGTTACTGTCCTGCCATTGATAGTTTGGAATCATAAGGTGGACAGAATATGAAATTCTTTTAATTGAAATTCTCAAGAAGATGTATGATTAAATATTATTGTTTGGGAATATCAAATTCATTTCGTTTTGGAGTGCAGTAAATTCTCCTTTGGAATGTGATTTCTGTTGGAAATGTAGTCTAGATTGCAGTGCAATTTCGCGCCGTGGATCAGAAAGTACATTTTGAAGAAATTCAAGATGCAGAAAAGTAAGTACATTTATTGCCATTTTTATTATCAGCTATAGATGACATATTTATATGTACTGTCACTATAAATCCAAACAATTTCTCAAAAAAAAAAAAAAAAAAAAAAAAAACAGGCAAAATTGCAAAGCGGCTGGGGTGTGAGAGCCCATTTCATCAGCGGAAAATTAGGCTTCTTCGTTATCGTGGCTTCTTGGCTCCGAGGCACTTGCTTTTATACCAAAACCCGCCTTCTTTAGTTGTATTTGTTCGAATTTAGTGCTTGGACTGACTTGTAAAATTGGCGGTCTCTGAGAGAAACGGAATATCATTTGGTCATAAGATGCCTTTTTATGCTATTTTTTATAGACTCTAGAGAGCACGGTTCATAGTCTGAACCATCGGTTAAATAAGTGTTTAAATGATCAGAATTATATTTTCAATACTGCATGCCTCACGTTTGTTGTCATAAAGCCACCGCTTTACATTGTGAATATCACGTTCATTCACTTGCTTGGTTGAAAGATTCTTTTGTGACTCAATGAATTCATCCACATCGTCAGCTTTATCATCTGTACTCTCAAACAGCTTGTTTAGTTCATCCACAGTCAAATCTAATAAAGCAAAAGCTCTGGTGTCTGCTACATTTGCGTACATTGTTTGTTTACAATAAAAAGTAGTTCCTAACACGCGATACTATTTTTAGACACACGTGTCGCGCAGTATTAAGCCGTGCAGTATGGAGAAATACTGCACGATTCTGACAATGCAAAGTTAATGGAGAAAAAAATGAGTATATAAGAAATACATACAACTGCATACGTGTTTTGTTCTGAGTTGGCGGAAAGAACGAATTTGATATGGCGTAGGGATACGTCGAGGTCGTCATAAGCCATATCAAACGAGTTCGTTGCCGCGATTAAAAACAAAACACGAATGCTGTTTTGTATTTATGACATACCCCCAATTTTACGCTCTTTAAATATTTTTAGCTTTACTGTATGAAAATAATTCAAAGCTAATTGGGATTTATAAAAGTTCGATTCATTGCGTCTAAAATATCTACGCGCGGACGTCAAAGGAGACAACTAAGTAATTATAATCTGGGATTTGCGATACGGAAATACAGATTGAACAGCTGTATCGAACGCCAGATCAAACATGTAAGATTAAATGGGTATATAATAAAATGGAATTCTTGATAAAATCCAATATGACGGAAGGGCCGTAATAACCATCGTTCCCTTTGCCATATTGGCTTAACAAAGCTGGGATTGGGTACCTGTTAACGGGGCGACCCCAGTACTTCCCTTATGTATCAATGCAGCTGCTACTCTGATCGGTTGCGTGAAAAGCGTTTTTATTTCTGACGTCATAATATTTACCTATACATCAAACACCGAATTTAAAATAGATAGAGAAAAGCCAAGGAACAGACAGCATCATAACATCAGTGGTCGATATTAAATTTAATTTCAAAGGAAATATATTTAATCACTGTTTTGATAATCCAATAAAATGAACAAATCTTCACAGCAATAAAACAAATAAAAATGACAACAATCTGTTTTTTAATTAGAAGTTTATGCCTCTTTTACAAAAAGAGTACCCAAGGGGACTAAATCTTGCTGGAATAAATCTACACTGAATTCCTTATACAAACCAATATGGCAGGAGGGCCGTAATCTTTGTTGCCATTCGATTCTTAGGGTTGCAAAAGAAGACTTTTAAATATTTACAAATTTTATTGTCATAATGTGCTTTTGAATATTTTGCGGCAATATTATCAGATTTTCATCGTTTCTAATATTCACATAAACCCTCCTTGTTGTTTTGTTAATATCGATACGGACAGTGTGTATATATATATATATATATATATATATATATATATATATATATATATATATATATATATATATATATATATATATATGTATATATATATATGTATATATATATATATATATATATATATATATATATATATATATATATATATATATATATATATATATATATATATAAAACAGTGTATCAGTATTTGGACCTTTAATCTCAAGAACTGTCAGAGCACAGCAGATGAATCAGATTTAGAACTATTTAGAAAGCATAATTTTTGTCTTTTCAAAATATATCAAACACATTCGGATAAATTGCATCTTTTACTTTAATTCCATGAAATATATTCGAAAATCATTTTTTCGAGGAGATGGGGAATGGGTTTAACTTATCTAAATTATATCCTCTAGATGAATCGATGAATCGGTGATCGTTTGTCCTAACTGTCTAAAATGGTTTTACAGTGTTTCTGAGGCATCAAAATTACAAGGTTTAGAGATGATTTTATCCTAACCTTTGTGCCCAAGTGTTTCTCCCCTTAATGAATCATTACTTCATCGTTGTTATTTCAAACAAGGACGCCAAGGACGAAGATAAATGACGTGTAGGTGTGTAAATACCAACATACGCGTAATACACAGGGGATGGTGTAGGTGGAGGATAATGCCAGCGCCAATTTAAAACGAAATAGCTCGTAAACTATGCAATAGAATTTTACAGGAACAACGAAATAGCTCGTAAACTATGCAATAGAATTTTACAGGAACAACGAAATAGTTCGTAAACTATGCATTAAAATTTTACAGGAACAACGAAATAGCTCGTAAACTATGCAATAGAATTTTACAGGAACAACGAATTTGTGGTTTTCAAGTATGGATTATTAAAAGTAAGTTTAAACAGAAAGCTCCATATTTGACCTTTAGATTTTCGTGATTACAGTCAATTCAGCATGTTTCACGTATTTAATGCTGAATAATAATAATTTTTAGTACTCAATTATATCATATTTGACGAAAAATATCTTCACGAATATACTTTCGTTGCAAAATATTGTTTTCTTGTGATTGCTAAAATGTTATGATTTTTACAGTGTTTTTCTGGCATATATATTAATAAATCCTCTTGAATATTCACGAAAGGGAGAGACTTTTACCTCATAGTGATGCTTAACACTTGAACTGAACATTATGTCATTACATACATCACAAAACGATATAGCGTCTTTAATAATGGCGTTTTTACCTGAACTGGCATCGATAATTCTGTTATTACTGGAACTCACCTTTGGCATGTATTGATTATTTGTAAGCTCCTATCATTTACACAACTACTACTATATATGTTATAACTATGACTGTGTTTAAACTTGGCAGATATTATTGAAACGAGGTCAACACGCGTTTTTCGTCAGTCGACTCGCTCAGATGCGCTTTTCCACAGTGATGTCCTTTTGTGGTAATAATTAGATGTAATATACATGATACTTCTTTTCTGTGCAACCAGTTCCACATCTGTTGATGAATTGCCCTGAAACTTGGTAGACATGTGCATATCATTCTGTCACCACACCCTGGTCCGTTATGCCTTTGTTTTTTGTCAAATGCATATACTATCATTGATAATAACTGTCTGCACAACTTGTCTCACACCGTTTAATGAATTGTCCTGAAACTTGGCAGACATTATGGAGATAGAGTGAACACGCATCTGCATACCGTTATGTCATCACGTCCTACTGCTTTTTTACAGAGCTATGCAGCCCCTCCCCCCCCCCCTTCCTTTTTTTTCTTTCGGTGGTAATTAGTATGTACTTACACGTGAAACTTTTTGTATGGCCAACTAGTCCCAAGGCCAACTAGTCCTAAGGCCAACTAGTCTCAAGGCCAACTAGTCCCAAAGCTTTTGATAATTGCCTGGTAACTTAGCAGACATTATTGACGTCAGTTGAGCATGTTCTGACGTCACACTCCGATCCGTTTTTTTTTTTTTTTTTTTTTAGTTTTGTCCCTTTCTTTTTAATTCATTGTCAATGTTCGTTTGCATATTCATACATACATGCATATATTCTACAAGATTATATATGTATGCATGTATGTATCTATGTATAGGGTTTACTAAAACATCAGCACAATCCTAGCTAAACAGTGATGAACATAAGCTTTGTAGCAAAAATGGTAAAGGTAAAAATCTTGTCATAATCAACAATTGAAATGCAAAAATGCACCATGACCCATCAACAATTGAAATGCAAAAATGCACGATGAGACAAAAGATGCAAGGTAAAGATGTTGTCATAATCAACAATTGAAATGCAAAAATGCACCATGAGACATCAACAATTGAAATGCAAAAATGCACCATGGGACATCAACAATTGAAATGCAAAAAATGCACCATGGGACATCAACAATTGAAATGCAAAAATGCACCATGAGACATTAACAATTGAAATGCAAAAATGCACCATCAGACATCAACAATTGAAATGCAAAAATGCACCATGAGACATCAACAATTGAAATGCAAAAATGCACCATGAGACATCAACAATTGAAATGCAAAAATGCACCATGAGACAAAAGATGCAAGGTAAAGATGTTGCAAAATTACCACAAAAACAAACAAAAGAAAGATAAAGGCACAAAGGGGAAAAATACATGATCTAAATTGTTCTGCATAAACCACACTCTTTAAACTATTTAAAACCTTCTCAGTTAGAATATAATCACGGAACGCATCCCGCAGCACACAGGCTGCACACATTAGTCGCATCTCGCGACACACAGGAGGGCGTATCGGGTCTATTCCACATCTCCAAGCCAGCAGGAAGAAGAGAGGGGTACTAAGACACAATACCTAGGCAAAGAGGGGAACAACGCATCGGCAGAGCGGGATACATTGACACCATACATGGGCAGGCGGTGTACAAGAACACCATAAATTGGCCGAGTGTTATACAAGGATACCATCTATTTACAGGACAGGATACAAGAACACCATACATTGGTATGGAGGCGCACAAGGACACCAATCATTGACAGTTGGGATAAAAGGACACAATACACAAGCCGAGCCAGGTACAAGGACACATTACAACGGTAAGGCGGCGTACAAGGACACCATACATTGGCCTACCTGGCTACAAGGTCAACATATATTGACAGGATGGGGTACAAAGACGCCATACATGCAATGGCGGGTACAAGGACACCATACAATGGCCGAGTGGGGTGCAAGGACACCATTCATCGGCTGAACGGGATCCATAGACACCATACTATGGTGGGGCGAGAGTACAAGGACACCATACACTTGCCGATCAGAGCAAATCATACCTTCGACCAAACCATATGTAAGTGATGCATACTAACCAATCAGCCAATATATACCACAGATCCACACTCTCTAAATTTCCCTGATAATTTGCTTGTCAATCAACACTCGTTTATCCGTCAAATCCCTTCCATTTTTTCGGACACGTTGTTTCCTTGAAAGAAAAAATCTAACATGGCTACCTATTGATTTCTTGACGAAGCAAATGAACTCACTTTTCTCCTAATATGCTCTCGGAATATTATGATGCTAAATTGCTGCATCCAATATGTTCTAGCTCTTAACACTTCAGACTTGATTTTAACTGATTGTCACAGATGCTATTCATTGAAAGCATCCTGTCAATTCTACAATTATTTGGGCCTCAGTACGAGTCCCAATGCGACCACGCATATTTTCCTTTTGGAATTTAACGCCTACTGTAGAGCCATATATTGACATGTGATCTTGAAAGAATATTAAAATGAATCCTTTTATGTCTCCGTGGTTTATGAGATATGGAACTTCTATCGAAACCAGGGTTTTTTGTCGTTTGTGCAAGTCTAGAATGTCAATCGATGCTCGAGAACATAGAGCATCTAATTGGCGAAAGTCTATATTAGGTATTCATGTGCCAAAAATTAAAATCTTAATTAAGTCACGAACATTCTGTCCTAACTTGATTTTTCCATGGGACAAAATATACTACATTTTCAGGATGTACGCAGTTGTTGTCCATTCTGCATTTTCAAATAGTTCTATAAATAAATGGTCATCTATCAACATAATAAAAATGTCACTATCCCTTGTACTTACAACAAACCTTCCTTTTTATTGTACCAACATATTTAGGAACGGACAATCAGCAACTGCGTTGGTTTTGTATCGATTCAATATTTAATTATTTTGGCAGAAAATAACTGCCGTCATTGATATATCTGTTGGCATCATTGAATCGTTATCTCTGGAATATTTTTTTATGAATATAATTTCGTTACCAAACAGTTAACTATGGCCAACGAGGAAAAGTAATATTTTTCACCATCTAGTGACATTTGTGTTTCTTGATGTCAACATACGTAATGTAGAAACGCACGTTTTGATTGCACAAAATTGATTCACATCATATGTGCCTCAGAATTTTCAAATCTATCTTCGGGAAATTGTACTAGCAATGAATGAGCTGCAAAATATTGCGCCCTAACCATATCACTCTGCCCCTTCTTCTGCAAAACACATGGTCTAACGATGTGTGAATCCCCTCGATTGCAAATGAATAACTGTATATGCGCATCGAGTTAATGCAATTATGTTTCTCTTTGTTATAGGGTTGTTACACATGTATGCATATTGAATGTGCTTGAATGTCTGAATGAAATCTCTTCGTTCAGCCATCGTCATGGTTATGAGTCATACGGCACTCATAGTGGTTAGTATCATAATTGTATTTAGAAAGAGGCCCGTGGTATCACTTGTTTCTTTCCTCATAAGGCATACATTAGAATTAACAGTCTGCCATATAATTCGGAATTTCCAAAAGGTTTGATGCGTGTAATTTTGTACTAAGAGGTGTACTTTCTCCTGTAAAATGAAGACACTTGTTGTTTTACATATGTTTACATGGGATTGGATCAAACTTATGGAAGACGCATCTAGCTAGGTAAAGACTAACGCTTGTGAAGGTCTAGTTTATACATGTGATATTCAACTTTATCAGGGAGTCTTCCTGATTCAGATGCTATAATTTGGCCCAAAAAGTGAGAAAACTGGAATCTCCCCGGAGGTAATCAAGACTTTTCTTATTTATTGTGTATATTTATGGACACCTCCTTAAATGAAGGAAAACATTCATAATGCTGTTGAAAAGTTGCACATGTATAATAGTCGCACGTGTACTTTACTTTACACAGCCTACAATGTATTTGTAAGATAAGTTTCATCTACTCCATGCATCAGCTTCGTCAGAACACGGAGTTGAGGATGTAGTGTGGGTGTGGATTCTATGATCATCTTGTGAAGTTCAAACGTTTACTGGAAAACGAGTCACACAAACTTTGAGCTTCAGGTTTCGCATTCATGTTCAACGTCTTCCAAATTACGACAAACATTAGAATTTCGCCAAAAAAAAAAAATTGAATCATTATATAACAATGATTGACTCATAGTTTCAACTAATCATTTTCAAACAATCTGATCTTGATATCTGTATCTCCTAAAAGTGTTTTCTGATTCCGTATCACCACAGTCCTAAAAACTGGAACTAATTTAAGTAGTACAGAAGTGGGGAATATTTGAACTGCTATTTTGTCTTTGACAAATTTTTCAATTTTTTCAAGGTGGATTTGAGAAATTATACTAAATTGAAGCTTTGAAATATGCTGGAGCAGCTTCATTGCGCTCCGCTGTTAAATAAATATTAAATTAATCTGATAAATACTGATTACTACTGCCATATTTAAAGGAAACATTAGTTAAAAAAAACAAAAAAACAATAGCAGTAACTTAAAACCATCCACCTCTCTACTAATATGTTCTCATTCTCAATATCATGAGTACCCTAGGGATGTTCCAGTATCCCCCCATGAGAGCAAATGTTCTGAAACATTCACAATTAGAAAAAAGACCCTTCCCCTTTCCACCTCTTGCGCTGATGCTCTCTCGGTGTATACTACTATATAACAAATATGGTCTATACTAGATTCTAGAAAAAATAGAAAAGTGTTAAAAGTTAGAGTGAAAATTAGATGAGGAAAGAGCCAAATGTCCATATTATAAATATAATGGAGTACTTTTACATGACACATATAAAAACTACACACTATTGACATTAATAGGAGCGAAATAATAAGTAAAAAAAAACCGAAAGAAGTAACAACTTTTATAATAGCAGAGGCACGTGTAATTGAACAAAAGGTAAAAGCACTCTCAGAATTTTGTAAATAATATATCAGTATCTCTAACTGAATTAGAAGAAACTGCAGATGGAACAAAATAAAATGCAATACCAGAATTTGTCAATAATTTAGCAGTATCTGACCAACAAAACGTACGTAACCCGTTGTTACTTGAAACAATTCTTGATACAAAGCATGCAGTCGTATTAAATGATGACGCAGCCGTTGGAAACTCTTCACACCGTGTGGCTAATTTGCCTAACGAAAGTTAACATCATTTTCAGACATGAACTAAGTATTTTGGAAGTAAGGATACATTTTCTTGTACGTATTGCTTGGTTTACTGTAAGATCCTTTGATGTATTTTGTTTGTTAACGCATTAACATTTTCTGGTGGTTTGAGAGTTGCGGCTGCTTTCTGAACAATGTTTTTGAATCGAATGGAATAAGGTAGTTCAACATTCGTTGTTTCTTATCTTCTGATTTGTTCTCAAGTTTGTCTATTGCTTGTTTCAAAGCGTCACCTAATAGTCCACAGCTATGTTTGTAGAATGAAGCTTTATATGCCATCGTTGAGTAAGTTTGTAACTTTGTACCGTGATTAGACGAAATGTATTCCTTTGATTCCAATCTATCTGTTTCCTTGAGGATGTTTAATACATTATTGTCACTTGCAATTTAATTAACTCAGACATATTATTTATCACAGAATATTTATTCGACTTTCAATTTCATCAATTATTTTATTTTCATTCTCTTTGTTATTTAAATTGTACATGTATTTTAGTGGAACTCCTCCTGTAATGTAAGATGGTTGCTCAGCTACAGTTTCTTCATTTGTCCTTCTTCTTGTTTTACGTGTTGTAGACTATTGTTCAGATGCTTCAATATGTTGTAATCTTTCAGAAACTTTACTTAAAACTCATTCAGTAACATCACTTATACTAGCAGCTCTTTCAGGAACTGCAGGATTTGTTTTTCCTTCTTCTTGATGTGCTTAATTGTTTTAATACCGATATGAAAACTGTATACCATACTCTTTCATGATCTTGTAGCGCGTTTCTTGATTCACCTGCGTTTTACATGTTCTTCATATGTTTGTGTCCTTCTCAAGTTCTGAAACTATCTTTAGAACTAATGTGTGTTTGAAATCTTTAGTGATGTCATACGCATTTTTTATTAGACAGATACTAGTCTGATACATATATTTTACAACAGGTGCATCAAGTGTGCGTGCCATTTATGTTTAAGTTGTTTTTTTTTTTTAAAATCAGTTCTTTTTAAATAGGTTAATATTAAGAGGAACGTTGTGTACTGCTATGTATCTGAATAACCTCTTGGTAACGTATTTACACTGTCAAGAAAATATCTTTTGTCAATTGCACATTGTAGATCCACTTTGTTCATTTTCATCTTATACATCTCACGAATATATGATGTAAGTAATATAATTTGTAGATATTTGTCTTCGTGATTGAGTAAGCACTCCTTGTACATATCAAATCTCACATTTTGTTTCATCACGCATTTCGTTGTTTCTTTACAGAGTTGTTTTTCTTCGTGCTCAGATTTGAATGAATAGAGTTTTGACCTTAAACCAACAAACTTTCTTATTGGTGTACCGTTTAATATTTCATCTTTGAATAAACCAACGACTAGTTTATTAAGTTGAGGGATGTTTATTTTGTCTTTGAAATAGTCACTTGTATCATACAAATGTACATTTTTCTTCATGTCATCATATTTTGTTTTTTTTCCTGAGCACTAATACATAAAGAATCAGTATCGGTTAGAAGTCATTTCATTCTGTCATCGTTTTTGTTCTTGAGACTGTTGTACATTAGCCACATTGGCAGTACTGGTATTATAAATCCAGCATAGATCGATTTGTTCAGTTTGATCTTTTTGATTGTCACGCTCACACGTACCAAATCCTCATCGATTATCTTTCTGGCTGGTGATTATGAAAACTTTTTGTTCCCTACCTAAAAAGTTAGTAATGCCAAGACGATGTCTACATTGCCCTCATGCATCTATCTATTTGTGAGATTTAACCATGGATATGACAAGCAAGCAACCTAACTAATTAGAAGAATTCAATTTAATAAGAGCTGCAAAGACGTTAAGAGAAATTACAAAAGAAGTACGCACAACAAGGGAAACAACAAGAAAAAACAGAGCAGTTGGAGATTTAAAAAAAAAAAAACAACAATATTGTTGGGGAAAGTAAAGCCATTGTTGATAAGAAAATTTTAACTTAGGAAGCCTACAATTTTATTTCGAATGAGTTTACAATTTTTAATGCAAAGTTAGGAGCTTGGTACCACAAGATTGATGAAATATTAATTAAGCTTGAATCATTTAGTTGCTTTAGGTGAGGTTCTAGATACCGAATAAAAAGAGGATGTAAGAGAGTTGGAAAATTGTTAGTTGGCTGTGGAAGAAAAGAAAAGAATTGAGGAAGGTTTAAAACCCATGTCATGGTCAACTTACATTGGCATGACTTTACATTCTACCTTGTCATTGAATCCGCAGAGCCAACGCTAAAGACAGTCTATTAAAATAGAATAACCAAAAGCAGAACCAGTTAAACCAAAAGTAACAGTTTCACTTGTTCAATACTAATGCAGCTGTATGCTTGAAATGCTATGGAATTTTTTCTGTGATAATATGAGCGAAATGTAAAGTATCTTAAATACCACATAACATGATGCGCTAGATACTGTTTTCATCATGTCATACAGTGTGTTACTATAGAAAATTCTAGAAATCAAAATGTGACCACCATGCAAACTCACTTTCAAAGAGATGATCGAACTAATTAAGTTTTGCTATGTCGGCTAAAGACTACCTTATCAGTAGTGGTTTGCTGCCTGACCAGATTTTTCAATAGTAATTAGTATGCGTATCGTGTACGGGAATATGCATAGCGCAGTTGTTGTTGTTGCTTTTTTCTTCAAATCGCAAAGTTTGTAAATGAAGCGTAGGGTTGCGAGGTAGCTCCGAAACAACAACTATTGTACCATTAGTGCAAAGAGCACGTCACTAGGCCACTCGTGATATTGGGAATGCGAGCACAGTAGCATGAAAAGTATAGAATAGGGGCTATCAGCATAGTGGAGGTTGTTTTTTTTTATACCATTCGCGAATTTGGAGAACATCAATAGAGCACTCATGGTTTTGGGAATGAGACCATAGTGGTATAGAAGTGATGGGTTTCTAAGTTAACCGCTATTTTTCGTTTAAATCTGGCAGTTGTAAAGATTATTTATATTTTTTTAGGAGCGAAGTGAAACAAAGCTAGTTCCAATATCTTTCAAAGTTTGGATTTAGTCTATTTTCTCTGAGCCACTTTGAAAATTGGAATCATTAGTATAAAAAAAACAAATAATGAAAAAACACTATCAGGTGGCCTATAACACTTTGCATCTAAACTAGTAACTTATGACGTTACATGAATGATCCCACTCACACCTCTATTCTCTAGACGCGTATAAATTAATTATGGGATTGGAAACAAGAGTATTGTTTTTCTTCAAATAATTATGTTGACACTTCTCATTCAAATGTCACAAAGGTTGACAATTAGTGCCTTCCTGTATGTCGTAAGAGGCGACTAATGGAAGCAGGAACTGCGGTGGCTCAGTAGTTAGCGTTCTGGACCGAAAGGGTGCAGGTTCTGATCCTAGCATCGGATTAGTCCAGGTCCGCCACTGTGGTGTATCCTTGTCAAGGCACTTTACTCCACTTGTCTTGGCACTAAAAAAACCTCCTTGTGTTGCTGTGCCGTAAAACATCAAACACCGTATTTGGTTTTGGACTATGCGTCATTATATCAGCTCATCTGCGGATATATAGCAATTGATTATGTCCCGTGTCTGTCCGTCTGTGATTTGCTTTCTTTATTTAATTCGTGGGTCCATCCGTTCGTGTATTTTTCTCGTTCGATATTTGACAAGGATGAATGGTATATCTCTTTATCAACCTTCACGCCTTTCTGACATTCAATTTCACCTGTAACATTTACCGGCGTTTGCGATATTTACAAGGTCCTCGGCGTAGATAGTTAAAACTGAAAGCGCGGTACTGCCATTAAATATCACAGCTTTCAGGAATGACGTTTACCGGTGTTCGTGACATTTACCGGCTGTAATGTCGCCAGTAAAAGTCACATTGTGACATTCACCGGCGACTTTACATACGGTGAAACTGTTAAATGTCACTTGTGACACGTACTAGCGTTTGTGATATTTACAGGCTCAATAGGCCTTCTTTAATTTCCACGTTGTCTGCATCCAGTTTGAATAGGTAAATCGCCAGTGAAAACTCTTCGCTGTGCAAAACAGAGGAATTGCAACATCACTAATCACATGTATCCACACATGGGAGGATTCGATTTATTGACACTAACATCGAGTACATCCAACATAGCCGCACTCGAAAGAAATTTTTTTTTTTTTTATCGATGCAGGAGTAGGACAACATACCCGTATACGTTATAATGTACAAATGTTTCTATTTTAAAGGTATGTAACAAACGAATTATCAGCACAGTACTCTGATAAGGAAAGCTGTGTCATCTTGACTGGGTATGTGATATCAGCTCGGCTTACATCATATACACATCAACGTACTTTACGAATATTGCGTTTTTATTTTACCCTTGCCTTAACAGAGATATGCATGTCTTTTTATCAAATTATAGGTACTGATTAATGTACTCTTTCTCTCGTTCCAGGCTTCCAAACCAGTATGTGGAGCGCCTGCTACTGGAACACCAATGATAAAGGCTGCCTCACTAAACGTCCTTGTATGACACCGTTCTCCACCTACTTCTACTCCAATTAAGGACAAGATCATTAACATATTTATCAAAGTTGGAATTAACATCCAGAACGACAAACCCCCCCCCCCCAATTTAAAATATATTAGAGTATATATACGTTGTGAAGAATGAAACACGCCGCATTATGTCACACTTCGAGATATGAAACTGAAATTAATTTAAAATTTTATATTGCGATGATGTTGTCTAAGTATAAAGCGTAAAAAATGTCGAAAATAGGACAAAGTATTGCAACTCACAAAGAAAGTTTACTTGGTATGCTAACAAACATGTCAAAGTTTGTGAAGATGAAAGAATACGAATATAGAAAATTGAAATTTATTATTGCAATGGTAAAGATGAATTTATTAACAGTTCTCTCTAGAACAGATTCTTGCACAAAACAAATTATATTTCAAAATGGAGGCAATATGTGCCTTAAATTTGAAGCGAGCAAAAGACAAAAATAAAAAGAATCAATATCAAACAGAGAGCAAGTCAAAATTAAGCTTCTGTATGAATCTGGTACAAGAAGCTTGATCCGCTATAATGATGGCGTTGGGCGTTGTCCATGATACAAGTAAACTGGCGAAAACTCAGCTGTCAAGTTGCGTTTAGCCTCCCTCACAAGTTTTTCGCAAATCTATGATTTTTATGAATTCGCCCGTGCAGGGGTTGTTCTATTTAAGACAGGAAAAATAAAAAAGAAACTAACAGGTTATTAAAATTAAATAAGAAGCGTCGATGACAACCATTTATTGCATATTGTATTTGACGATGTAGGTGCAGCTGAAGGACACGACAAGACGCATAATTTCATAATCAGATTATCGCTTTCGTAGGTCTATAGTAATTAAAGCCCACCAGTGTACCGAAGGGTATAATTGTTTTTTTTTTATGAAATAAAAGTTCACTTTTTTTTCGCCATATATACTGCTAAGTACAGAAAATATCTATGAAGACACCCATCACCAACGGACAAGACAACAGTCAGGGACGCCATTAGCAAATAGGAGAACTACAGACGTACACTTGTATATTTATATATATAGTCTTTGTAGCGCAACCATTTACCAACAGTGTCGATGAACGTTTCATGCATGAAAGTCAATCTATAGGTTGTACGGTTGTACGTTTATGCGCGTGTTAGTGTGCGTATGCGCAATGTGTAACTCTGCATTAAAAAAAAAACGTTTTGTGTGTGTATGTACAATGTGTGTATCTGCATAAATGTGTGTGTGTGTGTGTGTGTGTGTGTGTGTGTGTGTGTGTGTACAATGTGTGAATCTGCATAAATATGTGTGTGTGTTCTGCTAGGACGATTTGGACACAGAATTTTTACTTACATGAACTGTACTCCAAACCAACATTACAACTATTTATTTTTTTAAACAAGGCTTGCACATCAAAAGACTTTTCAAGACAGAACTGGAGTTTGAGATTTTATTTCAACCATCACAAGAATATCACAGTGGAAAAGTTACTATTGATTTGCAGAGTTTCGAAACTCAATCTGAAGTTTATGATCCCCGCGCCAGAAATTATTTACAGCTTGCCGCTTTGGCTTTGGCACTGAAAGATTAAAAACATTATGCTATATTCATATTACTTACGTCGATAATTTGCATACGTTAATTAAGGAAAAAAATGTTATAAAAGTATTTGACGTAGTTTGGTTCCGAAATTATGTTCTTTTTTCTAGAATTAAATGTGCATTATGGATCTTTCACTGGGCAGTACGCATTCAAAATTATTTGTGTAATCCATTAGACTGATTAATGTTTATGGATCGTAAAATATGAAGATTCTTTTGTGTTATAAACATATAAAAATATGACAACTGCGAAAGATACTAGCAGGGAAATATTTGTTTTTATCCGTAATATAAGGATCGGATAGAGTTTGCTTCATTAAAAGTCAGTTTTTATGTAGCGCATAATAAAACGAGCAACGTAGCCATGATGATCGAATCAAGGTATTGCTCGATTCAAACTGAGTGCTTTGCCCGCATAATTATTCAAATCTCCTATATACATGTTTTGCAATACAAGCTGTACGTAAGACTTGACCTCAAACTTAAAGAAATGCTGAAACAGCCTCCGTGGATGCTGAGGGGTGGGGGAAAAATCAATGGGAAAATAGCTGATGCAGCATGTGTCGAAACGTGTTGTAAAACAATATCACTGACACAAATTTGCTCAGATTTTATCAGAACAATGCAGTGGAAAATTAATCCTTCTGGTAATTCATTGATGTGAATCCGACATTTCGTACGTATAACGGAACGTTAGAAAATCAGTAGGCTATGAAAAACTAGTGTTATGTTTTAATTTGAAATGAAACTGATGTCCGGTTAATTCAATTTTACAAGGGTTTATTGATATAGTTTTTTAAACTTAGATTATTTTATAAATGTAAAGGACACTAAATTATTTCACTGCTGGATGTGTGAACTGTGTATTCCTTAAATTTCATTGAATTGGCACAAACAAGTCAAATAATGGGAAATCTGAGGCTTTTACATCGTTTGAAAACAATAATTTTCCAGCTCAAGCTGCGCGCTTTTTCTTTCCGTCTTTCTTTTTTTTTTTCTTTCCCATCTACGAGGATAACCTCTAGTTTTGATCAGCTGCATGAAAAGCAATTCAGCTGTAAAGGAATAAAATGCTTCAGACATAACATCAGGAAAAGGGTTTCATTTGTAGAATATACCGAAGATGTGGTATTTAAAAATAAAGTCAATAAGCCTGTTGAAATGTGTGAAATGTCAATTACAAGGTAAACTACAGGGCTTGAAAAGATGTCATTGCTATTAAAAGTGGAATTCGTGTAAAAGTATGCTCTTATCAGTTGACCGTCGTGTAGACACGTGTAAAATTATGCTCCTATCAGTTGACAGTCGTGTAGACACGTGTAAAATTATGCTCTTATTAGTTGTCCCTCGTGTAGACAAACTAGTTCACTTGAATTATTGTAATGTAAGCTGCATATATATATATATATATATATATATATATATATATATATATAACATGATACATTTTGCAGAAACTTTCTAATATATATAAATGACACACATGTCAAGTAAAGCGCTAAATTTGGACATAAATTGCGTCGTCCATGACGGTGCACATGCTTGTTGCACATACATACCAATATGAATGTTGTTTTTTTTTTTCTAATCAGCTTCTTAATATTGTAACTGTTACAGTCTTGTTGTCATCCACATGCTTTCTAGTTCTAGGAGTTTGAATTACACACACACACACACACACACACACACACACACACACACACACACACACACACATATATATATATATATATATATATATATATATATATATATATATATATATATATATATATAACTTAAAGGTACTAGTCTAATTTCATATAAGACCGCTAGAGGTGTGACAATATAAATACGAGGGTAGATCCAAAATTCTTGGACAGTGGGTATAAATATAAAACAAATAAAGCCGCTTAAATCAAACTTCGCCATATATACTATCAAGTGAAATTTGAGGCTTACTTTTAAAATAGAAGTTTTTAAAAGGCTACAGATAATTATCCAGCGCATCTTAAAATAAACGTTTCCTTTTTATATCGGTTGTTTTGTAAATATAATTTAGATGAAAAATATTACTACGAAATTGTAGTATTGTAACACAGGATGAAGCATTTGAATTTTGATTTCATTTTGTCTAAACAAACCTTAATTTGATAAAACAGATACTGTTTATAAGAAAACGGTAAGATAGACATATGAAATGGAAGTTATACGAAAATCTGACTTCACAAGGATCAAGATGCAGCTGAAATCGTTCAACAAAAGCATAATCTCTTGAAAATTGTCGATTAAGAGGAAAGAGATACTTAGAAAGTTTCTGCAAAATGTATCATATTATATTACTTTGTAGTACAAGTCGCAAAGTGATGCCGTGAAGGACGATGATCACTTGATAATAATGATAGTGTGGAAGGTCCAGAAAAACTACTGAGAAGAACCAGTAGCGTACTAAGGAGGGGGGCGGGGCGGACTGGGCGGTTGCCCCGGGCACCAGAGTTCTTGGGGCGCCAAAACAGCTGATAAAAATTCGGGACTCGTATTCTGACCCTTTGGACCATCACCGGGCGCCATTTACCCTTAGTACGCCATTGAGAAGAACAACATTACGGTTGTTGACATCAGGGTCTCATGGATTATTACTAAACTTGAAACTTTGTAAAATATGGATCTTGGATATGAAGCATTAAAAAGAATACTGATAGAATAAATAAAAATGACCAGAACTGGACGAGTGATCTGAGAACCGCTTAACAGTTTCATTGCACGACTTCATACTGCGCGACTCATGATATTCACAACTGTTGCTGAGTTTGCTCATTAAACCGCAAAGAAATGTATCTAGTTCATAAACCGGGTGAAAATTTATTTTAAATGAAAGTTTGCACATTAGTTCAAAAATGGTTTAATAAAAGATGAAGTTTCAGTTATGTAGTTTACTTAAATTTAATTATATATTTCCACGAGCTTTTGAATAAACCCTTGTAGATGCATACATTTTTTCTGATTCTTCCAGATTGGCAGAATGCTGTCATTGGAATGATGGTTTTCGCGGTGACATTTGGCACCACTGCCGCGGTGCTTGCCTTTTGTGGGGTGTGTACATCTCCTCTTCCGAAGAAAATATACTACTTCCATTCTGCAGGGGAAATATTCCTTGTATGCGGTAAGTGGCCAGATTTGGCTTAATGTAGGTTACACAAGTTAAAATGTCGCACATGTCATTTGTGGTTTGATTCCTTGTCTCAGCAGCATTATGCTGCCCTCTGTTCTCGGTATAGCTTATTGTATGTTACAATTGCCATTAATTACTTTGTATCCTATTCATATAGATTTTTTTTTATTCGAGTCCAAAGCGACTGAAGAATGTACACAATTGTTAACGAGGGTCATATCATTGTGTTGACATTTTTAGAGTGACGTTCTTTTCTCACATTGTTGTATGTTTTACCAATGTGCTTGAAAGTCGACGTCACAACATTGCATTATTCATTGGACGTATCTAAATAAATCGAGAAGGATATGATTTCCGTAACATAATTTGAAATCAACTCTTCGTGAATGGCTTTGGTCCCTTTGGTCCCTCAGATCAAGGAACAAAGATAAAGGTAATTTAGTGTGATATATATATATATATATATATATATATATATATATATATATATATATATATATATATATCTATATATATATATATATATATATCAACAATTTGCATAAATTGCAACAAATGCTTCTTATATTCATGACCTATGGTACAGACATTTTGGAGCAAATCACATGATTCCATTGAAAATTGGTATTTGGAATGCAATGATTTGCATTATAGAAACACTCCAAAAAGAAACATTGACAAACTTACCGGAAGAATGGTATATTTGAGAAAATCTTTATGTCAGTTGTTTCAAATAATCCCTTATTTTAATAATAGATCTACTTATTTTTCTTTACCTCATTTATAGAACATAGCAACCTTTACACGCAAACCATGATGTCAGTCCCTGAATAATTGAGGGTTGGCTGATTTAATTGTTCGCTTGATAATTGGCGCATATCACACCATAAGAATATATATGGTAAATTTTCTTTTCAAAGGATATTTGAAAAGATGACCAACACAAAGTGTATAATTCAAATATGACCGTCTATGAAAAGATATTTTCAAATAATCCTTTCAACTCAAGATTTTGGACAATTAAAGCATCAATTTTGAAACGATCGTCCACCTTTTTTTGTTTTTGTTTAGATACATCAAATAATTTAATGCAATCAAATCGCTACGGTAGGGAAAGGTAAACTCTATTAAACACAAAGAGGCCTCTATTTTTAATAAAAACAATTACCTCGTGTGGAGCATCTTGTTGCGTGCGAGGTGAAGCGATAGCATTTCTCGCAAACTGAATCAATTTTAATCACCTACAACCCCAGTCAGTCCGACACGCAACAGGTTCATGCATAATAGACTTTCAAGTTTCCATGACAACCAGCCATTTTGTATTAAATGCCATACATATTGATCCGGCTGATAAAAGGAATTTTTACGACTTAATTGGAATCTGCAATTAATTTATCATAGATACTGCAACATATCAGAAAGATTAAATATCATAGGTCTCATGCCCCAGGAAGTTTGATGACTGTTCCTATTTATTTGTTGTTGTTTTTTTTCTCTGTTCGAATATGTCGACTGCGGTAGTCTGCAATTGTGTGGTAGGATACTGATTAAGAGGGAAAACTCACACATTCCTGCCAATAGCAACGGGGAATATACACCACCACAACCATCAAGAACAGCTTAAACGGTGACAATAAGATTCTAAAGAATTTAATCCAAGCGTTGATTTTACCAACAGAATACGAGTTTAAACTTAAGTCTGAAATAAGCAATCTGATTGGATAAAATTAAGTCTTACCCAAGTCTGACCAATTCAAAATCTTAAGACTAGACTTACACTTTATGTCAATTTAGGAAAAATAGGAGCAAAGCTTGTAAATCATAAAACTTTTGATTCTGAGTTTAAACTTGAGACTTTGTGTATACTAATCACAAAGGACATGAGAGTTGAAAAGTCATTTTTTATTGCCTGAGTGGAAGCTCAATCTAAAAGTCACATTGACAGTTTAATGAGCTCTATGCAAGGTATACAGCTATTGCTTCCAGGCATTTCGGTTCTCCTAAAAAAAAAACGTGAATAGTTACGAGCCAACATTCATGAAGTATATCAGAAAGATTTCCATCTATTTGGTTCTACATCAAGCTGTCATTATTCGTATCCTAACATTGTGTATTCATTTGGCAACATGCCAGTAGTACAAGTAGTGGTGAACCTATGAACTCGAACGTGACATTTTCTGAAAGTGTGTATAAAAATATTCTTTCGTGTGGTTAGACTTACCTAATCTGGGTTTAAAATGCAAAAACATCCTCAAATACTGTCATGTTTCCTGTTCATTGTTTGTGACTTCCTCTTGCGAGAAAGAGATTCTATATATGTGATTCTCTTCTGTCTCTTTTCAGCCTTATGTTCCTGTATTGCCTTAGTTATATATCCAATCGCTATTGAAGTTGATCCGACCATAAAGAACCACACTTATGGAACTGGTTATGGTTTAGGATGGGGTGGCACAGTATTCTTCTTCGCCGCATCTTTTTGTATGAGTCTTGACGATCTTGTCAGAGAGTCTTCAAATGCCAAGTGTTGCAGGTATTGCTGGAAATCAAGCGGTAATGAAAGGACGGAACTCCAACAAGTATGACGTATATATTAATTAAGAAGATATTAGGGATCGTGTAATGATGGAATAAAGCGAGGACAGCAGGGATATTTTTGTCTGCAATACATTTTCAAAATGGGTATAATTGCGCATATGAAATTTGCACGTGACTTTGTCAGTGGTGGGGACAATAGCAAGATGTGTGCATGTACGAACATTGTCTTCACAATGTGATCTAATCATACGCTGAATTATACATTCCATACAGTCCTTATGAAATATTAGTCAGATGCAGAACGTAGTATACAATCAGCAGCACGTCTAAAATGAGGAAACCATCATAGCTCATCAGTTAGTCGGGTGGTTTTGGAGACCTGTGTCCGTCTTTTTTTGTGTTTTGGATGGAAAGTAGAGATATACAATTAATGTATATGAAATATTTAAAATAATAATTCCACTTTTTCCCTTGTGTCAGGAACCGAACATAAGCTTCAAGAAAGGACGCTAAAGCGAAGAGAGACCGTATGCATGCCATTGTTGAGCAAACAAGATTTGTTCATCTTGTAATTTCTTGTTTCCGGTGGGTCTCTAAATGTATAATCCACACAGCTTGGCTCCGTTTTGGTATGATTTTGTATCTAAGCATTCTCTTTTGAGAATGTTTTATTATTGTTATTGCCACTTTCCAAATGCTCAAGATATCACAATAATTATGTTTCATTTATTCAAGCATTTCTTACAGACCTAATCAGTTATTATTATAACACAGCTATTTTCATTCAACGTGCACTTTACGAAGTTACACTGAATACCGTATCGCTAATACGGAGTTACACTGAATACCGTATCGCTAACTTATCGCATGCTATCACCAACAACATCAACAACAAAAGTTCAGTAGCCATTTATCATTGAGAAAGAAAACTACCAGAGCAGAGATCACCTGGAAATATTTGGACTCCATTTTACGGTATATTGACTGATTTTACAGTATATTGACTTCATTTTATGGTAGTTTGATTTCATTTTACGATATATATTATAAAGGTGTACTCTGTATAGAATGATAATGCTTTTGTTTAACTGAAATTTCAATACATAATCAAAACTTCTTATCAATTCAAAACTGTATTGAATATTTATATTGTGTACAATTTGTTCTGATTAATTTATAATCATGTTGCAAGAGTAGTAATTTCGTACTTTGCATTCGAGTAATTTTTGGAATGCATAGATCTCTGTTTCAAAATCGAAATATGTAATGTACCCTTTGTTTCATACTGTCATCTCCGATCAAAATATGTAATGTACCCTTTTTTCATACTGTCATCTCCGATCGAAATATGTAATGTACCCTTTGTTTCATACTGTCATAACAGATCGAAATATGTAATGTACCCTTTTTTCATACTGTCATATCAGATCGAAATATGTAATGTACCCTTTGTTTCATACTGTCATCTCCGATCAAAATATGTAATGTACCCTTTGTTTCATACTGTCATCTCAGATATGTAATGCACCGTTTGTTTCATACTGTCATCTCAGATTTGTAATATCTTATCACATACAACCAAACGTGATGCCTGACAGTGATTGAACTCAACATACTTGGTTTGATAGAAAGGCGGTTGTCAATGTATTTATTGCGAAAATTTCTCTTTATTTGAATTATTTCCTTACACGTACCTATCAATGTGCAGTGGAAGTGTGGGCTTAGTTTGAAGCAGAGTGTATATATATATATATATATATATATATATATATATATATAGATATATATATATATATATATATATATATATATATATATATAGATATATATATATATATATATATATATATATATACTACTGCAGTATATTCTTCCAAGATCAACCATTTCAGCATACTGTCTTGCCTCATGTTTCGCATGTTTCTGTGTAAGACACGTTTCATGTCCTGCATTACTCAAATATTCACTCAGGTTTCACTTACCCCATTCCATCAGGATTCGTCAAACGACGATAATTAAAAGCGTGAAACAAAGGATCGCTGCCCTTTATTAACAATCTAAGTTAAACAAGGCACTTTACTCTAAATTATTGACCCAACAAATGAGAATCGGACTCAGTTTGATACTCATATTAGCCTTGTCAGTCAAGAACGACTGTTGAGACATAAGCCTATTTCAAAATTTGAAGACGTTTAGATTATAATTGTGTGTGTGTGTGTGTGTGTGTGTGTGTGTGTGTGACTGGATACTTTTACGTAACTCATGATTGTGAAGATCAGGCTTGCAAATCATGCAACCTCGGAGGGTGAGTTTGAGCTTGAGATTTTGTGTCAGCCAATCAAAATGAACTTCACTTTTGAAATGCCACATTTTATTGTATGGCAGTAGTACTTGCAATGACAGAAACTGTGCATCTGTTTCATGGAAGTTAAGGATTTTGAAGGAATAATTTCTAGATAATAGCTGTACCATTTTGAGATGGTCAAAAAAAAGGGCAAAACCATTTTATTGCGATTATTTTTAACAGTCTACCTTTAAATTTTGAAGAGGAAAAGTTGCAGATATTCTACGTCTTGTCCGCGGCCAGCTACAGCCGACACAAAGACAGGACGAAGGAATATTTTTTTTCGTCAGTTTGTTAATTGCATCTCAAATAGAATATCAATTGAAATCGTAAAAGTTTGTCACGTAAATAAAAAAAATTTTTATAAAATGGAGAATGTATTAATTTTAAAATTCTGTATAATATTTCGTTTTTAACTTGTTAAAAGTTGTAAAAAATTTCTGCTATTAACAATCTTGGTATCCTTTCAAAATCTTTATAATTCACCTAAGGCGATTGAAGTTTGTTCACTAATGATTTGTATCTCTAGTGATTAATGAAGTATTCAGTAAAAAAAAAATCTGTAATTTTGTATCCATTTATTTTTTATTATAAAGTGATATGTCTATCGTATTATATAATCACTAGATGCTTCCTTACTAGAATATATATGTCGGAACAATTTTTCTAATTTTACATGTTAGAAAGTATTGAGCGTGCAGTAAAACATACTAGTATCGACTCTTAAAATTACTTCGTTATATCAATAATTGGATAGTTTCTAATTATAAAGCATAACTTGAGCTTCATCGGGTATATTAATTATTTTGTTCCGACCATACAATCGTTTTACCCTTGTTCGTACTAATCGTACTTTAATGTAATATTCGGATGAATACAAGTAATTAATATGTTACTCTTTTAAGGAGACCTTTATGGCACGGATCTGTAGGATACTCTGTCCTTGATAATCAGTGTATTCCTCTATTATAGAGACGTTTATGGGACGGATCTGTAGGATACTCTGTCCTTGATAATCAATATATTCCTCTGTTAAAGTGTCTTTTACGGCACGGATCTGTAGGATACTCTGTCCTTGATAATCAATATATTCCTCTGTTAAAGTGTCTTTTACGGCACGGATCTGTAGGATACTCTGTCCTTGATAATCAAAATATTCCTCTGTTAAAGTGTCTTTTACGGCACGGATCTGTAGGATACTCTGTCCTTGATAATCAATATATTCCTCTGTTAAAGTGTCTTTTACGGCACGGATCTGTAGGATACTCTGTCCTTGATAATCAATATATTCCTCTATTAAAGAATCTTTAATGGCACGGATCTGTATGATACTCCTTCCTTGATAATCAATATATTCCTCTGTTAAAGTGTCTTTTACGGCACGGATCTGTAGGATACTCTGTCCTTGATAATCAATATATTCCTCTGTTAAAGTGTCTTTTACGGCACGGATCTGTAGGATACTCTGTCCTTGATAATCAATATATTCCTCTATTAAAGAATCTTTAATGGCACGGATCTGTATGATACTCCTTCCTTGATAATCAGTATATTCCTCTGTTATAGTGTCTTTTACGGCACGGATCTGTAGGATACTCTGTCCTTGATAATCAATATATTCCTCTGTTAAAAAATCTTGTATGGCACGGATCTGTAAGAAAATCAAGATGTAATTTGCACAGTAAAAAGATCTTTGAATATAATATTTAAGTGTTTTCATCCTAGGTCATTTAAAACTACTTCCTATCGACACAGTCCATTTCCTATCAAGAAGTTTATAAATGTTTCAGACCGATATAATGGTGTGGGTCCTTTCCTTAATAATGTTGTCTTTATAATGGATATATAATTATTACGTTAGAGGATTTTTGTCATCATAGGTTTTTACCTATATTTTTCCATAATTAGAAATAAAGGACTATTACTTAGTGCATACATTTGCAAACAGTTCCTGCCCTGTACAACATACACTATATATGGTCAGGAATACGAGTGTTGCACCAGGAAAAATGGTTCAGTGTAATATAAGTATTTTTCCTCACCCGTTTTCTATATACACCCCCACCACCCCCACCACCCAAAAGGAACATTTTCTTATTTTATTTAGAGTAAGTGAATTGTTGTATGTGAATTGTTGTCTATTTACATAACCTAATTTTCATTCATTATTCACCGTGAGAAATGTAGGTAACATTTAAGTTTGTAAAAATAAATTGCTTCGAAGAGCAACGTCACTAGGAATTTGCATCTGTTGTGACCTTTGTTACGAAAGATTCGGTAAACAAACGAAACAGCTTGTTGTTTGTAAACATTATTACAAGAGAACTTGAATATTGGTTCGCCGTAGGGGCACAGTTTTCCGAACCAAAATGATAGATATCCCCACCCAACCGAGTCTTCAATCCGTAAGTTACATATCAAACCCGATTTCCTTGCTTTACGAATTTCAAGACGCTATAGGTTGTACATGGTTAATAAATATTTTTCATTTAGAAAAAAGTGTTTTTCAATTTATTTTTTTGGGGGGGTGGGGGGTGGGGAGAGGCTGATCAATCTGTGTGCAAGAACATTTATAATAAATAAGTTTCAAAAAAGATAATCCACATATCATGGAGTAATGGCAAAAACGTGATTGTACGGTACATAAGAGTAAAAATACATTTCCATGCATAAAATGTACAGAACATTTGCACAACGATGCATGTTTTCCTCTCAGTGGCATTAGAATCCACATGAGTATAAATAAAGCAGTTGTTAATGGAGATACTGTCACTATTCAACCCTGATCAGTATTTATAGCATGAATTGTTTCAGGAATTTATTTGAGGAATAATATACAACAGAATTTTATTCATGGACATTGATAGCTTATCTTTAGGGAAAGTAAAATTATCGACTCGCAAACGCAACTCAAGTTTTGGTTTGATCAACTACAGCGATCCAATAATTTTATCGACAGTATTTATGTTTATGTTTTAGCACGTCTTCATTCCGTTTAAACTGGATACTCGAGACTCGTAGAACACAGGTTTGATACGGTTTATGCGGTAAAAAATTGCTTCAAAATTGTATAAAGCAATTGCTAGTCGAAACTCTCTCATACATTTACCTTTATTATCATTTTGTGTTTCAGATGGAGGTAACCATTCACTTTCAGATAATATGAATAATGGAATGACCAAATTTAGGCCTTGTCTAGACTGGTGTAACATCATATCGCTATCTACACCTTGTCTAGACTGGTGTAACATCATAACGCTATCTACACCTTGTCTAGACTGGTGTAACATCATAACGCTGTCAGACCTTGTCTAGACTGGTGCAACGTCATAACTCTGTCTAGACCTTGTCTAGACTGGTGTAACATCATAACGCTGTCTAGACCTTGTCTAGACTGGTGTAACATCATAATGCTGTCTAGACCTTGTCTAGACTGGTGTAACATCATAACGCTGTTTAGGCCTTGTCTAGACTGGTGTAACATCATAACGCTATCTATGGTTTTTACACATTTTAGTAAATGCGGCCATATCAGATGGCGGATCGGAATTGTTTGTAACAATTTGAAAGCCCTTCATGCCAGAATGTTCAAAATTTGGTCAAAATTGGTCCAGTGCTTTTTTAGAAGACGTTTAAAATACCAATTGTTGGCATGGCCATATCATAAGCTCATTTGACATTTAACAAGATGAGCTAAAAAAAATGAGTACGGCTTACCTTGATCCAGTTTCGATCGTAAACCGTGGAAAACCGTACCAAACTTAAGCGACTCTCTCGTATCCATTTTACTAGGAGTGGTCATTGTCAGAGAAAAAAAAAAAAAGATGACAGGTTGCTGATGTGAAATTGACACCCGAAAACATTGACAACTGTTGCCTGTTGCCTGTAAACTTGTTACGTATGGCTTTTTGTCATTTTCATAAGCCTCAACACTACCATGACATTGATAATGCAAGTACAAAGCTTAACGGACTCGCGTTTCTTTCGCACGAGATTTTCTCACATGGATGTGATGCAGTCCGTCAAGGTTTTATGGCCCTGCCTAGGGATCGTTGGACAGCTAGAGTTTGTAATAAAATTTAAAAAAAATGAAATTTGGCTCTACTATGATACAAATGTATATTCTGTATAATCTGATAAGGATTTTTGAGTCATGATGCATTCATCTGTATGAAGAGGATATGTTATAATGGAAGGAATAAACCGTTCATCTTTCATATAGAATTCCTCTTTGTCTTATGAGAAAGGACGTGCATTTATGAATGGACTCGGGAGCTCAATATAGTGAAGTTATATTTAGCATTGTTGCAAAAAATAAATTTTCATGCGTGAATGTTTTGCAATCATAGTATACACAATGTAGCCACTCGATTTCTACCATTATTCAATTGCTTCATTATTTACTTTTCCTGTGATATATAATAAAGACTTTGTGAATCTTATCTTGCCCTTAATGATACAAACTTTGATCTATTTATTACTTATGTAACTGAATTTTGATGCACTATGATTCATGTACATACATGTTAAGAATTACAATAATCAATAAAGTTCTCTCAGTGCACAAGTTGTATTGACTTTATGTAGACTTGTGTCCACCACCCGTCTGATATTTTAGTAACAATAGTTTTGCATTACTGGCCCTGTGCTCAAAGCTTAGCAAAATATTTTCACATATTGGCTGGCTGCATAAAAGGATAAACGCTATCTGTAGAATGTGGTTCCCCAGAAAAGGTTGACATCTCAATTAATGTACGCCGTGGTCAAGAGCTGGATTCGATAATTCGATAATGGACATAAGGCAAAGAATAGGAAAATCTAGCAAATCGATTTTCTTAAAAACAAGAGGACCGTGTGGTTCTGACATTGCTCACCTGACTTACATAACTTAAGAGTTGACCATTTCACTAAGCAGACTCATGTAGTATTGTTAGAATACAACCTGTGTAAACTGTCTCAGAAATTTGTATCATGTTTATATTACTTATTTTACTATAGTCTGATCAAAACTTTTTTAAAACTAAAGGCATAATTTATATGCATTGTCTCTTGCTCATAATCAATGTTATCCAAGATCTTGATAATATCAATCCATTTTTCCAAGTTGAAAAAAAAAATAGTTTCTAGGTCTCAAAAGGTAACAGGCTCAGCCAATAAAATACAAAACATCTCATTAATATACGCAGATATCGCCTATTATATAACATGTATAATACAATGATAATATAAACTTATTTACCAACATGGAGTAAAATCTGATTAAAACTCATTCTCCAGGGTGGAAACAAGTTTAGCCAGATTACCTCACTAATATACAGAGATCTTGCTCATAATCAAAAACTCATCCAACATCTTGATAATACAAGACTTAACAATTTGGATCAAAATCTGATCAGAAATATAATTGCTAGAGTGCTGACAAATTCATGAAATCAGAATCAAGATCACGTCATTAATATGCGTGGATTTCGCTCATAATCATAATCTACCAAGATTCTGATGATATAAGCCTGTTTCCTACAGAAAATGCAGTCTCAAGAATAGTAAACAAAATTAGCCAATCAAATACAAGATCACCTCATGAATATGCATAGATCTCGCTCATAATAAAAAGCATTCAACATCTTGACGATATTAGCCTACTTACCATGTTTGATTAAAATCTGATCAGTCTCTCAAGTGGTAAGAAGCTCGATCAATCAGATGCAAGATCACCTCATTAATATGTGCAAATTTCGCTCATAATAAAACACATATATCTTGATGATATAAGACTATATCCCAAGTTTGATAAAAACCTGATAAAAAATATAATCCCTATAGTGTGTAAAATCATATCATTAATATGCATGTCGCTTGCTCACAATTATAATCACCCAAAATCTATGATTAAGACTCTATTTTCCATGTTTGATAAAAATCAGATCAGAAATACAGTCTCGTGAATGTTAACAAGCTCAATCAATCGCATGCAAAATCACCTCATTAATATGTGTGGATCACACGCATTATCGAACTCATGCAAGATCTTAATCATATAAGCCTATATTCGAAGCTTGATCAAAATCGGACCAGAAATACAGTCTCTAGAATGGTAATAAGCTCAGCCAACCACATGCAAAATCACTTCATTAATATGGGTGGATCATGTGCATTATCGAACTCATGCAAGATCTTAATCATATAAGCCTATATTCGAAGCTTGATCAAAATCGGATTAAAAATATGGCTTCCAAATTGGTAACATGCTTAGCCAGACACATGTATGATTACCTTATTAATATGCGCGAATTTCACTCAGTATCGAACAAGCCCGAGATCTTGATGATAATACAAGCATATATACCAAGTTTGATCAAAATCCTAAGTTAGCCTCGTGCAGTTTGTCAGATTGCCGACTCTAAACAATCGGCTTTTCAAAGATTCTTTTGATGCATGTCACCGATTTTATGGTGATTAGGTGTTAACTGTTAATAATACAACTCGTGAGATTTCTATGAAAGGCCGGTTAGGAAATAAAAGGAACGCGTCTCTAACGATTAACTACCAGAAGATTTCGTTCAAAGCGTGATCGATATTACGAAAATGTAGCACCCACAAGCGGTGTTATATGCTATGTACGTGATAATTACAGGAGATCGATACACACTTACTGGTTGGCAAACAATTAAATGGACAAAAATAAGTGTTCTAAAATCATTATCAAAAGTCGGATTATAAAATGTTTTGATGCATGACGCCGATTTCAAGGTGACTAGACGATAATTGTTAAGTAAATGGATAAAAAAAAGTGTTAACAAATCCTTCAGTTGTGAGTATAAATAAATCATTGCAAACAGTCTAGCTTTCATTCTTTCTCCCTCCCCCCCCCTCTCTCTCTCTCTCTCTCACACACACACACACAAAAACACACACACAAACTTTGGTTTCTCTTCACAACGAATTAATCTTTCGCCTTTTATTCCATATCTGAAGGATCATTCCATGAGTTAACGAAAACCAAAAAAAGGCAAAAAACTAAATAAAATTAAAGAGGGCTCAACCCAACCAAATTAAAGATTATTGCGTGTATTGACAAAGATACACACAAATAATCTCTCTCTCTCTTAAAAATGTAGCTATTTCGAAATCCGTTTCTACATATCCATTTATCTGTCTATGCATGTACATGTCTGCTTTTGTTCTTCTAACTGTATCTGCATTCTAACTCTTTCTATTCTACATATCTATCTACATCCATTATTTACATATATATTTTTGATAACTTTAATTATTGGCATATGGTTTTAAGGTGCCAACAGAAATACAAAGAAAGCAGAAGTTTCAATAAATATTCCTTAAGATATACCATATTTGTTGGGATATTCTGTTTGGTAACATACCAGAATTAGTAAAACCAATATATACATTCCACATTTACTTTCGGATTCAAAAACTATTGTCTCAGTACAAAATACCATTACCTGATGATTAATCTTCTAATCCAACAAACAAAAATATCAATCTAAAAAAATTAACATAATCTGTCATAACTGCAATATTCCTCCTCATCATTATTGGAGATATATTAATGGAATAAAATATCTTATTGAAAATGGTCCTGAAGAACCTAATACTGCACATGAAGCTTTTGGAGAACCTACACTGATCATGTCAAACTTTTAAAAAAGTGCCTGCTGAAGAAATAAATTCAGTCTTAACAATGGACTAACAGAAAAAGGAATATCTAGAGTAAATCACAGTATTAGGTCTTATGTTATGTATTTTAGGTGGCCAGGTACAAAATAAAACATTTATTACGCTGTCTGTTTCAGCTGTACAATACACTGATCAAAAGTTAATGAAAATTCAAGTTTGGGTCAAGAAGGATACGACTCAGATCAAACCATTTGAATAATATTTCAGCAATATATTTTTGATTCTGTTTTGAATGTTAGGCTAAATTATGCTGTTGGTGTTGATATTATATTATGTTATAAAGTGATATGGTGATGCAAACAGGTAGCATAGTAGGTTACAATAACAATTTACAAATGCCATCAGATCCATTTAGTCAAGTAATACATACTGATATAAATACTGATGTGGCAAAAATAAAATTCCAGCAGCTAATTAAAAATCTGTAACAATTCGTCAATAGATAGATTACTAAGTAACCGATGAAAAAGAGGAGAACATGAGTAAGAATTATATAGATAAGAAAGATAAAAATGGTGAAAGTCTTGTAATCCGTACAACCGAACCTGCGTATTCTTTAAAAGAAATAGATCAATAAACAAATAAACAAGCGTTTAACTACCAGAGGATTTCGTTCAAATCGTGATTGATGTTACGAAAATGTAGCACCCACAAGCGGTGTTATATATTGTTTACGTGATAATTACAGATTTACAGGAGCTGGTGTATTTTACTTTGTAAAGTAACATATTAACCACCTAGCCGAGTTATTTTGTTACATTTTTGGAACCTTTTTCTTTTTATTCTTTGTCTTGCTGTGTCTACGCCTTTGTTAAAGACTGGAAATAACAAACCGACTAATGCTGCAATAAGCAAAGTAATATGATCAGCTAATACAGAAATTATTTGTCAAGTTAATTTAATAAGCCAGCTTATTACAATGCCAACAATACCAGGGGGTGATTATGCTCCTTCTTTAGCTAACTCAAGAAAATAGTTGTCAATATTTTTCATTCCTTGTTTAACTTTGTCAACGATTGTTTTTGAACTACCGTTGTCACCACCATCATCACAACCACCACCACCACTTGTTCCTCCGCGTACACCAGTCAAACCTTTCACAAAACCAAGAATTTGCTGCTGTCATACCTATAGCTGTAAATCAATAATTGCAATTGTTTCACCTTTTTCTTTGAACAGTTGTTTTAAATTTCACCTAATGGTAACTTTTCTCACTTTGATGTTTATTTTCTTGATATTTTCTGTCAAGTTTCTAAATCTGTTAAATGCCCAACTATTTGTGTTCTTATCCTTTCAGTATTATACAACAGTTCCTACAATGTATCTTTATTAGTTACATCTGTTTCATTGTCGATATCCTTGGCATATCTTCTGTTTGTCATGCATTTCAACGTATAATTTCAATAATATTATTGATTCAGCCACTTTCACTGCATTTGCATGACCTCTAAGTTCTCTTTCTTCTGTCAGCGTATATAATCTAGAAGGTGGTCTACTACAAATATTTTCATGATAT
The DNA here is from genome assembly GCA_029931535.1 of Margaritifera margaritifera. Taxonomy (NCBI): domain Eukaryota; kingdom Metazoa; phylum Mollusca; class Bivalvia; order Unionida; family Margaritiferidae; genus Margaritifera; species Margaritifera margaritifera. Next base: position 2,128,853 of record JAQPZY010001598.1, read on the forward strand.
TCATCTGTTAAGTCTCTACTTCTATTACTTGCTATTCAAATGGTAAGTTTGCGTTAATTACTTGCATTTTTTTTCCCTCTGGAACTTGTATTTGCCTTCCTTTTGTTGTACATAGGCTCTGAAGGTTGTTGTAAAGTTGTACCTGCAGGTTTATCATTAGGTAGTTTCCATTAGTGTTCTTCTTTTCTTTCCCACTTAAAGTTACTCCCACCTTTTTGTACAGCTATAGGATTGGCTGAAAACATCTTATTTGGAGTATATCTTTAGAACATTTTTATAGGATCTTCACTAACATCTTGAAAATACAATGTTCCTTTTCTAGTCTTTAATTGACGAATATATATATATATATATATATATATATATATATATATATATATATATATATATATATATATATATATATATATTGTTACGACTCTAGGTCTTAAAATAATGTAACAGAAAGATAGTGGAACCAACAATGTAAGTAAAATCAACAAACAATTTATTTCTAGACAATTAAAATGAAAATTCGAAAGTCATTTACAGTAACGTGAATTAGAATCAAAATAATCAAATAATCCTAAGTGTTCTAATCACAAGTCCTAAATATAGAATGTTCTGAATAAGTGAATAAATGTTCCGAATGAATGAATGTTTCGAGTGAATGAATATTCCGAATGGATGGGTAGTCTGGAGTGTCCTGATGTACCCCAATAACGCAATTCAGATCATCTTTCAGAATGTCCACAGGTATCCAAAAGTCATAAATTTAAATCCAAAGGTTAACTAGCACTTTAGGTAACTCCGATGAATATTCCAATAAATAATTCCTTTCGAATAATGTGTGCAGCAAAACAGCATTACGAGATTACAGCAGAAGAGGATTACAAGATTACAGCAGAACTATGATTCCAAACAATCTGATGATTCCATAGACTGATCATAAAAAGACAAGAATGTTTTCATCACAAGATTTAAAATTGGAATTAATATAATGCATTCCGCAAGTTCTTATATACTCTTTACAAATGGCCTATTTTACAACAGGAAACGTGTCATCTTACGATCCAGAATGCAATACGAAATGCGTCTTTGAAATGGAAATATTCGCAAGAAATGGTAAAAAAACTCTGACCTTGAACTGAAATGTAGTAAACATCTTGTTGACAACATAACCAAAACTTAAAGTGCGATTTACTATTTGACACAATTTTAAAGTACAGTCATTGACCACAAGTTTAGGCACATTAGAGATTCCATATACATAACAATATATATATATATATATATATATATATATATATATATATATATATATATATATATATATATATATATATATATATACACACATGTATATATATATATATATACACACACACATGTATATATATATATATATATATATATATATATATATATATATATATATATATAGTTTCATCTATGCTTCTATGCTTCAATCATGTTTTTATAAATTCTTTGTATTGATCAACAACACCCACAAAAAAAGCAGGAGCTCGTTGACGAGTCTTCAATCCCACATTATGTACATTTTCTGTAATAGGATTTTCATCTATTATATTATAATCGTAAAGGTCATCAAAATCATCTGCCTCGTAAGCAGGATTATCAAACTCCACTTCACCAACTTGTGCCACTTTACACTATTTACAAGGATCAAAAACAACATGAAAACATATTGGCCTTTATAGAAGATATAAAACATATTGGCCTTTATAGAAGATATAAAACATATTGGCCTTTATAGAAGATATAAAACATATTGGCCTTTATAGAAGATATAAAAAAAAACTTGTGAGAAGCGAGCAAGTTCTTGAAAGAATCAAAACTATCAATAACAGTAGCTATGCAATACAAAGACATGAAGAGGAAGAATACAAGCAGGAATTACAAATTAGTATAGCAAATGACATGGAAATAACAGGGGAAAAACTGTAACCCACAAGGAGTTGGGAAATTGAACAGAAACAAATTAAGAACATATATCAAAGATTTTGTAAATGCTAGATAAGCTAAAAATTTAAAGTCATTGTCAGATGTTGCAAAACAATGAGTGACATATCAGATGAGTAATTTTGTTTTCTTCAAATGATAATTGAAACGAATTACAGACAGAATTAAAAGAAGATTACATGACAACAAACTGAATAAGATATTTTACCGGGTTTCTCTCATTTAGGTTAGGGTTACCTATTTCTGCATTTAGTACAAATTTGATAAAATTTAAATATATACAATTTAAAAAACAAACAGATGAAAGTGATATTAGCAAACAAGTTGTAGAGAACAAGTCTCAAGTTCGTGAAAACGAAACACTGAAAATAATTGTTAATAAATGTGTACGGGATGTTTTGTAATTGATGCATTTATTCCCATTACAGTTGGTGTAACAACTGTCACTAAAACTAATGTATGTTTACCACATAGTTAAATATTTAGAAAAGAATATATAAATGATATAAAAGTGGGTAAGTTAGAGAAGTGAAGCGGAGCAACAACAGCTGGTTCGTAACATAGTAATTAATACAATATATAGTTATGAGCTTAAAAGCTTCTTTTTCTCTATTGTGGTTTTTTTTTTGTGATGGCATTTTATTATGTTTAGACCTGTTTTCGCTAGCTCTCGTGTACCTTGTGTTGGACCAAAGAGAACAGTTTTTCTATCGCTGTGTATCTGAAAAATCAAAAGATGCACAAGGAATATCACGATCTATGTCTAGATCTTTCATATCAACACCTTCAGGTTTGGTAAACTTTAGCCAATTATGGGTCAAATTCATTTGATAGAACATCAGTAATTTTTAACATTGCATGATTTGATGTTTTGTTTCATTGTATTTAAAATTCTTGCTAAGCGGGATATTTTGTTTTTCATCGTTGGGACACCTTTGATTCATGCAGGTATTTATATATTTTCTATTCTTTTACCTCCAATTTGTAAAATAATTCTTATTAATTTGTCTCCAAGTTTTATATATGACCTATAGCAAGGCTTACAATTGCTGTTTTTAGTTATCTCTGCGATGATTTTTCTTGTGTTGCATTTTAGACATATCTTGATTTCCATTTACTTTAGACTTTATTTAATGAATTTGTCCGACTGAAATTGTACTACTTTATCCTTTCAACATGTTCTTAAAATGAGTTTAAGCTCATGCGAATTATTGTTGAATAACTTAAAACTAATTTAAAATTATGTTCACGTTAACTAGAACTTTGTTTGCTTCACTCACTTGATTTTCTTGCAAAATAAATGGAAGGTTGTTCGAATAAGACTGAAGAAATCTTTGAAGTTATAGAGTAACCGAAAAATGTAACTTCCCAAACGAAGAATTATCCACGTAGAGATGAACTTGGAACAAAATCTGAAGAAGCCAAAGCAGAGAAATTAAAACATTATCAAGGAGATGCTAAAGCTGAAAGAAGTAAATATGAAACAAGTAATTCAGACATAATTACTTGATAGGTAGTTGTTGTCTTAGGTTTAGGATTTATGTATTCAAAAGCACATCCAACGAGCTCTGTTTTAAAAACTTCTATATCTGATAAACAACCTGATAGCAAAGAACAGGAGTTAAAATATGTATACCGAGAGAACAGAAAAATCCATTTCCAGAAATGCTCTTGAATTTCACATTAATAAATAGCAATTGAGAAAAATACCATAATTAACACTATTTACCATGCAGCGTTACATTCAACTCTAACAGTTGGCTACATCACACCTCTAAAAATGTTTGAAATGTCCATAAATTCATCACCAAAACATGGATACTAAAGGAGTCATAAATTAATTATTCAGACTTTATAATATCATTTTATAATTGATTATTTAATACTACAAGTGATACTACCAAACCAAATAATTACGTTAAGTAAATAGAGTAACAATGAAACGAGTGCACGTGGATCAGATGAGGATAAATATATTTAGAATCTAACGGCGAAACCATCAAAAGCAAGGTGGATACTGACAGAAGTAAAAAAGCCTTATAAATCGTATAGAACTTCTGCCATTACTAGCTCTGTTTCTGTTTTTACAAACACTATCACTAAGTCGAACTTTTCTATTTCTTACATCTAAATGGGAGAGAAAATACCAAGTGTACCACCATTGTATCCAATTTGCCAATTAAAGAAAACGAAATTAATTTTCGGTTGGAAACGGTAACGAAATTAAAAATGATTTGATGAAAGAAATAGAATATTACAGAGATGTTAGAAGAATGTATAAAAATGCATACAATTTGTTTTTATCTGGCTATAAGTTAGCATGGCAACTGCTTCAGGGGAGATAGGAATAGCAGTTGTTAGTTAAGGAATAGCAACAGGATTTATTAAACCTCAAGCTTTTAGCGGAATTTGGTGCAACTTCACTGGAAATATTATACTTGCTTTCTTGTGTAATGTGTATGTGCTTTGTTCAGTCAACCAAGCTGTCAATTCAGTGTCTGTCATCTTCTTATCACATTTAATTTGTTCCCATGACTGATTGATATTTGTGTAAGAAACTGTACTTTCAGGATTATAGTATTGATGTCTTAAATACTGCTCTTCTTTTATTTTTTTTATTTTCAGGTTTAGATGGTAGAAAAATATGGTTTCAGATAGTTGTCCCAGAAATTAATATAAATGCAAACATGTAATGAGATTCAATATATTAATCTTCTTATTTCTTACATCAAGAAAAAATATTTTCCAGGTTTTAAAAAGGCAGGATATTTGCATTTAAAGTTGAATTAGCATAATGTTGATATTTCTGGCTCTATCGGTGAGAACAAATATAAAAAATTGCGAAGCATGAATCACAAATTTACTTTCTATTTTGTACAATGTATTTTTCTGATTATTTTTCAGCTGTCTTCATATTACAGCTTCAAGACATTTAGGCTTTTGCCAGATCTATAATAATTCAACAAAAACAGATATCAATTTTCAAAAAATACCATTACAATTTACAATGGAAGTTAAATGTTTGAGACCTCTGTATTAAAATCATTGATATACACTGTGACATAAAGTTTTAAATGTCTCAGTAAGAATAAATTACATCTGTGGTCTGATAATAGCCCCTCAAGATAAATGGTCATATATTACATATCCATTTAATTTATTTATACCAGTTGGTTTTTTTTTGCAAAAGCACACATACCAATTCTTAGTGGACATCCTCTGAGTACTGTATCTGACTTCCCCAGACATACTTCTTTCTCTTTCTTACAGTCAACTGAGTGGGTTGTCACATCTAGGGATCCTAACCTAAATCAGCCAGAATGTCACCTCCACTGATAACGATTACACATACAGAGAGGTAAATCACTCAGAGAATTTGGTACAAATCCTTACCAATTGTGTATGTAATCAACTTTGACTCATTAAATTTGATACCAATATAGGGTCGATTTCCGCATTCACTCAAGACCAGCATCTCAGTGAGACTGTCATACTGAAGAATGAACTGATAAGAGACGATAATGTGCCCCAATTAAATTTTAAAAAAAATTAACTCAGTCATCGGTAGGACTTGACCCCATATAAATCACATTGCCTTGGATGCATATGCCAATGCTTTATCTACCATGCCTAACAATCTATTTAACAGCGGTAATAATATATCTAAACATGGCATAAAGATACTAAACATTACACATTAAATTATTTTAGCAAAATCTGCCATTCATTCATCAGTTCTAGTGGGGCTAACCACAATGATGAACCATTCTCTCCCCACTAGAAGAAGGTCTCAATATATAGATTTATTTAGTTATAGAGTGTCTCAGGTAGCATGAGTTTAGTGTACCTAACCCAAGACCATGTCCATCTAAATTAGTCTTTAAAGACCAGCGAGACAGACAGCAATATTAGGTTAGTATTACGCATTCCTTATAAAGATATATAATTTACAGTTGTGTGAAATTGAATTAGTTTATTTGTATGTGTATTTAATTTCATATTTTAAAAAATTAGTCATACAGTCTAGTTTTTAAATCTTAGTACGCAAAAGATGTTTAAGTCTTTACTATGTTTTAATTACTTTCTAAAGAACTCAAATTGAACAATATGTATTACTGCACTGTTAAGTTTGAAAGCATACTTTATCAATGAAATCATCTATGTATGGTGTCACATGGTTCAGTCAATGACCTTGAACAATCAAAATTATATGGAATGTTGCTGTTTTCATATAAGTGATCCCATTTAATACTTCATTTAGATAAGTCTATTTACCTCAACGTCTCAGCATGTCAACATGCAAACATGTGAACGTGAATTAGTCCATTTTTAATGTCTACAACTGTATTTAAAGTCCTCTGTTGAAGACAGTTTACACATCGTGAACCAGGAAGTATATGTGGGCAAAATTACTACTTTTTTTATCCCCGATATCTGGCATAGCATTTGTCTCTTATGATAATAACTGGATGACAATGATTAACAGAGATATACTGTAAGTGGTAATAATATAGCTAAACATGGCATAAAGATGTTAAACATTAAACACGAAATTATTTTCCAATGTTGATCATTGTCAGTAATCTCTTGGGTGGACAGCAACTGAGTGGACAGTGATTAAATGACAGTTATTAACTGCTGATATTTCGTTACTGGATCCAAAGGTGGTAGGGCTTAATTTTGATTGATGAGGTATGATAGTTTAGTGTCAACTGCTGACTGTATGATTTGTGATTTCATGCTGAATGGGTTTTAACCTACCAGTAATTAGTATGTACATTAATGACATACAGGCATTTGCGTAGCTTGCTTTGTTTGCATGCTGACATGACAATGCTATGGCTAATGATTTATATAGTAGGGGTACCTCAGAGCTGGGTTCACTGTTGTTATTCATTTTTTACTTGTGGTGGTGGTGGTAGCTTGTTGGTTTTTGAAAAATGAAAATAAGGCCATTTGTGGCTGGTCTAGAAAGCATACTGTCTAAAATGAAGTTATCTTGGGTGGTAGGTTGTTGATTTTTGTAAATTTATTTTTGTCTTGTGGGGGGAGGGTGTTCATTTTTTAAAATGAAGACAAGGCTGTTTGTTGGCATGTTGTAACAACCCAGGAATTATAGGCCATATACTACTTTTAGTATAATAGCTTCGAATTTAATGAGGAATGATATAGTGATAACATGTTTGAATGCTGGAGTTTCCATTTAATTCATAGAAAGAAAAATGACTGTTGTTATGGGACAACCAACAGTTTTATCAGCACTCATGATCCCCTTTTGCACTGCTTGAATGGCATAATGGTTTTATTGAGCAATGTGCAATGCATATGAAAGATTGGTGGCAACATACCCTACATTGATTGTTTCAATGGAAGCAACTTTTATCTGCACTAATATATCATGTGATTAGGGAATTAAAGATCAAGAAGAGAGGGACTCATACATACTTACATGAAAAGTATATGGACATAGCCAGGAAAACAAGATCTGTCATGCACTCACTACCTTGTCGGAAATGAGGAACGGGTTCTAAACAAAACAAGAAGTTTAACAAGAAACACTACTTCCAAATTAATGACACCGCCATGGGTATAATGATGCCTCTCCCACTTTTGTTGATATATTTATCTTGTCCCCCTGATGAAGAGCTCTTGCCTAGCTCAAAACATTGGACTACAAAGTAGTACCCATGCCATTTCCATTATATATAGAGAGAGAGAGAGAGAGAGAGAGAGAGAGAGAGAGAGAGAGAGAGAAAGAGAGGTATGTCTGTGTGTGTGTGTTACAAATTATATAGCAAATAACAATCTTTCCAAATGTACTGGATATTTGAGAGATCCTTCTTGTAGAGGAAAAATTATAGCAGAAACAAACATGACAAAGCACAACGCAGCAAGTCTGAGAAACTGGCCGAGCACTTTCAAGGTCTATGGATCCCTCTTGCAAGGTGAATGGTATAAATAAATAATAATTACAAACACAAAAATGTTCATAAAATATCTATTTACATACCGTTGCATTATTTGAAACCAAAAATCAAAGAACATAATCCTAATATATCCTAAAAGAAAGCAGAAAACTGTATACTGTAAACTATTTACATTATAAAAAATCAGGTATTTCAATTTGGCAATAATACTCTTTTGCGTTTAACTTTCCCACATGTGACCTATTTACATGTAACTTACTGAAACAAAGAAAATGTAACATGATTTGTCAATGATGCTGATGCATGACAACCCAAAATTTTGTCCCGGATAATGTGCTTCCAAAATTTAGAATGAGATATGTATATATATATTGCAAACTACTGGATACATGTTTTTGGACACAACAACACAAATCATTGAAAACAAACTCCACACTGATGTATACTCCAAACCAACAAACATCAATACTTGATCACATCCAGCCACCACCCAAAGCATTGCATTCAACACATCCCGTTTAGCCTATGACACTAAGAGTGAGAATGATCTGCTCTGACAAAGAGACATTTGAAAAACAATCTAAAGAATTGTCTCATCACCTAGTCAAGAACAGACAAATTGTGGATGATGCCATAGGAACAGCGAAAACAGAAAAGCGGGATGACTTTTTACTGTACAAAACAAAGTAAAATACTGAAAAGATACCATTTGTCCCGACTTTCCAACCCAATTGCCCTCCAGATGGCAAAATCACTGAGCAACAATGGTCTACCACCGAGTCATCTGAAACCCTAAAAATATTTTTCCAATTAAGCCAGTCACAGCATACTGCAGACCAAAAAATTTCAAAGTGATATCCTCGTCAGAGCAAAACTAATACCCCTCAACAACCAAACTACAAAAGGATCTTCTACACTGTGTGGGGATAAAAGATGCAGGACATGTCAAAACATGATGCAGGACATGTCAAAACAGATGCAGGACATGTCAAAACATGATGCAGGACATGTCAAAACATGATGCAGGACATGTCAAAACATGATGCAGGACATGTCAAAACAGATGCAGGACATGTCAAAACATAATTAAAACTAGTGATTTCTCCAGCACAGTACCGGGCAAAAAACTCAGTATGCACGGCAGCACCATCACATGCAAAACACAAAATATTATATTATATAGTTAATAACATGCAAAATTTGTTCAATCCAGAATGTCAAGGAGATTGAAACACTAACCAGGAGGATGCATCTTCATAGATCTGACTGGCAAACCAAACAAACTTGCTGTAATCCCCATTGCAGAACAGTTTTTGTTCCCCTGGCCACCATTTCAATTACATTATCCTGACACAAATAGCACACAATCGAAATTGGAACCTTGAAACCAGAAGAGCAAAGGTTAATTATTGGATTCGTCTCCACAAAACTCTCAGACCAGGTGTCTTGAATCAAAAAGAATAGAAACCCTTTCCCTCTTTATTTTTTACGTTTGTTTGGAAGGATTGAACTTCCTAGGGTTTTGTACTGTTCTTGGTTTTTAGACGTTTGTAACTTTACTTTTGACTGACACCATATAGCCATTATTGTGCTGAGGTGCCGTTAAGCACTAATACATACAGATCATCTCATTCTTAATTTTGGAAGCACGTAAGAAACCCATTTCCATCATCATGTTTACATTTGTTTGGAAGGGTTTACCTTCCTAGGGATTTTGTGCAATTCTTGGATTTTACTTTTTTCGAACTTTACATTTAATTGGCACCATAGTAATTTTTGTACTTAGGTGTTGTTACATGCTAATACATGCCTGCAAGCATACATACACACATACATATTCTTAATTTTGGAGGCATGTTAGAAACCCATTTTCCTCTTCAGGTTTACATTTGTTTGAAAGGGTGTACCTTCCTACAGTTTTTGTGCAATTTTTGGTTTTTACATGTTTGGTAACTTTACTTGTACTTGGCACCATATAGCCATCAATGTGTTGAGGTGCTGTTAAATGCTAACACATACATACATACATATCTCATTCCTAATTTTGGAATCGTGTTAGAAACCCATTCCCAGCTTCATGTTTACATTTAGTTGGAAGGACTTGTCTTCCAAAGATGTTTTGTGTAATTAATGGTTTCTGCATTTTTGGAACTTTACTTTTAACTGGTAAAATATAGCCAATATTTTAACACTTAAATGTATATACAAATCATCTCATTCTTAATTTTGTAAGCGCATTCTCTTTTTCTTTTTTTTTTACATTATAACTATGCAATAAATATTATCCAGGAAATAAAATTTGGTTGGACATGCATCAGCATCATTGCCATATCATGTTACGTTTTCTTTGTTTTAGTTAAATAGGTCCTATGCGGCAAGTTAAATGCAAAAGAGTGTTCTTGCCAAATTACAAAACCTGATTTGTCAAAATGAAAATAGTTCAAAGTACATGTATACAGTTTTCTGCTTTTTTTTAAGGATATATTAGGATTAGACTCTTTGATTTTGGTTTCAATAACACAACATTATGTAAACAGATATTTTGTTTATGTTTCTGTGTTTGTAATTGTTATTTGTTTGTGTCATCCACTTTGAAAATTGGATCTGTAGATCTCGGAAGTACCTTGCTAATTTCTCAGACTTGATGCACCAGGCTTTGTCATGTTTTCCTTTATATATATATATATATATATATATATATATATATATATATATATATATATATATATATATATATATATATATATATATACACACACATGTATATACATAGAGAGACAGTCAGTCAAACAGACAGAGGATATTTTCTTTTTCTACATTAATACCCGATATATTTCATTGTGTGGTACAAAAAAGAAACCATATTTTAACTGTGATAAAGCTATGAGTTAAAATAGTTGTTTTTTTTTGTACTACAAGATGAAATATATCCAGCGTTTTTACGCAGGAAAAGAAACTTTTCTTTTTATTATATACCAAACTTGCTTCTGAATCAAAGTTTTGAAGATTAAACTCAATCTTCTGCACACCATCCCCAATCCCCTTTTCATAAGTTCACCTTAATTTCAATTGCATTTATTGGCTAATCATAAAAATATCAGCGATTTGAGAGAACTGTTGATTTGGGATGAACTAATCTGTTGCAATAAATTACATTTTGGACATTTTATAAACTATTTTACCCTATTTGACCACAAAAGCACTCCAGGTTTTTCACATTGTTGTCAAGGTAGTAAATGGAACATAACTTCATAAAGAAGCAAGTGGTGAGGAGTCAAATATCTTCGGTGAAAAATAATTTCCATGCCTGAGAGGTGATGCAGTTTCCATTTATTGCTCAAGCTCACAAAATGCTTGTTTTTCTTGCTGCAAATAACACTTCTATTGGCACACACAATCAAGCGTTGCATGGTATGATGGGAAATCTTTAATTTCACATGTAAAAATATAAGGATATTTTTCACATGTGGAATAAAGGAATTTTAAAAAATTTGAAAAATATTTAATCAATATTTATCTGCATTTCACACTTAACTATGTACATATATATATATATATATATATATATATATATATATATATATATATATATATATATATATATACCTAAATGTGAAACAAGAGAATGACAAATCTACTAAAAATCTCATAGAAATAAACCTATGTAAGCATTTACAATACTTTGTAAATATTAGAATTATGGAACTCACTTCCAATCCCAAGCATGCCATGCCAACTAAAACACAGGCCTTGTTGCCTCTAAACACCTCTTTGATGATCCAATAATAATTTGTAGAAAAATTATGTCCCTTACACTAAATGCTACATGTTGTGATGTAAGGTAGAGCTGTTAATTCTCCATGATAAAATGTTATGGTATAACTGGTTTTGCTATCGAATGTAATTTAACGAAACATTTTAAAATTGAAAGCATGCTGGTGAAAAAGATGATTCTTTAATTTCATTTTTTAAAATTTTTTAAAAGCATATTTAAACTGTACATTCGACTTGAATGAATGCAGTTTCATCCTTCCAGTACCAAAGCCAGCTCGATGTATTTTCCAAAACTGAAGAGTAAATCTTTGCAAAGAAGTGTATTGCAATACTTTAAGCTAATTTTTAATGAAATTAACCCAGCTCATTCATGATGATGCAGCTGGTGTCTGCAATGATAAAAATATCAACAAAAATATTTAGGCTTATTCATTTGAAGCAAACCTCAAACCATACTTCAACAAAGTAAAACAATAATGCATGCTGATATAATGTACAAGTCTTCAGTACACTGTATATATGAACAAGAGTCCCTCAAAGGGACTGATGCTCTACTGGCCGAAAAGAACTTCCAGAAATTCAAGATAAGACTATTTCTTCCTTATAACTTTTGAGTGTTGAAACCATCTTTGATATTCATCAGCAATAACAATATTTGCAAATTACCTGCTGTGGGTGTCAGACTGGCACCGTTTTCATTTAGGACCAACAAGATGTCATTTAATATCAAGACACTGTAAAAAATCTTCTGGTAGAAACCCCATGTTGATATGACTTTCCATTTTAAGAAGTAACAATAACAAGATTTTCAAGATGGCTGCCATATTGGCAATATTGGATATCATACTGGCACCATTTCCATATAGGATCAACTGGACATTATAACAAGTCTTTTCATGAAAGCACAATATCGAAATGACCAGCCATCTAGGAGATGTAACTATAACAAGATTTTCAAGATGGCCATTGTGGTGGTCATATTGCAAGTCAGATCAGCACCATTTCATTTACATCCAACTAGACATCATAAGAAGTCTTTCAGTGAAAACCCCATGCTGACATGACAATTCATTCAGGAGTAGTGATAACAATATTTTCAAGATTACCACTGTAGTAGCCATATTGGATATCTGAGCAGCACCATTTTTATTTAGGACCAGTTAGACATCATAAGAAGTTATTTAGTAAAATCCCCATGTTGATAAGACCATCCATTCAGAAGGAGCAGCAATAAAAAGATTACAAAGATGGCCACTATTGTGGCCATATTGGACATCAGATTGGCAACATTTTCATTTAGGACTAACTAGACATCATAAAAAGTCTTTTAGTGAAAACCCCATGCTGATATGATGAGGTGTAGTGATAACAAGATTTTCAAGATGGCCACCATATTAGGCATCAGATTGGCACCTTTTCATTTAGGAGCAACTAGACATCATAAGAAGTCTTCTGGCGGAACCCCGTGTCAATATGACTTTCCATTCAAGGGGAGTAGCAATAACAAGATTTTTTAGATGGACATCAGATCAGCAGCATTTTCATTTAGGACAAACTAGACATGATGAGAAGTCTTTTAATGAAAACCCCATGTTGTTATGACCATCCATTCAGGAGGAGTAGTAATAACAAGATTTTCATTTAGGACCAACTAGACCATGTGATGAATGTGCACCATGGCTTTTTGTAAACCACTTTACAAAATTTGTATGCATATACTCTCAGGACATTGAACAAGAGTCCCTTGAAGGGACTGACAGTCTACAATCTGAACATTATTTCCAGGAATTCAAGATAAGACCATTTCTTCTATGATATTCTTGAGCGACAATAATTTAAAATTAGCCACTGTGGTGGCCATAATGGAGGGTAAGATCGACCCCATTTTCATTTAGGGCAAACTAGACGCTGCTAGAGGACTCTTGGTGAAAACATTATGCCAATATGACCACCCATTTAGGAGTAGTGATAACAAGATTTTCAAGATGGCAGTCATGGCAGCCATATTTGATATAAAATTCCCACCATTTGCATTTAGGACCAACTAGATATCATAAAAAGTCTTTTGGTGAAAACTCGATGTTGATATGACCCTCAATTTTTATGGAGTAGTGATAACAAGATTTTCAAGATGGCCACCATGGTGACCATCCTGGATGTCAGATCTGCACCATTTGCATTCAGGAAAACATAATAAGTCTTCCAGTGAAAACCCCATGTCAATATGACTTTCCATTTATGAGGAGTAGCGATAACAAAATGGCTGCTATAGCAGCAATATTTGAGGTCAGATCAGCACCATTTTCATTTAGGCTCAACTCGATATCATAATTAGTCTTCTGGTGGAAACCCATGTCAAAATGACTTTCCATTTGGTAGGAGTAGCAAAAAGTGGTCTTTTCGCTGACATTATCTTTGTCACTATCATAAAATTAAAATATATCTTAATGGAGGGGTAAAATTTACATAGACCCTGATCAGCCGTAGCATAATGCACTGGCAGATCAGGATCTACGTTGTTTGTTTTACTGATCACTCCTAACAAACTGCATAAACCCAGATCTGCTGGTGCATTATGCAATGGCAGATCTGGGTCTCTGCAGTTTGCAGTTGGACTTTGACTTATAAGTGAGTATATCCGGTACTAATGACACCAATTCTTTAACAGTAAGAACGTGGTTATTACAGTATTATTAGTGCTGAGGATTACCATTCAGTGGGGATTACTATTCAGTGAGGATTACTATTCAGTGAGGATTACCATTCAGTGAGGATTACTATTCAGCGAGGATTACTATTCAGTGGGGATTACTATTCAGTGACTGTGCATTTTATCATGATAGATGCATCTTGATATAACAGAAACAAAACCTTTTAAAAAACTGAAGTTATAAAATTGGCAAACTACATTATACCCGAGACCATGGTTGTGATTCAACTAACATGAGTAGAGGATCTTACATCAATGCTTATTCAAATGAAATCGATAATACGAGTCAATTTCTATCTTTTGAGAGCAAAAGAAGTACATGTATAATGAAATTACATTCAAGTATTTGGATGTCTTGGACATTATGTCTTCAACTTGAATGATGCCACAATGTCATTTGTAGTATCACATGTTACTATATGTACATAATATGGAACAAACATGATCTGGGTTTATTAACTTAAATATAACAAACATGATCTGGGTTTATTAACTTAAATATAACAAACATGATCTGGGTTTATTAACTTAAATATAACAAACATGATCTGGGTTTATTAACTTAAATATAACACACTAGTCCTGTGATAAACTTAAAAATTTCTTGACTTAAATTTGTACTGTAATTTTCATGGTATTTTTGATGACCATTCAAGATGAAGCAAAGAGACTATATTTTGAATTTGACAAGAGCACATACAAATCACACCAAATGACTTACTAGCAAGGAATGTAACTAATATATTTAACATGGTGCACAAAAACAATAAATAATGCCAATTTTTTTTTTTTTTTTAGTTTTCTTGTGTTTTAATGATATTTCTGATGAATTAAAACAATGAGCATTAATTTCTATGACATGGAGAAAATAATACTGAAAGCAATTAAATAAAAAATTATGTTTTACTGCATGGCAGACTATACTGTAAAACTTCACATACATGCTATGTCGTGGGTGTGTTGTTCAATATTCATAGCGATTGGTTCCATTATCTCTTTTAGGGGTAGAAGGGTTCACATGTACCATGCATATTTGCATTGTGCATTGAATATGCATTTGCTCAGGAACTTAAAATGAAGACCTAATAATGACTGGTCAATGAGAGAGAGAGAGAGAGAGAGAGGCCACCCACACTTCAAAATCACCTATTTTAAAATGAGACAGAATCAAATTTACCAATAACAAAATAAACACCCACGACATATGGAATTTGTCAGGCTACAGGTTACAGTAAACACAATCAATACAAATAACTATGCTGGTACAGCATCATTGCATAGGTCCCTTTCCAAAAATCAGAGAAAACTTCAATGCAGCATGCAAAAATCAATATGCTAAAAAGGTCAAACATAAGTGTGCAATTTATAATCTTTTAAACATTTCCAGTAAGTTCCTCCATTCTGTGTTTCAGCAAATGGTATTAAGTCCATAACCTGACCCAATACCTATGTAGTTCTGTATAAATCAATACAAATTACCCATAATTAGTCTTTTCTAACCATCCAAATGGCTATATTAATCTGTCAGTATTCATAAATTCGGACTATATAGGAAACTCTTTCATTTTTAAGCATAGTAACTCATGTTAGTTTGCGGCATACAGCTAAATTCTTTTTAAGTAAAATTAATTAAATACATAACTCAGAATTTGTAAACATTAATATGAGAAATAAAGTTGTTTGTGCTTTACAATATTTCTTGAATAAATCTTTATTCCTCCAGTAGGGCCTCACACATTGCAAATCATCAATGAACACAACACAGCATGTGATATTCAAGCGGATAAAGCTTTACCTCCAAGTTTCTTTGTTATGATAGTGTTCTCACATGCATCTTATCAGGAGTAATGTAATTCGATAGAAAAGGACACTTTATATAAATTTATTCCGCATGACATAAGAGTTGGGAGTGGTTTATTGAGTTCATTTTCTACAAAAATGTAAAAATGTTTAAAATTGTTATTTGAGCAGCAACATAAATTTATGTTCGATAAAAATAGAATATTCTTGAGGCATTGGCAGTAGTCATCCTGAAAATGTGGAAAATAATATTTCGGCAGAGTTTACTTAGATACCTGGGGGTATGCATCAGGAAGCAGTTGATGTCACATGCAAAATTATTTGCAATTTCACAGCACTGTCCCCCTTTAAAAAATGACTGCTCCACTATGTAAGAAACTTACTTTATAGTCAACTAAATTATCTCTCCCATTATGACTGAATTATCTTTGTGAGAAAACTGAAAGCAGGCAATGTGAAAGTTCAGTGCAGCTTCCCAAGTCAACCCAGAGAAGTGGGTTAAATACAGTGAAACCCCGCTATAACGCGATATTTGGGGTCCATAAAATTTGATCGCGGAAAAAGCGGGGTCGCGTTATTGCGGGGTTTTACTATATATTACTTTATTCAGAGAACAACGTATACACGTCTAATGTATAGCATGAATAGGGTATCAACACCGTTTACTATCTGATATCGATCCGTCTTTGTTTTCCCACATGACAACCCTTTGATTGAGCCACGAGTATGTTCAGTGCCAAGTAACAGAGTGGTTATTTGAACTCCCTGTGATCTTGCCGCCCAAGCTCAGTCCCTACATAAACACCCACATATGACAATCTTTGATCTTGCCGCCCAAGCTCAGTCTCTACATAAGCACCCACATATGACAATCTTTGATCAACCACCGCATTGTCTGGTGCTTGGTTGTGTATGCAGTTAAAGAAGAAACGTAAGTCGGCTATTGTTTGCGCAATGATTGTATACAGGATGAATTTAAGTCCAGCGCACGTGTTGGCGGCTTACGTTTTTTTATGTTTATTAAATCGTGAGAATCTTTTATCAACCACAACATTGTCTTATGCTCTGTTGTGTATGCAGTTAAAGAAGAAAAACATGTCGGCTATTGTTTGAGCAATGAGTGTATACAGAATGAATTGAAGACAAACACAAAGAAGACTTAACAACTTTACTCATGGATCAGTAATTAATAACATTTCTTATAATGTTTATTTTGGCATAACACTTCAAGAAATTGGTGAAATTGTTAAATTTCAGAAGCCATGCCGCGATCGAATTCATACATGATCTCTTCCCCAAAATGATAATAAACTTTTTATACACTATTTCTCGTACTTAAAAAAAAAAAAAAAATTCCGTGTCCGAGAAAAATACATGTACATGTATATAAATTTCAGGAACCACGCGACAAATGTATTATACTCGAATTCATATGCGATCTCTTCCCCAAAAGGATACTGTAACATACACATTTTATACACTATTTCTCGTACTTTGAAAAAAAAATTTCATGTGCGAATGAATACACAAAATTTTGGGAGCCACACTACGATCGCGTTATATCCGAATTCGCGTTATAGCGGGGTGCGTTATAGTGGGGTTTCACTGTATAGCATTAATTTCAGAATCTTATTTTAAACTAGTTATAAATTATCTTTATCATTATTAAACATCTAATCCAACAATTTAGTTTATTTTCCTTGACATAGATTTTTTATTGCAATTCGTTCAATTTCAGTTCTTTCATTGTTTGGTAATTAGGCATGCCCTACTTCAGCAATATCCTTGAACAGCCCTCCTCACCCGTATGACCTATTTATTTTTGCTAAAAAATCAAAATAACAAGAGAGCAAAAGATTTATGTGCATGTAACCTCAATTTTGTTTCCAATAGTTACTGGACTGTCTTTTTAAAAGTGTCTCTGAAATATAAAGAAAGCACTCAAACTGTCCCAGAGTTACTATGCCAACAGTTTCACAGTAAATTATAGGCAATTTCAAAAACAAATTTGGTAATTTGGCATGTTCTATGTCAGTCTCATACATGCCAACCCCTAGAGCGGTATAAGCTTAATCTAAGTTGCAAAAAAGCATAATCTTAGCATAAAAAGTGTAATCTATATATTACATGCCACACTTACAATAAACTGCATGAAAAATGTACATTTAGTTTTGCTACTAACCTGGATCTGCAGCTGGCTAAAATTCTTATCACAAAAGGGCAAAATCTGTGTGGATTAGTACCAGAATACAAACACAAAACTTATTGACATATTATGTATATACAACTCTCACTTTAACTAGTAATACATGTTGAACTTTTACTGAATGAACATGACAATGTGCTCAACCTGAGTGTTGTATTAAATCACTCTCATATTCTTCTTTTTAAATTTGTAAAGCACTATTGATTTGTCCTTTTTATGATACATTTTTTGAAGTTTAAAAATAACCCTCTCCTCTAATATTTTTCAGTCATATAACATCACAGTCACATCGATAAAGCCTGTTTTGCTTAACATATGGTGCCATTTTTTTAAAAGTATAGACTGGTCTGCTTACTAATTATATATCAAAATATAATGAATCTGTGAGATAAGTTTTCAAACTGGAGAAATTCATCTGTTTTCTTGGAAATGTATCATTTACAGCTGCTATAAATAGAAAATAAGGAAAGTACATGTAGGTCTACGATGGACAAATATATCTACTCTAATGCAGCAGTCTTCTTGTTTAGAACATATTCTCAAATTTATATGATGTGTGGGATTAAAGAGATAATAATAAAAATGACAAACAAAACTTGTTATTGCTTTTTACTTTTTTTTTTAGTGTACTAAAAAAGCGTAATCCATATACAGGCAAGCGTAAGACTTAATTAGGTGAAAAAGCGTAATGATTACGCCAAAAGTGTAATGGTTGGCATGTATGCAGTCACATCCTTGTGGAATCCTCCAGTATCACCTATTTATATTTTAAGAAAACCAAATGATATTACAAAAACAAACTACTTACAAACAGATGACCTAAAAACAATCTCCAATACAGGTATTGGTCTCCATACTTTTAAGGTTTGTACAAAGAATTTGAAAAATGTGTTCAAACTATGCAAACTGCTTCGTGGTAAATCAAATGTGATTTAGAAAACAAACACTAATAGCAGAGCAGGGGATTCACAACAAATATGGCCATAATTGGGACAAGTCTTAATAAAATTAAAATCTATACATTCAAACAGAAAATACCGCTACTCACAAATTGCTTTAAAACACTAAGATATAAACCTACATATACACCATATCAATAAAAATAAATAAAACACCATCTTCAAGGATTTATTTACTTTGAATCTTAATCTCTGGACTTTGTCACAAACACAAACTTGAAAACTGACTCTTAGGAAAGCAAGTGGTTGACATAGTTCCAAATGTGACTCATACATTTCAAGCCAAAACAGATATAAAACATGGTTAAAAAATAGCAAAAATAGTGCCAGAAACTTTATTTTACTGACCAGTATCTTACAACGACTAACAAGGCAAATGAGATTAGAGAATGAGGTGTACTTAATATTAATATTAAAAGACATAAAATGGACTACCTAATGGACAGTTTGTTTTAAGGCAATAAACACTTGAGCACTTTAGACGACCTAATAGCCATCACAAATCCCCATGCTTTTAATTATGTATTGCCTAATTTAAAACAGCCCCCCCCCCCCCGGCATCTCCCCCATGACATGGATCATAGCCTGAAATCCATTGTGTATGTGTGCATGTGTATGTGCCTTTTACTACTTAAAAGGAAGCCACTGAATATAAGGTGAGTCTTTGGCAATATGGATATACATGTAATACTTCTTATTAATTGTAATGCCAGATCATAAGTCAACTGCCATAATGACACAGAAATTCTGTAAGCTATGTGATATCAGACTAAATATCAAATTTAATATTTATTGTTCTACATGTGTCACTCTTTGTGTGTATGTGCCTTCTACTACATAAAAGGAAGCCATTGAATATACACAGAGTCTTTGGCAATATGGATATATATGTAAAACTTCTTATTGATTTTAATACCAGGCCACAAGTCAAAAGTTGTGTCATACACAGAAAATCTATAAGCTATGGTGATATCAGACAAACTATCAAACTAAATATTTATTGTTCTACATATGTCACTCTTTGTGTGTATGTGCATGTGTCTGTGTGTGCATTCTTTATTGTCCCCAAGAAAGACCCTATTTTCGATGAAGCAATGGGAAACTTTGTTATTTTTCCGGTGCTGTTTTCCAACCTTAGTGTTATTATATATAAAGCTTGGTAAAGACAAATGTTAAAACATGAGACTATAATTGAAATTTGTGTAAATTTGATCTTGCAGCCCACAATTACCCAGTGCGAAGGGAACGAAAAAATAATACCTCTCATTAACACCGAGTTAACATATGGACAAATGAACTACCAAGCTTTGTGAATTTCCAACATGTGGTTTATGAGACAGAGAGATGGATGAATGGGCAGATAAAGCGAATCAAAATATCCATGACACCAAAGCGTGGAGTAATAAACACGTACCAAAGCAAATATGGCAAATGGAACGTGACATAAAAAAGTGATCAAAATACCACAAACCTTCTGCTACATATAAGGAAGCCCTGAATATAGAGTGAGAATTTGGCAATATGTACAGAAAATGCTTCTTATGGATTTACCATTTATATGTGACCATTAAGTCACATGTCTTAATGACACATACAATCTGTATGCAACATTACTCTGGTATTCGACACTACTATCTCTCTCTCTACTTCTGTGCTTAACCTGTGTATAAATGAGACCAATTAAGCCAAATTGTACAACTGTATGAACATGTCCAAGCCAAACTAGGACTAAATTGAATGAAATCTAACAGACAGACATTGCAGAAGTTCCCTGAACATATATATATATATATATATATATATATATATATATATATATAAGCAAACCTAGCGGTACATGTAGATAAGACATACATTCCATATGACAAAGTTATGAACAGCTAAAATATTTAGAAATGGAACATTATGTTCACCTTTCAATTAACAAGTTGATGTTATTTCATGACAATTCACTTATTTAAACAGGTCAAACTTTAGCAATGTGTCCCAATTATATTGACACAATCTTTATATAATAACAACATTTATGCCTTGAAGCCATTAAAGCACACCTGCCATAACACAACATGTCATGTGAAAAACACAATTTTTGCTTCCAAACCCCCCCTACACAATTTTTAGTAATATTAGAAGAAAAAAAAAAAAGAGATAGAGACCTTTATTGATCACCACAATATATGCCTGTAACCTGTATAACCAGCAGACAGTCCTGCATAATGCCTGTAACCTGTATAACCAGCAGACAGTCCTGCATAATGCCTGTATAAAGTATCCTCTGCAAAGTTTGTGTAGTTGATTGTCATAGAGGCAATTAAATGTGAGGCAATCAGAAATCAGCAAGCACTATTTCACAGATTACTTAATTAGCTGACGATAGCTAGTGTGATGTCATGTCAAGTCCTAAGAGCACTGCCGTGGGAGAGCCCATTAGGCTAATTTGCATAGGTACTGTGGGAGAGCCCATTAGGCTAATTTGCATAGGTACTGTGGGAGAACCCATTAGGCTAATTTGCATAGGTAAAGTACACTAAGTTGAACAACCCAATTCGTTTGAGGTTAGGTAAATCAAAGAGATGTGTGTTGAATACAAAATGCTATTACACATCACTGCCTTGAATGAGAATGTTTAAGCCAAATTTATTAAAGATTATTGGCAAGTTTGTGATCAGTGGCAATGTTTCTTTGAAGACAGAATTTATTCGATATATAATACACAAAACATTATATTTTGGTATTCAGAACAGTGTCGAAGTGTGATTAATTTTTGAAAGCAAAATGTTGAAATGAAGCTTTGATTCAGGGAAGAATGAGCCATCTGTGATGCAAGCAAAGCCCAGCATAACTAAATCGGACACTACCTCACTTTCTTTAATTTAAACCTGAATTTATTGTCATTTTTTATATGTTTATATGAGTAGATAACTTATTCTCAAATGTATGACACCGCTTGTTGGGGTTGTGCACACTGACCCCCTCCCCCCCCAAAAAACCCACAATAGGACCTTACAACACACCAAGTCTCAGAAACCCCCGAACACTGTCTGGGAGGTTGGCAGGTATGTTAAATTGACTCGAGTTGCAGCCATTGCAACATATCACAGTACCATCTCAAGCCAGTTACTGGACTGAGCTTCCATTTACACAACAGAAATTACAGCCATACTCAAATCTTTTAACTACATTGAAACTTCTTAAAAACAAATTTCATCATCTTTTCAGATTCCCTTTCCACACTGAAATACATGCAAAACCTTAAATTTGACAAATTTAATCTTTCAGAAACATGATTAGCACCTAAAATCTGGAAAAATTCTTCATGATTCACCATTATATAATGAACATTTAACAGTGTACAGTTTAGACCCTAATCTGCTGTCATATAAAGTACAGGATCTGCACACTTCACTTGAAATCAAGATCTAACTACTCATAATGCCATGGCATCTGAATATTACGGTGATTTGATCGACAGCATTTTTGTACCAGATGATATAACCAACATTTATTTTATCGAACTGGAAAAATGAGGCACACGTGTTTTCTATTAAAATGGTTTGTATACAGAAAGTAAACACCCTTGAATGATGTTAATGATTGACTTAAAGAACTTATTCAGTTTTTAAACAAAGCCTGGATAATCTGTTGCTGGAGTTACGCTAGTTATTGAAATAGGTACTGTTTATACTTGCATATAAGTCCGGTCCAACTGCAAACAATATAGACCCTGATCTGCCATTGCATAATATGCCAGCAGATCAGGGTCTATGTTGTTTGTTCTACTGATTACTCCTAACGGACTGCATGGATCCAGATTTGCCAGCGCATTATGCAATGGCAGATCTGGGTCCATGCAGTTTTCAGTTGGATCCAACTTACATGCAAGTATATATGGTATGCAAAAGAGCATCAACAGCAAGCAGTAAGCAAACCAATATACAAAAGTAACTATGTCACTGTTAGGAGCTCATTACTGAACAGAACAGAAAATTTGATCAGCACTGTAGGCTACCAGCCCATAATACAGAGAGCAAAGATTATTTTACTGAGCACCCACATGCATATAATTCTATATATTTTCATGTAATCAAGTTCTTAATTTTAAAAAAATAGTATAAAAAACGTGGGAAATAGGAAATCAGACCTATTTTCTTATTAGACATAAAAGATATGAATTTACCAGCTAAAATATTGACATAATACAATTCATGTTGATATATTCATCTTAAAACAGAATATGATGGGCAGACACATACAAAATGATATTGGACTTTATACACATTTAAAATTTATCTTTAAGCATAATTTAAATGTAGCTCATTACTCAAGCTATTAAATATTAACAAGAATTTATTTATTTATTTGGCAATTACCAGGGAAAGATAAAACAGGTATCACTACACTAATTCTGTTCATTATATATTTCCTTCATTTTTCTTAATGAAATCCAGTTCATTAGTTACAAGTTGATATGCAACACAACTATCTTGCTTATGTTAGGCATTAACTTGGACACAACACAAAAGAAATCAGCATAGGTTATATTGCATACCTGTCAACTTGTACGGGAATCCTGTAATTTGTACGTTTTTATGGTGGGTTTTGCAGTGTACGGCCATACAAGCATTTTGTACATTTTTTAAATATTTAAAAAAAAAAAAAAAAATCTCAGTGATTTTCACCAAGATCGGGATTGGACGGGGATTTTTATTTTCTTCATGAGATACAACGTGAATCGCTTGAACCATCTATCAGATTACCCAAAATATTGTTGTGTCTTTCGCTTGCCGATTTGAGAGTTTTATTTCTTTATTCAAGCATGGAATTCTGCCCCCTTATTGGTCGACTGAAAATCAGGTTATCAGTAGGCGTAGTACCGTATTTACGGCATGTTTTCGGAACATCAGAAAATGCAGCCAAACATGTATTAGAGCCACGATTGTATGTGTATTTTCCAAAAGAACCGCCATATTAGTAATCTATCAATCCACAGTTTAACCCTCTGCTAATCAGTGATCATTAAAATCTACCTTACAAATGCCAGCAAGCTTTATTTCAGTGAAATTAAGATATTAATACAAACTAAATAAAATGATTTTGGAATTATGATTATGAAGATATTTATAACAGAAACATTTTAGTATCGAGAGTAGAAATACATGTATGATGACTAGTCTTAAAGCAACAAGAGTGAGAGGCTCCATATGGGGGTTTGTGTTGTACGCAAGCCTAGCAAGGGTAAAAATAACAAGCAAGTTGCAATATACGAGTCAGCGTGATTAATATGTTGATATTTTTAAAATAAAGGTGATCTATATGTTGTGGTTCTCTCTTCTGTTTTTTTTTTTTCCTCCACCTAGCCGAGGGTAGCTTCAAAGTGAGCAGAGCTTGCCGACTCAAAACAATCGACTTCAGAAAGATTGTTTTGATGCATGTCGGCGATTTCAAGGTGTCTAGGTGATAATTGTTAATAACATAATTTATGGGATTTCTTTCACAGGTGTGTTTGGAAATAAAAGGCAGCCATCTGGATTTCGTTAAAAGAGCATTCGATGTACCGAACATATAGCACCCACAATCAATATTTATCATCTACAAAGAGGTTTATTACCTGTAGAACAATAACTATGTTTAAACCGGGGTACATAATGCCTCAGGGATAATGGGTTTGTTTTGTTGCACAATGCCAATAAATTTACTAATCCATACCAACTCTCTGATGTATTGTTTAATGAGATAAAGCAGAGGTCATGGTTTCTAATCAAAGCCATAACTGTCACACCTGCTTGAAGTGGTTTCGCATGTAACAATGTCTACACTGACAACCAATCATATTTTTGTTAGCCGAATCAAGCTAGTAAAAAAAAGTAACAATGATAAATAATTATCCAAAACATTTTGATAACCAGCCACCCATGGAAATATTACATGATAAAGTATAAATAGGATACCCACCACTATCAAAAGTTATTTAAGTTTATATACTGGATAGCTGTTGTTGTGAAACATAATAAAGGGCTGTATTCCATTCAACTCATCCTTCTAGTTTAAGCACTTTAATGCCAAAATGGCTGAGCCTCATGCAAAGAAGCGTAAGCTTCAAGACAGAGATCGGGGTCATGGCAAGTTTCAGACTGAATGGATTAAGGCCTTCCCTGGTGTTGTATATGTATCCAAGCTAGGATCTTCCCATGCTTTTTGCAAGGTATGCAACAAAAATATTAAAGTGGTGGCTTCAGGTTTATATGACCTTAGAGAACATTTTAAAACAAAATCTCACGAAAGAAACTTTGATATGAAGAAGGGAGGGTCCATCAAGACCTTTTTTGCTCAGCCACAACAGGAAGGCGAGAGTGTTATACTGGCTGAGGTTTTATTTGCAAATTTTGTCGCTCAGCATAACTTACCTGCATCTGTAGCTGACCACTTCACAGATATAGCCACAGAAATGTTCCCTGACAGTGACATTGCAGATACACTCACAGTGTTTTTTGCAATGCAAAATAAACACTGATTCATGTCGCATGGATTTTGAAACGCCAAATTCACTACTGGAAATGGCAAAAGGCGCAAGTGTAGGGTACAATTTAGCACACTCCATGCAAATATATGGCGTAGTCAGATAAAAATAGTTATGTTTATATGTGATCTAGCAAATAATATAAGGTCTTTGGCATAAGGTTTTTCTGGTCTTTGTAAGGTTTTTTTTTGTCTGGTGTACAGGTTTTTGTCTCAGGAGGTTGACAGGTATGATATTGCATTTTCAGAAAATAGTTGCATATGACTGGAATTTTTAGTGCAAGTAACCTTTCCAGAACTAGCTGAAACACAACCATTTGCCTCATCATCCTATGTAGAAGCCATGAGGCTGAACTCAGTAAACATTTTATTTTCTGTTTAAATTGTAATGCTCTTTCTATTTAATGCAAATAACATTTTTCACTGGTTGGCAAATCTCCCAAAAAACTCACAGACAAGAATATTAATATTTTTCTTTGGGGTTATAATAGGATGTAGTAACAACTGTTTGGCTCAGTTAGTGTAGAGATATCTTCAAGTGATTAATAAAGCAACACCTATTTAATAATATACTTTTTCTGTATTTGTAGCAAAACTAAAGCAAAACTGCAAAATTTGGCTGCATTTGCTCTAACGTTGTTTGCTTCATAGTACAACTTTTTTTTACAAGAGAGTGGTCAAAGTGGAGTGTTGTGTGATGTCATATGTGACAATTTCATGGTTGAAACAAAAGGTTGTCTTGCCATAATCATCCATATAAGAGGCCCAAGTGGACCTGATACCACTCACCTGATTTACATAATTTAACAGTTGACCATTTCACCAAGCAGGCTTATGAAGTATTTTAAGAACACAACCTATGTAAACTGTCTCCCAAGCTTTATATCATGTTGATTTCACCTATTTCACTGTACAGTGATCAAAATTCTTTCTGAGGATAACAATTGTTCAGTTACTGGCCTCCATTACCTCAATTTGCTGATTTCAAAATATCTCAAGATATTCCATGTCCTTCAGGAAAGTTACATGCAAAACTTGATTAATCCATGGAAATAGGAGATACACTTACATCTCAAACCTTAAAAACACCCATTTACTATAACCGATTTACTCCATGTAACCTTATAACTTTAAATCTCTTAGGATTCTTACATATCACCTGCTAAAGTTATGTGCAAAGACTAATGATGATCCATTCATGCAAAGTCTAATGATGATCCATTGATGCTAAGTCTAATGATGATCCATTGATTCTAACTGGCAAAATGCCCTTTATATAAAATATGGAAAATTTTGACTAAATGTTTTAATGAGAAAACAGACGAACACTTTGGCCACTGGATACATTTGTTGCCAGCAAGAATAAAATCTAATTGACACAAAGCTAAGGCTTGTATTTATTTTCTAAAAATTATTACATAAAATCTGCCTGAATAAAGAACATGATAAAAGAGAGACCTAAATGAAATATGAACACTGGTGGTTAAAACTTACATTTCTATGGAACAAGCAAACAAACATGTTTTTGGAATGAAATGATGCTAATAACAAGATAAGGAACTGCATGTTGAGACTACACTTCAAGTATTTGCTGAAAAACTGTAACATATGCCACTACTGCAGGAAAAGTGTATCCTATATCTTGCTTTACACTAATGTGGGCTCAACAATAAGTTGTGGAGTCGAGACACAGCTGAGCAAATATATTGCATCACCCATCCAGATTAATAAGAATATAGAAATGATAGAGTTATGGTCAAATTTAATTCTGTAGTAAATCTGATGTATACTTACAACCCAGAGCCAGTGATAAAAATATAAAATATATGCTAAAAGAAATGGATTTCGGAGCAACAATCCTAAAACCAATTTTGTTGTCAGGAATCTCCCTTCTCATTAATGTGCAAAAGACTAGATGAAGAGTCAATAGATGCTGTATCCATCTCGCCATCACCAGCTTCAGCATCATCTCCTTTGTGTTTAGATGTAGATGTCGAGTTTGCTACAGAATCCCCTTCTCTGACATTAAATATTTCATGTAAAGAATTATGTCTGGAAGTGTCTGAGATATCTGACAGTTCATTCTCATAATGGGATTTACGTGGCTCTATTAAGACTTCACATTGTTCATTTTCATCAGTATTAGTGGCAGTCTCATCTTGTAATACACGATGACTAAGTAAAAATGAAGATCCACTAGAGGAATTAGGGAAATTTGGCTCATCTTCATAAGACTGGGAGGTTTTGGGAGAACGTCCTCTAGATGGAGTTGAGGCAATACTGGATGAATCTGAAAAATCTCTCAGTATTCTGTCCGTGTCCTTGGAATCTTCTCCTGGGCTGAAATTCTCTGGGAATGCTGTCCCATTAGCAATGGCAAAGGAGGATGGGCTGAGAGGTGGCCAGCTAGGTGTACGAGCCATTTCCGCCTCTATAGCATTGTACTCGGATTTGGTTGCTGGACAACATTGCTGACGCCAATCTTGGAATTTCTTGCGGATGACTATGTGATCGAGAAGAAAAGTCTGAAGAAAAAAAAAAACAAAAAAAAAACTAATTACAAATGGCAGAACAAGAACTAAGTGTATTATTCTACACAAAAAATATACAGTATGTACAGATAGATGGCAGAACAAGAACTAAGTGTATTATTCCACACCAAAAATATACAGCATGCACTGATGGCAGAACAATTACTAAGTGTATTATTCCACACCAAAAATATACAGTATGTACAGATGGCAGAACAAGAACTAAGTGTATTATTCTAAACAAAAAATATACAGTATGTACTGATGGCAGAACAAGAACTAAGTGTATTATTCCACACACAAAATATACAGTATGTACAGATGGCAGAACAAGTACTAAGTGTATTATTCTACACAAAAAATATACAGTATGTACTGATGGCAGAACAAGTACTAAGTGTATTATTCCACACAAAAAATATACAGTATGTACTGATGGCAGAACAAGTACTAAGTGTATTATTCCACACAAAAAAAATACAGTATGTACAGATGGCAGAACAAGTACTAAGTGTATTATTCCACACAAAAAATATACAGTATATACAGTACAGCTCACGTGATTTTTTGGAACACGCTTCACGGTGAGGGTGGAGAGTGAGTGGAGGGAATTAAGAAAAAAAACTCCACCATCACTCCTCGCATCCTGATGGGAGTTGCCATGGCATCTCATGGAGAATAGCCCTGCACACCACACTTTCTCGCGGAGTCGCATCAAATCACCACTGCGGAGTGGATGTGGTCTCGATAATATGGGCATGGTTTATTGTTTATGACTCCTGCAAGCAGAGGTTGAGGGGGGGAGGGCACAGATTTATCTACATCGTTATCCCTACTGAACGTTTCCAGATTTCAGTTTGTGTACATTGAGATTTATAATCAGTCAGATTTTAATATTTTAATTCTGACGATTGACTAAAAATGTTGACATGTCAAGCATCGAAAAAGAAAAATTTTGGTTAACATTAATAAGCATTTTAGCGTTATTTTTGAAACTCGCATTAGTGAAAAACTCTTCAAAACATGAGCAGAATCACGAACAACTTTAACGGCAGGAACATCTTTTTGGCTTAGTGTGAATGAGGCGGCCACTAATTGAAGAAAGCTAGCCAATCATGGAATACTTAAACTCTTACTGAAGCATGTACAAAAAGAAAAAAGGTTTTTAATAGTAATAGATTACAATGATTTGCGCAGCAGTGCTTTGGATTCCATATTTTATGAGAGAGAGAGAGGGGGGGGAGGGAACTTTACTAAGAAGAGTTAATGATCCAAAATTATTCTGAAGTATGCATATTATGCAATAGGAAAATGAACAGAAATGAAAAAGTTAAAACATTAATTTCATCTGATGCGCAAGTTTGTCAAATCAATGGCAAAAAAAACAAACCCGCAGAAGCGCTGCTGTTGTACTTTTAGGTTAACAGTTAGCACATGAAATTAACACGTCAATATCAGCAGTGTTGATGGCTTCTCTTAAGCTAGGTTACTTGCACGTGTCAACTACATGGATCTAGGATGACCTTTTGCGACCATTTGTGATTTAAAAAACCCCACTACTTTGGTAATTAATGCAAATTAGTACAGTTTCAAATAAAATAACGATGTGAAATCTTAATAATGCTTTATTTAAGCGATTGGATGTCAGAAAAAATCATACAATATGTAAATGAGTACTCATGCATGGAGTAACCATCGGAACTTGTGCGATTTTGTTTCACTTCAGTCAGGTATGACCGCAATTTTGTTATTAATTTGTTCGATGTTTATCGTTCTTTTCATTGCAGGTAGTACAATTTCACTGACTTTCATATGATCATTAAAATTTTGTATTGCATTTACTGAAAAGAAATGAGGATATGAATGCATGTTTAGATTCCGATAACATAGTATTGAAGAAAAAAAAATTAGATGCATTATGCAAAATGTAGTATTAATACAGTTTGCGAGGCATTGTCATTATGTTATCATCATCTAAAATATGATCTGGCACTATGTATCATACATTATCTTTGTTAGAACAAGGAAATATTTACAATTAACTGAATTACTACATTTTTTTCAGTATCAAAAAGTTAGCAAATTGCTCCCCAGAGGGATAACAATGTAGATAAATCGGTGCACCCCCCTCCCATCTCTCTCTCAACCTCTGCTTGCATGGGTGATAAACAGTAAACCACGCCCATATTATCGAGACCACGTCCACTCTGCGGTGGTGATCGGATGCGACTCCGCGAGAAAGCGTGGTGTGCAGGGTTATTCTCCGCGACAACTCCGTCAGGACGTGTGGAGTGATGGTGGAGGGTTTTTTCTTAATCCTCTCCACTCACTCTCCACCCCCACCGCGATGCGTAAGGGGTTCCGAAAAATCACGTGAGCTGTACTGTATATATACATATATATATACGAGTCGCACACTTTATCCACTCAGCCACAGTAACTCTAGCTGTACAGCAATATACCACATACAGAAACATGCTCAATAACCAAAGATTCTAACAGTCACAAACAGGAAACTGCATACTTTAATATCTGCATCAAAACAATTATAAGAATATATTTTGTTTTTATATTTTTGCCTTAGAAAATTGAGCAAATAATAGTATACATGTGAAGACAATACATCCATGCAAAATGCCCTAAACTTGTTGGAAATTAAAATCTCTGAACATCTGAGAATTTAGAATTTTCCACATTATTTTTCATTTCGGTAACAAGTTGAGTTCAGATTAATTACTAGCAATTATTAAATTTCCAATTGTTAATGGCGGGAACATAATTGTGGCTGTAAAGTACAACGAGTCAAGTCAGATGGCTTTGTGTATTAGAAAAACAAGGTTCCCAAGCTGAAACTGACATCATCCTTTGATGCAAACCCTTGTCAATATTTTACAACAGTGTTCACAGTGGTCACTCCCTTGATTTCTGTACAACATCCGCTGAAGTCCAGTCTTTATTAGGGACAGGCAATTTAATTTTCTAAGGGTCGGGGGGTAAATGCATGAAAACAATCGTCTTTCTCTGATTTTAAGTATAAAAAAAGATGTTATTCCGTTCCATATTTCACTTGAAATGAATTTATCTTGTGCTGAAAAAACAAAAAATATCCCAGTCAAAAAAAACAAAACAACATTTAAGCCTCATACATTAAATGTTTAGTCCCTTACAGTACACATGCAGTCAGAATATTCAGCCTCGTCACGCGGTTTGCATTTCAGTGTAAATTCAGTGTTTTAGGTTAGTTTGTTTGGGGTTTTTTTTAAGCAGAAGCGGATATCAATTTGGATTTTAATTGTCCATATCCCAGGGAATTACTTTCGTTTGGAACAAAATGATAAATTTATGCTGCTGGAGAAGCTCAGCAAGGTATGCTTCTCGTCAAGCCAGTGTGTAAGTTTGTTCAAATTTCTTAGAATAAATTAAAAGCATAAACTTATTGCAAAAGAAGTCGATCAACCTTTTATAAACATTAATCTGTACTGAATATACAAGACTTTTGAAATTATTTTTGTATTGATCAAATATATGATCAAAATAAAGACAATTGATTCTTCCAATGGTATCCAGTTGTAAATCACTCTTGACGTCTGTCTTTCCATAGGTGGTCTTCATTCATTGGCTGTTCAAATGTCAATTGGTAATGTTGTCCAGCAACCTTCACAGTGGAGTTTACATCAGCGTGCCTGCCAAGGCGCGGTGGTAATTTGTAGGTATTTATCCCTCCACCACAGAGCTAAAGTGGAGGGGATTAAGTCACCCACCACGAAGCATGGGGTTCCGAAAAATCATGTGAGCTGTACTGTACTGATGGCAGAACAAGAACTAAGTGTATTATTCCACACCAAAAATATACAGTATGTACTGATGGCAGAACAAGTATTAAGTGTATTATTCCACACAAAAAATATACAGTATGTACTGATGGCAGAACAAATACTATGTGTATTATTCTACACAAAAAATATACAGTATGTACTGATGGCAGAACAAGAATGAATTGCATTCATGTGATTCTACATGCGCTAGTCCAAAAATACTGTTTTAAAGGCCATCTACCGCACATACCGTTTAGTAGTTAAAATCTACCGCTTTTGAAAATTAAAAAGAATTTAATAATTGTTGTAATAAAAATACCCAAGCACGGTTCTGTCAACACATCAGAGAAACCAGCCAGAACCAGCCTACTGGGGACTGGAAATATTCCACCAGCACAATGACCGGTGCAATGATGCATGGCAGAGCAATAGGATTAGAATTGTTAAAGAACAGCTGACATGTGTACACAGCAAGCTGCTAATTGAATACGTTATTGATGAAATTTGAGGAGTTTAAGGCCAAATGCTGAATGTTTTTTGAGGTGTTATAAGTAATAAAGGGATGAAAGGTGGTCTGAGCCTTTGATGAAAATCAGCCGACCCAGGCCAAGACTTATCGGAGGGGAGATAAAATGAAGAGACTGACCATAAAAAGTGATTTCGGCAGACACACTAGAGTAAGTATTTTGATTTTGTCCTGCTTAATTGTACTGTTCCAGATATTTTAGGAGGACATCTCTTACAGTTTTTGTTCAATTCTAAACGTGTGCTTTCTCCCAATGCTAAGAAACCACCGGCAAAGAAATATTACAAGTTCAACAATGCTTGGATAACAGAGTTTATGCGTGTAGGTGAGTAGCAAAAGTCCAGAGTTTGCATTTTGTGTTTCAAAGGTATGCATCTTTTGTATTTCATAAACTATTTCAAGTTTTCATGCACATAAATTTAGTTAAAGTCCCAGATAAAATATATCAGCTCAAAATATATTTGATAGATTAAGATAATTAATTTTAAAGTTTGGATACATTATTCATAAAAGCATAAATATATCATGTATTTTTTTTTTCATTTTTATTTCAAGTCGAAATCAATCTTTATTGTTTTTATTTACAGTGGTGAAACTTGCCAACAGATTTTTGGATCTGAGCCATGAAGAGAAAGAAGACCTTGAGGATGATACTCGGGAATACATCATTAGTTGAAGTTAGGAACTTCCTCCTCGGGGTGAACATAGCTTGGAGGAGTATTTGAGGGTAGTCAGCAACCTTACAAACCCAGCAACAGGAAAACTGAAGTTAGAACTTCTTTGCATAATGAGCATGGTTGTCCTGTCATTACAACATTCTAATGCTGATACAGAGAGGACATTCTCCATTCTTCATAAAATACAAAGTAAGTCAAGGGGAAATTTGGACCGGAGAACTATTGAGAGCCTGTTAAGTGTGAAGCTTAATAATCACAATGAATGTCACCAGTGGTCACTAGACAGTGATCTTGTGAAGGAAACTAAAAATGCTATTGGATTTTATAAAAGAAAAATCTTTGTAGTGAACTATCAGATGAACAACTCTTCCTTTTTCATTATTTGACCGTATATTGATTCATAATAATTAATTATTATTGTAACATTTGCCATCAGAATCCAAATCTGATTCATGTTCAAACTTACTATTTTATTATAATATGAAGAGAATACATATTATGGCACAAAAAAAGCACTTGTTTTGTTTTCTATCCCCTTGAAACGTAGAATTTATGCTGATAAAAAATCTACTGGTTTAGAGGCCAATCTACTGATCAAAATTTGTAAATCTACTGGTTTTAAATCCTAGTTCTATCACATGTATGGAATTGTATTATTCCACACAAAAAATATACAGTATGTACTGATGGCAGAACAAGAACTAAGGGTATTATTCCACATAGAGATGATTAAGAATTTCATACATTTAAGGTTGTAACTTTTACCTCCTTGCAAAATTGATCAGTATTTTGAAAATCCTAACATCTTACACATTGGTCTCTTGGCTTTTCAACCTGAAAACATTATAGCATAAATGTTTAGTATCCTTAAGATTTGAATATTTGACCTTTAATAGGAAATGTCTCTTTTTATGTAAAGTAAACTTTTCCTTGTATGTAATCATGGTGGCATTATTCTGTGTGCACACCGTAGACACAAAGATAACTGCATAAATATACAAAACTTCTTGTCTGAATTAATAACTTTACATTTGTCATTAATTTTTAAAAAGTATAAGTCAGTATTTCATATTTTTGGAGGCACAGACAGGAGGCACAGACAGGAGGCACAGACATTATAGCACAAAGAGAGGTAAAAGTCAAACGATAATGAAGTGTTGTCACATATTATTAAATATTTCTATACGAAGACTCAATAAAAAAAAAATGTACAAAATCATTTTAAATTTATCAAGTTAGTTGCTTCTAACATGGAAAAAACTATAGTGTGGATCCTGGTGACTGTATGATCTTCAGACAAATGACAATTCAAATAATTAACATCCATAAACTGTTCATATTGAAATAACTTTAAGTTTGGTCCAAAGTATCTTCATTAAAGTGGAAAAAGTCAGGGGTCACCAAACTACTGTATATACTCACTTATAATACGCCAACAGATCAGGATCTATGTTGCTTGTTCTACTGATCACTCGTAACAAACTGCATAGACCCAGATCTGCTGGTGCATTATGTGACGGCAGATCTACATCTGTGCAGTTTGAAGTTGGACGCGATTTATAAGCGAGTATATATGGTAGTTTTGTCACTATAGCAACCATTGTTATATGACCCTCTCAATTGGACTTTATATAAGATTTATTGGCATTTGAGAGGCAGAGACATTTGTACAATATTTTATCTACTTCTTATATTCAGACTTTTAAAATATTTTGCAAAGATATTTTGAATGATATCTGCTTTTGAAAAAGAAATGAAAACTAATTGGTCATCTTGCTTGAAATAAACTTGGTTAATATCCATGATGACTGCCTTCTGTTAAATTACTGCATTTACAAGCCATTATAGTTCAAAAATACCAAGTTATGACCAACAAACTGGCACTCATTCAAGGTATTCTTCAGATATATCCACCAACTGGGTCTGATAAAAATACATTTATACTTGTTTATATATCATGCACACAAGCCATTAGGCCTAAAAAAAAAATTCCGTTTCCAGTTTCCCAACTGTCTCTAAATAATTTTTACCCACTCATAACCTTTATATGACATCAATTTTACCTATTTTACAGTAGTGTGATAAAAAGATTTTCCAAGGATAAAGGAATAATTATTATGCACACATCTTGCTCATAATCAAATTCATACAAGATCTTGATGATATGAACATATTTACCAAGTTTTATCGAAATCGGATGAGAAATTTAGTCCTTAGTGAGGTAAAAGAGTGTCAACAAGCCCAGGCTAACAGATACAAGATTACCTCATAAATATGTACAGATCTTGCTCATAATCAAACTTATCTAACATCTTGATGATGTAAGACAATTTACAAAGTTTGACCAAAATCTGATCAGAAATTGTCTCAATAGTATTGACAAGCTTGGCCAATTAGATGCAAGATCACCTCATTAATATGCATGGATGTTGCAAGTACTTCTGCCTATCCCAAATCTTTATGATAAAACCTATTTGCCAAGTTTGATCAAAATCCTATTAAAAAATGAAGTCTCTATCATAGTAAATAAGCTAAACCAATCTGATTCATGTTCACCTCATTAAAATGCATTAGTTTCACTCGTAATACAACTCATCCAACATCTGGATAATATTAGCCTAATTACTAAGTTTGATTCAAACCATTTCAGAAATACCACGTATCAAGTGGTGAAAAACAGCCAATCGTATTCAAAATCAGCTCATTAACATGCATAGATCTTGCTCATAATAAAACTCTTTGCAAATCTTAATGCTAAAAGCCGCTTTGCCAAAACTGATCAAAATTGGATCAGAAATAGTCTCAAGTGTGGTAACAAGCACAGTGAATCATGCATTATCACCTCACTAAAATCCAATTTGTCTGAGCTCTTGATGATACAAGATTATATTCCAAATTTCGTTGTTGTAAATTTTGAGTGGTAAGATCATTTCTGCTGATCAGAAATATGGCCTCCAATGTACAAAGCTCAGCCAATCAGATCACCTCATTAATATTTATGGATCTCACTCATTATCAAACTCATCCAGGAACTTGATGACCTACCATCATTAATGTAAATATCTGTACATTAAAGAATAATTATGTTTCTCTATGTCACAATTAATTTAAGTTGTAATGAAAATTAAAATTTTCCTAGAATATAATCTCCAGAAAAATAATATTTCTATTTGTTGTATTATGCATTGATGCACTCAGAAATTTGAATGCTGGTCAGAAGTGGGCTAGGTAAACTAGGTCGTATTTTATCCTTGCTTGCCAATAAAAAACACTTGCATGATAATGTTTCAGTATTTTCTTTTACAAATAACGAATTCTGGTTCCAGTTCTGGTATTTGTTTTCTTCTTGATTGTAAAACTAGGTCTGTCTGTTCATGTACATGTCCCGCCCAAGCCAGCCAAGTTAATCTGCCTCAGTGTGCCATTGGGAAAGGCACTTAGCTCGAATTATCTCAGCACAATATCACCAATAATATGTTAAAGTGCCATTAAAACCATCAACAAACAAATCATGTACAGTAGGATCCCGCTATAACACGATGGTCGGGGTCCACAAAACAAGATCGTGCTATGTCCCGAACCGTGCTATAACCAATCTAGACAAAACCAAGTCATTTAGCTGAAGAAAATGATGCATGCACCAAATAAATGGGGGGGGGGGGTAGGGGGTAAATTGTGGGCTCAAAACAACGTGCTTCATTGGCACAGTTACCATCTTAAATCAATGCATATTAAATGAGAAATACACATGCAGCGAAAACAGAGATTGCACATATAATATTTTACTTTATTCAGAGAACCATGCATTGGTACATGTATATGTACATGTCTATTGATTAGCATGAATAGTTAAAGGATCAACACGTGTACTCACCAACCGATCTCATGGCATGCGTAGGAGTGAGTCCATAATAATTCCATCGAAAATATGCACACAGAAGTATAATATCATTGTCTGATAAAGTTCTGAAATCCTACATCGTCGTCTAGTCATTGTAAATCGTCATCGTCTAGTCATCGTAAATCCCGTCCGACTCCGATTATTCAGCTTTACTGTCGTATGCGGGTGCTTATGCAGAGACTGAGCTTGGGCTATGCAAGTAACACTTTGATCATAAAGTCATAAATCAATTAAAGGATGCAACTGGGCACGTGTCAATTGTGCGGCAAGATCACAGGGAGTTCAAATAACCACCCTCTGTTACTTGGCACTGAACAAGTAAAACTCGCGGCTTGATCAAAGGGTTGTCACGTGGGAAAACAACTTGAAAACAAAGTGAGTGCTTTTACAAGCCAAAGGCTTATCGGACCACGTGCACTGGCAGATCACTTGGGAAATATCACTTGGGAATTAAATCTGACTTGTGGAAACACCGGACTTAATCCTGTCCATGGCTTCAAGTTTCTTTTTAACAAAAAAAGCTTTACGTTTCCGTGTACTGTTATCCATTGTAAATAACTACTAATTAAAAGTCTGACACCTATTTGTTTGAACGACTACAGCAAGAATAATTGTTAATCAACAATGGGGTCATTTTTATAGGGAATGTACAATATTATTCACTGGTCAACTGATTGCGTGGCGATTGTCTAACAACACCGACAAGCCACGTGTGCAATCATTGCCGCATGGTTTGAACAACCTTTAGCTTTGAGATTGACTTTGATGATTGTCAATGACTTAAATTAATTGATTTATAAATTCAGGTGCAAATC
Source organism: Margaritifera margaritifera (assembly GCA_029931535.1). Taxonomy (NCBI): domain Eukaryota; kingdom Metazoa; phylum Mollusca; class Bivalvia; order Unionida; family Margaritiferidae; genus Margaritifera; species Margaritifera margaritifera. The sequence goes on from JAQPZY010001598.1 coordinate 2,166,972, forward strand.
TTTTATCAACCACCGCATTGTTTGGTGCTTGGCTGTGTATGCAGTTGAATGAGCAAACATATGTCTGCTATTGTTTGAGCAACGATTGTACACAGAATGTATTGAACACAAACACAAAGAAGACTTAATGACTTTATTGTTCATGTATCAGTAATAATAAGATTAACACTTATCAGCTTTAAAATGAGCTGACATCTTTCAAAAATAAACTAAGATCAAAGTGCAGTTATTGACTACTGACACATTTGAAATGAACATTCACAAATAGAAATGTTCAGCATCTTTATTCATATAAAGAAAGATGCAATCATAAGACACTTTTTCTTCAAGAATACAACACATCTTGCCAAATTATTAAATCAAACTCTTTTATTTTGGCACAAGACTTTGCAGTAGTTCAAGAAATTGGCGAAATTATTATAAAATTTCGGTAGCCATGCCATAATCGTATTATATCCGAATTTATACACGATCTCTTCCCCAAAATGATAATTAATTTTTTACACATTATTTTTTGTACTTGAAAAAAAAAAAAAAAAATTTCATGTACGAAAAAATAGATGAAATTTTGGGAGCCATGCCACGATCGTGTTATATCCGAATTCGTGCTATAACGAAGCGTGCTATAGCGGGGTCCTACTGTACATGTATTGCTGTTGGTGATACATTTCCAGTACCCAAATATTCCCCGTGATTGGCCCTAAATGATACAATTACTTAAATTTCTGTAAACACAGGGCAAGTTCATAAACCGTGGGAAACATCATGTTCCTTAATTTGTTTTACTGGACATAAGATATTAACAAAATCAACTGATTAAAGCCTAACAAGTCTCAGTCATCGCCAGAAATTGATCTCTAACGATGAACCTGATTATAATAATGTTATCAACTGCTGATTGGGGCGAGTTATAATAGTGAGATTGTTTCATAATTTAAAGAATGCATTGCTAAATAATATACATCTTTTCAATGATCACACCTCTGAAAATTTGAGATATAAACCATATTTTCATTCAAAACTGCTTGAAACAATCTCAACATTTCAACTCCAAATATGGCTAGAATTCCCCCAAATATGCAGACGAGACAAATCATTTAGACTGGTTCAAGAATTTAATCGTGGAATAGTTATTTTTAATGCTCCTCTAGACCTGAAGACTGATCTATGTCCAAAATGAGGTTATTAAGGGGATCAAAATCTGCCATTGAATAAAACTGAGATGACAAGATCATAGTGAAGCTAATGTGTAGGAGATGTTTAATGATTTGTTTAGAGAAATGTGATCATGGGTTGTGCAGTATTTAGCTGTATTTATTGCAGCCCACTGACAACATAAATCAGCCCCCATGCGTGCATTGGTACGTTGGTGGTTTAAAATCTGATCTCAGCTGCTCATAAAACATTGCAATTATCACCAACAGATATGTCCACAATATATCAGTGCACATATTGTTTTTAGACACCAACAAAAATTCTTACAGCTCTCAAGTTACTGTTGGTTGAATGAGGCCTTGCAACAATCGGCACAGCATACTCCATATAAAATCTGATGTTTGTCAATCTGTAAATCCATGTGGAATAACATAACCCTACCTCCTGTCACCATTTCAAAATATCATACCCTACTGGCAGATAATCGGCTGTTCCACAATCAGATGTGACTTCACTCATTCCAAATAGTTGTTCTGGTCAAGTGACTTGAGCTTCTGTGGATTTGTCATGTAACTGTCACATGATGAATATCATCATATGACTTATCATGGTTCAACAGCACATCAGATTGCAAAATGGATGGATTAATTTTATACTGTAACCCAAATTGCTCAGAACTTTGTCATTTAATCCATCCATTTTGTAACTTGGCATGTTGTTGAACTGTAAAAATAGTCACATGACAAGATATTCTTCATGTGACAAAAGCATATACATACATGCTAACCCCAAGAGAGGTATAAGCATAATCTAAGTGGCAAAAAAGTATAATCTATATATTACATACCGTAATTACAATAAACTGTATAAAAAAAGTACATTTATTTTTGCTTCTAACCTGGATCTGCAGCTGGTTGAAGTTCTTGTCATAAATGGTCAAAATCCATGTGGATTAGTACCAGAATATGAAAACAAAGCATATTGACAAATTATATATGCAACACACACCATAACTAGTGTGCATGTCTAACTTTTGTTGAGTGATCGTAAAGTCAAATCCTGTAATGGGCATAACAATGTTCACAAATGGAGTGCTGTATTACATCACTCTCATATTCTTTTTTTTAAATTTGTAAAGCAATACTGATCCGTCTTTTTTCTGATCTAACATGTTTTAAAGTTTAAAAAAATCTCTCTCCTCCAACATTTTTCAGTCATTTAACATCGAAGTGTCACATCGATAAAACCTGTTTCACTTAACATCTTGCACCATTTTTTATAGTATAGACTGGTCTGCTAACCAATTCTCTTCATTAATTTAATGAATCTACAAGATAAGTTTTCAAATGGAAGAAACCCATCTGTTTTCTTTGAAATTTGTTATATACAGCTGCTATAAACAGAACATAATGATAATGAACAACCGTACTCTTATGCTGTTTTTATGCAGCAGCCTTCTTTTCTCGATTGTTCTCAAATCTATATGATGTGTGGGACTAAAGAGATGATAATAAAAACGACAAAAAGAACTTTTTATTTTAATGTACCAAAAAAGTGTAATCCATAAGCAGGCAAGCATAAGATGTAATTCAGTGAAAACAGTGTAAATGATTATGGCAAAAGCATAATGGTTGGCAGGTATGCATACATATTTGAGTCACATGACTAAAACAATCATTTTGAATGAGTGAAGTTGTATCTGATTGGTTGCTTGATATTGATGGAACAGCCAAATATCCACCCATGTAGCCCAGCAATTCGAAATGACGACACGAGGTAGGGTTATGTGATTCCATGGTAATTTACAAGTTGTCAACATTGGATTTGATATCGAAATATGATGTACAGATTGCATAAGGGCCCCTTCAATCAACCTGAACTCAAAGAGCTGAGAGAAATACCAGTGTCTAAAAACAGTCTATATGTGCACTGATGTGTTGCAGACAAATATGTCCACAATAATTGCAATGTTTTATGATTAGGCAAGATAAGACCCCAAACCACCAACAAACAAGTTTGGGGGTTTATTTACTGGACTATTCAATCAACTATTTTTGAGTATAGGTAAAACTATCCTCAGTTTATGTTCAAACTTTATTTATTTATTTTTTTATTTCTTTAAAAACAAGTACCTGTCTGGGCTATTTATGCACTATTCAAAATGATGAAATTTTTTTAAAATAAGGGGTCTGGAAGATTTAAGAGTCCAGATATCAAGATTGATTAAAATTGGATCTGAAATATGGCCTCCAGAATGGCAACAAGCAATTGTTGATGGACAGACAGTGGATGGCAGGGCCATACTATAAGCTCACTTGGGCTAACAGAGAGGTAGCAACAAAACTGAGTCACAACCTTTGACCCTGAAATTGATCTCAGAATGCTATCAACTTGTTTGCTGAAATGCTACTAAGCACAAACTTTAATCAAATTCAATTTGCATATGTACAAGTCACTGAAGTACAAAAATCTAGGAAGTGGCTTTTAACCTGGACCCCCAGGTCAAGCAAGGCAGGTTATCAAATTAATTCACAATAGTGCCAAGATATATAAAGATTTAAAGTTTAATAGCAAGAGTCCTTCAAAAATAATGATGCTCTACTGGTAAAAAAGACTTGGTAATAATCCAGATTAGTCTCTTTCTTCCTCCTTTATATTACTTTTAATTGCTGAGTATAAAAAAATGTGAGATATTCTTCAAAAAGTAAAAAATACCAAATTAATTTAAAAAGTATTTGCTTATATGTTAGAATTCATGTGTTCATAAAATAAATACTGTACAAAAATCTTAGTCATGACCTTTGACCTTGACCCTATGTCATCAATAGAAGATCACCGAACTCATCTCAGATACTGTCAAGATCCCCCACATGTTAAATTCGGTTAAAATAAATAATTTGTTGCAACTGTTGTATTAACAAACCATTTTAGTTCAAAAACCCAATTTATGACCACTGAACTGGCACCCATCCTAAGCAATCTTCAGATAAATGCACAAACAAGGTTTGATAAAAATCCATTTATAATTTTTTGTGTTATCATATGCACAAGCCATTATGGATAAAAACCTGTCATGACCTTTGATCTTGAAATCAATGTCAGAGTGCTGACGTTCAACTTATCAAAAAGGAACTAAATACAAAGTCTGATCAAATCCATTAGTATATATGTTGGAGGTCAGATCTTCATCCTTTTTATTCTGGACCAACTTCATGTTGCAAGAAGTTCTTCAGTGAAAATTTCATGACTCAGACTGAGTAGGAGTAAGAAGATTTTAAAGGTGTCCATCTTAGTGGAAATGCTGGAGGTCAGATCTGCACCATTTTCACATACAACCAACTACATAATACAACAAGAGACCCTCAAAGGAACTGGTGTTCTAATGGCATAAAAATATCTGTAGGAATTCATAAGTCTGTTTCTTCCCACCTTTTATTCTTTTTATATGCTGCATAAGGCAACCATGTCAGATATTCTTTATAAACTCCAACATACCAAATTTGTTTAAAACAATTATTTTTGCTCTATTTAACATCTTTAAATGAGGAGCTGTGGTAGCTCAGTTTGTAGAGCATCAGACTCATAATTCAAGGGTCACAGGTTCGATACCTCCCCAGGCCAACCCAGGTTGACTGCCTCAGTGTGACCTTTTGACTTTGAAGCTTTGTCATGACCTTTTGACTTTGAAGCTAATGACACAGATAGAAGATCACTAAACTCATCTTAGATACCGTCAAGATATATCCATATAATTGGTAAGTTTAGTTCAATTCCATTAATATTTTTGGAATTGCTGTATGCACAGATCATTACAGTTCAAAAGACACAAAATATGACCTATGAACTGGCATCATTCAAGATCTTCTCAGATATATCCACAAACTGGGTTCGATTTAAATGTGATAAAAATGAATTCATACTTGTTTGTATTATCATGTTCGCAAGCCATTACAGGTAATAAAAACAAGTGTCAAGACCTTTTACCTTAAAATTAATGTCTGAATGCCATCAACTTGTTTACTGAAATACAACTAAATACAAATTCTGGTCAAAATCTATTTGTATATGTACAAGTCACTGTCTTCATAAGCTCAGTGAGGTACAAAAATGTGAGAAGTGACTTTTGTTGGTGGTTAGATCTGCACAACTATCTTTCGTAACCAACTATGTACTGCAAGAAGTGTTTCAGTGAAAACCACCTGGAGATATGACATTACTTTAAGAGTAGTGATAATAAGATTTCTGAGATGTCAATTATTGGCTGCCATGTTGCGGTCAGATCAGCACCATTTTCATTTAGGATAAACTATATATAATGAGAAGTCTTTTAGTGATGTGACATTCCAGAAAGAATAGCAATAAAAAAAATTCAAGATGGCCACCATGGCAGTCATCTTGGGAGGTCAAGTTGGAACCATTTGTATTTAGGTCCAACTATATATTGTAAGAAATGTTTAAATAAAAATGCCATGTTGACTTGACCATTTGTTCATGAGGAGAAACAACAAGTTTTTCAAGATGGCCAGAATGGCAGCCATTTTTTGCAGCCAGATTAGCACCATTTTCATTTAGAACCAACTACATATCATAGTAAGTGTTTCATTGGAAACTCTATGTCAATACAACCATTCATTCAGGAGGAGTAGCCATAACCAGATTTTCAAGATGGCAGCCAGGGTGGCTATTTTGTGAGGCATGATATGCACCATTTTCAAACAGGAGGACCAACTACATATTGTAAAAATAGTTTTCATGAAAAACCCACCAAATTGACCATGTGTTTGAGAGTAACAATAACAAGATTTTCAAGATGGTGGCCATGTTGAAGGCCTCATCAGAGCCATTTTCATTAGGACCAACTACATACCATAAGAAACATTTCGGAAGACCCATGTCACCATCTATAAAGGAGGAGTAGTGATAACAAGATTTTCAAGATGACTACCATGGTGTCCATATTGGATGTCAGATCGGAACCATTTTCATTTAGTACCAACTATGCCACATAAGAAGTCTCTGGTAAAAATCCCATGTCAACATGATCAGCCATCCAGAAGGAGTAATGAAAACAAGATTTTCAAGATTACCACCATGGCAGCAATACTAGAGGTCAGCAATACTAGAGGTCAGATTGGAATTTTTTAAATTTAAACTTCATTAGAAGTCTTGTTGTGAAAACCCCATATTTACACGAATTTCTGTTGTGGAGAAACAGTGATAACAAGATATTCAAGATGGCTGCCATGGTGGACATACTGGATGTTAGATTTGCACCATTTTCTTTAGGTCCAAATAGACATCAAAAGAAGTCTTTTGGTGAAAACCTCATGTTGATATGACCATCCATTCAAGAGGAGTAGCAATAAGAAGATTTTCAAGTTGGCCGCCCATATTGGAGGTCACATTAGCACAATTTTCATTCAGGACCAGCTAGATAAGCATAATAAGTCTTCTGGTGAAAACCCCATGTTGACATGACTTTCTGTTCAAGAGTAGTAATGATGACAAGACTTTAAAAGATGGCTGCCATGGTGGCCATTTTGGATGTCAAATTGGCACCATTTTCATTTTGGACCAACCAGACATTATCAGAAGTCTTTTAATGAAAACCCCATCTGTTCAGGAGGAGTAATGGTACGATTTTCAAGATGGTCACTATGGCAACCATACTGGATGTCTGAGCAGCACTATTTTCCTTTATGACCACTAGACCTTTGGATAAATATGTGCATAAAGTTTTATGGCAACCCTCTAAAGAGTAGCAATAACAAACTTGTGCCAACGGACGATAGACAATTAACAACAGGCCATCACATAAGTTCTTCTGGTCTATGACCAGTAGAGCTAAAAAAAAAGGCCAATAAGATTTTAATTTTTATTATTTAAAATTTTTGCAAGTGCACTTTCAGAAAATAGTACAGCTCTCCCCCGTTATAATGTACCTCCCTATAATGTGATTATGGATATAACGTGGTACTACTATGGACCCCATGACCAAAATCATACCAATGTATAATAACAATAAGGGTTGAAAGAAAACAATTTGAAACTTAGTCTTATATCTTCATTTCCTTTTCAAAACACCATTATTTTACCAATTTTGGTAGTGCCCGCTATACCACCGTTTTGTTTATCATGTTATTCTCATTTTTTGCAGTTCTGTATATATTGCGGTATTAGGAGTAACGTGGTTCGGTACATAATGCAGTCGAGGGAGAGCTGTAATGCCTACACTGAACATCCATTTCATGGACAGACAAAGTTAGTGTACTTTGTGCTATTTCAAGTACTTTTCTCCAACACGCAAAAATGGTCATTTTTATCAGCTGTCTGCTTCAGACAGCACATAAGTTTTTATAACAGTTATCAAACTAAATGTCAATCAGAGTAGGTTAAATACATGTAAATGAATGTCAACTCTCTCTATGCTGTTATAGTCGTTGGTCAAAAAACTCTGCCCTGTGCCTTGTCCACATTCAATGTATCTCCAAAAACTTAGGAGTGGAACCATATAGAAGTGTTGTAGAAAAAGAGTCCCATGTCAATAAGACTCTCATTTTTGGAGTAGCAATAACAAGATTTTTAAGATAGCCACCATGCTAGCCATATTGGAGGTCAGATTGGCACCAGTTTCATTTAGGATCAACTAAATGTCATCAGAAGTGTTTTAGTGAAAACCACATGTCCATACAACTATCCACTGAGGAGAAGCAATAAAAAAAAAATTCAAGATGGCCAATGCAGTAGCCATGTTGAAGGTCAGATCTGCACCATTTTCATTTAGAACCAACTCTGTAAATTAAGAAGTGCTTTAGTTCAAACCCCATGCTGATATGAACATTTGTTCAGGAAGAGTAGCAATTACAAAATTTTAAATAAAGCCACCATGGTAGCCATAATGGATGCCTGAAGGGTACCATCGTCATTCAGGACCTTTTTAAACTGTGTGCCAAGTTTCATGACTTTCTTCCAAGTAGTTTACGAAAATTAGTGACAAGAAACATTGCTAATGCCAGACACCAGATGCAGAATCATCACATAAACGTTTGTGGTCTTTGACAAGCAGAGCTACAAATTTGTGTATTTTTTTATTTGCTAAAGTTATGGTATTCACAAGCCATTACAGATTGATAAGGAATGTCCATAAAGACCACTGAAGACTATATATCCAGTGTTTCAGCCAGGTTTGACGAAGAAAAAGGGCCAAATGGCACCCTTCATTTGAAAAAGTGGGCCAATGGTGTGATCAAAACAAGTCAACTTCATAATAAAATGAAATATCATTTACATAGTCTATTTTATATCTTATTTGCATGAAAAACCAAATAAATAACCACTTTAACTTTAGGATTCTCCTCTTTCATGCCTCTGACCATACTCTTAACAGCATCGGAGAACTGCTGAAGTCTACAATTTTATGTCCTCCAACATTATAGTCACCAGTTTTTGTGAAGCTTCAGCTTTCAAATGATTTCTTGAGGGTGTCATACTGTTTTTCTTCTTTTTTTCCCACCATTGTAAAATCTGATTCTTCGTCAGAAGCTTTGCTTTCTGTTTAATTTTCATCTCAGTTCTGTGGGTTTTACCAGGTTGTTCACTAGAGTCATCATATCTACAGTCATTTTATCACTTTCATGATTTGAGTGTGATACTGGGGTAAAGAAATCAATTATATGTCGTTCCATATCAATCTCCTAGTCAAACTTCACTGCCTTTACAAATGATAAATGGCGCTGCAGCAAGATCATATCATGTGACTGGAAGCATGTGCTTACATGAATTGCCAAGACAACATATTTTTCTTTTAGTTCAAAATGTTAATAAAACAGGAGTGGAAGTTACCTCAATACATTACTTTCGTATTTTTTCATTGAGACTATTACAATTTGATCGCATACAGACCTTGGTCTTAACCTCTCAACCAAGAAAATATTATTGGATATACTAAGTGTAAGAACATTTCCATATGATCCCATGCTCTTGCCATATATCGGATTAGGAGCATGGGGCAGAATAGATAGACTGAGCATAGTGATATGTGCAATCGGAAAAGATTGCTTGATGGATTTTATATGTTTTCATAAAAATAATCACTGAGCGATTTGAACATTTAATGATTGGTTGGCACATCTGTACAAGATTAAAGGAAAATCAATCTGTTTTTTTGTTGTTGTGGGACTTGGTGTCTATTTTGCACAAATCCCATAAGGGTGCATCCTGGCTGAAACACTGCACATCAATATGACCATCCATTCACTAGAAGTGAGGATAAAAAGATGTTCAAGATGGCTATTGTGGCAGCTATCTTGGATGTTAGATAATCACCATTTTCATTTAGGATCACATACATAATAACAGAAGTGTTTCAGTGTACATATCAGATAAATACATCTCTACCTCGATAACTCATGAGCAAATGGGGTCCATGAACATTCACCATGGCATAGGTGAGGGTACGAGTTAGCAAGGGAGCCTCAAAGTTTGGGTGACAGCTTGGGAGAAAGTAGGGTTAGGTGCTAGCAACTTTCATTGATACATGAGCATTATAATCTCCACTGTTCTACACAAATATTCATCTAATGAATTTTAATATTTATGTAAATTAAATGTAAAGAAGTCAGTTGAAGTCAATAATGTGATGATAGGCTTTTAATATATATCAAGCTGACATGCAGTATTCACAAATTCATGTAACAGTAAAGCTGAAGTTGCTTTCCTTTCAAGATCTGAACACATGTATCTATTATAAGCAAACACTGAACACATGTATCTATTATAAGCAAACACAAATGAACTAAAGCCCTATAGCTAGAATGACACTCATAAACTGCCGCAACCCAACCTATAAATACATTTGCACCGGTTAATTCCTCAGCATAACTATTTTATTGTTTGCATACACTTTGTCGATAGCACATGGCAATGACTGGGCAAAACTCAATGTTGTTTGTACTAATAAACCCAGCTGGCATGTGGTAGTCACACTGTCACAGAACATATTACGCCTGGGCTGAGGAAAAAATGGACCAAAACAAAAATGACAAAAATGTGTGCATTTTACTAGAACTTACAAGTTTTTTAAAAATATATTACTGCAAATTTTTGAAGAATAATCCACAGATTAGCCAAAGACAAAAACTTTGGAGTTGCCTACAGTGGGCAATTTTCACAAGAAATTGGGCTGAAATTACACCCAGATGTTACCGGGATGTCGGCACCTTTCATGTATTGTAATCAGCTGGTGACAATTAATCTGTTAATAAGCTTGTATCATCATATCAAAGAACCATTCAATCCTCAACAGTTTCAAAATGCCAGCTTAGCATCCTTTTCATTTCACAATGTTCTCAACGCCCTAGTTATTAGACATGAGACTAAGCAGTCTCATGTCTCGTGTCAGTGTAAACGTTTATATGCTGAAATGTTCATCTATTCTCTTTTATTCCTGATAAATATCAAAAGATAGCTGGACATTTTTAACCCTTTAAAATGTGTGAATATTTGATGATCAGTATAACTGACTTTTTGCAAAAATATTATTTTGTTGTGGTCCTTTTCATTATGTTTGCTACCAACGACACAACAACTGCATTATAAGTTGGTTCATGAGTTGTCCGGGCACAGACAAAAGGAATGGTGTACAACCAAGAATACTGGACAAGCAGCAATAACAAGATTTCAAGATGTTCAATATGGTTGCCCTTCTGAAGGTCAGATCTACATCATTTTCATTTAGGACTAACCACATTTTGTAAAATACCTTCCAGTGAACATTTCATCATGTTATGCACATTTTGTAAAATACCTTCCAGTGAACATTTCGTCATGTTATGATAAGCTGTTCAGAATGAGTGGGAATAACAAGATTTTTAAGATGGACAGCATGGTCATGTTAAAGTCAGATCTACACCATTTAGAGAAACTATGTATTGCAAGAAAAAGTTTCAGTGAAAAGCCCATGTCAATACCACCATCCCATCCATTCAAGAGTAGCAATACCAAGATGCTGAAGCTGGTCACCATGATCAGATCAGCAATATTTTCATTTTGGACAAACTTATTATCCCAAAAGTTTTAGTAAATACCCCCCGTTAGTACAACCATCCTTTCAGAAGGAACAGTGATAACAAGATTTTCAAGATGGATGTTAGATGGACACATTTTCATTTAGGACTAACTATATATGACGTCCCCTCACCCTCTGTTCAGGAAGAGAATGAGAACAAGATTCTTCCAAAATGGCTGCAGTGGCTGCTTGTTTGGAGATTTGATCAGTACCATTTTCATTTAGGATTACCTATATAATGTAAGAAATGTTTTAGTAAAAACCAAAAGTCAATATGACTATCCATTCTGGAAGTGTAGAAATAACAAGATTTTCAAGATGACCAAATTTGCAGCCATGTTCAAGGTCAAATAGCCCCATTTTTATATAGAACCAACTACATATTAGATGAAAAGTTTAGTGACAACCCAAGTCAATACAACCATCTGTGCAGAAGAAGTGGTGCTAAGATTTTTATGATGGCCACTGTGGCAGTCCTGCTAGAGGTCAGATGAGCAATTTCATTTTTTCTTTAGGACCAACAACATAAGTGTTTTCATGCAAACCCCAAGTCAATCTATTCAGGAAGAATAGCAATAACAAGATTTTCAAGATGACCCTTTGGCAGCAGTGTTGGTTAGATAAGCACAATGTTTATTTAGGACCAACTAAGTACACATTGCAAGAAGTGTCTTTGTGAAAACCCAATTGAATATGATGATCTGCTCAGGAGGAGGGAGTAGAAATAACATTTCAAGATGGTCACCACAGCAACCCTGTTAGAGATCAAATCAGCACTGTTTTTACTGAGAACAAACTGATTTTGTAAGAAGTGTTTTAATAAAAAGAACTCATATCAATATGACCATCCATTCAAGAGCAGTGATAAAGATTTTCAAGATGACCACAGTGGCTGCCATGCTGGAGATCAGATCAGCATCTTTTGCATGTTGGACCAACTAAATATCTTAAGAAAAGTTTTAGTCAAAACCCCATGTTGATACATCCATCTGTTCAAGAGGAGTAGTGCTAACAAGATTTTCAAGATGATCACTGTGATTGCCATATTGGATGTCTGAGGGCACCATTTTTAATTAGGACCAACTGGACCTCAGGATGAAACTGTGAGGCAAGTTTCATGTCTTTCCTCCAAGTGGTGTGGGAGTAGTAGTCATAAAAAACAACTGCTGACACTGGATGAAGGATGGATAATGGACACAGGACCATTGCATAAGCATTGATCTTTGACCACTAGAGCTTAAAATTGATAGAATAATATTTGACTAAAAAATTTTATGAAAATTAATACTTGTCCAGTAATAAAAATAACAAGGTACTATAAAATTGTTTAAAACTTTAAGAGACTGTGGTTGTGAAACCTTACCTCAAGTAGAATGGAAATTATGCCATTGATAAAAGCTACACCAGCAAACAACAATCTGTACCACAGGATTGGAGCAGGCTTCAGCTAAATATAATGTATTAAAACAAACAGTTAATATAATTAATTCACTTTTTTTTCGATGACAGAATTTTCTATTACATGAACTAAGATGCCTCTTTACAAAAAATAATAAATTCTACGCATTTAAACAACAGCATGTGATTTGTAGAATGTCCTGCTAATACATGTGAAATTATGAATCATTATAATAAATTATAATCGTACTGACTGAACTATGGTTTTCTTCTTGTAAAGACTCTTTTCTCTTGCTGTAACATTAATTTTTGTTCATGTGTCCATATCTAATAAAATATTTCCAGTAATATATTTTAATTCTAGAGGTAACTTTAAGTTGATGTATTCTAGAATTTCAATAGTATAAAAGAAAAATTGAGTCACAACAGGCTCATGCACTGAAACAAAATTTTAAGAATGGTCTCTCTAAAATGAAGTTGAAGAGACAAAAGCATTAATAAGCACATTATGTGTCTCTAAAATAAATGGCATACGAAATTGCTTCAAATAGCTTCAGAATATGTTGAAAACGTCTCAGGGTATGACTGGGTTCTAAAAAGAAAAGCAACTTCAAATGTGTTGTTTTTGTTGGTTGGTTTTTAACAGCACTTTTAACACATCATTGGCTATATCACGCTGTAGAAATGGGAGCTAAGTTTTAACGCATCATTGGCTATGTCATGCTGTAGAAATGGGAGCTAAATTCCTTTCACAAAGAAACACTGAAGCAGCTAACATGGCTTGACATGGGTGGGTATTGATCCTGCAACCCTTGAATTGTGCTGATTAGAATCAATCAATGAGGCCCATATCTCAAAAATAAAGTTAAAGAGATGACTTCCGTACATGGTTTGGTCTGCTTTGGTGCTTTACGGCACAGCAACACAAGTAGGTTATTTAGTGCTGAGGCAATTGAAGTAAAGTGCCTTGCCCAAGGACACATAACAGTAGCTGACCCAGGCTGGTCTGATGGTAGGATCTGAAACAGCACACTTTTTGTCATGAGTCCGGCACATTAACCACTGAGCCACTGCAGCTCCTTCACTACATGGAAAAACAACATCTAGGACTATGTCTTCACACCAAATTGCATCAAGACATACTGAATCATTCCTGAGCTATACTGGTTACGAGCAACTCCAACTAGTGAAGATATGAAATTGATTGACAAGACCCATAACTCTGTCAAACATTATGTAGATGGAAAAGGTGGATACTATATGGGATCTACATCTAAATGCAGGGTTAATATATGTAAAATAAGGTAATATCCTATTTTTAATACTATCAGAAAATAAACATAACCAAACAGCTACATAAACATGTCTGAAATAGTGAATGACCTAGTCCCTGCATGCAAGTTAAAGGCCAATATTGCCCCTGACCAAACTTGGATAACTTTACCCAAACTGCTACTTCAAACACTTATGAAAAAGAACAGAACTTGCTTACCTCTTCAAACACTTATGAAAAAGAACAGAACTTGCTTACCTCCAACAATTTTATGATGAACTCAAATGGGTAGATGGTGATCAGTAAAGTTACAGCTAGGCATACCGCAATATTGAAAAGAAAAAGATCTGGAATGATTAAAACAAAATCCATTTAATGCTTTTCCTCCCAGTGGTGGGTGTTACTTATAAAAATTGTAGTAAGTATTTTTTGCTGAAACAAGTTTTGGCAATTTTCTTAAAAAACTGGGGATATTCATTTTAGCTAGTCATATTTTAGCGACTGTGACTCTAGAAAGATTGTAACATTTGATGTGGTATTCATTTTTGTAATCTCAATCTGAGACTGCTAAATCACTACAATTTCTCCACTGCTAAACATTCCTGTTATACAATAATACAAGAAAGCCATGGCCTAAATGTCAAGCCATAAACATTCCTGTTATACGGTAATACAAGAAAGCCATGGCCTAAATGTCAAGCCATAAACATTCCTGCTGTAAAATAATACAAGAAAGCCATGGCCTGCATGTCAAGCCATAAATATTCCTGCTATACGGTAATACAAGAAAGCCATGGCCTAAATGTCAAGCCATAAATATTCCTGCTATACGGTAATACAAGAAAGCCATGGCCTAAATGTCAAGCCATAAATATTCCTGTTATATGGTAATACAAGAAAGCCTTGGCCTGCATGTCATGCCATAAACACTCCCACTATATGGTAACACAAGAAAGCCTTGGCCAACATGCCAAATCATAAACATTCCTGTTATACAATAATACAAGAAAACCATGGCCTGCATGTCCAGCCATAAACACTCCCACTATATGATAACACAAGAAAGCCTCGGCCAACATGCCAAGTCATAAACATTCCTGTTACACAATAATACAAGAAAGCCATGGTCTGCATGTTAAGCCATAACTATCCCTGTTATATGGTAATACAAGAAAGTCATGGCCTGCATGTCATGCCATAAACATCCCTGTTATATGGTAATACAAGCCATGGCCTGCATGTCAAGCCATAAACACTCCCACTATATGGTAACACAAAAAAGCCATAGCCAACATGTCAAGTCATAAACATTCATGTTATACAATAATACAAGAAAGCCATGGCCCGCATGTCAAGCCATAACTATCCCTGTTATATGGTAATACAAGAAAGCCATGGCCTGCATGTCAAGCCATAAACATCCCTGTTATATGGTAATACAAGCCATGGCCTGCATGTCATGCCATAAACACTCCCACTATATGCTAACACAAAAAAAACCATGGCCAACATGTCAAGTTATAAACATTCCTGTTATACAATAATACAAGAAAGCCATGGCCAGCATGTCAATCCAACATTCCCACTAAACAGTATTTAAGAAAGTCATAGTCTGCATGTTAAGCCAACATTCCAGCTATATGGTGATACAAAACATCCACTGCCTGCATGTTAAGCCATAAACATTCCCACTATACAGAAACACAAGAAAGCCATGGCCTACATGTCAAACCATAAATATTCCCACTATATGGTAATACCAGAAAGCCATGGCTTGCATGTCAAGCCATAAACATTCCATCTATATGGTAATACATGAAAGCCATGGCCTACATGTCCAGCCATAAATATTCCTGCTATGCAGTAATATAAGAAAGCCATGGCCTACATGTCAAGCCAGAAGTGTTCCATCTATATGGTATTACATGAAAGCCATGGCCTGCATGTCCAGCCATAAATATTCCTGCTATACAGTAATATAAGAAAGCCATGGCCTGCATGTCAAGCCATAAACATTCCCACTATACGCTAATATAAGTCATGGTCTGCATATCAAGCCAACATTCCCACTATATGGTAACACAAGAAAGCCATGGCCTGCATGTCAAGCCAACATATATATGGTAATACAAAAAAAAGCCATGGCCTGCATGTCAAACCAACATCTATATGGTAATACAAAAAAGCCATAGCCTGCATGTCAAACCAACATCTATATGGTAATACAAAAAAGTCATGGCCTGCATGTCAAACCAACATCGAGATGGTAATACAAAAAAGTCATGGCCTGCATGTCATCATAAACATTCCTGCTATATGGTAAATACAAAGCCATGGCCTGCAAGTCAAGCTCTAAACATTCCTGCTACACAATAATACAAGAAAGCCATAGCCTGCATGTCAAGCCAGTCCACAAATTAATATCTTGAACCAAAACTGTAACAAGACTGATGACTGCAACAATGCTGTTACCAACATGACAGTTGGAAAAGTAATCTCTATAACTGTATACAGACAGTAAAACATGTAGGAATTTAATGACAGGAAAATAGCAATGTACTGTCTTGTTTATCCAGCATGCGCTTTTATCCTACAACTTTGGTAGGAACTGTATGTATGTATATATATATATATATATATATATATATATATATATATATATATATATATATATATATATATATATATATATATATATATATATATATACACACACACATACACATACTCACAAGTTGAGTCCAACTGCAAACTGCACAGACCCAGACTGCCATTGCACAATGCGCCAGCAGATCTGGGTCTATGCATTATGGCATTATGTTACGAGTAATCAGTCAAACAAATAACATATACCCTGATTCTGTACACTATGCGATGGCAGATCAGGGTCTATGGTGTTTGCAGTGGCTCAACTTATAAGCAAGTGTGTGTGTATATATGTATATATATATATATATATATATATATATATATATATGGTTTTATACAAGGTTCTCCCACATTCAAATGTAAAATTGCACATGACTCTTACCATTTTGATCATCATTCAATTTGAATCCTGAAACTGGCACTTACGATTGGAGATAATTGAACGCCTGTAGGGTGCTCCTTTCGAGAAAGCAATGGCCAGTATAATGTACTGAAAGGCTGATATGGAAAAGACAGCAGTATTCTCGTAGCTCACATAAATTTCATCTTCATTGGGTTCATGTGGTACAAACCTGTATAAGAAAATTCCTCCATTAAAACCAGAATGTATTCAATGATTACATAGCTCACCTCTACAAACCTTTTAGTAGTCCCCAGCAGCCATTCTAAACATTAATTAACATGCAGAAAATAAATTCAGACTAAAGTGATCTAGACAATGAAATGCTGGACCCAGTGATAGGGCATAAAAGACATAAAATAATAAAACAGAAATTCTTTTCTGTGTTATCAAAGCAGAGGCATAATGATTTATAAAAACCTGAGATTAATTTTTTTACTTGAAAAAAATATATACTGTTTCTAAAAAGTCTGCATCAATAGCAATAATTATTTTCCATCCTTAGAAGGAAGATTTTACTAGGTGAAATCACAGGGCTTTGAGTAACCTTCAATTGATGGCCAGTATTATCACTATTAGAAGACTAGTTCATGCATCAGTAATTTGCTTGTTAAGCTGCAACAGCTGTGACCTCATATGAAATGCATGCAGTCCACAATCGTTCACATGTACAATACAGTTAATCTGTAAAGGATAATCTATCACAATATGCAGTCATTAATATGGAAAATTTAGTACATATTTACTCCTAATTTCAAATGCTCTGGTAGGAAAGGGCCTACTGTGTATGCTAGGATGCATATAACATGGAAGAATCTGTGTTCATGAGCTAATACAAATACTTAACCTATGTTATAAAAGCATAAAATGTAGGTCACAGTGACCTTCAATTGTAAGGATTAGTATTAACAGAGATGCATCCAATTATCAACATTCATTATTTTAACATAAACAGTGCCCAATAAATCAACTTTAAACTGAACTTCAGCTAAGTCACTGAAGCATGAAATATGTCACAGACACTTATTTTTTCAATAATGATGTAGAACTTGTCAAGATGCATTCTCTTACCAAGTCCCATGATTCTATGTAGGACAATATGCATACAGCATGACAAAAACTTCTGTGGTCATGAGCTAAATGCAAAAACTTGACTAAAGCCAGTAAAAGATGAAATATAGGTCACAATGGGCTTCTTTTGTTGTAAAGGTGTGTACTAATCGAGATATATATCAATTTCATGATTCAATCAAGAAGAGTGCCTGAGAAATGAACATCAAATACATAATTTAACCCAAGTCAGTTAAGTGTAAAATATGGGCCATAATGACTACTATTTTTGCAACGAGTCAGTAGTGCTCCCCTCGGCAAGTTTCATGATTCTAGATAGAACAGTTATGTACGTAACATGCAAAAAAACCTAGGTGGTCATTAGTTAAAGGCAAAAAACTTAACCTAAGCTTTTTCTGTACAAGTGTGGTACCAAAAAATATGTATACAATCATCTAGTGTAATGATTCTAGCATGAACCATTAAAACCCAAATGTTAACCAAAGTCAGTCATCATACCTGCCATAACATGATGTGTCACACGAAAGATAAATTTTTTTACTCCCAAACCCTCCGACACGGTCATGTTTCAAAAAACACAATTTTCAATAATCTTAGAAGAAAAAAAAAGACATTTTTTTATCACCACTATACATGTCTAAAGCATGTAGTCTGTATAAACAGTAAACAATTCTGCTTAGAACCATGTAAAACTATTCTTGAGGCAGATTATACAGTTGATTATCATAGAGTCAATTAAAAGGTAAGGCAGTCAGAGATAAACAACAACCATTTGATAGATTATTTAACTGACTAAGAATAGCTAGGATTATGCCGTGTCAAGTCCTTTGACCACTCCTGTTGTACACCCATTAGGCTAATTTGCATAAGTAAAGTACACTAAGTGGAACAACCTTTTTGTTTGAGTTAGGTACAATCACAGAGATGTGTGTTGAAGAAAAAAAGTTATTACACATCATTGCCTTAAATTATAATGTTTAAGCCATCATTATTAAAGATTATTGGCAAGTTTATGATGAGCAGCAAAATTTATTTGAAGTCAGATTTCTACTGTCAAATTAACTACTATTAACACAATTTAATAATTTTCCCAGTATACCTACAATTTTTGCACGTTAAAAACATTATAACGTGTTTTCTGTTTTAAAGTGAGGATGGTCATGTATTCATTTCATTATTCACTAGTAAAATTATATGTATGATGTACTTCATTATAAGGTGATCTCACTATATGGTCCCTCATTATAACATCATTCTTGTTTTAAAATGGGTATGGTCATGAAGCCCGTTTCATTATGTAGTAGTGAAATTGTATGTATCATGTACTTCATTATAAGCTGATCTCACTATATGGCAATATACTCCATGGCTTCAATGGACAGACAGTGTTATATGTATTATGTACTTCATTATAAGCTGATCTCACTATATGGCAATATACTCCATGACTCCAATGGACAGTGTTATATGTATGATGTACTTCATTATAAGCTAATCTCACTATATGGCAATATACTCCATGACTCCAATGAACAGTGTGTTATATGTATGATGTACTTCATTATAAGCTGATCTCACTATATGGCAAAATACTCCATGACTCCAATGGACAGTGTGTTATATGTATGATGTACTTCATTATAAGCTGATCTCACTATATGGCAATATACTCCATGACTCCAATGGACAGTGTTATATGTATGATGTACTTCATTATAAGCTGATCTCACTATATGGCAATATACTCCATGGCTTCAATGGACAGTGTGTTATATGTATGATGTACTTCATTATAAGCTGATCTCACTATATGGCAATATACTCCATGACTCCAATGGACAGTGTGTTATTTGTATGATGCACTTCATTATAAGGCGATCTCACTATATGGCAATATACTCCATGGCTAACATGAAGAATGTTAAAATGAGGTGAGGGAGTGCTGTGTTTATCTATTTATATATTTTTGGACCAAAATAAGCACCACCCAAAACCCATGTGCTGGAAGACAACCACTGCATCTCTGATTTTTCATGTAGCTATTAAATCAAATTACATTTAAATCAAATATTTAGCTTTCACTGATTGAAGAAATAAAAAAAAAACAAGTCTAATTCAGCATAACTGAAACTCACCTATAAGCTATACTGTGATGCTGCAATAGTTATGCTGTATCTGGGAAATTAGTCTACACTAGGTTTTTTAATGGCATCTGATGTACAGGTAACTCACCAGTTGTCTGCCAACTACTGAGCGGAGAGATTTACTTATATTACCTCTTGTCATCCACCAAATGTCCAATGAATGACTGTCAAGGAATATATCTTCCCATGAATGACTGTCAGGGAATAGATCATCCCATGAATGACTGTCAGGGAATAGATCATCCCATGAATGACTGTCAGGGAATAGATCATCCCATGAAAATTTGTGTCCAATGAATGACTGTCAGGGAATAGATCATCCCATGAAAATTTGTGTCCAATGAATGACTGTCAGGAAATAGATCATCCCATGAAAATTTGTCATTGCAATGTCCAATGAATGACTGTCAGGGAATAGATCATCCCATGAAAATTTGTGTCCACTGAATGACTGTCAGGGAATAAATCATCCCATGAAAATTTGTCCAATGAATGACTGTCAGGGGAATAGATCATCCCATGAAAATGTGTCAGGATGTCACTATTCCAAACAACACGAGTCCCTGACAATGTGCCAGACAAGATTTATTCAACTATGAATCCAGCACATATATTGATATCTGACAATTTATAAATAAATACCTCTAAACACAAATTAAACAATTGTTTTACAAATCGTAAGGTTCTTGTACTATATATTCATTGTGCTGAGTACATTAGGAGCATGGTTTGCAAGATTTGGAAGACAGGTGATACTATAATAATGGTTTGCAAGATTTGGAAGACAGGTGATACAGAATAATGGTTTGCAAGATTTGGAAGACAGGTGATACAGAATAATACCTGATGGAATAATCTGGCATTATAATGAAGGTAATAAGTGGAGAAAATGGCTTTCTTGTCCAAAATCTGAAACTAAAGGATCGCAGAAAGCAAGTATAGTATTATGATGTGGAAATTAAAGTGGTGGAAAATCTATTCAGGGCAGATTATCGGCAATAAGCAAGGGTAACTGTCTGCATGGCATTTTAGTAGACCTGGTGTGTAAGCTATATTTGATTGGATTTTTATAAGGCAATACAAAATGTGGGCTACCAATTACTAACAAATGGTACTACCTTGGGTGACCCATTATGAAAAGTACTGCATGATATATAACTAGTACTCCAAAAACCTAATATCTTCTATACATCATTCTACAGTGAAGCCTTAATACTCTGGACTCAACTGACAATTACTGGGAACAGATTTTCTCCATTATATTTAGTACTGACTCATCAACATAAAGGGGTGGCCGACTGAAGGTTTATACTACTGCAGTTTAATAATAATAATAATAATAATAATAATAATAATGATAATTTTTATTAAATATAACAATAATAAGAATAATAATAATGAAAACTTCAAAATGTTATTTAAGTGCATAACATGTATCAAGTTGTTAAAGCTTATTGTAATTAGGAGTTGCAGTGGCCCAGTGGTTATCATGTGAGACTCACAACCTCTCTTCCCACTGTCGACGTCCATCAATTTCTTAAATTTTTCGAGGTACCCTAGTAACTAGTGCCTTTGTTTATGTCACAGTCTATGTTTTTGAACCCATTTTGTGCCAGTTATTGAGAGATAGGTGTATGCACATACATGTGCAAGGTAATGTCATGGGTTGTAATGGACATGATTACCGTATGCTAAGATGCTCATCAAATAATGACCTAGAAACAATAAAAATAACATGCATTAAATTTATCTATTTATTCAAAGGACTTACAGCAGTTTTCAGCACAGACATTACTTGTCCATGAGTGATACTAACCAATCCTTGGATCTTTTGAAAATATATACTCAAATTCAGAGAAAGAAAGACTGTATGTAACAGTATAAGGGCTGTATGTCACAGTATAAAGGCTGTCTGTAACTGTATAAAGGCTGTAAACACTGGTACAAAAATCATATTATCCAGCATGAAATTTACCTTCATTTTATGTCTTTTAAGGTGGCATATTTTTTGTTTTAAGGGGCCTATTTGTGTCTTGTAAGGGGCCCATTTTGTCTTTTAAGGGGCCTACTTTGCTGAAAATTGACACAATTTATAAGCATCATACAGAGATTAGCATTTTCTCAACCTTCTATTAATATCATGCCAACATGCCAAAGACAGAGGTAGGCTTATATAGGCATAATCTCACAAAACATTTTAATCAGGCCTGTTCTCTTTTATACCCTATTGCTATGCCCCGTTGAATCAGGCCTGTTCTATTTTATACCCTATTGCTATGACCCATTGAATCAGGCCTGTTCTCCTTTATACCCTATTGCTATGCCCCATTGAATCAGGCCTGTTCTCTTTTATACCCTATTGCTATGCCCCATTGAATCAGGCCTGTTCTCTTTTATACCCTATTGCTATGCCCCATTGTATTAGGCCTGTTCTCTTTTATATCCTATTGTTATGCCCCATTGTATCAGGCCTGTTCTCTTTTATACCCTACTGCTATGCCCCATTGTATCAGGCCTGTTCTCTTTTATACCCTACTGCTATGCCCCATTGTATCAGGCCTGTTCTCTTGTATACCCTACTGCTATGCCCCATTGTATCAGGTCTGTTCTTTTTTATACCCTATTGCTATGCCCCATTGTATCAGGCCTGTTCTCTTTTATACCCTATTGCTATGCCCCATAGTATCAGGTCTGTTCTCTTTTATACCCTACTGCTATGCCCCATTGTATCAGGCCTGTTCTCTTTTATACCCGATTGCTATGCCCCATTGTATCAGGCCTGTTCTCTTTTATACCCTATTGCTATGCCCCACAGTATCAGGTCTGTTCTCTTTTATATCCTATTGCTATGCCCCATTGTAAATTTCATGTGAGCATCTTGATATGGTCCTGTCTTTGCATCTGTCCTACCTATCTTGTTGAAATAATTATTAAAAACACACTACACACAAATTAAATCTGGTAAAGTTTTTATCCATATGTAGATGGCATGATTAGATTTTCAAGCCATTCATATGGTTTATGCATGTTTAACACCTTTTAAAGACTTTTTGCAGACTTATTCAGTACAAACCATGTTTGCACAAATTTACAGAAACCACTTGAGCTAGGTAATTGATATATATGTATCAGTAGATTACCCAGTTAGACATTAAAACCATTTAAGCAATTGTTTTGCAGAAACCATTTGATGTAAGTAATGTAATTCCTGACAGAAACATGGCTAAAAACATTTGGCAATGAGCCCAAGTGCGTGGATCTTACACCCCCCAGTAACTCCATTAAGTCGTTCCCCCGCCACTCCCGCAGAGGTGGAATTGCCATCTTGTACCTAAACAAATTGTAGGATTTTAATTTAAAACATTTTCAAAATCAAATAAGGGTAAGAGATTCCATTCGCTAGTCCCCAATGGCTTTAAAATCATAGATCAGAAGGAAAAGGTTGATGGAAAACTTAATATTTAACTGTTATGTATGATGTTTATATAATGTTGTATATGTGTTTTGGGAGGTTATAAATGTTTCTTCACTTTAATATTTGCTTAAATCTTTATGTTTGTTAGGAAAAACATATATAACTAGTGTCCTTGAATTAGGTTGTTTTGATCAATATGTTTTCTCAATTTGAAGGTCAAGGTTGATTTTGTTTACAGTTAAAATTCCATTAAGATGACTCATATTCTAGAACATTCTGTCATGTGACCAATCTTTATATATATCATGTTTGGTAGACATTTTGTTCAGTTCGACATTACCATCAGTCTTGTAAAGAGCTATTACAGTTGTGAAAATTCATTCCAAATTCTAAGAGAGGAATTATTTTAATTATTCATTGGATTATTAACAGTACTCATAAACTTTTGGATTTTGGATTTTGATTGACAATTTTGGAATTTATGTGAACTTATTCAGAGATTTTGGATTACTTCATTTTGACTTCAGCACATCAAGATTTCTAGTACATCAGGACTTTGGAGACCATTAGCACATAATAACATTCAAGGACACATTCTATATTTAGGACTTGTGATTAGAACAATCATTCTTATTGGATTATTAGGATACATAAACACATTACTGTAAGTGACTTTTTGATTTTTCATTTTAATTATCTAGTAATAAATTGCTTGTTGATTTTTACTTGATTTGTTGGTTTCACTTTCTTTCTGTTACATTTTTCTTAGACCATAGAGTCGTAACAGAAATTGGGGGCTCGTCCGGGATCTGAATTTCATTAAAGCATATTAGAGATATTAAATTTATCTTTGAAATTCATATTGATTTTGTCTCTGAATTTTTTTTGTCTTTGGCAAAGATTTTAAATAGAGAAATTTGTTTTGTGTAAAACCAACAAGCATTTACAATGGCATCTAATGTTCAGAATTTCATTTCAAAACCTACCCAGGAGGGGTTAGATTGCATGAGAAAGGATGAGTTGCTCGAGCTTGCCAGAAAATACAGTCTATCTGAGGCAAAAGTATCATTGACAAAACAGGAGATAAAGATTATTTTGATTCAGTATTTAGTAGGAAAGGGAATTTTTGAAAATAGTGCTTTAAGTTTGAAGAGAAAGCCTGTATCTGGTTCTGACAGGAAATTAAGGGAATTAGAGTTAAAGAACCAGATTGATTTAGAATTGGTAAAGCTTCAGATTCAGAGAGAGAGAGAGAAAGAAGAGAGGCAGATCCAAATGCAGAAAGAAGAGAGGCAGATCCAAATGCAGAAAGAAGAGAGGCAGATCCAAATGCAGAAAGAAGAGAGGCAGAGGGAGAGAGAAAAAGAAGAGAGGCAGTTGGAGAGAGAGAAAGAAGAGAGACAAATGCAGATACAGATGGAGAGAGAGAAAGAAGAGAGGCAAATGCAGATGCAAAGAGAAGAAAGGGAAATGCAATTTAAATTAAGAGAATTAGAACTGGCAAGCAGAGCACACTCCACTCCTTTAAAAACAAGTTCAGGTTTTGATGTTACTAGATATATTAGGTTAGTACCCCCTTTTCAGGAAAAAGAAGTAGATAAATACTTTCTTCATTTCGAGAAAATAGCTGAAAACTTGAAATGGCCCAGAGAGCATTGGACTTTGTTATT
Source organism: Margaritifera margaritifera (assembly GCA_029931535.1). Taxonomy (NCBI): domain Eukaryota; kingdom Metazoa; phylum Mollusca; class Bivalvia; order Unionida; family Margaritiferidae; genus Margaritifera; species Margaritifera margaritifera. The sequence goes on from JAQPZY010001598.1 coordinate 2,192,213, forward strand.
ACAAAGTGTACTTATTGGCAAAGCTCGTGAAGTCTACACTTCACTGTCAGTACAACAAAGCACTGATTATGATTTGGTTAAGGAGTACATCTTGAAAGCTTATGAGTTGGTACCAGAGGCATATCGACAAAGGTTTAGGAATTGTAGAAAAGAAACTGGACAAACTCATGTCGAATTTGCAAGGGATAAAGAACAACTATTTGATAGGTGGTGCTCAGCCAAGAAAGTTGATCAAGCTTATGATAACCTCAGACAGCTCGTAATAATTGAAGAGCTCAAGAGGTGCATCCATAGTGATGTTAAAACCTATCTTGACGAGCAGAAAGTGGAAACTTTGGAAAATGCTGCTCGTATGGCTGATGATTATTCCTTGACTCACAAAATTTCATTTGGCAATAAGTCGTCCTCTCAGCAGTTTTCTGGTAAAAAACCATTTCAATCTCATTCGAGTACTTCCAAATTTCACAACAGCACAACTGTTAGGAATCAAACATCTGATAAGACTGATCAGAAATCCTTATCTCTTCCTACGTGCACTTATTGTAAAACGAAAGGGCACGTTATTTCTGATTGCTTCAAGTTGAAAAATAAGCAACAGAGAAAAGACAGAGCTTTTCCAAATGCTCTTATTTCTACGAGGTCAAGGTCACGGTCTTGTATTGAAAGCAATACATTTGTTGGGTCAAACAAACCCCAGTCTGATTCTATTTTAGAGGCTTATGAACCATTCATGTCAGAAGGTTCTATATCACTTATTGGTGATTCTGCCAAACCTATCCCAATTAAAATATTAAGGGACACTGGAGCTTCTCAGAGTCTTTTATTATCAGGTACTTTGCCTTTGTCTGAGGAGTCTTCTTCAAGTGAAAGTGTTCTTGTTCAGGGAGTTGAGTGCGGCTTTGTAAATGTTCCTCTTCATTGTGTAAATTTGGCATCAGACTTAGTTTCTGGACCTGTGACTGTTGGGGCAGTGACTTCTTTACCCATAGAGGGTATTCATTTATTACTAGGCAATGACCTAGCTGGAGATAAGGTTGTGGTTAATCCACTTGTAACTGACAAGCCTTGTTTGGATCAGAAAGTTGATCCTGTCGAAACTGAAATCCCTGATTTATACCCTGCTTGTGCAGTTACTAGAGCTATGGAAAAAAGAGCTCTTGAGAGTGATGTTGATCAGGATATTATTCCTTTAGCTGACACATGTATTGGTCAGTTTTTTGATGAGGTCACCTTTTCCTCAGGTATTGATCAATCAAATGGTATTGATCACAGTGATCCTCTTTTGGCAACTCATTCTCTTTGTCCTACTCAGGATGACAAACGACAATCTCTTGTCGTTGAACAGGAGCAAGATCCCGAGATATCTTGTTTGTTTCAGAGGGCTATTAGTGAAACTGAAGCCACACAAGTTCCAGTGTGTTACTTTGTGAAAAATGGGGTCCTTATGAGGAAATGGAGACCACCTGATGTACCCGCTGGTGACGAGTGGTCAGTGAGCTATCAAATTGTTGTTCCTAAGTCATATCGACAGGAAATTCTTAATTTAGCCCATGAAACTCCTTTGGCTGGTCATTTAGGAGTCCGTAAGACTTATCACAAGATCTTGAATCATTTTTATTGGCCGAAACTCAAAAGTGATGTTTCTAAATACTGCAGATCTTGTCACACTTGTCAAATGGTAGGAAAACCCAATCAGAAGATACCTAAGGCTCATCTGCAACCTATTCCTGCATTTGATGAACCATTTAGTAGAATAATGGTAGACTGTGTTGGTCCTTTACCTAAAACCAAGTTAGGCAACCAATACTTGTTGACCATCATGTGTGCATCTACAAGATTTCCAGAGGCAATTCCTCTGAGAAATATAAAAACTAAAACTATTGTGAAAGCTTTGGTGAAGTTTTTTACACTTGTTGGCCTTCCCAAATCTGTCCAGTCAGATCAAGGGTCAAATTTTATGTCTGGAATTTTCCAACAAGTTATGCATGAATTAGGCATCCAACAGTTTAAATCTTCTGCCTATCACCCTGAAAGTCAAGGTGCTTTGGAAAGATTTCATCAAACTTTAAAGAATATGATTCGATCATATTGCTTTGATACAGAAAAGGATTGGGATGAGGGTGTTCATTTGTTGTTGTTTGCTGTTAGGGAATCAGTTCAAGAGTCGTTGGGTTTTAGTCCCTTTGAACTAGTTTTTGGTCATACTGTCCGTGGACCATTGAAATTATTGAAAGAGAGACTTCTTTCAAATGAAGACGCAAAGATTAATCTTCTTGATTATGTTTCTGATTTCAAATACAAGTTGTCAAAGGCCTGTGAAGTAGCAAGAACTAATCTTCACACTACTCAGTCAAATATGAAATTAAGGTATGACAGAAATTCACAGGAAAGGAGTTTTAAACCTGGTGACAAAGTTCTGGCTCTCTTTCCCATACCTCAGAATCCTCTTCAGGCTAAATTTTTTGGTCCTTATACCATTGAAAAGAAAGTAAATGACTTAAATTATATCATTAACACTCCTGGGAGACGGAAACAGAAACAACTTTGTCATATAAATATGTTAAAGGAATATTTTGACAGAGATAGCTCAGCTAATTATTCAGTTAATTTAGTTGTACCTGTCCCACACAGTGAAGATATAAACGATGGAATACGATCAGACTATAGTGACTCTGGTATAACCAATCTTCGGAATTCAGAAATATTGAACAACCTAGACCAGAAACTTTCACATCTACAACAACAGGAAGGAAATGAACTAAAACAGCTATTACATGACTATGAGCACTTGTTTCCTGATGTTCCAACACGAACAAGAAAAATTTATCATGACATTGACATTGTAGATTCTGCGCCTGTGAAACAGCATCCTTATAGGATGAATCCTCTCAAACAGAACTATTTGAAGAAAGAAATTCAGTATCTACTGGAGAATGATTTCATAGAACCAAGTAAAAGTAACTGGAGTTCACCATGTATTCTTGTTCCCAAGCCAGATAATACATTCCGTATGTGTACTGACTATAGAAAAGTCAACAGTGTCACCAAAACTGATTCATTTCCAATCCCAAGAATGGACGATTGCATTGATAAAATTGGAAATGCGGAATATGTCACCAAGTTTGACCTTTTAAAAGGATTCTGGCAAATTCCACTGACGGAAAGGGCAAAAGAAATTTCAGCATTTGCAACTCCAGATGGACTTTATCAATATAAAGTCATGCCGTTTGGAATGAAAAATTCGCCTGCAACGTTTCAACGTCTGATGAACATGATAACATTTGGTCTTGATAATTGTGACGCTTATATCGATGACGTCATTATCTACAACAACACCTGGGAAGATCATTTGGAAACCATTCGAAAATTCTTCGATCGACTCAGTGATGCGAATCTGACAATTAATTTGAGCAAAAGTGAGTTTTGCCATGCTGGTGTCACATTTTTAGGACATATTGTGGGACAAGGTCAAGTTAAACCTATAGAAGCTAAGGTCAAAGCTATCTCTGAATTTCAAGTTCCAATTTGTAAAAAGCAACTGATGCGATTTCTAGGTATGGCTGGATATTATCGGAAATTTTGTTCCAATTTTTCCAAAATTGCTGAACCTTTGACAAGTTTATTGAGTAAGAAAACCAAATTTTGTTGGTCTGACAAGTGTCAGGAATCTTTTGACAAGTTAAAGGCCATGCTTAAGAATGCACCAGTTCTTTCTGCACCAAATTTTAGCCAATCATTTAAATTATCTGTTGATGCAAGTGATGTAGGAGTTGGTGGAGTATTGATTCAGGAAGACAAAAGTGGTGTGGATCACCCTGTGTGTTATTTTTCTAAAAAACTAAACAAGCACCAGAAAAATTATTCCACAATTGAGAAGGAATGTTTGGCTTTGATATTGGCTTTACAGCATTTTGAAGTGTATGTTACCTCAGCTCTTTCTCCAATTATTGTGTACAGCGATCACAATCCCCTTACTTTCATCAACAAAATGAAAGACAAAAATCGGAGATTGTTGAGATGGAGTTTGATATTGCAGGAATATAACATTGACATTAGACACATCAGGGGAAAAGACAATGTGATTGCAGATGCACTCTCACGTGCCTAGAAATGTAATATTGCTTGATGTAATTAAGTCCAGTATCATAAAACATGTTCTTATGTAATTTTGGTTATTATAGTATTAGATGTATATTCAAAAGAAAGCTTTATTATATAAATCTTTCTTTTTCTTTATGAGGGGAGGTGTTATGTATGATGTTTATATAATGTTGTATATGTGTTTTGGGAGGTTATAAATGTTTCTTCACTTTAATATTTGCTTAAATCTTTATGTTTGTTAGGAAAAACATATATAACTAGTGTCCTTGAATTAGGTTGTTTTGATCAATATGTTTTCTCAATTTGAAGGTCAAGGTTGATTTTGTTTACAGTTAAAATTCCATTAAGATGACTCATATTCTAGAACATTCTGTCATGTGACCAATCTTTATATATATCATGTTTGGTAGACATTTTGTTCAGTTCGACATTACCATCAGTCTTGTAAAGAGCTATTACAGTTGTGAAAATTCATTCCAAATTCTAAGAGAGGAATTATTTTAATTATTCATTGGATTATTAACAGTACTCATAAACTTTTGGATTTTGGATTTTGATTGACAATTTTGGAATTTATGTGAACTTATTCAGAGATTTTGGATTACTTCATTTTGACTTCAGCACATCAAGATTTCTAGTACATCAGGACTTTGGAGACCATTAGCACATAATAACATTCAAGGACACATTCTATATTTAGGACTTGTGATTAGAACAATCATTCTTATTGGATTATTAGGATACATAAACACATTACTGTAAGTGACTTTTTGATTTTTCATTTTAATTATCTAGTAATAAATTGCTTGTTGATTTTTACTTGATTTGTTGGTTTCACTTTCTTTCTGTTACATTTTTCTTAGACCATAGAGTCGTAACATAACCATGACCTTGACCTTAAAGACCTGCCCCCCCCCCCAACAATGGGGTACACAAAACACCCCCCCAACAATGGGGTACACAAAACATCTACAAATGATGGTTCATAACTGTACCAAGTTTTATTCCTTACTCACAAATGTTTTTAAAGTCTCAGCGCAGAAAAGAAAGTCTGACAGGCAGATGGAGGGATGGAAATTCTGATGTGTGAAAGTGTTGGCTTAATCTACACTGATGGTACCAGCTTTGATTCAAATTTCAACATTTTAGCTATAATGGCATAGATGGAGTTTGCTGACATTACAAAGTAAGTACACACTAAAAATATCTATACATGTATGAACTGTATAACAATATCCTTGCACTCTTCAAAAGCATGGGATAATAAGCAGAGATGCCAACCCATGAGCAAGCTAAACAGGAATCCTAACACAATCTTTTTGGAATCTACAAAGCCAATGTAGAATGCATGTGCTCATTAAAAAAAAAAAAAAAAAAAAAACCTTTTACAATCATAATGATATTGCTTCCTAAGAGCCTATACACATGTGTACACAGCAACAAGAATGCAGATATGCTGCCAGGATTTTATCCCCCCTTGTCACCAAAATAAAATAAGGGGTGAGTAGAAAAAAAAAATGAGGGTGAGGAGTAAACGGACATAGTTCAATATTTACCTAACACATAAATATCCATATCTTTCTTTCTTCCTGCTCTATTTAAATCAAAATCCTCAAAAGATGTCTCCTCTAGTTGCATAAGCATTAATCTGTTGATCATTTCTGAGCTTAATTTGTTCCTTATCTGTGTGTGAATATTGTTCTGTGCTGAGAACCCCCTTTCACACATACATAGCTAGCTAAGCCAGCCAGAACAAGTTGGAAAATTGTTATTTATGGTTGTTATGTACAATTTTCAACAGCTCATAGGTATTGTCCCTTGGATATCTCTGCTCCAACATAATATGTTAATTTTGTCACTAACAAGAGCTCTGCCAAAGTTTCACTTTTTTGAATCAGTGCTTTGCTGACTACTATGCCAGATTTCTTATCTGTTCCACAATGTTGAATCAGGGTTTTAAGTCCATCAATGCCATAGTGAGCTTGTTCAGTCAGAGGTATTTTGATCAAAATAAATATCCTTCCTTTTTAATTTCTTTTTAGATTCTTATTTATTCAATTTATCTTAACTCTTAGAGTGGTATATAGTTTTATAGCACAAGATCCCTCAAGGCAGAATTGTTTGAGAAAAGAAATGAAAATTGCACTCTACTTTTAAATTTCTTTTTAATTAGGCTTAGATTTAGTCTTTTTGAAATTTTATTTCGATATACTGCTTAATAGGGGGTTGACCGGCATGCTGTCTGTTTTTGTCCATCCAGCATGTACATTGGACTAGTATTCAACATCATTTTCGGGTTCAAAATTACTCACTGGTATTTCCAGTAACACTTTCCAGGCTCCAATAATCTCATATACTTCAAAACTTTTAAAATCACTGTCATCATCGCTATTATCGGCCAGTATTTGCCGAACGAAATCGTCATCTGAAGATGAACCATGTTGCGAGTCAGCCATTTTGGATTTTCTACGAGCCCTTACTTGAAGCACGCATTTATAACACTTCCTTCATGAAGGCAATGTTCAACCTCGACATTGTTTGTTCCAGGGCCCAAATGTGCCAATCAAATTTAGTTTAACAACCGTTCTTTTCAAGCTGAAGTACTCAGATGTGTAAACAGTTGCCCACCGGAAAAAAGACAGATAACGAGAAAAGCGCTATGAGACCCCTACTGGCGGTGCGACTTATGCCGTGAGAAGCACTTTAAGGGTTAACAGTTAAATAAAAATTGTATACTGCACAGAGTACATTTTTATATGCGCGACTTTTAACTAATTTGCGGGAGTTCTCGTGCATCACTGCTTTCCAAGTGCGCGAATTCTTACAATTTTTGCGCGATTCGCGTGCCCTGGCAGCATCTCAGAGAATGGTGCAGTGAGAATAAATCATACATACTCCTAATTCTGATCACTGCTAGTCAAGGCAATAACCATACAGATTAGTTCTTCCCCATGAATCATCTGTATCTTTCATTCCTCGTCATTTCTGCCACCATCTTTTTCATAACCTTTTTAGATTTTTTTGCCTTTTACAGCAAGAAACTATGAGCTATGTACCAGTGTATCGTATTGGTACTCAATTGGTTCATAATTCTACCCAATAAATCATTATTTTCCAGAGTTCTGTCAGTGTAATTCAAAATATGGAAATTTTACTAAATATTCATTTCTAATTCCACACAATCCTAGTATGGTTGGCATCTCTGAATAAGGTATCTCCCAAATTAGCTTTTCAACGTACCAAGGCTGTTGTTTAATGTTTTCAAAGCAGAAGACCTGAGCTGCAATTTGGATTCCCATCTGAAGAACTAGAGACAGGATAGGAGCAGGGCTCATTAGGCTCAGAGGTGGTGGATCTTTGGCCAAATTGGGATATGCCTCTGTTCTGCCAACTAAAATGTAATTCAAAAGATAAATCAAAGTTCTATATAAACATTGAATAAAAGTGTTTACTTTGAATTCCAGTTCTGAAATTCAAGGCAAAGGACAAAAACAGAGCATGAACGATGCATACTAATAGTTAATTCTCTTCAATGGTAACTAAGCCATTTACAACATAATCATCACATTCTGTTTAAAATGTTAAGAATATATTGGCATAAAAATATTAGATATCAGTGGAACATTTTCAACTACAGTGAAACCTGTGTAAAGCAGCCACCTACTGGCAAAGATCAAACTGGCCTCTTAACACAGGTGACCTCTGAATAGAAGTTCAGCTATCACACTTGGTTTCTGAACAAACATTATACATCAAACACTATTATTGTTATTTATTATTATTATTACTGTAACAGCTGTTACTGTTTTCATTGTTCTTACTATTACTTTCACCCCATTAATATGCATTCATCTCACTCATTACTGAACTCCTCTAAGATCTTGATGATATAAGCACATATTCCAAGTTTGATCAAAACTAGATCAGAAATACATCGTCCAGAGTGGTAAAAAAGTCGTCCAATCAGATGCAAAATTACCTCATTAATATGCATGGTTCTTGCTCATTACAAAGCCCATGCAAGATCTTGATAATATAAGCACATATTCTAAGTTGATTGAAACTGGATCAGAAATATGGACTCAGAGTGGTAACAAGCAATTGTTGACAAAAGGCTGAATCATAATGGATGCAGGGCCATACCATGAGCACTAGGCTTTATGGTCAGGTGAGCTAAAATCTGCAAGGCATGTTGCATTCACAACTCTGATTTGCTGATGTGCACATCTTGAGATGATGACCATAATATTTACCAACTTTCATGGCAATCCATCAACATGAGTCCCTCGAAGGGACTGACACTCTACTGGTCAAGAAGAATTTCCAGGAATCCAAGATAAGAACATTTCTTCTTTTTAACTGCTGAGTGCTTAAAAAGTGTTGTGACCATATTGGGTTTAAGATCAGTTTCATTTTCATTTAGGAGCAGCTAGACACCATATTCTGTCTTTGGTGAAAACTGCATGTTGATATAACTATTGAGGAGTAGCAATATCAAATTTTTAAGATGGATCCTATGGTGGCCATATTGGATGTTGGAGTGATGTCATTTTGATTAGGACCAACTACACACTATAAGAATTCTTGTGGTAACCCCGTCAATATGACTTGTCATGTACAAGTAGCAACAACAAGATTTATAAGATTGCTGCTGTAGTGGCCGTATTGGATGTTAGATAAGCACCATTTTCATTTAGGACCAACTAGACATCATAATTAGTCTTTTGTTGAAAAACCCATGTCAATATGACCATCCTTCCAGGAGGAGTAGTGATTATGCTATGGTGGCCATATTGCAGATCAGCACTATTTTCATTTCAGCTCAACTAGACATCATGTGAACTATTTCAGTGAAAACCCACGTCAATATAACCATCCATTCTGGAGAAGTAGCAATAACAATATTTTCAACATGGCCACCATGGTAGCCATATCGGATTTCAGATCAGCATTAGTTTCATTTAGGACCAACTAGACATCATAAGAAGTATTTTAATGAAAACCACTTGTTGATATGACCATCCATTCTGGAGTAGTAGCCATAACAAAGATTTTCAAAATGGCTGCCTTGGTGGCTATAGTGGAAGTCCAAGGGCACCATTTTTAGTTAGGACCAACATTGGGATGAATGTGTCCGTAACGTTTGATGGCAATCCTCCCTATAGTTTAGGAGAAGCAGTGATAACAAACTTGTTCTAATGGATGCCTGATGGTGGAAAAAGGCCATCATATAAGCTCTTCTGACTATGAACAGCAGGGCAAAAAAACTATAGGACTAGTGGTGCTAATGAGATTGTGTCACACACTGCATTTAATCACAAGACTAAAATGGCAATACCTCTAACAAAAATTGCAGGAGCAATATGATGTGTCAATATGCACATCTTCAGGTGATGACCATAATATTGACCAACTTTGATGGCAATCCATCAAAAACTGCAGGACTAGCTACGCTAACAAGATTCTGCCAGATGGAAGGATGAATGAACAGATGGATGGACAGATGGAAGGACAGATGGATGGACATGAGGATTACTATACATCCCATCCCATAATTTACCTCAAGTATTTGCCCCAATAATGATTTTTCTAAGTAATTTGTAGTTGTATTCAATTCTTAACATGACAATGGCAAGATTAGCCAATTTAAAGTTATATTTGCAGACTGACTTGAGCGCAGTGAATATAAACAAGACAAGATATGTTCACACATCAATTCACATGATGTATCTTTACCTAAACAATATCTTTCTTGGGAAAACAAATGCTTCATTTGCAAGTATAATGTGCTCAAGTGACTGCTTAAAGCACTAAAAAACCAGTGTTTGCTTACAAAACACCCGACCACTGACAACGGAAAGCAGGTCACCATTTAAAACATTACTTGTATAGATGAAATTCCAAAGGGGTGGGGGTGGGGAAGGAAATGGCTGTTGAGACCAGGTGATCAGTAAATAAAGGTGATCACGGCAGGTTTGACTGTATTCGATTTTTTAAGTTTTCTGTAGAATGGGTTTTCTTTCACCTTTGATAAACAGTAAACTTTAAACCGATATTCAGCCACTCAATAATTAATTCTATATACCATATATACTCACTTATAAGTGAGTCCAACTGCAAACTGAACAGACCCAAATCTGCCATTGCATAATGTGCTGGCAAATACAGGTCTATGGAATTTGTTAGGTGTAATCAGTACAACAAACACAGACCTTGTTCTTCCAGCATATTATGCAACAGTAGATCAGGGTCTATGTTATCTGCAGTTGGATTTTACTTATAAGCGAGAATATACAGTTCATAATTGAACAAAAATATAATAACATTCTCACTCCTCACAAAGGGATAAAGAATCTGAGCCCTGATAAACCATCTCTGTATATCACAGGCATCTTCATATGCTCAGTGATTTCTCCAGGATATTCACACAGTGGGGAAATACCTGCCATGGGATTTTTGCAAACGGGATCTTAAATTTTTAAAGGGACAGTTTTTAAAAATATCACAACAGTAATTATGAAGAGACTGATATGTTTCAACAAATGTGTGATCAATAACTTTCAATGAATACAGATAAAACTTGCAACTGTTACAGCCCATTATCAGCACAGCTGCAGCAATCACATGATATGACAATGGCATTATGTATCATATGAATGAGAACTGAATGTAATAACAAAGACATCACCAACAAACAACAAAACCTACTTCCAACATTTTACACTGTCACCAAGTGCAGTTGGTAGAATGCTCTTTGATACAGTGAAACCCCACTATAACATGAATTTAGATAAAGCAGAGTCATGGTGTGCCTCCTGAAATTTGAAAATAATTTCACACATTTTTTTAAGTACAACAAAGCTCTAGTGCCAAAATAAACAAGAGTTTCATTTAATTATTTGGCAAGATGTGCTGTATTCTTGAAGAAAAACAAATATCTTATCACTACTTCTGGAATATTTCTTAAAGATGTTAGCACCTTTTAAAGCTGATAATTGTTACTCTAATTATTATTGAACCATTAACAATAAAGTCATTAAGTCTTCTTTGTGTTTGTCTTCAATGCATCATGTGTACAATTGTTGCTCAATCCAGGGCAAACAATAGCCAACAGATGTTTCCTCAATCATCTGGCATACACAATCAAGCATCAGACAATGCGGCGGTCTAAAAACTTTCTCACCAAAATTTTGAAATTTATTAAATTACCTACCTATTTAAGGGAAAACAAAAACCACCAATATCTGCTCAATCAACCATCATACACACTCACTGAAACAAATTTATCACCTGAATTGTCAGGAGCAATTTTGGTCACTGCCACATACATGTACCTCACACCTCCTCCCCTTTCATCTAAATGTTTTTTATTTTCTAGTTTGAAATGCAGACGGCAGCTTCAATCACTCCAATATTCACAGGCTACTTGTCATAGTAATGCAAACTCTGACTGGAACAGAACCATTTAAGTTTTAGGGGTGGAGGGATTTGCTACTGTAATGAAACATACTACTCCTTGGTTATGCTCTGTAGTAGTTTCAAGTCATAGTTATAAGCAACAGCTTCAATGTTTGTTGGGTTTATTTAATTTATTTGTTCCTTTGTCTATCAGAGAATGACTCAACTGTTTTTATGGAGATCACTCTTTGCACATGAAATAGAATGATTTACTCCCAAACTTCATCCAGGCAGTTATACATGCTTGTTAAATTGTTCATCACAAGTACATTATGAGGTCAAAACAATTGACCTCCTGTATGAATTTCAGTTAAAGTAATTTTTAGAAACTCCCTGATTTATGCATAATATTGTCAATTAAAAATCAGACCCTTTCGGAAAATACAGTGTTCTATAATTTATTAGGAGTGTACCAGCAAGAAATTAAGTATCTGGATTTTAATGGAAGCTAGCAGAAAAATTATAGCAATTACATTTCTTTGCACACATTTTTGATGTAATTACTATTATGGATTCAATGAGCTCAGCTAGCGAGGACACGTACTCTATTTACACTTCAGTTGCCAATTGACTTGTACATGTATATGTTCCAATGAATGGTTTTCTGCCAAAAGAATAAATATTGAATATGTAATAACTGTTTTAAGCATTTTTCGATTAATATGCATCAAGTTGGTAACATCATCAATGAAGTCCACAGCCCCCCCCCCAATTTTGTACAGCAATGTTTTCTTCAATTAAATTAATACATTTTAAATTTACACTCTTTCGGTGTATACAATTCAATACTTACATGTGACACTGAGTGTTGTTAAGAGAAATAAGTCGATGTACAGAAATTCCAAGTCAGTCAAATTTGCCCCAAACTGAAAAAACAAATGGAATGGTATAACTCAGCAATTGAAAAAATTCATCTAAATCTTGAGCATACAGAAGATGCATGTCAACACTAATATAACAGCTCCATTGGTAAGATGAACGTATGTATGTATGTATGTATGTATGTATGTATGTATGTATGTATGTAATTGGTGACATGAGGGTGGTGGGGGACATCAACAATCTAGTTATAACTTATTCCATGAAAAGTCATCAATTTGGCATTTACATGAACAGGTCACACACTAAAAATCCTGGCTATAGAAAACAAAATCATACAGCACTCATTTCTATTTCAAGCTTAATCTTGAAACCACAACTCTTATTATACCTTTCCGCAAACAGTTGTTAAAATGGCAAAGTTTACTCTTTAATATTCCTTAAAATCTGCAGCAGTCCCAACTTGTGGGCAGGTGCTTGCAGTGTGAAATTGTTCATACCATACCCATCTATTCTCAGTATACAATACCTATCTATTCTCAGTGTACAATACCCATGTATTCTCAGTAATCTGAGTAAACCTGTTCCTATGGCAAATGTAGGATTAACAGGATGACTGGATCAACTATTTAAAATATGATATATTTTTTTTATCTGACTTTCTTTGCTGCCATTATTTAATTAGATCATTAGTGTTTTTTAATAAGTGATTATTAATCTTAAACAAAAGTTGTTAGAGGACAGCAGAGTTCAACTATGTGAAGACTGACAGACTAAGAAAGGACACTTACATTGCATACTGCAAAACATAATACTACAGTGCCATTCAGTTTTCACAAATAGTTAATTTCAGCATGTTAGCATTATCTAATTTTAGTGGGTAAGTGACACTTAATATGTTGATATTAGTTCTGGCAGAAAATATTTCCTTGCTAAATTTGCCACAATGTTTGTGCTTGTTAAATTTAGTGATCTACAGTAATTTTTCCAGGTCTTCAATTATCAGTGTTTGTAAAATATGAAGAGTTCATCGCTGGAAAACACCTATGGTGACTGCACTTCATTTATAATGTAAACTGAAGCATGGTATATATGCCAGTTACCTACTCATGGTACACTAATGGAGTACTTATAGTGAGTAATCCTTTACTAACTACCATAATCTTAGAATAGATAGTATCTGAGAAATCAACTTGCAATAAGCAGTCAAGCAAAAGTCAGTGAAGCATGAAATGTACAATGTAAAAATCTCTCAAACATGCCTGTTGCATTATCCTACAATGAGAAACAAATAATTTAATGCAAATGTGAACCAAAGTATATGAAATGCAAAATTTAGGACACAATGACCTGCTTCTGATGCAGCAACACAATTCTCTTAAGAGATGCAAAACTTCACCATGATCTGTAACCTTACCTTGAAAAGTCTATGAAAAATAAATTAATTGGACAAAGATCACAATAATCAACTCTTTAAACAGAAACAAGTGTGCTTCTTATTTAAGGCATCCCTTCATTAAGCTTAATAACCCAACCTTAAGCAGTGTCCGAGAAATATATTGAATCGGAAAACATGAAATATAGGTCAAAGTGACTTCCTTAAAGCAGAATATAATGCTGACAAAGATCCATCACTGACTCAAAAGTTTCATGACTCTACTATGAATGATGCCAGGAAAATTAACTTAAATCCAAAAATTTACCAAAGTCATTGAAGCATGTGATATAGGTCATGGTAACAAACTTAAAATGATCATTTGTTACTAGTAGAGATACATACCTTCACCAAGTTTGATTACTCTATTAATAATGCCTGAGAAACTTGGCTTAACACTATGGAAGCAATGATTAGTTAGTTGTCATAGGTTTAATGCCATTTTTCAGCACATGATAGTCTATACATGGCGGCCAGTATATTAGGTGGAGGAAGAACCCAAGTAAACCCTGAAAAGGACCACCGACCCATGGTAAGCCACTGGCAATCTTTCTCTGTAGGAGCATGATGATTGCTCTACTCAAAAGATGAACTTCTCCTAATGTGAGGTTAGCACAACCAAAGATTATGCATTTATACACATGTGAGGTAGATCCCCCGTGGAATCCCGCACCTGTCTATTGTCTACATTCAAAAGTTTCCCGGGTGAATCCAGTGAAAGTTGCAAGGTCATGTCTGGGGCTAAGGTTGTGCTGTCATGAACAGGGTCTGGTAACTGTCGGGCAGATAGCTACCAGTGTATTGACTAGTTTCAGCTCTCTCCTTTGCAAGGCCGTGTCATGCAAACAGAAGTTGGAGAAAGTAGAGCGAGCATGCAAACCGAATCCACTATGTCTTGAATTGAGACATTATGTTTGAAGGCCAGGGTTGTGGAAATCACTTGTATTTTGTGAGCTGAAATCTTCACAAGTTGTGACTGATCCTGTGAGAGTTCAATCTAATAACCTCCTTTAGCCAAGCAGCCAGCCCTTCTGGGGTTATGTCTTATTTTCCTGTCTCAACCGGTGGAAGGAACCTTCAATGGCCATCATGGACATCTGAGGGTGTGTACCGAGTCCTGAGGCTGAGGTATAACAGGTCCACTATGGCACTGAGCAGGTCGAAGAGTTGAAAAAACTCCCTTGATGAAATGAATGTCTTGGCAGATGCCTTCTCTGATGCACAAACGATCCTGTTGATGCGTTTGGGAGGAAGACGAACCAGCTTGATAGGAGTTAGAAAATCCATACCTGGATGAACAAATTTTGATAAGGGACAACATCTGACTTCTCCACACTGACTATCCACCGTCAACTGAAAATGAGGTAGAGAAGGTTGTTCATATCGTGAACCCAAACCGAACTTAATCTAATGTTTTACAGAATATCGGCCAGGTACACCACCATTGCTGTGGATGAGGATGTCCTGAAGTGGGATATGGCACAGTCCAACATCTTCGTGAAGGCCCAAGGACTGAGACTGAGGCCAAAATGAAAGGGTGAAGAGTTGATACATTATCATGCAGTAGCCAAAGCGAAGGTATTTGCATGATGTTGTGTTAATAGGTACATGGAAATATGCATCAGACAGGTCAAAACTGATCGTGTATTCATTATGTTGCACTTACAGATGGATGGACCTTGATGTCTCCATCTTGAAGTTTAGGGCAGTAATAAACTGATGGAAGCTTCTCAAGTCTATGACAGGTCTCAGTAGTCTTTGGTTTTCATAACCAGATCTCCACCATAAAATTTTGATGACGAAAGTGGAGAGGGCTGGATGAAAAAGTTAAAAATATCTGGAGCCACTCAGAAATGACTTGGATGGCAAATTTTTTTTGTTGGAAATAGGTTGATTCAAGTCCTGTGGAACAGAAGGAGCTCTGGCACCCACAGGAGGGTCACCAGCAGGCGCGAGGGACTGCAAATCATTGATGGTTGGCAGGAGGCTTGGGGGCAGAGAAACCTTGTTTTCTATCCCCCCTCCCAGCCTGTTAGGAGCATATGGCCGCCTATAACTGGCCTGGCCATGAAAAGGTTGTTGCTGTTGCTGAGAATTATTCCTTCAATCTTTCTGTCGCCGATCATCCCTTCTCTGGTATTCCCCTTGATGTGGTTGCAAAGAGATAGGAGCTTGATTAGAAACTCCTCTGCCACCTGCTTTCTTACCTCCTCAATTCAACCCCCAAACAGAAGGGGGGAAGTGAAGGGGAGGGAGAGCAGGGTCGCCACATGGTGGGGTTTAGATGATCGCAGGAGTGCATCGCTTCTTATCAAGTCCAGGTTACAAGTGGTTGTTTGGGCATTTGCCATCGTGTGGCAAGCAACCCTATTGACTACCTTGGCAATACAGCCAATTCCCAGGCATGGTAACTTCTGGCCTTCTCGGCTAGTCAAAAGATCATGAGATGCCATCGATTAGGGAGGAAGTCAACATGATGTTCCTGACCAACTCAGACATGGCATTAAACACTTGTTGGTCCAATTTATAACAGGGTGAAGCAGATATGCAGATATGCTGCCAGGATTTCAATGAAGAGGGGATCACCCCCTTGTCACCAAAACAAGTGGGGAGTAGAAACAAAAATGGGGAGGTTCATTATTTACCCAACACTGAAATATGTCTTTCTTTCTTCCTGCTCCACTCTGTTTGGTCTCTACTGAAATCAAAATCCTCATAAGAGTCTCCTTCTAGTTGTATAAGCATTAATCCATTGACTGTTTCTGAACTTAATCCGTTCCTTTTCTGTGTATGAATAGTGTTCTGTGCTGTCACAGTCTGTTGTCTGAAGGGGCATATGCATAGCTAGCTTCAACAAAATTGGAAACTGTTCTTTATGGCTGTTTTCTAGACTTTTCCAGTTCACAGATACCATTTGATGGATATCTCTGCTCGAAAATGCATGTGATCTGGTGTAAGTGTTGATGTCCTAAAGTTCAAATGCTGATTTCTGTTGTAAAAAGGTTATTTTTCCCTAATTTCTGTAAATAGTACACAAGATACCTTCTGTCTTGGTGTTGTGTTGATACCATATGTAATGTAACAGTCAACATTTCTGAAACGTTGCATCAAATTTTGGTTTCTTTGGCGGTTTATCTAACCCAACAGCTGGCATTGTTCGAGAACTATTATCCTCCATCCGGCAAAAAACCCCACTTCATCCTTCACTTTCTTCATTCTGCCATTCACTTTGCACATTCATGCCAGCACTGACTTGAAGTCGAAATGAATCAGTGATTTTCCGCCCAACCAATGCCTATAATTTCACATTCTGGAAATGGACCAAAGTTTGTGCATGCCCAAATGAAGAAAGGGCATCAATTGCAGAATGCCTCCAGTACACACGTTTTTCTGTTATAAATAATTATCCAAGCATCCTTTTGTACTAACCTACATCTGCATACTTTGGAATGGACAGAGGTATTCTGATCAAATAAGTATCCTTACTATTAATTGTCAGATTCTTATTTATTCAGTTTATCTTAAAAGTTAAATAAACTTTTCTACTGCGCTAAGTGCATTTTTATATGCGCAACTTTAAACTTATTTGTTTGTGTTCTCACGCATCACTACTTTCCAAGTGTGCAAATTCATGGAATTTTTGTGTGATCTGTGTTACTCACACGCCCTGACAGAATCTCTGGATATGTTGATGACAGTAATATCGTTGTCTAGGCTATTTTATCTGAGGAATGCATGGTAATTGCTGCAATCTTTGACAACTGTGGTAAAATTCTGACAAACATATGTTCTTCATGATCATTAACGTCCACCAAGGCCTTAACCTTGCATATAGTATCGACTGCTGGTGGAGGAAGGCATTCTGACGGAGTCAAAATTCCATATATCTCTTTCATTGCCACCTTAAAACAAAATTCCACCATTTCCATAGTTGGGATGGAATGTTCAGGCAAGTCCATATAGTCCCCCCCCCCCCCCCTGTCAACTGGGGGGTTGCCTTCCTCCTGTATGCGCATCTAGAGATTTAGCATTCTGTATGGCAATGATGATGCAGAATTGTCACCATTCGTGAAAAAGTTTCTACCTGTTGGTTATGCTAGTAGGACTGGCCAAGTCATGTCCAGCACAGAACGTGGTCTGGATGGTGAATGCTGGTCCAGCATGGTTAGTTGGGCAGGGCTGTACAGCTCCAAATGTGATGCCAGTTTGTCATGTACTGGTATTATAGATAATATCGGTCAGGGCAGTCTGCTGGGCATAGGTTGCTGTTGCTGTAGGAACTGTTGATTGATGTACTGTTCGCTGGTCTGAGATGACAGATTCATGACCACCAAAACCATACACTGACTGTCCAGACAGCTTGACTGGTTGGTCAGCAACTGGGATGGTGAACAGCGAATGATATATAACTTGCAGGTTGGTCCGGCCGGCAAAGTCTGAAGGTAATCCTGCACACCTCGCTTCAACATTCCTAAGTCCATGCACGAGCAGTGGGTTGCCAAATTGGGTTAAAAATGGTCCTAGTTTTGTCCAACTTGTTTGTCAACATTTTAGATGACAGAGCTTGCTGCAGTATGCATATCATACATGATTCCAATACAGCTTGACTATAAAAGCATCTTAACTGGTCAACAATTCCGTATTTTGATGAATGCTTAATACCTTGTGTTCACAAGATTTGGAGCATGCCCTTCAATTGCCTTTTCTGGATACTGGATCAAACGTATTCTGCCCATATTGCACAAATACTACATGGATGTGAGGAGGAACATTTTGTGCAGGTTAGGCACATCTTGTGGTTGTCCTCCACAATTTTAAAGTGTCTGCACTTCTTGCACTTGACTGCCATCACTGTAATAAAAGAGAGAAGAAAAAACAGACAAGTACATGCAAGAAATATACAGATTGTTCAAATAGGTGAACTCACATAAAGCAAATTTAACAACTGATAACATCCAGGATATGGGTGTCGACCTAGTGGGAACAATGGGAATTATTATGTAAGAATTACTTCCCTTAGACAGAAAGGCTTTTTTCTGTCTCTCAGGGAGGGCAGAATTTGGAGGTGGCAAAGAGTAATTTCCTAATATTTATGTGATTGGGTGATGTTTTCATGGAGAAACTGTGCAATGACTTATAAACTTGAACTGGTGTTTCTTTAAAATAAAATTTTACTCATCCAAGGTTCTGTTAACAAACTTGTGCCAACATTATCAGTAAATCAACCTGATGTGTTAAGTGTGGTACAGCAAATTCTTGTCAACTACGGCTTTTCCTAGCAATGCCACATTTAATGTAAAAATCATCTATACCTGAAGAAATGAATTAGCAGAAAAAACCCTATTAAACAGTCCTCTTAAACAGAGGACTAAATATATAATTTAATCTGAACAAGTAGTTCTTGCGTCACTAAGAACCAAGTGCATGCTTGTTTACACAGTTAACAATTTTGTGAATGCTTACAGGTAGTAACTAAAATAAGCTGTTTACATGTGTAAATGTTGCAGCCTTACAAAACACCTAAAACAACTCATAAAAACACTGCCCAAATAATTGATCCATATTATGGGTTGTCAGAAAAAAATATAATTTCAGGACTAACTGATGTAGTCTTCATTAAAGTAGGTTAATGGGGTAATACAAAATCACAAAAAGCCATCCTATCATGAAAGCAAGCATGTTCACCTGGTCCAAAACTTAGTGGCGATGTTGATGCTGGGGAGAATGCATAAGCTTTCTGTTTTCTTTGATTAGTCCAACAAAAAATTACTGTATATACTTGCATATAAGCCAGATCCAAATGCAAACAACATAGACCCTGATCTGCCATCGCATTATCTGGGTCTATGCAGTTTGCAGTTAGTATCGGCTTATATGCGAGTATATATGGTACTGATTTGTTCCAATTCTGATAAGAATAAACAAATGTTCTAGTACTGGAATACTACATCTACATGATATCTAGAGGTACACTGCTACACATAATCAAAATATATTAATTCAGCTGAGTTTTGAAGTAAAAATCTAAAATTGTATGTTATTATCAGATCTTACCGAGTAACAAATAAGGACAGACACAAACTGGTTAAGACTGTAGCAGGCCATGTATTTGAAAATACCAAAAGATGTCACCAGAGCTGCTCTCCCCTCCCTGTCAAAATGAGAGTGTAGATCTCTTGGTTAGCACAATGTGAAGTAGTCACTACTGTGAATTCATTTATTTTCATTGGTTTCACTTTATACAGGTTTGCAAAAAAATGACATTTTTGTCAGTACATAAATTCATTATTGGGTAAGGTGTCATCCTGTTTCCATAGAAAGGTCACTGCTCTTTGATAATACTACCGTGATGATAATACATTAGGAGTACAACCACTACCTTGCAAATCCAGCACTCCTAAGCCTGTTCTTAGCAAGAAAAGTGCTAAAAGTCATCTGTCCACACAGATGGAAGTCAGACAAGAGTGATCTGACCTTGGAGGGTTGGCGTTAAATCCCATCTATATTTCTGTTACTACTGGAGCAGATATGCATGCTCTGACAAGTTTTAAATCTAACTATGGGGAGGGTGTGCCCATATTAACATTGTGTAATTATTTTTGAAGAAACACATTTTACTGCAAAATTTGGTTTCTTCTTCAAATACATCACCGAGTCATAATACATTCATAAAATTGGTAAGAGATGCAGGGAGTTACATCCCTTTACCCAAGAGAAGGAGCAATCCCCAAATGTATATGAAGCAGCTTCAAATCTGTGGAGAAATCCCAGCCCACCCCAACACCTTCAGCAAATCTGAAGTCATGTGGCTGTGTCATTGTGAAGCTTCAGAACAACCCAGCAAGGTAGCCTGCTCCGCTCCTATAGGATTGACTAGGTCAACTGAACCCTTGGGATGAAATATCTCTGATGTAAAATCTAGAAAAAGTAATTTCTGAATGCTTTGCTGGTGACTACTGCCCTAACCTCATAAGCCAATATGCACAAGAAACTCATTGTATCTTGGGTAAGGTCTTTATATACAGGATGAAAGAACCAAGCTGAGATATTGCCCTTTCCCTCTTTCAATGGTAGAAATAAACAAGATCCACAACCCATACATGTGATAGAAAAGACAGGTCAGGTCAGGACAAATCAGGAGATTTCCAAAATTTGGTCAGGAGTTTTCACCTCAAAAAAGGGAGGATTTTTATCGACCCAATTTTTAGCATGCAAATGGACAAAAATTACATCTATTGAACAAATTTACATTTTTTAATATTACAATATGCACATCATCTCATCAAATCAGTCCTTTCACAGTAACTTGTTGCCATTCATACTCTCCTTTTATGTACCACAAGCATTTTTAGCATTTCTTAGATCATTGCCTGGATTATATAGGTGGCAGTCCTCATCATTGTTGATCTTAAAACTTAGGAGATAATGTACTGTTACTGGATCCAGGTTTCCCCTGGAGTCAGCTTGAATTCTCCACAGAATGGAAAATGTCCATTCAGTGTCGGCACTGGAATGTGGCAATGTTAGTACAACTCTACTGAGTCCACCAAGAAGTTTAAATTGTTTCCTGCCTGTAGGTAGATTCAGATTGCTGACTGCCTGCCAGAACTGCTCAGACTGGTACTGTCTGGGTCTAATGTTGTTTTAATATCAGTATGATTCTCCACATGAAGCACAAATGCATACAATATACCATCACACTCTTTGTGACTTTAAGCCTAATTTGCAGACACCTTTGTTGTCATTATCATCACTATCACCACTCTTTAATAATGACAATCAAATCTGGAAAACAATTATCACTTGCTAGCGTTATAGATGAAAAAAAGATCTCATTCATCCCAGGCATTACGGATTACAATGGCAGTGAATGAGGCCAGTGCTGGAACTGTCCGACATGGGTCCATAATGGTACAGGGAGGCTGATAAAGGATAAAGCCATTTGGTCTTTGATGCTATTGCTGGTTTTAGGATGCCAGTAGCTGGTCCTTTCAAGCATTAGTTGAGGCTGGAACAAGAGCTGGTCCTGACTTGTTTATTTACATCTGATGGCAAAGTCCAGTCCCGATGGATAGAGGCCATTCACTCTTCCATGACGCTGCCAGTTTCATGATGCAGGGATGAGGTAAAACAGGATATTTGATCATCATACTTGGTATATCCAGGCATCAGCTGATTCCATGTCTGAGCTGGTATTGACCATAACCAATCAACCTCTGATACCACTGCTGGTTCAGACAGGCTTCTGTACCAAGCTGGAGTTGGTCCTATAGGTACAGCTGAGAAGATCTGTTCCATTCATGGAGGCAAGGGCAGGACTGAAGATGTGTGTGATGCCCGTGATGATATGGCCTGTTTGATTTTCTTCTGGACTAGTGAGCGGAAAGCCAATAAAATGTTAACTGAGGCAGTGGCAGTGGCAATACTGATGATGTCTGCATCTTTGGTGTGTTTCCTAGCTTTCTCACAAGACCAGATACACTGTTTGGCCAAGATGGTGGCCCATATATTTTCCATCCACCCTGTGCAAATGTCACCTCAATTACCCAAATCACACCCCATACAATTCAGACAGGCAGCATGGTTATCTTCCACCAACTCAAAGTGTTTGCACCCTATGCGCTTAATCCTGCCCACTGTGTTGACACCTGTCATTATAGAGAGCAAAATGATAGCATATACAGGTGAAATCAATCAAGAGTCAGATGAACTTCAACTAGACAATTATTTAGCAGAATTCATATAAGGGGCCGAGGACTACGATTTGAATTGACATTCTCCAGAACGTTGGGCAAGTAATTAAAATGACACCAACATATATATTGAAATAGAGACATATTTAGACCAGTAAAGTATGAATTCTTCATCTCGGACAGAATAAAGAGACAAATGGACATAAATATATCAAGTATACTTCCCTGTGTGAGAAAACTCCTTAGAATCACTCCACACATTAAATGGTACAAATGGAAAACGGCATTGCAAGGTCTCCAAAAGAGCATGCTTCCTAGACCAAGCAGAAGTAGTAACTGATGTATAGATGGGATTTAGTGCTAATCCTTTTATCCAAGGGGAGATCACTTTTGTCTGACTCCCACCTAGGTGGGCAGAAGACTTATAGCACTTTTGTTGTGAAACACAAGCTTTGAAAGGCTTGGTTTGCCAGTCAGTGGTCATACTCAACATGTATTATGATCAGGTAACAGATATGAAAAAAATAGTGAATTCACAGTATTAGGAATGTCAAGCATGTTAATACTTATGTTTATTCTTTGATGAGTAACTTTATCTTTAAACATAGTGATAAGAGAAATGCAAGCAGTTTTTCCAAACTTATGATCTACTGCAGCTCTCATGTAAGGGAAAATTCATTTTGATTCCTAAACAGCAAATTCATAACATGACAAATATGTCTTTCATCAAGACAGAATTAATGGTGCCATACAGAAAAATCTGTATATTAATATTTGAAAGTAAAAAAAAAAGCAACAGATTTTAAAATGTACAAAGTTTTCTTAAGGTACACCATTGTATAGTTATGTAAGGAACAAAGCTTTACACTAATTGCAATGTCAGTATGTGACAAGTAAGTCTTTACTTCATATTGTATGTTAAGAAAAGAGACTGCTTTTTAAATAAGCCTACCAGCATAAGTATGAACAAATGATTTTCTCTGAATCCCTATCTGGCATTGAATTTATTCTCAGACTTGTGTTTGAACAATGGTCTATAAATCTCTCTCGGTTTCTGAGAACTACCTGATGACGGTGGGGACACACTCAATGTTGGCATTTTTGGATGTGAAGGGGGATGCAACTGATGCCTCAGCCTCTGACAGAGAGATCCCCGTGTGTGCTGTCTTCAGTGCTCCACAATCGTTAGCTCCGTCACCACACATGCCTACATAGTACCTAGAATAACAGCAAATTGATTTAACAGTTAACATTGACTTTTTACACAGGATTATATAAAAGCTACACTATATGTAATTTTTAATATTATTTGCTAAAGCAAAGGTGTAATTTTAGAAGGAGATATAAAGGAACAAACATAATTTAAATGTATGTAATAGAGTGGTAGTAGTAAAGTTTAATTTCAAAACAGATTAGAGACAGTGTTTGAGTCTAAAACAGATGTGGTGGAGTTGCAGAAAACAAAACATCCATACTTGCCAACCTTCCAGACAGTGTTGGGCTTTTTTTGAGACTCAAAAGGTGTTTTATGGTCCCATGGGGGTCAGTGTACATGACTCAAAAATCAATATCATACTACTGAGAATAAGTTGTCTACTCATAAAAGACTTTATAAAATGACTAGAAATTCAAATTTGAATAAAAGATAATAAAATATATCTTTTTGATGAAGCATTTAATGCACTTTCATAAAAAAAAATAGCTGGTAGACTCAGCATTGTCATACATCACTACCATACACACACATGCAAACATATGTGCACACACTCTTGCAACCAAAATCAGACAGCCATTAAATAAAAAAATACACTAAGTTTCTGTCTTTAATATCCACTGGACAGTGGAATATAGTCTTAGGGACCTACCATTTATTTGGTGGAGGTGGGGTGGGAGGGGGCAGGGCGGCTGCAATTATTTGGGGGAAAAATATTGGGCTCCCAAATAGCTTGAAAAAAATATTCTTGCTCAACTTTGAAGGAAAAAAGAACCTATAATATCCATTATACTAGTTTAAGAAAAAAAGATCTTCAAGTAAAAGAAAAACAAATATCTTGGCTAGAAACAAAATGCCAAGTCCCCATACTGACCCTTCGAAATTAAATGGTCAGTCCCTAAACAAGATGCAGTCTTTGCTCTCAATAGTTCAGTTAAGGGTATGAAGGTGATGCAAGTGTCAATAGAGTTACATCTCTGCACTCATCAGAAACTAGATGGTACTGTTGTGCAAACATCCCAAAAGATCTTGTTAAATGTTTCTCAGCATAGAAAATGATCTTTCTACAATGCTGTGAGGCAGTGTCAAACATGAATGACCACACTAGTTAGAATGTCAAATCTTGGTTCTGAAGGTAGATGACAGTTGCCCATGTCTCATTCAAGGCAACAAAGTGTAATAACTTTTGTTTCTTCAACACATATCTCTTTGATTTAGCTAACTTGAAACAAATAGGGTTATTCCACTTTCTGTATTTTACCTATACAAATTAGCCTAATGGACTCTCCCACAACAGTGCTGAAACGGCTTGTGACACAAAATCACCCTAGCTATTGTCAGTCAATTAAGTAATATGTGCAATGGTGGTGGTTTATCTCTGACCAACTTTTCCTTTTAATCACATCTGGAACAACTGACTGTACAATCTGCCCAGTGGTGATAGTTTTGTGTGACCATTAAGCATAACTGTTTACTGTTTATACAGGCTAGAGGTTATGGGCATATATCGTAGTGTCAGCAAAGGTTTGTTTTCGTAAGATTTACTGAAAGTAGTGTTTTTATAAATAAAACCATGTTGGGGGGGTGGGGTGGTTTAGGAGTAAAAAATAGTGCTTTCAGTGTGACATGATGTGTTTTGGAGGGTGTGCAAATCAGAAAATGTAAAGTCTGGTCTGTGAATGTCAATAAAACTTCCATCAAAAAATAGATGTCACAATAGTTGAGTAACTTGAGCTAGTAGTGGTGGGTGCATCGCAGAGGGCCTGCTCTCTACAATTGGGAAAACCCAAGTAAGGAGAATATGAACATACAGGAGCCATAACTTTCCTAAATGATAACATGGAATGCTGGAAATCCAACTCATTCAAGGTCTCATTAATATAAAGGTGCATGATAACTTTAGCTGAAATGCAATATTCCTTAATAAATTTATGCTTTAAAAAGCAGGAGGTCAGGCAATCAGGAGTCATATCTCTTCAAAATGATAATGTGGAACACCTAAAATTAAACTCATTCAAGGTCTCATCAAATTAAAACTGCATGCCAAATTTGATTGAAATCCAACTAAACTTGTTAGAATCATGCCATGGAAACCAAAATCAGAAGGATGGTCAATCAGGGGCTATAACTTTTGTAGATGATATTGTGGAATGCTGGAAACCAAATTAATTCTGGGTCTGATCTAAGTATCTAAAGCTGCATGACAAATTTGGTTGAAATGCAACAAAATTTAGTAAAGTTGTACTGTGGAAACCAAAGTCAGGGGATGGG
This sequence comes from Margaritifera margaritifera, assembly GCA_029931535.1. Lineage (NCBI taxonomy): Eukaryota > Metazoa > Mollusca > Bivalvia > Unionida > Margaritiferidae > Margaritifera > Margaritifera margaritifera. Next base: position 2,218,203 of record JAQPZY010001598.1, read on the forward strand.
CAATTAGGGGCCATAACTCCTATAAGTGATGTCTTGGAATGCTGGAAATAAAACTAGTAGGGTTTCATCTAGGATTTAGTAAATTTGGGCATTGTCCCCCCCCCCCCCCCTTAAAGTTGAAAAAAAGAGGGACAAATCTGGAAAAAAGAAGAAACAATCTGGTCATAGTTGAGGACTATCAACAGGGCATAAAAAAGTAACTAAAAATGAAAGCAGAATAAGAGTGAGTGTTATAATGTATCCCTTTTTTAACTGGTGTTAAAATATAAAATGAAAATCCATATTCTCTTTCTTTAATTCATGTTTTAAATATTTTTTCTTTTACACTTGCCAGTAAAAAACTGCAACCAGGCTGCATTTCCAGTCAATAACTCATATATCCATCCTTAAGTTTTGAAACAGCACTGAATGTTTGCACTTTGCTGTCACATGACAGTACAATTAAAATGAAGAACCTCCAAAAACGCATCCTGTACAGACTTGTTCTTTGAAAGTATAACACGGAATTGTGAGTCAACACACAGCTGAACATTATGTATGATGTGCCAGCATTGCTATCATTTGTGTGTACATTGATCATGCAAATTCATCAACAGAACAAAACGGCGTAGATTAAATAGATTAAGATCTGCTGTTGCATTATATTATGGTAGTGCGTCAAAAGAAGATATCGACCCTAATATCTAACATGTAAAATGGAGGGGGGGACGGGGCAATGTCTTGCTGCCATAACAATCAATACTGTGGAGCTCTGTTCTGACAGCATCAACAGGTCAAATTTTCAAGAATATCTCACATTCTGTCACTGCTGCACAGCTTAGAGTCTAATTGCTTTATTCATGTTATATTTACCCTAATGATTTGTCCTCATCAAGTAAATCCAGACAATCTAGTGGTTGCATTTTTTAAACTTTGCTGACCACCATGTTAGTTCTTTGAAGAGCGATAGTACACAAGGAATGCCAAAGTTGGTTGAACTGGTGGTGCATATTCTTTAGCAAAATGAATATATCTAATCACATTCAACCTAATGAAAGAAACTTAATTGGTAGTTCCACCAGATTTGGCAATCCTCGTCAAATATCACTTTTCAACCAACTGAAATTGAGGTCCACAATAGCAACACTGCACAGGAGCAAAATGGGTAATTTCTACATTTTTGGGAAATAATGCATGCATGATTCATTTGCATCCAACCCTTTATTTTGTTTTGTGATTACACCCTCACAGGTTCAAACATTTAGTGTGAAACTGTTTTAATTTAGCAGGATTTTTACAATCACATGTCCTAGAATCGACCCTGTCAAACTCACTTTGTATCATCAGTCTTAAGTCACATGCTAATCTTGTTGAAATCCAACAAATTTGATGAACTTATTTTGTGAAAACCAAAGTCAAGAGGATGGCCTTACCTCTTAGACATGAGACTAAGCCTATAAAAGACTCATGAAAGTCTACAAGACATGGTCCATACCAAATTGCATCAGAAATGCTGAGTCATTCTTGAATTATGCTGGTGACAAGCTACATACCATGTGAAGACAGAAGTTAATTGTCATGGACCAGAACTTGACAACAACCATAAAAGGCACATCAACGGCTATGAAAAAATGTACACACCAAATTGCATCAAAACATGTTAAATGGTTCATGAGCTATGCTGCTTACAATGATCTACTTTAGTGGAGATGTACAAATGAAGAAAAGGCAATAACTCAACCAAAATCAGTCCCAAAATGATACACAAAAGGCATTTCTGCATGTAACAGGCCATTCACCTGCCAAATGGCATCCAATTATGTACAAGGGTTGCAGAGCTATGCTGGTTAAGCAACAACCCATGTGAAGATATCAAGTTGAATGTAAAGGGCCATAACTCTATTCAAAATGGAGTTGATGAAACAAAACCCCAAAAGTAACATCTGGGGCTCTGATACAGCACCTAAATACATCAGAATATTTTGAACGGTTCACAAGTTATGCTGGTTACAAGAATCTGCTGTAGTGGAGATGTATCTTGATGGCAGAAGGGCAATAACTCATCAAAACTGAACATAAAAAGATCAAACCTTTTAAAGACACATTTTTACATGCATAGGCAATTCATCTACCATAAGTGTCCAATTATGTACAAGCTTTGCAGAGCTATGATGGTTACAATAAGTTTGAATAAGATTATACTTACAAACTGTTTGAAGTTTCATAAAAAAATAACTGCAATTATTGTATCCATTCATAAAAGGTGAACTAACTCGTTCCATTAATTTATATGGTTTAAACTCTTATGAACAGGAAATATGTCCATAATACAAAGATGCCCCCAATAATATAAAGGGCAAAATTCTAAATAAAACTGGGACCATAAGTCCATTAAATTTTTTCAGAAAATGGTATTTTATCTGTCAATTCTCATGAAAGGGGAACTAACTGATTCAATTAATTTATATGGTTTACACTCCTATGAACTTGAAATATGTCCATACAAGGCAGATGCCACCAACAATATGATGCAACTGAAGGGAAAATTGCAAGTAAAACTGGGGCCATAAGTCTGTTAAATTTTATTTAAAAATGGTACAAATCAAACTTGACCATGGCTTTTTTAATGTAAAGCTTAATACCAAATTTGGTTTCAATCAATTAAGTCCTATTAAAGTTATTGAGCGGAAATCAATTTTGTAACAGACAGGACATGATTGGACAGGATATTGCATGATGGGGCAGAAAGTGATGAATGGACACTGGTAACACTGTATGCTCCTCCAAAGATATAGTCGGAGCATACAAGTCCTTAATGACAGGTATGATGGATTATTTTCTTTTTATCATGTAGCAAAGCCCCTAATCTACATTTATCCTGAAAAACAGTTAATTTTACTTTATCCTGTTACAAGCTAATAATAAAGACAAATGACAGTTGATGTTGGGGATCAAAACAAGGGTCCTACCCAAGTTCCTGAAGAGCTTCTACCAACTGTGCCTTTTGTTCTGGAGACATGCGAGCAAATATTGTTCCTCTCACAGCAATCTGAAAATAAAATGTTGCTATTGTATGTCTCACTTGTTCAAGAATTTTCCCAAATAATATTCCCATTTGACACATTAATCCCATCAAACCCTCCATGCAACATGGTAACTTACATATATACCGTCTAAGATAATCTATGAAAACAAATACATTGCATCCTACAATTATTGATGGAAAACATCTTAAATATTCACTTTTTGTTTTTATATCTGACACCCCCAATCCCACCTTGGGGTGTCCTAATTTCTTCTTATCTTTCCCACCCCACTTAAGATATTTGGAGTTATGCTGGTGTGGAAGGTCAGAGTGCATTCCGAATCAAAAACGTGAAATTCAGCAAAACCACACAGTAGCGGCAAAGCGACATTCTATTGAACCCTACTTGATTAACATTGATAAGCAGAATATTTATCTTCTGGGACATAACAATTAACTCAAATCTTTTAACTTTAATAAGCCAACATATGAGCCTATTATCCATTATTTATGAACAGTCTAATCTACCATGCAACATTGCTTAATCACATGATCACAAAATTTTGTGGCATCAGTTCTCGATTGCAATCGACCTTTCCCTACATAGGTTGTTTGTATCATGTGATCCTTTGACCACTGACATCAAGAAAAATGTAGGTAGTGAGATTTGGATCATGTGACCACGCAATTTAAGACATGGCAAAGTATGGAGTCCAGTTCGCAAACATGGTAAATTTGGATCATGCATGGGCTTATTGAAATCAATGAAATAAATTTTAACTGTTATAAATGAAAAGATAAATATTCTACTTCAACATCAGGCTGGTAGGTTTCAATACAATGTTGCTTAACTTTGCTAGACCATGCTTAAAGCTACTGTGTACTTTTGTCAAATTCTTTGTTTTTGATAAGGAATACGCTCTGATCATCTATCCCAACGTAACTGTCCAAACATTTAAAATGGGATGTAAAAAGTCAGGGGAATCTCAGAATAACTTCGGAGCTGATTCCATGATCTGAACCTTTGTCATCATTTTATATTCCCCTCAAGAAATATTAGACCTAATATGATCATCCTCTCTCTCTTGGTGAAGATGGAGCTCAGGTTACAAAAAGAAGCAATAGATTGATGTATGGATGGAGGGAGGAAGACTCACACATATGGGCAGAAGGACATGACCTATCACAATATATTCACAAAAATGTGCATTTCATCTCAGTCACAACTTGCATCCAGCTTGTGTCTGGGCATTACTTTCCAATAAATAGATATAGTATCTCTCTTTATAAAATCTCCTACATTAAATACTCAAAATTATTCCATCCTACTGGTAGCTATTTTAGAGAGGTTGCACTGTAAAAGAAATAGCAATCTGCAACAATTTTTGCCAACAGTTACTGCTAAATAGTTGCTAGACAATACAAAATGCTAAATAGTTGCTAGACAATACAAAATGCTAAATAGTTGCTAGACAATACAAAATGCTAAATAGTTGCTAGACAATACAAAATGCTAAATAGCTGCTAGACAATACAAAATGCTAAATAGTTGCTAGACAATACAAAATGCTAAATAGTTGCTAGACAATACAAAATGCTAAATAGTTACTAGACAATACAAAATGCTAAATAGTTACAAATGGCACAAAGATAATAGACTGTTACCACTAAAGAACGAGAAATTCTGATGTACAAGCATATCAGCTAATGGAACAAAAGTATTCATATGCCATATATACTTGCTTATAAGTCGATGCCAACTGCAAAAAAACACAGACCCAGATCTGCAGATCAGAGTCTATGTTGTTTTACTGATAACTCCTAACATACTGCAAACACCTAGATCTGCCAGCACATTATGTGATTGCAGCTCTGGGTCTGTACATGTCACAGTTGGAGTAGACTTATAAGCTAGTATATAAAGTACCTTGGACAAAACATCTGGAAAGTGTTGTCTTAAAACAGCCCAGCATTTTCCTGCCACAGCAAAGTGAAACTTCTTTCTGTCATCTATATGTATCTCTGTAGTGTCCTGGAAGTCAAGAATTCAAAACGAACATCAGACAATAGTTCTGTTCTAATCCTGTGTAATTTCATACTGATGCCCTTTTTGCTGTATGGTCTCAAAGAAAGAAAATGAACAAATTTGTAACAAAAGATGTAATCACAGGGATGAGAATGCTAAATTGGGCATGTGGATGGTGGTGTGGGGCATTGACCTGATTGGGGGGGGGGGGGCATGGGGAGCAATACCACCCATCCATAAATGATTTTCAGACATTTCAGACCCTAAAAATATGCTTTCTCCAAGTACCTTTTAGTAACTGTAATGTCTTCATACATTGCTCCCTCATATTAGCACACCCTAATAACTCAAAAAACCACTTTATAGCATGGAGGCAGGTGTGGATCCAAAAGGAAAAAAATATGCTCCTAGTTGCAAAACTTAAAAAATCTGGATCAAAATTATTAATCAAAAGCTTGATATATATCACTCATTTTATCATTATTCATTTGGAATCAACATCATGAAATCTGTAAAATTAATAAGTAAAAAAAGAACAAGAAATATTGTGTTTTGTAAGATGGTCTTTAACAAAATAATTTTTGTTAAAAACAACACAATATATGACAAAATATTGATCAATGAAAATACTGGAAAATACCTACTGGTGGCAACACTGTTAGAAATAAATATCACTTAAAGAAGTCTTGTCAAGTGAAATTCATGTTTTCATTTATTTTTTAATTTGGTTTCATACTTATCATTATAAATGCTACATGGCCTCTTCTATTCAAGCATGAAAGGAGCCAATCGACTGACACAGCGATTCCTGTGAGCACTTCTGTGAGAACCTAATTATGTTCTTACTCAGTGTCCAAGTTAGATTTATTTTGACAACTGTTGACAACTTAATGGTCCTTGGACATGACAACACAAGAACACAAGCAAATTAACTGATTCATTTGTCTCCAGCTGATTACAATACATGAAAGGTACTGACATCACAGTAACATCTATGTGTAGGGTCAATCGAACCTCTTGTTAAAATCACACACAAAATTTTTGATTGGAAATGTGCAGTGATACATTCAAAAACTTGCTTGCAAGTTCTGAAAAAAAGCATAAATTTTCATCCTAGTACAAATGCTATAGGGTTGTAGACTGCTATATCCTATCGACCATGTGACATTTAAAATCACTATCTTGAGGAATTAACCAGTGCAAACATATTGATGGGTTTGGCTCTGGTGATTTATTAGTGTAATTATAGCTACGAAGCTTTAGTTCATTGGTGGTTGCTTGTAATGGATACACATGTTCTAACCTTAAAAGAGAAACAACTCCAACTTTAGTGATACACGAATTTGTGAGTAATGCATGTCAACTTGATCTATATTAAAAGTCTGTGATCAATTATTGACTTTAATTGACATCTTCAGGTCTAACATCCATAAATATTAAAGTCCATTAGATTTGAGCCTCCGTCACTATTTTGCGCCCTCGCCTATGCTGCAGTCAATGTTTATGGACCCTTATCACTCACAAGTTATTGTGGGAGATACGTATTAAAAAGAAATAAATCACAAGTGCACTGCAAAATCTGGGAGCTGTTTATTATACTAGATCCTTAAAACATGCACTTAGACTGGATACAGACCATAAATGTTCTTCACCTTCTGAATACCATTACCCATTAAATGAAATTATATGTATGTTCAAACTGTAATAGAAAAATGTTACAGAAGTTTTTACCTGTTATTTCTGTATTGGTCCACATATCTGGTACAAGCTTATATTCAATAGTGAATCAAGAGAAACATGAAATAACTTCAGTTACAGTTTTTGAAGGTGTTTTTTTCATCATCTTTGTATGATCTGTAGGAGATCTAAACTATTTGCCACCACGATTGCTAAGGCTGTCATGTAAGGCACACAGTCTTTCATGCAATGTCCAATTTCTGATAGAAGTCTGATAGAACAAAAATTCTCATTTTAAACTGAACACAATCTACACATATGTCTCTAACCATGTCCAAACAAATTTATTTTTGACAGCACTGTCTATCTCCTATGGTCTACTTGAGAAAGAACGCTTTGTCAATGTCTCAAGCGAGAGTCCACCGCTTTTCCAGCTAAACACTTAACACTGTGTTTCTAAAGATAACAAATGAGATTTCGAAAACACCAATCTTGAATCTTGATTTCCACTTTGTAGCAGTCATAATAATTAGACTGGTTATATGCCATATACCTTGCTGAGGTAAAATATCATGTATTTAATTGTGTACTGGCCTGTATATAGCCAATACAAAGAGCTCCATGTGGAGATAGAATTACATCCGTTCAAACGATGTTATGGTATTTTCATACCATATTGTGTGATGACCCAAATGATTCTTGCATAAATGCCTTGCCCCCTTTCCATCCCACCCCATTTTCTCCTTGAATTTACACTGATCTAAAAAATTACCTATCTGACCCAAAAAACTGCAGAAATCTGAGAATCCATGATATATTCTCATCCCTGTAATCAACATTGCCTGCGTATCCCATTTTCTAAAATCAAAAGAAGTGGGAAACAAAAAGCTAGTGTATTTTAATACTGTAGTATCATTAATGTTTGTGGAGTACCAATGTTCGTGGATTTTGTTGTTGCCCTGAACCATGAATTTGAAGACCCAACAAAAATGTAGCCACATATGAAGAAGACCTCCCTCCTTTTTTTTTTTACTGTGTTTCATTTCCAGAGATCAACAAAGCTATTTGATAAATCAATGTAATTACTGTGTTTCATTCCCAGAGATCAACAAAGCTATTTGATAAATCAATGTCATTACTGTGTTTCATTCCCAGAGATCAACAAAGCTATTTGATAAATCAATGTCATTACTGTGTTTCATTCCCAGAGATCACAAAGCTATTTGATAAATCAATGTCATTACTGTGTTTCATTCCCAGAGATCAACAAAGCTATATGATAAATCAATGTCATTACTGTGTTTCATTCCAAGAGATCAACAAAGCTATTTGATAAATCAATGTCATGTGTTTCATTCCCAGAGATCAACAAAGCTATTTGATAAATCAATGTCATTTCTATAATCTGGTAATAAAATATTAGCTTTTACATGTCTTTAGTTTTATTTTAACCCTTTGGAGAAAGAATTATAAAGCATTTTATATTGTTACAATGCATATATATCTATATTGTATATGGTAGCTGTAATTTGCACTCACTGTCTCAAATCAATATGTTATGAGGTATGTAAGGATAGAGAGAAATGAGAAAAAGCATAAAGTATCCAAACACTAGTATTACTGAACGTGAAAGAAAGAATAGTAAATTATACTAGTATATGAAAATTAGATTTAAAATATTTATTCAAACTGATCCTTCATTCAAGTGCAACTATTATTGAAAACATTTAAATCCTCCTCACAGCACATCTCGTTTTAATCCAAGTGAACAACAAGACTGTAAAATACCACAACTATTTCTTGAAGCACAATTACTAATGAAACTCTATGTATATACACTAATTAGCACAGAGTATTACAGCCCACACTTCACAGATTTTCAAACAAAACCACTTTATCAACATTGTGTCAATCAAGCCTCCTGGTACACCAATGCTTGTGATGTAAATAATCCTAAAACTGAAGAATTAAACAAGTCCAGCTTTCTCAAAGTCATTGATAATTAGGTCTGATCCTCCACTCATTGTCGCGTTAGCTGCAATTATCCATTCAGCATGAATCGACTTGATTAATCAGGTTGCAAGGTCCACTAATACAGTACAATGATCATCACGAGCGATGTCTTTCTTTTCCCTGATGGCCTCCCTGACCTGTTTAGCATACCAGTTGTTGAAATGTGATTTTAATTCTTCTTTGTATTGTCAAGACTAGTGGTTGAAGTTGGTCTGTACATAAGGCAGGCACAAACAAAGGAGTGATTGTCTTTTAATTTAGTTTGCAGCTTCACAATTTGCTGGGCTCTAAACACATCAAATATTGCCACTGCTCATACAGGTGGTAGTATTGTGTTAGTCCTGTTGGCTGTGTCAGCTTCCATTGACGTTATGTACTCCGACTAAAACACAGTGTAAGTGATTGATCTAGACAATTGTTTGATTTGTGCTCATACATGTGGTAGTATTGTTTTCTCCATTTAAGTGACCACCGTTTGATGTCAGCACAATTTTATTCTTTTGTATTCTTTATTCTGGGTATTTGTAGAGGTTAATCAACAAAATTAAATACTTACAAATATGCAAACTTTGACAGGCAAAACCACAAATCTAAGTAACCACAAAAATGTATTTTTAAAAAAAAAAAACTATGAAAATTGAGACCCACAAAAATAAATGATACTACAGTATATGAACTGTAAATGCAAAGCAACTTAAAAAATGTCTCTGCCTTGACATGTAGAACTCCAGCATCTCTTTCCAATATCCTCATTTCTGCATATTATTATATGCATATTATTATGGATAGACTGGTTCCCTGATTTTTATTTGACTGGTTCATGTCTGTTATCTACAATAAATAAATAAAGATACAAACAATAAAAGAACCACACTATCCACAATTATCTAGGTGCTTACCCTGCCCATGAAGACCTCCTCTACCTGCTTCTCACAGTCCTCATCATACATAAACTCTAGCTTGGGTGTTGAACTGTCACTGGGGAAGTATGTCTGTACATGGATAACCCTGTCTGCTGCATCCACCATTGTACATTCCCGAGCCACACTCAGAGCTGTCAGCATGTTGTCACCTGCAACACCAAAAATGGTTTCATGGAATACTATTTCTCATTGTGAATCATGCAATTACCATCTATACTTGCTTATAAGTTGAGTCCAACTGCAAACTGCACAGACCCAGATCTGCTGTTGTATAATGCACTAACAGCGCTGGGTTTGTGCAGTTTGTTGGGAATAATCAGTAGAAAAAACAACATAGACCTTGATATGCCAGTGCATTATATGATGGCAGATCAGGGTCTATGTTGTTTGTAGTTGGATTCAACTTAAAAGTGAGTATATACAGTATTTAAATATTTGAACATAGAATCCATACAATGATGACACCAATTCATCAGTCTGACAAATGGTATCTATCATATATACTTGTTTATAAGGCGAGTCCAACTGCAAAGTGCACACACCCAGATCTGCTGTCGCATAATGCATGGGCAGATCTGGGTCTAGCACTCGCTTATAAGTAATCAGTAGAACTAACAACATAGACCCTGCCCTGCCCGTGCATTATGTGACAGTAGATCAGGGGTCTATGTTGTCTGCAGTTGGACTCAACATATATGCAAATATACAGTGTCTTGTTATCTGCAAAACCACCAGGATAAAAACCAGGATAAAAATAAACAATTGCTCAAGCTCACGAGGTAAAACCTTATACAAAACTTTGTTTAACATTTATATTTGCTCTGAAAACCCACTCTTGTAGTATTATATAAATTGTTTTCCCATTCTATCAAGAAATTAACTCCCCTGTGTAGGTATTTGCTAAACAATACAGTGAAAACATCCGAAATCTTTAATCATTTCTAACTGAGAATAGCGATGGTGTAAATATGAAAATCATGTAAATAGTTTTGTTTATTTCATATAAATACACAATTATATATTTATTGATTCATTAAAAATTGCATGGATGATTCTGCTATATTAATTAGGGCCACCTGACAGCCCCATAATTTGTATTTCGAAATATCCCAGTTGAATGTTAGTAAATCTTCCTTGCCAGAACCTTTACTTCATTCCATTCGCATTTGATCATAACAAGTCTGGGTCCAAGCTGGGCAAGAATATTTGGGTGAAATTACATCTCTCTAGCCAGAAAAGGGCAAAGTTGGCGAAATTAGGGAGAAGCGGGTGTACAAAGTTCAAGATAGTCACTTGAAACTACTGTTGCTGCATATCTTTCATGTCAGATGATTAAAATGATGATGAAATACTATTAGATGTTTATAAAATAGTAATGCTTTTCTTATATTGCTTCAATACAGTTGTGGTATAACATAATACGCCAACCTCGAAAATAAGTTAGTCAAAAATTGGCAAACGTTTCCATACCAGAAGGCCTCTTTTCTATGTCTGCATGAGGAAATATTGGATACAATGATTATTTTTATTAGTAATGGACCTGGATACATACAGTGAGTCATAATTTGCTTCAGACTGGGCTAAAGAAATTGAATTTTTCACTTGTTTTTCATGTATCATGTGTGCATTTTCTGCAGGAATTCCGCAGAAAGCAATGTAATTTCTGGTATTTATAATCATCAAATTAGCACCAAAATTGACTACGGAACATAAAAGTTCCTTTTCTATATTTCCACCTTCCTCTTTGAAGTGAAAATTTACAAAAAAGTCAATGTTTTACTTGGATTATTAATGCACTGTCTTAAAAGAAAAGGGGGTGGAGGTGGGGTGGGGTCTTGAAATAAATGCAAGGCAAAGTGAACTTTGCTTTTTGGGCCTGTTTAGGTGAAATGACAGACTCCAAGGCGATTATTTTGCCTGAATCACCTCTTAGCATGGACCCGGTAAGTATTCAGAGTTTCCAAAATATATGCATTGTTGAAAAGCTGACGAGCGAGCAGTCGGCTAGTTCTTTTTCATAGCGACAGATACATGTTCCTTCCTTAATTATATTTTTTTAAAATTTGACTAGCTGTTTTGATAGTTGACAATACATATTGGTAATGATAGATACAAACATTTTGTGCTTTGAATTACTTCAATTCAACTCATAGCCTGAGATTCATTTGCCAAGATATGCTTGGAGTCACGTGGTCTAGTGTGCAACATTAAATTACTCTTTCTACTACTTTACTTCTAATGAACCAAATCATGCTTTTTTATGATATTCTATTTCATGCTTTTTGCATTGTAAAGGGAATATAGTTTTTAACATTGTTCAGTATTCTAGTTTGTTGACATGTGTCTGCTTGGTAAATATGCTGCAAAGATTCATATCCTTTAAAACAGAACTTAACTTTAATTTTAAGTGCCATATGATCATTTGGCACCTTTATTCCAGTAACACCTGTAAGTAATGAACAAAATTATTAGAATGCATCCTAAATTTATATTATGTTTGATGAATAAACAGATAAATCTGTTTCATATTAAGGGCTTGTTATTTTAAAAAAGCTATTTTTATGCCAAGAACACAACAACTTCTACTACTGCTGCTTTTTAAAAACTTCTCTACAAAACAAGAACAAACTTGAATAGTTAATTTTGATTTACACTAAACACAAACCCTTATATTATTAATTTTTTAAGCTGCTATAAAGGGATATCTGAAAAGAACTTGCAACAAAAATTAACAGTGATGAGGGATAGGAGGTTAGAAACCATAAAACTATGTGTTAAACTTTTTCGAAATACTCTAAAAATTCCACAAAATACTCTCATTTCGCAATACAAATTCCCAATTCTAGGGATGGTGTCCCCACAATTTTATTATTAGAATCATCCCTGAAATATTTAGCAAGGTCTGAGAGTAAAATTCACCACAAAAGCGAACTGGGGAGGCGAAGATTTCTACTGTAGATAAGTGCTTGAGCACTTGGATTGACCATACAAATATGTTTAGGGCAAGCATTCAAATGATCCATACAGCAATTGTATCTCAACTGACTGAAGACTTCTGGAACCTCAATAAATTCCGGTAAGAACTCAATAAATTTAACTCCCGATCTGTTCAGTTGTGACTCAATTAGGTGTTTTTTTGTGGGTTTTTTTTTTTGTTTGTGGGGTGGGGGGTGGGGTATTTTTTGTGATCAAATGGTGGTTGACAATTCCTAGTTTATTAATCACTTTGATCAATATTTCCCAAATTAAAGGGCTTTTCCCAGTCAGGAATAAACCCATTATTTCTTCCAACTTTTTCCCAATTTCCCAGTAGTGTGGGAACCCTGTGCAAGGCCTCTTGACAAAGTGTCCTGACTATATATGGATGAAGTACCTGGCAAATGACAGAATTTTGTGCCAACTGCCCCATCCATGGGGAGACCACTCTAATATGACCTCTCGGTAAAGCAGATGACATTTTAGCATTTTTAGTGCTAAAACAAGCCAAATGACATGGTTAATGTATTTTTCACTTGGGAGGGCTGGATTTGCAATGTAGCAGATGTTCTTCTAACGTAATATTATCACATATTGTATTTCAAAGAAAATTTTTAATTTGTAAATCATATTATTCTATATTATCTTGACATACACGTCTCATTTACTCATATTCATATATGTAAACACAAGTATCTATATTTTCATTAACAGCTGTACCTGTGACCATGATGGTGCGGATGTTCGCATCCTTCAGTTTGTGGATGATGGGTGTTGTCTCTGGTTTCAGTTTGTTCTCCATCACCAGCAACCCAAGGAATTTAAGGTCGCTCTCTACCTGCTCCCTGAAATATATGAAATAAGAATTTATCTTTAAAAAAATATTACATTTTGAATTGATCATAAAAAAAAAAATGAATATTTAATACACAAAAAGAATATACCCAATAGAGCTCAAGGGATATTTTCCTGTTGTTTGAACCAGCTCTATATTAGCACTGCATTTGCATATTTTACCTAAAATGCATACAGAATTTTGTTAACATATTAAATTTCAGTGAAAGTATTAAATCCAAAGCTGTTAGCATACTGCTCCTGCCGTAAGAACTGTCCATGTCAAATAATGAAACGTTCAATCAATATAAACTATTGCTACAGGTTCAAGTTCCAGACGCATACATGTGAACCTCACGAACGGGAATGTTTCCTCCCAAGATGAGGGGTGTCTCCCATCCCTCCCGTCACTCACTGAAATCTCTCACTTACGCAAATTCATTATTGACAAATTTTATTTCTTTCACATCTTGCTTCCCATGTAGCATATTCATGGTAATACTGCCTGTGATCATGTGACTGTGAACTGGCTTGAGCAGGGCAAGACATTTTTGTTGCTAATTTCAAGCAACATAAAACAATGAACATCCCTTTGATTCAGTCAACAGGGTCAGTGGCTTCAGTGTTTGAAGTTTGTCGACATGGATTATATTATTGTGATTAGAAGTAATTTCGAAAAGATTAAAGACATTAATTGATTATGGTTGGATTACTAAAGAGCTCAATTAGACTAAAAGACAATCGCTTTGGATTCTATGTTGAAAGTTTGTCGAGATGTCTAAGCATGCGTTATCTCCCATTGCTAAAATGCCAAAATCTATGCAACCGAAATATCACACAAAATTCAATGATGGATGGATACGGGAATTTCAGTGGTTGGAATCAAGTTCAAAAGACATGAATATGCATTCTGCCCTTCCCGTAAAGCTGCTTTTAAAATCTGCTATGGTGGCAAGAATGATATTATGCATCATACAGCATATTAACCCTTTTCATACTGAAATTGTTTAAAGTCAGTGGTGTAGCAGCATGAGAAATGCAGTGATATTGGTCAATCTGACTTTACAGGACAATTTTTTCAAATAATTTTTCAATGTTGTATACCAAATTGAAAAAGCATACAATTTTCTTTAAGGTCATATATTTTTTCACTGAAAATGTTCAGACGTAAAAACTTCAGTTGAAAGTAAATTTATGTAAACAAAAAACATGCTTTACATATTCTTTTTCAACTTACTTTCAATGCAATTTTCATATCTGCAATATTCATTTTACCTCCTATATGTAAGTGTATGAAATGTGGGGAATTTTACACCATTTAAGAAGGTGACTAAATAATCAAAATACACCAAGAATATCAAAAGTCATTACAATTTTATTAAATTTACTCGCATGAGAATTGGAGAACAGACAGAATGATCCTAACTGGTAAATCAACAAGTCTTTTCATTTTGGTTTAGTGTTTTTATTCCACAATAAATTCTAATGTAATAATATCAGAGTTCTGTCCGGTTTAATTTGCTCCATTTCCAGGAATGCAGTAAAATTTAATAACATTATGCACACACACAACATCGGTACATGTGCAATATTTATGAGAAGTGAAGTTCTCCAAATGTCCAGTTAGCTTGAAAAACATCCACGTCTTCATCATTGTCAAAATCAGAGTAAAAAATACCAATTAACTAGTTATCATCTGCTCAGTTCATTTGATGTACATAAGATCACAATCCCCACTGCCTAAAATATCAATTTCCCCCACAAAATTGTCTATATTTTTATCAAAATTGGCATCCACATCACTGCCGCTACAGTACTGTCCACCATTTTGAATTACACGCATTAAAATTCAGTTTTGAAATCAAATTTTCTACTAACCAGTTATCAACATCTCTGTTCATTTCGTTGAAGTCAAGCTCACGATCTGCACTGCCTAAAACATAAATTTTTCCCACAAAATTATCTATATTTTCATCAAAATCGGCATCCACATCATTGCCGTCACTTGCTGTCCACCATGCTGATATCCACATGTTAAAACTCGTGTTTGAAATAAAATTTTCATATAACCAGGTATCATCAGCTCAGTTAATTTTGAAGTAAAGATAACGATCCCCACTGCCTAAAATGTCAATTTTCCACACGAAATGGTCTATATTTTCAACTAATTCAGTCAGTACACAACTGTCTTCACTTCCCTCTTCAGTATATCACTGCCATTTTTTTTTATCTCTGCACGTTAAAACTCAATTTTGAAATAGAATTTGTACCAGTTTTGGGATCTTTTAAACTCATTCTGTTAATGCATTTGTGTACCTTCTACTTTTATTCCTTATTTTCAAAATTACACATAAAGTAGTGACGTATTATACAGTTAAAAACACTATTCTACGAAGTGGTTGACGGAATGTAGTAAACATACGACTGGAGTTGTGTCCCACTGGAAAAGGGTTAAAGCATATTAAATGCGACAACAAATATGCCATTACTGAAATCCATGTTCGCGGAATCTGCATCAAATGTGGATAAAGATATACATACCGAGACACTGACTGTTTGCCAATTTTATAGCCAAAGATAATCTTTCATTTACGGTAGCAGATTTTTGTTTCAGATCTAGTCAAAATAATGTTCCCTGACTCGGAAATTGCACAAAAGTTCTCATACAAATGGACAAAAGCTACTCACAAAGTGACCCAAGCTGTGGGTCTTCATTGGAACAAGAAAGTCGAAGACGTGCTGCGATGAAAAATTCGCCATTCTCATTGAAAATCCTCCCTCTTTTGAAGTTAAAACTCCTGACCAAATTTTGCAAATCTGCCAGATTTGTCCTAAACTGACTTCTCTGTTCTGTCACATGTATGCAGATGTGCATGTGTGAAATGATTGAACTTGATCACCATGAGAACACTCACTCAAACAGAGCCATATAATCTAATGCATCCTGAACTAGTCTTGGTCACTAAGCAGTTTTACACATTTAAACAGGCATGATTAACATCTTGATGATTAAGACTCAGACTCATAGCATACATTTTGTACTTTGGGATGTTCACAAAATGCCCCATTGAATTTAAAAAAGCACAGTTAGTTTGAAACTGGGAGTAAAATACCCAATTTATAAAAATTTTACCTCGAGTTCGGAGAATCTTTTCCCAATAAAATATATGTTCTGCACCCCTGAGAGATACCAATTTTTGGAGTCAATTATGTTTCTTCGATAATACTTACCCAATCATAATACCTTCGGAGTACTACCTAAACCTCGCAAATCCAGCCCTCCTAGCATACAAGTTTTAGGTATGAAAGCTAAAAATTGTCAGCACACATAGGTGGCAATCCGACAGAATGATCTCCCCTTGAATACTTCAGTTACTAATGGAGTTGAATGCACACTCTCTTAGTAGGATGTAACTGCGGGAGGCTGGGAGGATGTATCCCTGTAATGATCAGGTAAGTATTACTTAAGAAACATTTTACTCCAAAAATTTGTTTATTTGTCAAATACATTACGCGATCATAATACAGCCCCTTACCCCGTAGATGCCACCTCTGGTCCCCTAAGATATGTAAGGCAGCTTCTAGACTGAGAACCCGGCCGAAGCATCAACTCTGTATGCCAAGATGCAACTTAGGAAAAGGAAAAAGGAGATGTGTGAGTAATCTTTAAAGGCAAGCGCCTTAGACTACTTGGTCACCCGGGGGCACCAATTCCAGTGCTGCATCCTGATGAAGCTGCCAAACAACTTAAGAAGGTAACCTGTTGTTCTGCAGTGAAAGGTCCACCAGGTCTAAATGAGCCTTCTGGGATGAAAGATCTCTGAGGTAGAAGCTAGAGAAAGTTGACTCTGACCTCCATCCCACAGCTTGTATAATGTCAGTTAGGGAACAGTTTCACTCAAATGCAATACTTGCTGTGACTTCCCAAGCCTCATGAACTAAAATGCATAACAAGTTCATTTTATCTTGGATTAATTCTCCATATAAAGAATTGATAACCCATCTTATCCAGGACAATAAAACATGTGCTAAGGCATCGACCTTGCCCTCTTTCAGAGGTAAGAATAGACGGGATCTCCCTCTTCACACTGGCTCAGCACTTCAAAGCTCTCACCATGTCCTGTAGACAACCTTGAGTTGAAGTGTCCATGCTAGAAAGAGGTTTCACAACAAAAGACTGACTGCCCATGAGTGGAAACCTGTTCTTGGCAACGAAAGCAGGGGCCATCATAAGTGACATCAACTCATCCTGTCGGACCTGTTTTGGGGTCAACCAACAAAGCATGTATTTCACTGATTCTGCCTGCTGTACCTAATATGAGTAGGTATCTGGTCTTATACAAGAGGCTAACCAATGAAGCTCCTGAAAGCAGTTCAAATGGTGCCTTATTCAGCCAGGTTAGAACCTACGATAGATTCCACTTTGGGCACAGAGCCAATGCCTTTGGGCATGTGAAATCAAAATTTGACAGAAGATCAGAGAGGTCTTTCTTCTGTCCAATATCCACTCTTCCATGATGATGCAGCATCCTCTCTTTCATGATGATACAGCATGTCAGAGATTGTGGAAAGGTAGCCTTTCATCATGATTGGAACTAACTGTTTCTCTTCAAAGTGCCAACATAGGAAGGTATCTATTTGGGGTATTGATGCCTTAAGCAGAGAAATGTGTTCATACTCACAAGAAAATTCTCCACTCTCCCTCATATGCTTTCAAAGTGGAGGGCCTTCTCACTTGAGCAATTCTCTCCACTACTTGTTGTGAGAACTGTTTGTTCTTGAAGGCTTGTTTAATATGATCCAGATGTGCAGGTTCAACAGCTCTGGATTCAAATGAAATACCTGCATTTGTGGTTGCTTGAGCAGATGAGGAAATATGTTTCCTTGGGATTTCCACTGCCAGATTTATCAAGTCTTTTATCCATGATTTTTCCCACTTGAGGGGAGCAATCAAGATGAGGAGATGCTCAGAGTCTCTTGCTTTTTGTAGCAACTTGAATCCAAGGTGTTGGAGGGTAAGCCTATGTGTCCAAGCCATTCCAAGAGTGTTGACTGCTCAGGCCTTCAGATCTGGGACTGGTGAGAGACAAAGGTTAGTTGTTTTGCATTCTACCTTGTCGAAAATAGATCCACTAGTGGTCAACCCCAGCAGGTACATATGCAACTGAAAACTGAGAGATGAAGTGACCATTCTGTTTGCATCAGTTACTTCTTTCGGGACAGTAAGTCTGCTAATACATTTAGTCTGTCTGGAATATGACGAACTTGTAAGTGGATTTGTCATTGATGACACCACCTTAAAAAATCCTGAAGAAGAATACAGAAGTCTGGGGCTTTGGTTATCCATTGCCTTCTGTGATACTTCACCACTGTGGAGTTGTCGGAAAGAATGAGAATGCCCTTCCATGCAGCTTCTCCTGCCACCAATGAAATACTTTCAGTATGGCTATCATCTCAAGAAAATTGATATGCAATAGATGATCCAGAGTGAGTCGCACTCAACTGGCCTCCTGGAATGATGGAAGGAGATATGCATCACAGCCCATTGTGCTCTGCATCCGTACAAACTGTCAACTTTGGAGGTTCTAAGTGCAAGGGGACACCCGACATCAGCCAAGTGAGGTTCTTCCATTTTCTAAGATGGGACCTCATATGCATGGAGACTGGTATTGTTTGTTCCAAGGGGCAAAGTTTCGGCCTCCATTGGGACAACAGTATAATTTGTAGTGGTCTTATAAATAGGCAACCTAGGAAATTGAGGTAAACCCAGTATTCGAAGGAATTCTCAGGCTGAGAGACTGTTCTGTGTAAGAATTTAAACAACCATTGAACTGATTTGCAATGCATGTTCTTGAGGGAGACATACTCTGTTCCTACGTGATTGAACTCCATACCCAAGTGGATAAAATGTTGTGTTGGTATGATACTGGATTTTTTCTTGTTGACAAGGAATCCAAGGCTGAGGAGTGTAACAAGGGATTTCATGTCTTGATTCAAAATATAACTCACCTGGTGTTTTTGAAGAATGTCATCCAGGTAGTTGGAAGTCATCATGGACATGGAGATGGCCATTACTCTGTCCATAATACATGTGAAGACTCAGGTTGATGTCGAGTCCGAAAGGGAGTGCCCTGAACTGGCAAACTGTCTCCCTGAAGGAAAACCGTAGTAACTTCCTGAAAGATTTGTGAATTTGGACATGTAGATATGCATCTTGAAGATCTACACTGATAGCAAAGTCCCCCTCCTGAATGGCATTTAATACCCGCCTTGGTGATTCCATTTTGAACCATGGTGTGTGATGAAACAATGCAGAGTGCTTAGGTCTATGACTGGTTGAAGAGTGTCAATGACTCTTGGGACCAGGAGCAGCCTTGTAAAAATGCCCCATGATTTTACATTTGAACAATCTCTACTGCCCTTTTCTGGAGAAGATTGTTGATTTCTCGATGCAGGACATCTGCCCTGAACAGGTCTTTGGGGATGTCTGTAGCTGAAGGGACCCTGGACAATGGAGGATGGGCATTGAACGTGATACTGAGGCCCTCTGAAACCACTTGCTGGGTCAATCAACTGTTGTTGCAAATTCTTTCCCATTCAACAGTGAAAAAACGAGTCTTCCCCCCACCAGGATATTGTATAAGGGCGGTGTGAAAATGTCATCACTGTCATAAGGAGGCTGTCGTGGAAAGAAACTGGGGTGAGAACAATCGCCTTCTCCTGATCCTTCTATGTGTACAGGATTGGTAGGGCTGCTTCCCTGTCTGTTGTATCCTAGGGTGTCCTTTCTATCCTTTTGATTACTTCCCTGAAAATATCTCAGTCACTGAGGCTGTGTCTGTGGGTGATTTGTTTCTTTATTGGCTTGCTTATGTATTTCATCCATTTAGCCATTGAAGAGGAGGTTAGAAGAGAATAGCTGCACTCTTAGCTTGGCTTTGTGGTGCTCTTTTAAAAAGGTGGAAGTGGAGAGCATTGCATCTCTTTCTGCCAGCTGAAGATTTGTTGCTGCTGTTAAGCCACTGTCCAGCATGTGCTGTGCAGCTGTTTAGTACTTGTGCCATTTGAGAGACAGACTCCCATGCATGTCCAGTAGGAGTCATGGTGGGAGAGGATAAACTTTTTTCTGCTCGTTGGAAGATTGCCATCGAGACTAAGTCCAACATGGAGCCTACTGCCACGACATTCCAGACCCACTGTTGTGTGTCATTAAATGACTTCCAGTCCATCCAACTGAGGAGGGTTTTGACGTTCTCAGGCCTGCAACGTCTGTCAACTGCTGGGGCATCTATGTGAAACACTAGTACATGTTTTATGGAATCTACTCAAATTTGATGGTAGGAGTTGCTGTGAAAAGAAATGTCTATTGACACTAGGGTCCAGCAATTGTCTGTGCAAGCAACCCAATAGGTCAGCCACTCAACCAGACTGAGGTAGCTGCTTGAATGCTGGTTCATCTTTCTTGATTATCAATTCAACTGATGCTGGAACTCTGGACAAAACTGTTGATGCAAGAGGAGGGGGAGGACAAAACCCTGGTGGTAACAAGCAAAAGACTCCTTTGATCGATGCCCAGTCTTCTCTTGTAATTGCTAGGTCTAGCAAAGACGATGGAGCTTCTGAGCATACTTCATTGTCTTAGAAGAATGTGGCGATGCCAATGCCTCTTGTATAATCTGAGATGTAGCTGGTGAAGATTGTCTAAAGTGTCAGCTAACCATACTAGCAGATCGTCCTGATTGGGATATGGTAACTTCAAGACGATCACTAAGCAGGTCCTCCCTCTGAGTGGCATAGGCATGTGAGCAAGTTGATTCCATATCACGTGGGTACTGGGGCACTGAACTGGGTATAGTGTGCAGTGAGTGTCTTGTGGCACTATATTGCATATACTGATCCGTGAGAGTGCTGGTGTTTTGGTGTCAGGTAGGTATACTGGAAAAAAACATACTCTCCTTTTACTTTAAGGGTAAGATCGACTGTGGTGTTGACCAATTGCGATCTGATACATATGGCAGAGTCTAATCATAGTGGAACATTGCCATTTTATCTTGCATGATGTTGTCCAATTCTTTATGCTGGGACATGTTATGGGATACATGATCCACAGAACCAGTCTTTACTTTCATCGTGCGAGACAGTATCTGCAGTGGCTTGATCTGATCTTGCTCTCGCTCATATGTAGCTGGAAGAGACGACTGCCCATCAAACCCGTATGGTATCAGCAGAGATGCCCATTACCAAAAATGGAAATTAGGGACAAGAGGGTAAAAATTAGTGATTTTGTAGAAATATTTGGGCACACTTACCGCACAGTACAGTTATAATACACTATTTACAACACACAACTCTTTACTTCAATTGTCCTGCATACTGCTTCTAGCTGTTTTCAGTTTTGCCATATGCTCCTTTTCCAAGATCAATTCATCGCAAGCCTAATTGTTAGCCAGAATGTTAATTATTTTCACAAGCAAGGCTGATAAAGAATCTGACCCAAGGTTCAGCCTGAATTCAGTCTTGTTTTTTCTCACCAAGCTGAAAATTCTTTCAGAATCCGAATTGGAATAGGGGATACTCAGGATGGCAAAAGCTAGCCTTGCAAGGTGCTGATATTTGCCTGCTCCATCCAAATCTTTCATCTTCAATATTTTCCCCCAAGCAACATCAATCCTAGGCTCTGCATCAACAAACGATAATGATGCATCCATCTGGAATTTGAAGAACTCAGTCTTCACTGAATCCAAATTTTCATCTTTCACCAAATTTGGAAATCTGCTGGTGAAATAATCAATATTACTTGATTGCAGTCTTTCACTGATTTGCACAACTTCTGAATGGATCAAAATCTCACTACTTAGTGGGAACTTTTTAATGACATAATTGCAGGCATTTCTGAAAAAATGCCTGACCTCCGCATGAAATGTAGAAATTTGATCCGGTGTAAGACTTCCATTTTCTTTTTCAACTGCCATGTGTTTTCTTGCCTCTTGTCCAATCACCAAGTGAGTACTCGACTCCCTTGTATTTGACTTCTTCATAAAGTCCACAGTCAGGAAACTGCTAGCCTTAGCAACAGCTTCAGGTCTTAGGAAACATGCATACAGATCTGCAAGAACCTCATGTACTCACTTTCTGAGGACATGAATCATTGGGGCATCCTTTTAAAGAGCAAGATTTGCTTTTGTGAGGATTGGCAGTGTGTGAGCCAAAATCATGCAATACAATCTGGACATGCTGCTACCAAAAAACTGATTTATCCTCTCAAGTCTTTTTGTTACATCCTTTGCAACACCACTGGATGAAAGGGATACTTCTCCACAGAAAAAAAGTTTCAGTGGCTCCCACTGTTCCAGCAAGCACTTGATACTTTCTAGGAGGGACAACCATCTTGTGGGGCCATGCTTCAAAATCTTTCGAATTTTAGTGCCACATTCTTCCTGAAATTTGATTAATTCTTGCTGACATTTTGAGCTCTTGTCAAAATAAAAGTACATATCAACAAGAATCTCTTCTATGTCAATTTACAATTCTTTTGTGGCATTTTTGCAGTGATGTGCAGTAAATGGCAGGGACAGCCATGAATGAATGTTTCAGGATTTTTCTTGGAAATATATGCTGCTACTCCCTTATTGCAGCCAGTCATAACAGCGGCATTGTCCCAGCTGAATGCTATGCAATTCTGCCATGGTATATCCCAGCGCTTGAATGCATCATCAAGAAGGTTAAAGATATTCTCCCCTGTGGAAGCCTTGTTGCAAGACACAATGCACAGAAACTCTGTCGTCACTTGCCCGACATTTGGATTGAAATTCCTCACAACAATAAGATATAGCTGGCTTGATCCACCATCATTGCTTCCATCAGTTGCAACAGAAAAGGGTGATGTCTGCATTCTCTCCACTAGCTTCTCGACAGAATGATTATCCATACACTTTATCATATCCATTGTCTTAGATCTGGCACATGAAAATTTCTGAGCGATCTAGGAATCAGGGAACATTTTCTTGAAAAGTGGTGTAGCATGGTCACTGATGGCTAATGGGAGATTGTGCTCTGCAACAAAGCACAATCAAAGAGCTTCAGCTGAAGTGACTTGGTCCCCTTCAGGCATTGATTTGAAATAACTGCCCAGAGGGATTGATGACTGCAGAATTTTTGCATAATCTGTATGTTTCTTTGACGAAATGTGTTTGCGTATGTCATCGCTCCCACCATGCCCAACAGAGATATCCACACCGCAAATTGTGCAGTTTGCATGGCTGTCATCAATGCGAGAAGATTGATGAAAGCCCAGGTTTTAGAATATTCTTCCGTGAACTGTGTGCATCTTTTCTTGCTCTGGGTCATTTTAAAGTGAAATGAAGCGTTCCAGGTGATGGTGCGAAACTGATCACATGACACGAATTACCGTAAAAAACTGGGTAGGACCGAAGTGAACTGTTATATCATGCTGGAAAATGATCTTATGTTGCAAAATACGTCTGGTTCCTGGCCTTATATGACACCACTGCCTATATCTGGATATGTATAATAAGTATAACAGAGAACCAGTCTAATAAATTACAGAAAATACTGGAACGGACCGAAATCAGTCTCAAGTTATATTCCAGAAACTGACAATATGGCTTCAACTTACACCAATTAATTTTGGGGGGTTTTGTTTTTAGGAAAATTTGTGATTTTTTCCCACGAAGGCATGAATCATGAACAGGCGCGGCAATTCGTGACATTCACGCCCAATTTGGGACAATGGGCATCTCTGTATCAGGCATATTGGTTCTGCCGAAGCTGGTTTGTCAAGTTCAGGTGATGAGAGTGGAGCTTGAGCTGTAGCTGTCACCAAAAGGGATATCCTGGATCACTTCTTGGTTGATGAGCCTTCTGGATTGTGATACCCATCCAAAAAGAAATCACTGATCAAGGTGACGTCAGTATGAATACTAATGGCATCCTCGTCTCATAGAGTGCGCTTCTGTGCTTTCCCTTTCTCTTTTGATTGTGCTCCCAGTACAGAGGCCCACTGACTTTCACTCCACCCAGTGCACATATGACATTTATTTCTGGAGTGACAACCCATGCATGCTAGACATGTATTATGGTTGTCTTCCATGCCTTTCCAGTGTTTATATTGTCTGCACTTAGTCCTGCCCATTGTCGAAAATCTGTAAAATGAAAAAAAATGCAGACAATATTATGCAGGTGTAGCCAGCCATGTTTTCTGCTTTATGAACTCAGAGAGTGGATGTTACTGGGCTACCACACTATATTTTGGATAGTTACCTGCAAGAAAAGGTCCACATAGCAGCCTATACAGGTATAGATATTTAAGCATCACTTTTAATAAGTATGAAGTAGATGCTATTATATAAATTATCTAGTGTAAACCTACCTGTAAAAAAGGCCCAAGAGATTGCCTATACAGGTAAAGTCAATGAAGCAGCACTTTTAATAACTACGAAGTGGACACTATGACTATAAACTATCTATAGAAAACTTACCTGTAAGTATTGGACCAAAGTGGAAATTATAGAGATACGTGTGTAGCATGGACTAAAATAACCGCTGTAACCCTGAGTTTTCTATAGCACAAAACTTACCTGCACAATAAAATAAAGCTATTAAACATATTACCCATGTCCCAAGTTAAGAGGACACACTAGCGACCCGAGCAGATAAGTACAAAAGGGCACCTATGTGAATATTTATAAGAAAGTTGAAATTCTACAATAGGCAGAAAAACTTTGTATTTGAAAGAAAGGAGCACGGAAAAGCTGAAATATAGATGGAGTATACTACCGGTACCCTGACAAGAGAAACTCCTCTAATTTGCTCTCTTGTTAAATATCTTTTCAAAACTTCTTGATGATGGTTTGTGAGATCTCTCATCATGAGAGAGCGTGCTACTCAGCATAAGTATAAGTAGTAACTGAAGTATTCACAGAATTTGACACCAATCCCTATATTAAGAGGAAATCACTCTGACTGCCACCTATGTGCGCAGACAACTTTTAGTTTTCATATCTAAAAATGTTAGCCTGGGAGGACTGGATTTGCAAGGTAGTGGAGTACTCCTAACGTATTGTGCAGAAGAAACCATATAACGTTTATTTTTACATGCTGTTCATTTTCTAAAATTTTAAAACTTCATCTTTCCATCAAAAATAAATATATAAACATTTATATACCCTGTAGTCCATTCCTACTTTTTCTCTACACAAAATATACACCCATAAAAAATTAGACCATCCATTTCTGCCACTATTTTCATAAACAATTGCAGTAGTAACAATAACCTGTCATACTGAGGCAACATGGCCTAGTGACTGGCACAGTGAGAGCAGGATCACAAGGTCACAAGTTCTGATCCCAGGTCCCAGTTTAGTGCCCTTGGGCAATACTAATATTATCATGAGCCTAAAGTTGTATCACGATATCACCACTTTGTTTACAATACTGTCACAATATCATGATGTTATATCAGCAATGATTCATTCTGGCCAAGTGTCATGGGCAAAGTTACAGTTTGCAGAAAATTTCATTGCATTTTTTCACTGACTATTGCTTGCAGACTGTTGCTATTTACAGCTAATAAACATGTATCAACTGAAAGGTACTAATGCTGAGGACACAGATGATTATGGACTGAAATATTCTAATGCCGAGGACACAGATGAATATGGACTGAAATGTTCTAATGCTGTGGACACAGATGATTATGGACTGAAATGCACTAATGCTGAGGACACAGATTATGGACTATAATGTACTAATGCTGAGGACACAGATGATTATGTACTGGAATCTACTTATGATGTGGACACAGATTATGGACTGAAATGTACTAATGCTGAGGACACAGATGATTATGGACTGAAATGTACTAATGCTGTGGACACAGATTATGGACTGAAATGTACTAATGCTGTGGACACAGATGATTATGGACTGAAATGTACTAATGCTGAGGACACAGTTGATTATGGACTGAAATGTACTAATGCTGTGGACACAGATTATGGACTGAAATGTACTAATGCTGAGGACATAGATGATTATGGACTGAAATGTTCTAATGCTGAGGACACAGATGATTATGGACTGAAATGTACTAATGCTGAGGACACAGATTATGGACTGTAATGTACTAATGCTGATGACACAGATGATTATGGACTGAAATGTACTAATGCTGTGGACACAGATTATGGACTGAAATGTACTAAGGCTGAGGACAGATGAGTATGGACTGAAATGTACTAATGCTGTGGACACAGATTATGGACTGAAATGTACTAATGCTGAGGACAGTTGATTATGGACTGAAATGTACTAATGCTGAGGACACAGTTGATTATGGACTGAAATGTACTAATGCTGAGGACACAGATGATTATGGACCGAAATGTATTAATGCTGTGGACATAGATTATGGACTGAAATGTACTAATGCTGAGGACACAGTTGAATATGGACTGAAATGTACTAATGCTGAGGACACAGTTGATTATGGACAGAAATGTATTAATGCTTGGACATAGATTATGGACTGAAATGTACTAATGCTGAGGACACAGTTGATTATGGACTGAAATGTATTAATGCTGTGGACATAGATTATGGACTGAAATGTACTAATGCTGAGGACACAGTTGATTATGGACTGAAATGTACTAATGCTGAGGACACAGATGATTATGGACTGAAATGTATTAATGCTGTGGACATAGATTATGGACTGAAATGTACTAATGCTGAGGACACAGTTGATTATGGACAGAAATGTATTAATGCTTGGACATAGATTATGGACTGAAATGTACTAATGCTGAGGACACAGTTGATTATGGACTGAAATGTACAAATGCTGAGGACACAGATGATTTTCGACTGAAATGTACTAATGCTGAGGACACAGATGATTATGGTAAGCATACTCTCCTCCTTATTAGTACTCTATATTGCAGTGAATTAGAATGGATTTACCAGGGCCTGGGGAGAGGTAGAGGGATTATCTAAAATCTCTACAATATTGCCAATCAAATTTTAGACGATATAGTTGTTGCGCCAAATCCCATGGTGATACATCACGACTAAAATATATGATAACAAGACTATTGGGCAATGTGCTTATTAGTGCACGTTAATTCAAGCATGTCTGATTTTGAAAGACTTTCATATTACAAGTTGGTTACATGTCCTGAAGAAGATGTTGGAGTCAGCTCTTTTGTCAGTACATGTGCAGAATGGTGGAGAGTTGGTTTGTTTCTATTGTTGCTTTTTGTCCAAGATTTAACCATCCTAGACAGACCCAATACCTGACTCTGAATATTTTACATAATCTTTAACATCTCTACCTTTTATCTTTCACCTTGTAGTACTTCATGTTTACATTCATTTAGAAGGGTTTATCTCCCAAAAGTCTTTTGTGCAATTCTTAATTTTTACATTTAGAACTTTACTTCGAAGTGTCAATATATAACCATTATTGTGCTAACATGCTGTTAAACAGTAATATATACATACATACATTCACATTTTGCAAACTTTGCCTTTAGCTGGCACCATATAGCCACTGTTGTATTGAGGTCCTGTAAATGCTCCATCCACCCATACACACATACATACATACATACATACATACATACATACATACATACATACATACATCCATCCATCCATACATACATACATCCATACCTGACCCTGGAAACAAAGATGTTGTTACTCTGAGAAACAATCTAAACATTTCTGCATGTTCAACTTGAACTATGTAAAAATACATTGAAAAAATCTACATTACTTCACACTGGACATATTTGTACTTTTTAGTCCTTGCTCTTTTTGCAAATACATTAGATATAGGTCATAATATACTGCATTGATGTCATAGCCCATGGAACAAGGGTACTACTTCTTGATGCCTTAAGTCATTACTAAACGTATTAATGTCATAGCCCATGGAACAAGGGTACTACTTCTTGATGCCTTAAGTCGTTACTAAAATGTATTAATGTCATAGCCCATGGAACAAGGGTTCTACTTCTTGATGCCTTAAGTCGTTACTAAAATGAATTAATGTCATAGCCCATGGAACAAGGGTACTACTTCTTGATGCCTTAAGTCGTTACTAAAATGTATTAATGTCATAGCTCATGGAACAAGGGTTCTACTTCTTGATGCCTTAAGTTGTTACTAAAATGAATTAATGTCATAGCCCATGGAACAAGGGTACTACTTCTTGATACCTTAAGTGGTTACTAAAATGTATTAATCTCATAGCCCATGGAACAAGGGTACTACTTCTTGATGTCTTAAGTCGTTACTAAAGTGTATTAATGTCATAGCCCATGATGAAAAAAGGGTACAACCTCTTAAAGCCACAAGTTATTGTGAAAATCATAATATCACAGTCCATGAAACAAGGGTACCACTTCTTGATGCCTAAGTCATCACTAGAGAAGTAATGTCACAGTCCATGAAACAAGGGGTACTACCTCTTGATGCCTAAGTCATCACTAGAGAAGTAATGTCATAGCCCATGAAACAAGGGTACAACCTCTCGACACCTTAAGTTGTCACTAGAGTGGTAATGTCAGCTCATGAAACAAGGGTACATCCTCTTGACACTTTAAGTTGTCAATAGAGTGGTAATGTCAGCTCATGAAACAAGGGTACAACCTCTTGACACCTCAAGTCATTGCTAATTGAAAGTGTTAAATCAAGATTAAACTTACCTCTGCATTCTTTGCATCTTGACATATTTCAATTTGGCAGGAAATGCTTTCCATGCCAACCCAAGGACCCTGAATCCATGCTGGGTATAGGAGGACAAGACCTGATGGAAATCTTCAGGGACTGAAAAAAATACAGTTAAGATTGTTAAAATCTGCAAAACATGAGGTCTTGGTGTCCCTTCATGGCACTGATGCTCTACTGTCCAAAAAGAATTTCCTGGAATTCAAGATAACACCATTTCTTCTTTTTAACTTCTGAGTGTTGAAACCATCTCTGATATTCTTGAGTGATAAGATTTTCAAATTAACCGCTTTGGGAGCCACATTGGATGTAAGATTGGCACCATTTTCATTTGGGACAAACATGATGTATACCATTTGAAGATTTTTGGTGAAAACCCCGTGCCAATATGACCATCCAGACATGAGAATTAGTGACAAGATTTTCAAGAAGTTCATTGTGGCAGCCTTATTGGATGTCTGTGTGCACCCTTTTCATTTAGGACCATCTAGGTATCATAAAAAGTCTTTGACCATCAATTCTGGAGGAGTAATGATAACAAGATTTTCAAGATGACTATATTGGATGTGAGATCGGCATCATTTACATTCAGGACCAACTAGACACCATAAGTCTTCCAGTGAAAACCCCAGATCAATACAACTTTCCATTTAGGAGGAGCAGCAACAAGAAGATTTTCAAGAATGCTGCTGCGGTGGCCATATTTGAGGTCAGATTGGTACCATTTTCATTCAAGACCAACTAGATATAACAATTAGTATTCTGGTGAAAACCATATGTTGATATGACTTTCCATTTATAAGAAATAGCAATAACATGATTTTCAAGATGGCTGCTATGTGGCCATACTGGATGTTAGATCAGCACCATTTTCATTTAGTACCAACTAGACATCATTAGAAGCCTTCTGGTAAAAACCCAAAGTCGATATGACTTTCCATCTAGGAGGAGTAGTGATAAGATTTTCAAGATGGCTGCTGTGGTGGCCATATTGGATATCAGATCAGCACAACTTTTATTTGAGAACAACTAGAAACCATAAGAAATCTTCCAGTGAAAACCACATGTTGATGTGACTTTCCATTCAGGAGGAGTAGCATAACAAGATTTTCATGATGGCTGCTGTGGTGGACATATTGAATGTCAGATTTACACCATTTCCATTTAGAATCAACTAAACAAAAGAAGTCTTTTAGTGAAAACCCCATGTTGATATGACCATCATCCATTCAGGAATAGTGATAACAAGATTTTCAAGTTGGCTGATGTCAATATTGGATGACTGAACAGCACCTTTTTCATTTAGGACCAACTAGACCTTGGGATAAATGTGTGTGTAAAGTTGAATGGCAATCCTACAAGTTATTTAGGAGGAGTAGTGATAACAAATTTGTACTAATGGACAGACAACAGATAACAGACAGGCCATCCCATAAGCTCTTATGACCATTAGAGCAAAAAAAAAGGGAAATAAGAACAAAAAGTCCTTAAATGATAATATCTCTTCATAACCAGGGACAAATAATGGTTGGCATGAATGAACAAACTGAATAAATTTATCAAATGCAGTCATTCTGATGCATATACTGGGCTGAACCACCACAATTGAGAAAATAGATTCAAAACCTCTGCAGAAAAAAGTAACCAAGAAACCTTGCTGTAGAATGACTAGGTTCTAGTTACTTAGTCCAATTAGACTTTTCTACATGGTTATACAAAAAGGGCACCCTTGGGGATGGTTATTCTTAACCCAGCTGTAATCCCAACCTATGACTTTAAAGCCAACTATTTTTCAGAAATATTCCATCAAACTCCTCACAAAATCTACTAACCATCCCTATCAAAGTAGTGGATCAGCATGAGAAAAAAATTATCCTATTGCCTTATATCAGTCAAACTCTAACACATGCTGATCCCTATGGACTGCTGAATAATACTATCACTGTCAGAGTTGTGAGTCATTAGGTAATTACGGCACACTGTAAGCTTGTTGCACATTTCAGGTTAAATGTGCGTCATCTAGCTAAGTGCCACTATATATCATGTACAAAACTCAAGTGGTCATAACTTCAACTTTTATCATGAAATTGTCCGCACAACTTGAATTAACACTTCTTCTGGGGTATCTTTCAGACTAAAATAATCTGATTCCATATAATGTGCGATGCTAATGAGTAGGCATGGTTATCTCTGCTCTGGCGATAGGTCAATTCTTGAATCTACTCATCCCTCCCTTGGGATGAGTTCAGTATAGAAACAACCTATTTCATTGCTGACTTTTCTCATCAAAAATTATATATCCTAATGTTTAATAAGTTATATATATATATTATATATATATATATATATATATATATATATATATATATATATATATATATATATATATATATATATATATATATATATATATGGATATATGTGTGTGTATATATCTTTGTTTATTATACCTTACAGCAGAGTGCACAAAATGCGGCCCCACCAACACATTTCGTGCATCCCATGTCCTTACTTTATGCACGTGTATTTATGCTTCTATTGCAGATGCGAAACTTTTACAATGCTGCCTGCTTAGTTTCAATCAAGATCAACTCTAGCTCATGTAAACATTTGAGTTGTGCATCCCTGCCTTACAGTATAGTTTTCTCCTTCAGTTAACAGTCATATTGTCCAGCTGAATCTGCCTCTGTCTAGATGTTTTTCTGTCTCTTTGTCTTATCTACATCTCACTGTTTCTCTGTTGTAAAATAGTAATTAAGCATTCACATCAACATTTTGTCCCCCCCCCCCTCACCAGCCTGGGTCTCTTGAGGTGCCGACTGTGGAGACGTTAGATAATTAGTTGGTTTGCTCAGAGAGAGGGTCGTTGATTTTTTGTTTCGACAGCCACTTGGCAATCTTTTTGTGTCCATTTAAGGCACATGCAAACTTTCTTTCGGAGGTGGTGCTGTCAAGCAGTGCATTATCAAGTGTAACAAGGCTCTGAATATAAAGGTCATCAAGTTAAAAAATTTCAAAGCACATGTCAATGTCTTTTTGGCATCTATTTGCAAGCCTAAACTTAAGTTTTTGCCTTAAATTTAGTACTGTGTTCCTCTGATCATGTGTATATTCATTTGTATAAAAGAATAGCCTTTGGTTTGGTCTTGCATGTGTATTTATGCTTTTATTATATATGCAAAACATGTTTTTGAGTATGGGTAAAACTTTCCTTAGAATTATATTTAAATAAAAAATATTCAATGTCTATTTTGTGCTAACTTATGCTCAAGACTGGCAAACTCTTTATTTTGAATCTTGCAGTCTTTCAAAGTGGTGAACCTCCTGGCGGGCATCATGACTGCTGGCCTCAAGCATGCTCTCATTTGCACAGGCTTCTGCGACTTCCCGTTTGGCCTCGACTATGGCACACGGTGTGGCCTTTAGTTAGGCTCCAAGTCTTCAACATGTGCCTTAAGCTTGGAAATCTCTTTTTATGCTTCTCTAAGTTCACCAAGAGCATTATCTTTGTCTCTGGCTTTACTGTAGGCACTAGGGCATTCAGCCCATGTAAGAAACAAGAGATTATTGAGCTTACTCTCCAGCTGGCTATACTTCATTTCCTTTAGATAAATAGTCCGGTTGAGTTGGGTCTTTTCTTCATCAGCTAATTCTGTCTGCGTGACCTGTGTTTTTTTGGTGCTAGGGCAGATGGTCGGCCTAATATCAATGGCCACCAGGTAGTTTGTCTCTTGCAATACTACACTCTCGTGCCTTTGCTGCTTGAGTTGCTCTCAGAGCTTTTGCAGAGTCAATCCACTTAGGAGGAACGAACTGACAAAGAGTCATACTCATCATACAGTACATAAGCTTATTGTGAATGCATCATTTCATCAGCATCACTATGGCAGACAATTCTCTAATTAATATTTTTTTAGTCTAGGCAGATGCTCTTGAGACCCAAGCCAGTGAGGCTACCCAAGAGATAAGCATATTCTTTAAACATTCCTAGTTTTTGTGTTGCTGGTGGAGGGCAAGAAGGGACTTTTTAAAAATGGAGACTTGCATGTTTTGAAAGTGGAAAATGGTTAAAGAAGGCTCGGTGTGGCCCAATAAGTCTCTTCACCCACCCTACTGCCTGACAATATCCCTACTCTTCGCAGATGTGTGGGGATAATAATATTATACTGACAAAATCACCACATCCTTATAAGTGATAGCTATGTCTAATGCCAGGTAGCAAAATCACTAATCATACATACTCGCTTACAAGTCGAGTTCAACTGCAAACAACATAGACCCTGATCTGCTATTGCATAATGTGCCAGCAGATTAGGGTCTATGTTGTTTGTTCCACTGATTACTCCTAACAAACTGCATAGACCCAGATCTGCTGGCGCATTATGCGACGGCAGATGTGCGTCTGTGCAGTTTGCAGTTGGATTCAACTTATAAGCTATTATATACAGTAGTCTTTTATCTGATTTACCTGTATCTACTTCACAGAGAGATGTAATCATCTCTGGAGAGCCTTTGGCATACACATTGAATTTATCATCTCCAATCCTGCGAGTAATGACAGACATCCTCTGAAGACTCGATGAAAATGGAAACTGACGAACAATGCCAATTTCCTTTCCAACTTCTCTCTGAAACAATTTGACATGCTAATGTTAACAAAAAATACATTTTTGTATCTTTTGATAGTGATTATCTCCTAATTACAATATTTAATTCCAAGTTATTCTCTTCTTCCCTTGTGAGAACATTTTATTATTATATTAAAACATTAAACAAAATGAACAGATTGTGCCTTGACTTGATGAAATTTGACAAATGAAAACCTAAAATAGTGAAGGCCAAGTTTCTTTCAGCTTTACCTTAGCACTATTAACTCTGACATGGTTGTGACTTTTGTTTCTTATTAAATAAAAAAGAAGATAATGCTTACACAATTTCAATAATTGCAATTACAGTTATGTGAAGTCAACATAAAGTATATACAACCTTGAAAAATTGCGAGCAATTTACAACATTCTGTAAATCGACTGCACAAGCTATCTGTTGTGGAAAACTGATGCGATCTCAATAACTGTATGATACTGAACAAAATTCAAAATTTCTGCTTTTCTCTTTAAGGTTGATTGCTTGTGAAACTTTTTTAATAATAGTCACCTGAAGGGACTGATGCTCTAGAATTTCCAGAACTCCATGATAATACCATATCTTCTTTTCAACTGCTGAGTATTGAAATTAACTCTGATATTATTGAGAAACTCCAACTTTTGTAGCAAAACTAACATTTTCATTTTGGACCACTGAGACATCATAAGAAGTCTTTCAGTGAAAACTCCATACTGATATAACCAGCTGTTCAGGAGAAGTATCAATGAGATTTTCCAGATGGATGCCATGGTGACCATACTGGGTGTCAGATTGGCACCATTTTTATTTAGGACCAACTAAAGATCATAAGAAGTCTTTTAGTGAAAACCACATGTCGACATGACCATCCATTCATTTCATTTAGGACCAAGCAGACACACACAAAAGTCTTTTAGTGAAAACTCCATGTGAATACAACCATCCATTCAGGAGTAGTAATAACAAGATTTTCAAGACAGCCACCGTGGCAGTCATACTGAATGTCAGATTGGCATCAATTTCATTTAGGACCAAGCAGACTTCATCATAAGTGAAAACCCAATGCCAACAGGAACATCTTGCAGAGGAGCAGTAGCGATAACAAGATTTTCAAGATGACTGCTGTTGCAGCCATAGTGAATGTCCGAGGGGCACCATTTTCATTCAGGACAAACTAGACCTTGTGAGGAATGTATTTGTAAAGTTTTGTGGCAATCCTCTCTGTAGTTTAGGAGTAGCAATAACAAACTTGTGCTAATGTATGCCAGACACCAGCTGACGGACAAAAGGCTATCACATAAGCTCTTCTGATCTATGACCAGCTGAGCTAAAAATGTTTTTTTTTCTTTTTTTTTTTTTAACATCGCTAATGATACAAGCAATCTAATATCACTAAAAAAAGGTTGGTATGCATTTTCTGGAGCTACTCTTAGTTAAACAGCTATCCCCAAGTAAGGGCCATTACACAGCTATCCCCAAGTAAGGGTCATTACACAGCTATCCCCAAGTAAGGGTTATTACAC
Organism: Margaritifera margaritifera; assembly: GCA_029931535.1. Lineage (NCBI taxonomy): Eukaryota > Metazoa > Mollusca > Bivalvia > Unionida > Margaritiferidae > Margaritifera > Margaritifera margaritifera. The sequence goes on from JAQPZY010001598.1 coordinate 2,253,558, forward strand.
AGCTATCCCCAAGTAAGGGTCATTACACAGCTATCCCCAAGTAAGGGTCATTACACAGCTATCCCCAAGTAAGGGTCATTACATAGCTATCCCCAAGTAAGGGTCATTACACAGCTATCCCCAAATAAGGGTCATTACACAGCTATCCCCACAAAAGGGTCATTACACAGCTATCCCCAAGTAAGAGTCATTACACAGCTATCCCCAAGTAAGGGTCATTACACAGTTATCCCCAAGTAAGAGTCATTACACAGCTATCCCCAAGTAAGAGTCATTACACAGCTATCCCCAAGTAAGAGTCATTACACAGCTATCCCCAAGTAAGGGTCATTACATAGCTATCCCCAAGTAAGAGTCATTACACAGCTATCCCCAAGTAAGGGTCATTACACAGTTATCCCCAAGTAAGGGTCATTACACAGCTATCCCCAAGTAAAGGTCATTACACAGCTATCCCCAAGTAAAGGTCATTACAAAGCTATCCCCAAGTAAAGGTCATTACATAGCTATCCCCAAGTAAGGGTCATTACACAGCTATCCCCAAGTAAGGGTTATTACACAGCTATCCTCAAGCAAGGGTCATTATACTGCCATCCCCAAGTAAGGGTCATTACACAGAAATGTACTGAAAAAAGTACCTGTCACTAATTGTCCATAAAATAATAGCTGAAAGAGTTTTAAAAATCCATAAAATTTACACAGGTTGAAGAGTAGAGACTCCTGTCATTAAATACATAAAGAAAACAGTATGTTGGTGAGCGACTCTTTCAGTATGACACAATTATTGAGATAACATCGGTTTTCCGCACAAAAAGCCTGCATGACCTACTTACAGTAGGTTGTAAATTTTTATTAATTTCACAAGATTTTATATATTTTACATTGACTTTATAATTTTCTTTCACAGGACATTAATTGTAATTAATAAAACTGTAAAAGCATTTTCATTTTTTCATAAGAGACATAAGTCATAACCACGTCATTTTACATCCAATCTCTCCAAGAGTTCATAGAGCTACAATACACAATTACCACATCATTTCAAGCTCAGCAGGAAGAGTCGATTTAACTTGATAAGTGAGGCAGCATTTTATCTTCAAACTATCTTTTACTCATCAAACTGGATGACAGTTTATCTGCACCAAAGTAATGTACAATCATACTATAGTGCATGTATGATTTACAATACTATAATGAAGCAATCATTACATACAACAGAAAAATTAGCCATCATTGGGCTAATGTACTTATTTATTTACTGAGAAATCATCATTTTTTGTGGGGTAACAATTTTCTTGGATTTCATGGTTATTACAAATCACAAAATTAAATACCAAAAGAACAATGATCCATTTGTGGAAACAATGGGACCCCTTCCCCAAGGCACAAATTTAAATATCCAACAAACAATGATCCATTTGTGGAAACAATGGAACCCCTTCCCCAAAGCACAAATTTAAATACCCAATGAACAATTGTCCATTTGTGGAAACAATGGGACCCCTTCCCCAAAGCACAAATTTAAATAAACAACAAACAATGATCCATTTGTGGAAACATTGGGATCCCCTCCCCAAAGCACATATTTAAATACCCAAAGAACAATGATCCATTTGTGGAAACAATGTGATCCCTTCCCCAAAGTACAAATTTAAATACCCAACAAACAATGAATCCATTTGTGGAAACAATGGGACCCTTTCCCCAAAGCACAAATTTAAATACCCAATGAACAATGGATCCATTTGTGGAAACAATGCAACCCCTTCCCCAAAGCACAAATTTAAACACCCGAAGAACAATGGATCCATTTGTGGAAACATTGGGATCCCTTCTCCAAAGCAAAAATTTAAATAAACAACAAACAATGATCCATTTGTGCAAACAATGGGACCCCTTCTCCAAAGCATACCGGTATAGTTAAATACCCAAAGAACAATGATCCATTTGTGGAAACAATGTGATTCCTTCCCCAAAGCACAAATTTAAATACCCAACAAACAATGAATCCATTTGTGGAAACAATGGGACCCTTTCCCCAAAGCACAAATTTAAATACCCAACAAACAATGATCCATTTGTAGAAACAATGGGACCCCTTCCCCAAAGCACAAATTTAAATACCCAAAGAACAATGGATCCATTTGTGGAAACAATGCAACCCTTTCCCCAAAGCAAAAATTGAAACACCCAATGAACAATGATCCATTTGTGGAAACAATGGTACCCCTTCCCCAAAGCACAAATTTAAATACCCAATGAACAACGATCCTATTGTTGCAACAATGGGACCCCTTCCCAATAGCATGGATTTAAGCACCAAACCACACAAATTGCTGCCCATGAAAAAAAATGGACAGTATTCATATACACAGATTAAAACACAGAGCCACATGGAACACATATTTTATGTATGATGTCAATGATGCACATACTGCTTTGATTGTAAAAGCATTTACTATATCATAAATTTTTTTGTTTCTTTTTACCCAATGTAGCAAGAAATGTTAAATTTTCCACACATGTTTTTACTATCTAGACATGTTGAGAATATTACACACTAACATAGCAATTATAACACTTACAGTGCTCCCTCATTATAATGTTGTCCATGGAGGCCAGAGTATACTGCCTTATAGTGAGACTGCCATTATAATAAAGTACATGATACATATAATTTTACCACCACTTAATAAAGTACATGATACATATAATTTTACCACCACTTAATAAAGTACATGATACATATAATTTTACCACCACTTAATATAAAGTACATGATACATATAATTTTACCACCACTTAATAAAGTACATGATACATATAATTTTACCACCACTTAATAAAGTACATGATACATATAATTTTACCACCACTTAATAAAGTACATGATACATATAATGTTACTACCATTTAATAATAAACATGATACATATAATTTTACCACCGCTTAATAAAGTACATGATACATATAATTTAACCACTGCTTAATAAATTACATGATACATATAATTTTACCACAATTTAATAAAGTACATGATACATATAATTTTACCACCACTTAATGAAGTATATAATACATATAATTTTACTACCACTTAATAAAGTACATGATACATATAATTTTACTACCACTTAATAAATTACATGATACATATAATTTTACTACCACTTAATAAAGTACATGATACATATAATTTTACCACTACTTAATAATAAAGTACATAATACATATAATTTTACCACCGCTTAATGTAATGGAATCAATGACCATACTCACCTATAACAGGAACCATGTTATAATGAAGGCCCTATAGTGTGGGAGCACTGTATGATTCTATTTATTATATACATCTTTAAAAACATGAATTCACATCTTCTGTCCCATAGTTTAGGAAATAATATAGTCATCTAGAGTTATTTCCACATTGAGTGAATGATTACACTGTGCAATTGTAATAGTAAAACAACAAATTAAACATTATGTCAAAACAAATGAAAAGTCAATAAGCCCCTCGCATGATTCAAGTAGTTCCTGACAGAGTGTGCATAGCTATGATAGCCATTATGTGACTGATAATTGACTACCGGTAGTGAATTATTTTTAGTAATTTACTTTGTGAAATTATATGAAATAATGGTGACAAATTTTCCCATAAATTCACCTTGCATATTTAATACGAAACTTTATTTCACTTATGGAAGTGACTATGGGGTGAGGTAGGGTTTTGTCATGACATTTGTGATTATTACTAATATTTAGCCTGTATATAATGACAAATTATCTGTACAAGTCTTCTCTTATCTTTTAATTGGGATTCTTGGTACTGAAATCTACATGTGTTGTGCATATGTTTGACACAGTCTACTTGTGCTTTGGAGACTTTGTGAGATGTGATATGCTGTACATGTGCACAGTATTCTCAGTGACATTGCCTGAAGCAAAAGTTATTTTTATGTTTAAGGTGTTCTGGATTGAAATTTTCTATGGGTAGGAAAGGTCAAAAGGCATATTTAGGAATAAATCATCACTGTTAAAAGTGTTCTAAGTAGGAATAAATCATCACTGTTAAAAGTGTTCTAAGTAGGAATAAATCATCACTGTTAAAAGTGTTCTAAGTAGGAATAAATCATCACTGTTAAAAGTGTTCTAAGTAGGAATAAATCATCACTGTTAAAAGTGTTCTAAGTCAGCCTTTCTATTCTAACTCCTTCTACCTTTAAAAAACCCCGATCTTAACAAGTCTTAAAGGAAACTCTGACTTAAAGATGAAAATTATAAAATATTGTTGCTCTGAAAGTTAAGATTGAATGTTATAAGGAACTTGGATTAAAGAAGTACCCAATATAATGAAGTACTGAAATGGTAATGTATGCATTTACAGTAATTCTATGAAGGATCATATAATTCTGCCTTCCACTGAACGGTGAAATGTATCAGTAAACTTCGACAAGTATGAACAGAACAAAAGAAGCCATGATGGCTCAGTGGTCAGCATGCCGGACTCGTGATCGAAAGGTGCAGTTCTGAATCCTACCACTGGACCAGCCTGGGTCAGCTACTGAGGTGTGTCCTTGGGCAAGACACTTTACTCCAATTGCCTGAGCACCAAATAACCTACTTGTGTTGTTGTACTGTAAAACACCAATTCAACAAGTGTGAACAGTACCCAAATATCCCCAGGGACCAGCTCTAAATGATATAGTTATTTTAATTTCTGTAAATTGTGGGCAAGTTCACGAACTGTGGCAGATATCATGTTACTTGTAATAACAAAATAAATTGATTAAAGTTTAACAAGTTTCAATTATCACTAAAAATGTATCTATGAACGTAACCCAGATTATAATAACATATGCAAACTGCTGATTAGAGTGAGTTCTCAAATCGAGACTGCTTCATGATGAAAATATTTTGGACAACAGAATGTATTGCTGAAATTATATATGTCTATTCATATTACAGTAAAACCCATCTTGAGAAACCACCCTTTCTGCCAACAAAAAGCGATCTCTCACAAGAGGTGGTATCTCATAACAGGTCTGTGCCAGTGGGTCAGTTTCCAAGGTCAAAGTTCAATTAGGTTTAAAAAAGTACAAATATACACAATGACTCTATATTTTATTCTTTATTCATAGTTTCTGTTTAAGTATTGCATGCATTTATCTCAAAATAATTGTATATAGCATTAAAGATATATCATAAAATATTAACATTTATATTTGTGAAAATATTAACATATCTGTGTTGTAATAATGCCTGTATTAGTTCTTATCAGACCTTGGGAAATATGGAATATATATGTACCAATTAAATCAAAAGACAAAATTAACACATCCAGCAACAGGCAAATGTATTTAGAGACAAAAGCCAAATGCTTAGGTCACCATGAAATAAATAGATTAACAAGATAAACAAAGGATGTAACAGACATGCAGCTGTGATAACAGATTATGAGATCTCTGGCAGTGGCACTTTCAGCTTGGTGTTTAGGTTTTAATAACTGTATCATTAATAACACAAGAAATAATAGGAACCTTTACAATGACTATAGAATTAACTCCTCCAGAAAACATCTGTAACTTATTAAGAGACAAAGACCTCATTCACCCCAGACATTACATATTAAGTCCATAGAAAAATAATGTACTCGATGTGCTACAGTGAAATCAAGGTGAGAAGATCTCCCATTTGACATTATTGGTATTATGCAGGGTTTTTACAAGAGATAAAGAAACAATATGGACATCTAACTATGTACATCTATGACTGTTTTCTTTAAAGAAGGAAAGGTTAATCATATTGGGGCTTTACATGACTTCGACATTACAATGGTGGTTAGTCACATGTACTTTAGCCTGGTTTATGGTCTGTAGCATATGATGCTACCTGTAGGTTTAATAACCTGCATACAGGTTTAAACACTTTATGTCCAACAAGTTAATCTATTTTACTGAGAATGTGAATTGTCTACATCAAGTTTTTGGGTGTATCACATTGCATGATCATGAGTTGTGGAGTGTGTTGACCATTTTTATTGCGGCCAATTGTCAACACCATTTAATCCAGGCAATAATATGGGTAATCAAAGCAGTGTCATTGTCTGATGGCTGTCTATTCAATCACATGATTTTGAGTATGGGTAAAACATTCCTTAGTTTATGTTCCAACTTGTCTTTTAACATTTTCTGTTGGCTTTAAAAAATTTACTTGGTGTCTGGAAATTGTATGTACTATTGAAAATTAATATACATTTTGAAAATGTGGTGTACAGAAAAGTGGAGGGTCCCGATACATGGATTCATGATGGTATGTTGATTTCAGTTGTCCCTCATTATAAAGCACCTCAGTATAACAGTCCTTTTTATAAGGTTGGTATGGTCATGGATCCCATTACATTATGTAATAGTAATACTATGAATAATGTACCTCAGTATATGGTGATCTCACATATAACATGGTACACTTTTATGGCTCCCTTGAATAGCATCATAGTGAGGGCATACTGTATTTGACTGAATTATGAAGTTCAAACTTTGTCCATATAAATGAACTCTCTCTTCATTTTAAGTATAAAGATAAAATATCAACATTTATTTTTCTTCTGTTAAAAATAAGCTTATTTCCATAAAACAAAAAGTTGATAGGTAATCAATTAGTAAAATATGATTCTTAAAATCTCATATTCTCAATACTACAAGGTGACTCTTATCCATTCATCTTCATTAAAACAGACCAATACAACAAGGTGACTCTAATCTATTCATCTTCATTAAAACAGACCAATACAACAAGGTGACTCTTATCCATTCATCTTCATTTAAACAGACCAATACTACAAGGTGACTCTAATCTATTCATCTTCATTAAAACTGACCAATACAACAAGGTGACTCTAATCTATTCATCTTCATTAAAACTGACCAATACAACAAGGTGACTCTAATCTATTCATCTTCATTAAAACTGACCAATACAACAAGGTGACTCTAATCTATTCATCTTCATTAAAACAGACCAATACTACAAGGTGACTCTAATCTATTCATCTTCATTAAAACAGACCAATACAACAAGGTGACTCTTATCCATTCATCTTCATTTAAACAGACCAATACTACAAGGTGACTCTAATCTATTCATCTTCATTAAAACTGACCAATACAACAAGGTGACTCTAATCTATTCATCTTCATTAAAACTGACCAATACAACAAGGTGACTCTAATCTATTCATCTTCATTAAAACTGACCAATACAACAAGGTGACTCTAATCTATTCATCTTCATTAAAACAGACCAATACTACAAGGTGACTCTTGTCCATTCATCTTCATTAAAACTGACCAATACTACAAGGTGACTCTAATCTATTCATCTTCATTAAAACAGACCAATACAACAAAGTGGGTCTAATCTATTCATCTTCATTAAAACTGACCAATACAACAAGGTGACTCTAATCTATTCATTTTCATTAAAACAGACCAATACTACAAGGTGACTCTTATCCATTCATCTTCATTAAAACAGACCAATACTACAAGGTGACTCTTATCCATTCATCTTCATTAAAACAGACCAATACAACAAGGTGACTCTTATTCATTCATCTTCATTAAAACAGACCAATACTACAAGGCGACTCTAATCTATTCATCTTCATTAAAACTGACCAATACAACAAGGTGACTCTAATCTATTCATCTTCATTAAAACAGACCAATACAACATGGTGACTCTAATCCATTCATCTTCATTAAAACAGACCAATACAAGAAGGTGCTCTAATCCATTCATCTTCATTAAAACAGACCAATACTACAAGGTGACTCTAATCCATTCATCTTCATTAAAACAGACCAATACAACAAGTTGACTCTTATCCATTCATCTTCATTAAAACAGACCAATACTACAAGGTGACTCTTATCCATTCATCTTCATTAAAACAGACCAATACAACAAGGTGACTATTATCCATTCATCTTCATTAAAACAGACCAATACAACAAGGTGACTCTAATCCATTCATTTTCATTAAAACAGACCATATAAACATATTCACTCCTTGCTCAATGCTTCAAACCATATTTTTCTACCAGTCTACAATAGACAACAATAGGCTGTGAAGGGTATACATGAGGTTATATGGAAGGTACAAAAGACTTTTTTTTTCTTCTGGAGTTATACATGTAGGTGATAATGTGATGTACTTGCCCTACCGACTTATTATGGATCCATTTTCGATTTGGCTTAGAATTCCCAACTTTGTTACCAGATATCTGATATCATGAAAATAGGTCGATAAAACTTAATAAAGTAATAAATATTTACAATTATAACACAGTAAAGGAAAGAATAAGATACTAGAATCTATGTTATCTTATTGCTGAAAAGTATTCATGGCTCAACGTAATCACATGTTTACTGATGCCCTGCACAGATTGTTTTAGGTAAGCATAACTGTTTTTGAAATGCTGTTTTTACATATGGTGTTTGCTGGGCTAATACTGACCTGTTGTTATGTCACGGAATTAGGCCAAGAAAACAGTTTGATGTCAAAGGAGAATGATTATGTACCTTGGGCTCGTACAAAGTTACCTAGTGTAGTTGTATTATTATTTTTTTTTACGAGACATAGAGTAATAGCTGCATCTCGCTGTAGATCACTCGCAGTGAGATACCCGTATTTCATGATGTGCAGGGGTACTTTAACTCTGGTTATGCACTTGTTATTTTTTTGTGTGGTAGTATTTATAGGATGTATGCACTATATGCTAGCACAACAATTTGGAAGATCTTGTCAGGTGGTGTATAGTTTACAGACAGTATACTACAACCATAAGGCTAAGCATGGATTTATTTTATGTTGTAACTAAATTCTATTTCGAATTGTTTTCATACATAGAAAATGTAGCCTGAATTTACTATTCAAACTTTTATGCATGTTTGCATAGTTAGACTTTTTCTGTAAATTATACCAGATTTGAGATATGGAGTATAGTCAATTCACTGTTTCTATTGAAGCAGAAAGTTGAATGCAATATGTATTTAAAGGGCTTTTTATTGCGATAATTATAAGTATGTATGTCTTTTGTATTTAGGTGAGATTGATCGCATGTATATATTAAGTTATTAGTTTAATAATGGTAATTCAATGTAGTACACTAGCCAGTTTGGTTTACTTTTAGTTGGCGGCAGGTTGTCATAGTTGGCAGCAGTTGGCTACAGGGCAACATAGAAGGCGACTGGGCAACATAAGGGGCAGTCGAGCAATATAGTTGGCAACCTAGCGATGTGATACATGGCTAGGGGAATGTGGCACTGGTGAACCACTACCAGAGAAAGCTATACGGATGTGGTGCAGGGCACCTTGGTATTAAGAAGATATCGGCAGTCCGTCTAGAAGTTACTGGAACTCCCTCCTAGGAACCGTTAAGTTCAGGAAAAAGAGTGGAGCATACCCAGGATAAGTTCATCCTAAGGATTAGAATATTGAATTGTGAACTTTGAATGTTGAACTATGCATGCTGAATTTTAAACAATACATGTGGTTAAGTGAACCATCTGCTCATATTATTGAAATCATATTCGCATTATGGTGAATACCAAGCTGCAATAGTTGTACATGACAAAGTAATCATAATTTAACATTTGATAATATCAGGTGATTTCTTTGTATATATTCAAGGGAGTGTTGTTCTCCAGTTTTGGTGGACATTGTGTTCCAAGTTCGAGTCTTATAAGTGTTGTTGTTTTTTTACATTGTATTTTTAAATCAAGTTGTTTGTATATATATATATATATATATATCAGAAATCAGTAAGCATTAGTAATTTGTGGTGCAGGATCTCATACTGCATTATCATAAACATTTCATTCATATACAATGTGTTCGGTGTTTTCACTTAATCCAAACCCATTTGGTTACAATCTTGTGACATGCTATACATAGCACATGTTGGGCTCATACTGACCTGTTGCTATACATGGCATATGCTGGGTTCATACTGATCTGTTGTCATACATGGCATATGCTGGGCTCATACTGACTTGTTGCTATATGTGGCATATGCTGGGCTCATACTGACCTGTTGCCATACATGGCATATGCTGGGCTCATACTGACTTGTTGCCATACATGGCATATGCTGGGCTCATACTGATAATTTTTTGTGTCTTAAGCTGTTGCTATAATGTCAATAATGTTAATGCATGTTCAGTGCGAAGCATTTTCCAGAAGTGACTCATTTAAAAAAGTGGTCACTTTAGATGATAAAAGCAAACTGGCAAATACAACAAGAGGACCATAAACATTACATCATACATGCATCCCATGTTTAACAGTTCTTTATGTAGGCACTAGCAGTGCACGACAGACTCTAGGCAAACCATTTATGAATTCAGTTGAGAGAAGACTGTACAGAACAGAATTTATCATATAGAAACCAATGGTATAAATCTGGGTCATTAAGGTCTTGACCTTCAGGCTGTCTGACCCAATATTAGTAGCTTACTTACTTCCCATATGAGCAAACCATCTTAAGAGTTTGGTGCCATCATGTGTGTAATAAAAGTTATTTATAATTTTACAGAAACCATTTCCCATGCTTGTGTAACAGTAATACCCTTGTTTTCTTTCATACCCCACTAAGTCTGATCAATGTATGTGATCTAGAACTGAAGTAATTATGAGGAAACCAAGTTTTTGCTTTGAGTCACAGTGACCCAGACCTTTGACCTGATCACAATCAGTAAGTTTCTTCCTTACCCCAAGTGCAAGCAGTCCACAAAATCTGATAAAAAGTACATGGTACTGAACTAAAGTTACTGTGTGGAAACCAATTCTCTCCTCTGAATCACAATGGTTTTGACCTTTGACCTTTCCAAACTAAAATGGATAGGTTTCTTCCTTAACCCAAAAGCAAGCCATCTACAAAGTCTGGTCAATGTACATCAGCTAGAACTAAAGTTATTGTACAGAAACCAAAAATGGACAGATGGAGAGGTGAACAGACAGCATCAATTGATTTGCTAGCCTTACATTGGGCATATACAAAATTATATGACACCAACTCCTGACTCTACAGGTCACATGCATAAGAGTAAAAAACTTCTTTTGATATTTGTTATAAAAATTAATATACAAACCAGAGCTACTTCCATGACTTGACATGACAAAGCCCAATCCTTTTTATAACATCCGACCACGCAAGACTCCCCAGGACTCTGATCTAGGGGTTGTAATCCGAAATCAACACATATATTATGTGCCCTCTTAGTATCATTGCATTTCAAAATTTTTTGTAAAAAAATACCCAAATTGTCCCCACAACTGCAGTTTTATATCTGATCTCTGACCCCGTCCAAGGGATCCCAGGGAAGATGCACCAAAATTATACCTCTCTTGCAGATGGCTATCAGCTGGGCAACCTATGTATTAAGTTTGGTGAATTTCCACCCAGTGGTTAAGGAGAAGATAGAATTATAGACAAACAGAGAGCAAGAGAGAGAGCGACAGAGATGGATGGAAAGACTGAGGGTATCACAATATACTCTACTAATGCATGAAGATAAAAACTGTTGTTGTGGAGGACAACTACACAGATCTTTGATAATGATATTAAGTGCTCAATTCTGTTTGCAAAACTCTATTTACATATCATTTAAAGGAACTCTTTCACATACAATACTAAATTTGGCTTTATCTCATAATTTTGCAAATAAATAACCATTATGTTTCTCCTACCAATAACAACTTGCTGAAGATGAAAGGAAACCTATTGTAACAAGAGACCCTTGCAGGGACTGATGCTCTAATGGCCAAAAAGAATTTCCATGATTTCAAGAGAAGACCATTTCTTCCTTTTAACTGCTAAGAGTTGGAGGTATCTCTGATATTCTTCAGTGATAACAAGATTTTCAAATTAGCTGCTGTGGTGGCCATATTAGATATCAGATTGGCACCATTGTCATTTAGGACCAAGTAGACATCATTACAAGTCTTTTGGTGAAAACCTCATATCAATATGACCGTCGTGGCAGCCATATCGGATGTATGATTGGCATCCTTTTCATTTAGGACAAACTAGGTATCATAAGAAGCCTATTGGTGAAAACAGAATGTTAATATTGCCATCCATTTGGGAGGAATACAGATGACACTAAATGACCCCAGAGTGGCCATAGTGAGGGTCAGTTTGTATCATTTTCATTGAGGACCACCTAGACACCATAAGAACTCTTCTCATAAAAACCTCATGTCAAAATGACTTTCCATTTAAGAATAGCAATAACAAGATTTTCAAGATGGTCACAGAGGTGGCTATATTGGACATCAGATTGGCACTAGTTTAATTTAGGACCTACAAGACATCTTAAGAAGTCTTCCGGTGAAAACCCCATGCTGATATGACTTTCAGTTTTCAAGATGGATGCTGTGGTTGCTATATTGGATATCAGATTGGCACCATTTCCATTTAGGACCAACTAGACATCGTAATAAGTCTTTTTGGTGAAAGCACAATGTCAACATAACCAACCATCTACGATAAGTAGTGATAGCAAGATTTTCAAGATGGCCTTGTGGTGGCCATATTGTCGGTCAGATTGGCGCCATTTTCATTTATGACCAACAAGACATCATAAGAAGTCTTTCAGTGAAAAGCCCATGTTGATATGACCATTCATTGAGAAGAAGTAGTGATAACAAGATTTTCAAGATGGCCACTGTGGTGGCCATATTGGATGTCTGAGCACCACCATTTTGATTTAAGACCAACTAGACATCATAAGAAGTCTTTCAGTAACAACCCCATGTTGATATGACCATCCATTCAGGAGGAGTACCAATAACAAGAATTTCAAGATGGTTGCTGTGGCAGCAGTATTGTGCAAGCAGTGCCATTTTCATTTAGGACCAACTAGGTATCTTAAGAAGTCTTCTGGTGAAAACCCCATGTAAATATGACTTTTCTTTCAGAAGGAGGAGCAATAACAAGATTTTCAAGATGGCTGCTGTGGTGGCCATATTGGATATCAGATTGGCACCATTTTCATTTTGGACATACTGGACATCATAAGAAATCTTTTATTGAAAAGCCTATGTTGATTTGACCATACATTTAGAAAAAGAAGCCATAACAAGATTTTCAAGATGGCCATTGTGGTGACCATATTGGACGTCAGATCGAAACTATTTTCATTTAGGACCAACTAGACATCATAAGAAGTCTTACATTGGTGTCCCCATTACCTATGACAACAATTTTCTTGGTTGTTTACCTCATCCACGCTCTATGTGTATAGTAATCCCATTTATTTGTTTTTGATAGATTGGTTTCTTGTGTAGTATATTTAAACATGCCAGGTTAAAGTTTGTGCAATGTTATGACACCAGTCATAGTTCTGGAATTTTATTTTGGAAAATATGGACTTGGAACACCACTTTTACTTTTCTCTTTCTATGAAGTTAAATTAAACTGAATTTTTCCTACAACTTTGCAACAAGTATATCTAACAGCAAGGTTTATTTTGGCACACTTTCTATTTGTCTTAGCTGTGAAATACTCCTTCTAAGTTATCTGATACAAAAAAAGAAATCATTAGACCACCTTTTATATGACAATATTATGGTGCAAAATTAAAAGATATCTGCAGAACCTCTCTAGCCTATCATTTATATGCTGAATTTGTTAGTGGTAGGTTACCGTGGTGCTGAAAACAATGGAAGGCACTCCATATAATGCTTACAAATAACATAATGGACTACATTTCATTTAGCCATGAAAAAGTAATGATATTTCTCTAATAACGCTGTTCTCTAAAACAGCATTTTCCTGAAATTGATAAATATGAATGCAAAGTCTCTTAAAAATCCACACATGGAAATAGAATATACAGACATTGGTAAAGTGCTTTTAGACTGGAGGACAAAACAGGGACAATTCACACCTGTCAAAAGGTAGACACAAATGCTGTGTTCAGTCTTTTCCCAAAATGTTTAGCTTACAACACAATAGATTGCTGTGTTTATTGAAAACAAATACAGTCTGCACTGACAACTTACCGTAGCAGATAGCTCCTCAGCATCCACGGTTTGGACAGCAGTCTTGGGACGGACAACGGTAGGACAGATCATGTCAAAGCGGCTTCTCTCTTCCATGCTACCTTCATCCAGAGTCTATCAAAGGATAATTCCAATTTATATATATATATATATATATATATATATATATATATATATATATATATATATATACACACACACACACATACATACATGAAAAGAATTATTATTAAGTAGAATGTGTGCAAGTGATACAATTTTAAGGGAAAAAAGATGCTAAACCAACATAATATCAAGAGACAGAAACATGCAACCTAGTATCATTCCAATATACACTACACAACTCACATTACATACATACAAAATAAACTCTTTCAAGTCATATCACACCTGACAAAAATGTTTTTGACTGAAAAAACATTTCCCTTAAAATTTATAGTAGGAATATATTATCAAAATATTTTACTTCAACAAGTATTCATCAATCTCTTTTTAGCATTCGAGTTAAAACAAAATGTGAGGTTATCTTAGATATCTGAATACAAGTTTTCAGTATTAGAAACCAGGACATAATATGTAATTGGTAATTTCTTGAATAACTAGCATAAATAATTTATTGTTTTCTTTCTTTCAGAAAACATGGAACAGATAAAAAGTTTGCTATCACTCATCACTGAAATTAAAGATTAAATTCATAGGTGTTTCATATGCTAATATTTTAAAAAGAACATTTTTAACTCTCAGGTTATCTGACATCATAAATAGTCCAAAAGACAAACATATTGTAATCACATATTATCTAGCTGATTATTTTTTCTTCTCTAATTGGGAACCACCATGGCCCCGGGGATAGTGTCTGACTCGTGACCAAAAGGGTGTCGATTTGAATCATACCATCGGATCACCCCGGGTCAGATAACATGGTGTGTCCTGCATGGCTTTCATATGCAGTTTTCTAACTGTAAACATTCTAAATAAATCAGTTTTACCATTGATTTTAATTTTAATTGGAAAAAATTAAAACCTAAAGAACATTTTTCACAAGGCAACCAGGGCTTGCATCTCAAGCCCTTTATCAAAGCACTGCCTGCAAAATTTTTAATCAAAATCTTAACAAACTGCTGAGGCTGCTGCCACCACCACCACCAGAAAAGTGACTGCTATGTCTCGCTTCCCACTAATATGGACTTGACAATCTCAGGAAAAATGTCCTTATCAAAATTTATTTGCAAAAGTGCTAAATAGCAAACATTAAAAATTACATTAAGAAGATCAGGGTTGCTCAAAAAATGTATGAAAAAGAAAGAGAAGAAGGTTATATAGAATACATCCAAATCAACCACTCGAGATTCCTTGGATTCCTAGAAATGATCATTTTGTTTTTCTTCTAAACTTTACATAGTATGGCTCATAGGTACAAAGACTGGTCACTTGTAGGTACAAAGACTGGTCAGTGGTACTTACCCAGTCTATGAACTGAAACATAATTAGGTCCAGAGGATCCCCGCTGAGCTTGCCATCAATGATGGTCAGTGAGTGGCAAGTAGCCAAAGCTTCCATTACTGGGCCTTTCTTTAACAGAATCATGTTTGTCACCTCCTCCTCAAATCTTTATGAATAGAAATAAACCAGAACAGTGTTTAATAAGAACACCATGCACATTTCCAGAGCCTTGTATGCAAATGGAAGGAAGATACAAATAACTGTAGATACAGTGTATGTCAGTAGATATTTGTTGTGTGCTTGCCTGTAGTTTTGTATACATTTTTTGTTGGTCTTTTGTGCCTAAGGTAATGCTTCTAAATCCAGATGTTTTTATGTATATATACATGTACCTGCCAGAAGCCTTGTATACATTTGTGTCTGTATTCTGTATCAAAGGTAATGATTTTTCTATATCGAGGTGTTTTTATGTATACATGTACCTACCTGAAGCATTGTATACATTTGTGTCTATGGCAATGCTTCTACATCTGGATGTGTTTTTTTTACATAGACCTGCCTGTAGCTTTGTATACATTTATGTCTGTCTTCTGTGTCTAAGGTAACACTTCTATATCCCAATGTTTTTATGTATACATGTACCCACCTGTAGTCTTGAATACATTTAGGTCTGTCTACTGTGTCTAAGGTAACGCATCCATATCTGCATGTTTTTATGCATACATGTACCTGCCTGTAGCCTTCTATAAATTTCTGTCTGTCTTCTGTTTCAAAGGTAATGCTTCTATATCCAGATGTTTTTATGTATACATGTACCTACCTGTAGCATTGCATACATTTGTCTGTCTTCTACGACTAAGGTAATGCTTCTATATCAGGATGTTTTTATGTATACACATGTATACACATGCCAGCCTATAGCATTGTATACATTTAGTCTGCTTGCTATGTTTAAGGTAACACTTCTATATCCAGATGTTTTAATGTATACATTTACTTGCCTGTAGTCTTGTATACATGAATGTCTGCTTTCTGTGATTATTATGTAATCCTTATGCCTATATGTTTTTATCCTGAAAATTTATTATTACAATTTGATTAGGATATTTCAGTAACTAGATGGGTTCCCCAACCCCAAAAAAAAAAAAAAAAAAAATTTTTGTCTCTTTTGAACATTTCTCATTTTAAAAAAATGCTGGATGTATTACTGGCACCATTTTCTTATGATACGTAGTTGGTCCTAAACGTGTGTCCATTTCCATAAGGACCAACTAGGTATCATAAGAAGTCTATTGCTGAAAACCCCATTATGATATAGCCATCCATTTGGAGAGGAGTCGAGATAACAATATTTTAAAGATATGACTTTCCATTCAGGAGCAGCAATAACAAGATTTTCAACATGGCTGCTGTGGTGACCATACTGGATGTCAGATCGGCACCATTTTCATTTAAGACCAACTGGACATCATAAGAACTCTTCTGGTGAAAACCCCACATCAATATCACTCTCTGTCCAAGTAGAGAAGTGATAAGATTTTTAAGATGGCTGCCATGGTGGCCATATTGGATGACAGATTGGCATCATTTTTATTTAGGACCAGTTAGACATCATAAGAAATCTTTTAGTGAAAACCCCATGATGATAAGACCATCCATTCAGGAGTAGCGATAACAAAATTTTCAAGATGGCTGTCCTGGCGGGCCATATTGGACGTCGGATCGGCACTATTTTCATTTAGGACCAACTAGACATCATAGGCAGTCTTTTAGTCAAAACCCCATGTTTATATGACCATCCATTCAGGAGGAGTAGCGATAAAAGATTTTCAAGATGGACACTGTTGTGGACATATTGGATGTCAGATCGGCACCATTTTCATTCAGGACCAACTAGATATCATAAGAAGTATTTCAGTGAAAACCCCATACTGTTATGACCATCCATTCAGAAGGATTAGTGATAACAATAATTTCAAGATGGCTGCCATGGTGGCCATATTGGATATCAGATTGGCACCATTTTCATGTAAGACCAACTAGACATCATAAGAAGTCTTTTAGTGAAATCCTGATGTTGATATGACTATCATTCAGGAGGAGTAGTGACAAAAAGATTTTCAAGATGGCAGCTGTGGTGGCCATATTGGAAGTCCGAGCAGCACCATTTTGATTTAGGACCAACTAGACCATGGGATGAATGTGTGTATAGTTTCAAGGCAATCCTCCAAGTAGTTCAAGAGCAGTAGCGATAACAAACTTGTGCTAATGGACAGACAGACATCAGACAACGGACAACAGACCATCCCATAAGCTCTTCTGGTCTATGACCAGTAAAGCAAAAAATCATATATCTGGTTGCTAGTCAGTATAGTTTATTTAGTAAAAATTTAGCAGATACAAGACATATTACAAAGGTAATTTTTAGTGAGTGAGAATTCAAGCTGAGGCGTTTTTTGAATACAGGACCCGCCAATTATTTTGGAAGCTAAAACTTCTAACATCAAGTACCATCTATTCTTGTTTATAAGTTGAGTAAACTGCAAATAACATAGACCCTGATCTGCCATCATGTAATGCGCTGGTAGATCAGGGTCTATGTTGTTTGCTCTAATGATTATTCCTAACAAACTGTGTAGATCCAGATCTGCTGGTGCATTATGCAATGGCAGGTCTAGGTCTGTGCAGTTTGCAGTTTGAGTAGACTTGTAAGTGAGTATATACAGTACATAATTAGTTTAGCCTCTTGCAGATAATTTAAATCTGATTCAAAATCACTTCTTAGTAAGCATTAAATTAGTGTATTGGGATAGATTTGACCCCTTTAACATTGTACCATCTGAAGTAAACTGCAAAATCATCAGGATATATATTACCGCCCTAAAAATGTCAGACTTGTTCAGTCGTTGAGGAAAAGATATTCTTTAATAAATTATTATATACATTACAATCTGTATGACTTGTTCAGTCATTAACGAAAAGATATTCTTTTGTAAATTACTATATACATTACAATATGTCTATTACAAATATGTAATAAACAGGTTCAAGTGCAAATAATGTGCAACCACCTGTTATTATGAACTGGCACCACTCCCTGCATATTTAGCCCATCCTCTGTCAATGTACCTGTCTGTAAGAACAAAATGTTGTTATTGATTTTCACTTCCACAGTACATATGCAAAATATTAACTTTTAAATTAGTAATCCTCAACTTGCATCTAAGATAATGTTAACTGTTGCTAAAGATGTATTCTAACAATGAGGCCTTGTGCATAAAACCTGGAATTCACCGTCTGACCTGTAAGACAGTTACTTGTTGCCCTTGATCTTTGTCCTTCAACTAATATAGGTACTCTTTATGTTTTATTAACCTTATTGCAACTTTTTTACGAAAATGAAGCATGTGTGTATGAAAGTATTTAGGTATAACAGCACATCAGTACACTAATGGCTATACAGTGCTCATGAATGGCAAAGTTCTAAAAAATGTAAATATAAAGAACTGTAGAAAAACTTTTATGAATATAAACCTTCCAAATAAACATAAACATGAAGTACCACAAGATAACAGATAAAATGTTATGGCATTAAAAAAACACTGTAAAATGTATAACAAATAAAAAGATACAGGTAAAAAATATAAAATCCTTCAAACAAAATAAAACAAACTCAGCATATAGCATTTTCATAAGAGCAGAACAAAAAATTCCAACACATAAATGAATGTAATGCGCTATTTAATTGACTGACAGTCAGAATTTGCTGCAGAAAAGTCTATGACATACTGTTGGAAATAGCACATTTGTTATTTCAGAACTCTCTTTCTGATATAAAGCTGAACAGAATGAATATTTCTAAAAATGTTTGTGTTTAACATTTTCTAATTGTGTCACTATGGGATTAACAAACAGTATTTTAGAACATTAATGGTGGTTTAAACGTTGTAAAAATCCATTTTATAGGCAATATCTTGCAGATGTGTCATCAGTAAAACTCAGTTTACATCAGTAAAACCCCCATTAATGTAATAAAATCCTCAAATACAAGACTAATATTCCCAAAAAGATGCTGTATAAATAACACCATTGTGAATCCAATGTGTTCCCTTTCAAAACAATGTCTATGCAAGACAAAAAAATGATTAATGTATGCTGTAACCCCATTTCCTATATTAATAAAATAATTCCTAAAATGCTCTTAAGTTAAATTCATTGCTAAAGACTAAGATATCAATGGTTAAGGCAAGACTAAGATATCAATGGTTAAGACAAGACTAAGATATCAATGGCTAAGGCAAGACTAAGATATCAATGGCTAAGGCAAGACTAAGATAGCAATGGCTAAGGCAAGACTAAGATAACAATGGCTAAGGCAAGACTAAGATAACAATGGCTAAGGCAAGACTAAGATATCAATGGTTAAGGCAAGACTAAGATATCAATGGTTAAGACAAGACTAAGATATCAATGGCTAAGGTAAGACTAAGATATCAATGGCTAAGGCAAGACTAAGATAACAATGGCTAAGGCAAGACTAAGATATCAATGCCTAAGGCAAGACTAAGATATCAATGTTTAAGGCAAGACTAAGATATCAATGCCTAAGGCAAGACTGCCAACTAAATTTGTCTTTGTAAAACATGTATACCCCACTCCAGACCAAAATAAGTCCAAGTCCCAAAAAAATCCAAAAATAAAGAAAACTTTGAAAAATGCAGTAATGGCATGAAAATCTAATTAAGTCATCAATTTATGCATTCAAACATGCATACAATTTTTTATATGTCTACCTCACTTGATTTTTGCTAAATTGTGCAAAAATTTTGCTTTATGACCACCCCATGTTTAATAGTCCTCTATGTCAATAACTTAAATTTTTCCACATAAACCATTTTCTTCTTTCAGTAATAGTGACCTTGACGGTTTACCTTTTGATCCCCAAATCAATAGGCTTCTTCTTTATGCTAAGTGCAAGCCAAGCAACAAAGTCTGGGCAATGTCTGTGGCACAAAACTAATTTTATACAGCAGAAACCATTTTTTCCTGTTTCAGTCAGTGACCTTGACCTCTGACCACAAAATCAACAAATCTATCTTATCCCAAGTGCAAGCTATCCACAAAGTTTGGTTGAGGTATGTTGTGTTGAACAAATGTTATTGTGCAGAAACCATTTTCTTCTTCCAGTCTGTGACCTTGACCTTTGACCTTTTGACTACAAAATTAACAGGGTTCTTCATTACACAAAGTGCAGGCCATGCACACAGTTTGGTAACTGTATATGGTGGACAAATAAAGTTACTGTGCAGAAACCAAATTGGTAACAGCCAGCCACATGGACAACATAATATGGTGGGTTTTGCAAAATGTGTACAAAGTTGAAAAATTGGTCATCTATTCTTGACCTTGACAAAGTGTGTAAAATTCATGGCTACAAGTCTAACAGTTTTTGCACTATCATGCTATGGACTTATGGCTGGACAGAATCAAAGCAATATGCCCCTGTCTGCTATTGCAGTGGAGGCATACAAATTCAACAGTTTACCTTATCAAAGCAGATAGCATTGATGGACCCACAGATGTTGATACTCCGGGGACTAATGCAGTAAATCTTTGACCTTCTCAAGCGTCTCTGTGCAAATACAATCCCAACTGAGAGGGCCGCAGGAAGAGCTGGTGGCACTGCAATCGTTATCAGGTCCAAAGATCTTTTTATGATATTGAATACTCTGGAACCTCTTCCAACCTGTGAGAGTATCAGATACACTTCAAATGAGTATGAATGTCTACTTTCAACCATCCTTGATTGTGTTCAAGGTACGTTCACTTAGCACTGAGATGTGAAATATGATGTTTATGGTAAACAAATTGTTATTACATTATTCTATGATTTTTTTAACAGTGCAACATAAATGTTTACAAATGATAATGGAAAAAAATGAAATGCAAACAAACAGGTATCATGCAGAGACAATACTTTACATTCTTGAATTCTTCTTACTGATTTAGAAACAAGAGTCATTTGAAATTACATATCCCTTGGTCCTCCACATATGCAGCAACTCCTAATGAAAGTACCCTTTGGTACAGATAAACAGAGCAGACAGGCAGACAAAAAGAAAAAGCATTAGCTATATTCACCCATATTATATACCAGGGGAAATTTTTTAAATTAGGTAGAGTGGTTTTTTTCTTCAGATTTCTAATATAAGTTTTATTTTATGGTGTACAATTCTTCAAAGCAAGTCTTTATCTTGTAAACATACTAGTTATTTAAGAACAGTCTAGTGTGAAGAAAAAATATCCCAGGCCTGCTATCAGGTTAGGGTGTAAAAAAGACCCCATCTTTCAAATGGTTAACAGCACAATCATTTTTATATTGATGCCCCTGCTGAGGGCTTCCATATGTTACATTTGGATAATATACTTCAAAGAGTCACAATTTGTGGAGCAAATACAAGTACATACAAGTACTGAAGAACTTGTGCTAGATTGCATACTGTGACAATTCTGACTACTAAAGAACCCTCTGATGTCATCCATACAGACATGTTAAAAAAGTTCTACAAGATCTTTACCATGAGGATCATTGTGTAGACCAAGCCAACTCCTGCAATCAAACCCAAAACTCCAACAAAGAAATAGGTATCTCTGTTGAATTTGAAGTCTACTGGCTTTGGATAGAGAATGGAACGTACCAGTTCACCTTTGGCTGTGTAAAACCCTGAAGACATACAAATATGAACATTTGTTTAAATATATGAAGTGCATAAATGTATACTGCATCCTGTATCATGCAATAATTCCACAAAAAAATTAGCTTTCTAGAAATCCTGCAAAAATTATATATTTATCTAGTTTGAGCTAATTTGTATAACACGCCATCATCCAACAATTACAACTCTAGAGAAATTTCCAATGCCAGGCTGAGAATATTTACACTGAAACTATTAGTATGCATCAAAGCAATAATATCCCCAACCTCTTCTCAGAAAACCCCATCCCCAATTACACATATATTTGCAAAAGTGTTCCCATGCCCAGGGAATGGATTGAAATTCTAACTCTGTTGTGCACATCTATTGACCATCCCCAATCATATCCAAATGTCAGAAGTCTCTAACATAAACAATGTAGGAGGAGTTCTTACATTACTCACTGAGACATATGCACACATCAAGATGGGCAGGATAAAATAATAACCACCTTTTTTTTTCTTATTCAAAAAGCATAAGAATATTAACCAAAGAATTGAGAATACTGATGGCTTGGAGAGACGAAGTGATACTTATTTACATTAAGATCAGATGAAAGAACATAACTCCGGAGATATTGCTGTCCATGGTCCATTTAACTATCATAAACATACAGCTCTAAAAAAAATCTTTATAATATTTTTCTAATTTTCTTTAATTGATGCTAGAGAATTTATATTAACATTTGAAAAATTATTTGAGAAATTACTGTGATTTTCTTTTAAAGTATTTTGTACTATTGTTTTAAGTATTATATCCAAGGTCGATAACTAATATCAGGTCTCATCATTTACCTAAATTTATGTTTCCTAATCTGAGAGTTTGTTTTTTTTACATACATGAAAGACCAGTGGATCTATAAAGTTTGTTATTATTATTAGCAATACAAACAAAGTTTGGTAAAAGAGAATGGACACTACTGAAAATTCTGCAAGCCCCAAAAAGTGTCCCCAGTTAAAAACTTTTGAATGTATTGCATAGTAGTTCCCATAGTTACAGTGATAGTTTTCTGAACCATCTCCCAAATAGCTCTTGGATACAAATGAAGATAGTTACATACCTGTTCTTACGACAACAGCCTTGACCTTTTGGCTGCCATAGTAACGAGTCTGAATGACATGTGTACCACAGAATAGCACATGCCTTGCATGGTCCTTGATGTTAAACATGGGTTCAGAATTCACATTCCTTGAGTTGGTAAGTGGTGTCTTTGTTACTGGGACACTTTCACCTTCAAGGACAGAAATATTTTGTTTATCTATCACACTGCTAAGCTAACAACTACTACAAGGTTGACAGAGGAACAAATTTATTAAGATCTACTTTCTACAACAATGTCTCAATTAAGTACATTATGTATAAAAAATTACTTGCCCTTCAAAGTCCATGTCTAATAACATTTGTAGAGATCTTCATTAAACAACAGGTAACAAGACTGGTAAAATGAGGAAGCATAACAGGCTGATCAAATAAACAGAGCTCTGCATTTGTTTTTTATACAAATTGTTAATAGGATTAACAGTACAGTAAAACCTGTCTTGAGAGACCGCCCCTTCTGCCAACAAAAAGTGGTCTCTCATGACAGGTGGTCTCTCATAACAGGTTTGTGCAAAAGGACCAGTTTGCAAGGTCAAAATTCAGCACTGTTTAAGAAGGAAAAATATCAACACTCACTGTACATGTATTGTATTCTTTATTCATAAATCTTGCTAAATAGTGCATGCATTCAACTAAAATAACTTTATCTAACAATAAAAATATACATCTATTATAAAAATCATGAATCACATTTATATTTGAAGATCACATGTTCATGTATTAGTATATAAATTGCAAAATGAACTAAGGTAATATTGATTTATCCGGTCTGTAAGTTAACTTCACATGCCCATGAATTTCAGAGTTATTTCAAATGTAGCATATGAATTTCAGTTAGATATGAAAACACTTATTTATCTTATTTATCCATATCATCACTTTTCTTTAAGAAATCAAACATACTTTTTTGCTTGCATTGTTTACTCAGCTGATTGCTCTGAACATGTATCTCTATCTGTGAACACAGAAGCAAAATTTTAGGATTGCCATGGTGTAAAGCATTGTGCTTTATCTCATTTAAATGATCCATGACTGAAGCATGTGACAGAACCTGAGGCAGAGTTTCACCAACAGATGACTCATTGTCACTGTCTGCAGTTTCAGAGGTGTCTGTTTGACCTCTCAGAAGAATATCCTTCTCCCACTCTGATCCTAGGATAACATTTGAAGTTTGTAAACTGTGGTCCATATCTGCAAATTCTTCAAATGTCATGCCATTTAAAAGTGTTTCCATTGAGGGATGCATGTCTTGTTCACTCTCCTCACTCTCTGGATTCATGGCCTGAACGTCAAAAAAGTCACACTTGGCAAAACACCTTTGAGTGGTGTATGCAGATAGAGCATCCCACACAGACTTAATCCACATAATGGCATCAGGGATGTTCAGTTTTAGCTACTTCAGCTGCTGTAGAGCACTCATCCATTTTGAAAAGAATGTGTCTTAAGAATTTCTTTCGATAGTTCACTTTTACAGCCTGAATGATCCCTGCATCACAAGGCTGTAGTTTTGATGTGGTATTTGGGGGCAGAAAGACCAGTTTTACATTGCTTTTTCCCCCTTTTCGAACATCATCTTTCTGCACTAGAGATCTGTCCGGTAGTCCTCTGTAAAAGAGTCCTGTCTCATCAGCATTGAAAATATCACAAAGCTGATATCCTTCAGTGATGGATGGTAGTCTTTTTTTCCACTCTTCAACTGTCTGTAAATTGACATCAGCTGTTTCTCCACCGAGTGCACTAGCTGTAATGTTGTACTGATTTTTGAAGCTCTCCAGCCACCCATTTGATGCAGTAAAGTCATCATAACTCGGTTCTGCTGAGACAATAATGGCTTTATCCTGAATCAGCTTTTCACTCACTGGTATGTTTTTACTCCTGGCAACACAAAACCACTCCCATACTTGCTCATTTAGATCCCCATACACTGTCCGTTGTGCCTTAACATATTTCCTCTGTGCCTGTGCACCATTCTGTCATTCATTTCTAATGGACTCCTTATCTTTTATACCACTCTGAACTTGGGTTTTTCCGACGTTTAAGATGGCTGCTATTTTGTGAGCATTTTCCCCTTTTTCACTTCTTTCAATTACGTTATTTCTTTCCTCCAGCGTTAGAATTTTTCTCTTTTTCATTGGAGGTTCTGCCATTGTTATTAAGATGTTGATGTTATCAGTGATCAATTGTAATAAAGACTGTTGCGGTTTTTATCAGGCTTTGGGGGAAATGTGGAATATATATATGTACCAATGAATGAAATCAAAAGACATAATTAACTCGTCTAGAAACAATAAATTTATTAACAGACAAAAGTCCAAGGCTTAATTCACTGGCAACATAAAGGGATTAACTCGATAAACAAAGGTTGCAACTAGCTGCCCTTGGGCGAATAGATGACGGCTTGGTGTGTGGGTTCTAATCACTGTAACATAAAAAAAAAAAAAAGAAACAAAAAATACAACTCTTTAACAATGACAGCGGTCGATTCCGGAACATGATGCTCACTTACTAGTATTAGAGCTCATTCACCCTCAGGCATTATGGATTAACTCCAAAGACTAACGATGTACTTGACTGCTACATTGAAGCCCTTTAAAAAGATTTATCATTATGACATTATTGGCGGTGTGCGGGTTTTCACAAAAGATAAAGAAACAATACAAACCTTTAAACTGACTGCGTATGTACATGACTATTCCCTTTGAAGAAAGAATGGTTAATCCTAACAGGTATTCACATGGCTTCAGCACTCAAATGGCAGTTAATGACACGTACTTTAGTCTGGTTTACAGTCTATATCAATGACATTATATGCTTGACCTGTAAATTTGGGAAAACCTTAAGCCAGCCTAATTTTTTTTTTTAATTATTAAAACAGCCTTTGCTATTTAGCAGTCGTGGTTACAAAGGATTAAATAAAGGTTAGTGGTGTTTATTTCTGTTCTCGCGATATGGCCATTCACAGCAGTGCTATTTAATCCGCATTTTGCGTGCATACCATCCTAAGCGGTCATGGCTACAAAGGATTAAATCCAGGTCAGTGGTGTTGGTCTGTTTTTGTGATGTGGTCATTCACAGCAGTGTCAAAACGCATATTTTGCCAAAAAATCGTGGTCACTGGTCGCGTTCTGTAGGTGGTCGCTCACGACAGTGCGTTTATATAATAAAATCGATCCGTGCATTATGATTGTGGAAGTAAATGACAGGTGGTCGCTCATAGCAGAGGTCGCTCATGACAGGTTTTACTGTACCTCTAACAGAGATTTGGCAATCATATGGGAATGCCAAAGTTGAATAATTTCTAAGTTTTGCAAGCCCATCATAAATTCAATTTAAATAAGCAAACAAGAGTCCCAAGTGGACATCAGATGACTTACCTAGCTGACCTCTGCCTAATAGCAAAAGAAAAGAGTAGTTGTCCAAAATTCAGGGATAGTAGGATGCTTTCAGCAGAAACGTTTTCCTGTGCTGTTTATTGTATGTGTTATGAAAACAACTGCTCCAAGGTTTCCCTATATTTTTTGTTTCCATCCATATTTGATGGCACATCAGCATCATTTGTCCAATATTGTAAAGGCCTTTATACTAGGATTCTTTTCGTCAAAGTGGGTCAAATTCTGTTCAGCATTGTTTTTAAATATAATATTATTTTTCTACTTTTGGTAATGTGCCCTGATGTGATGGAGGATGAGCATTATTTGTATAAATTTGGAATGCCTTCAAAGTAGGATGCACACTGTTAAATTTGGTAAAATTCTATTGAGTGGTTTCAGTGGATGAATTATTAAAAGGTTTTTCTATTTTTAGTAAAGGTGGCCAAATTTGATGATGGATAGGCATCATTTGCACAAATTAGAAAGTTCTTTATGTCAGTGTGCTTTCTGTCAAATTTGGTCAAATTCTGTTGGATGGGTTTTAAGAAAGTCACTGAAAGGTTTTTCTATCTTTACTTATTACAGACATTTTTTAAGGTTAATCTGTATCATCTGTACAAAACTGAAAGCCCTTTGTGCCAGAGTGCTTTCCATCAAATTCTGTCCAGTACTTTCTTGTAGAAGTCATTTAAAAGCTTTTCTTATTTTAGTACTGGTGGCCATATTCGATTACACTGGTCTACAGCCAAAATGCTTCCGCAATAAATGTTGTAAAACGTTGCTAATTCTGGGTCACTGAGAACAAAAATGATGCTTAAAATTGTTAATTGGCTCTAGTTTTAAAGATATTATACTGGGTCAGTATATACGACCCTTGACTCGGGAATGGCGGACGATAAGTGAGTTATAAAGGGAAGGGATCTCAATTTAAACCAGAAATCACTAAAATACATCTTTGACTGGATCTATGAATAAATCTATGACTGGGTTTGGACAGTACTTGCTTTTTAGGCAAAACAATGAATGATGCAATCTGAAGCTGGTATTGCATCATACATGATATGAATTGCATGATGTTATTCCTAGAAGTCATGGATGATGCAATCATAACTAAGCTTACATCACTCTGCTGAAGAAATTGCCCTATATCAGCTCTACAAATCATACAGGAGATCAGGACAAGAGGTGGGCCCAACACATATGCTGCAACACTAGTGCAACAAATCTTGCCAGTGGTTAAAAAGGAAAAGGAAATCTATGCCTTTTGCAGTGCCAATGATTTAGAGAGAGCCAACAGATCATATCAGCAATTGTTACTTCTGCATGGTGCCTCCAGTTGGGAAAGGTGTGTCAAAGAAGAAAAAGTGGACTGTGCATTATCCAAACATTCCATCAGCTATACGCCCAGTACCCCACGGAGAAGGACTGTCGATTCCTGATGCATCATGAATGATTCTCACTTGAGTCAGATGAGGAAGAGGATGAAATTTCTACTCCTGAACCATCAATGTCACATGACCCATATTTTCTCCCATCCTCCTCCTCTGAACCACACCTCATAACACAAGGTGAACTGAATGACCTTGTCAGGGATTTGGAACTACCCAAGAGTAAGGCAGAGCTGTTGGGCTCAAGACTACAGCAGTGGAATCTCCTGGCAGGTGATGTTAGGGTTTCCATGTTCCATGACCATCAAAAGGATCTTGTCCCATTCTTCTTCAAGGAAGGTGATCTTGTAGCCTGCAACAACATCGATGGTGATGGCAGCCCTCAACATCGTTCATGATCCAGATGAGTGGAGACTGTTCATTGATTCATCGAAGACGAGTCTTAAAGCTGTTTTGTTGCATAATGGCAGTATTTTGCCATCAATTCCAGTTGGTCATTCAGTCCATATGAAGGAAACCTATGAAAACATGAAACAACTTTTGAGGTGCATAAACTATGACCAACATCAGTGGCAGCTTTGTGGCGATTTCAAGGTTCTTGCTCTCTTGCTTGGTCTGCAGACTGGATACACAAAGTACTGCTGTTTTCTCTGCGAATGGGATAGTCGTGCGAGAGATTCCCACTACATCATTAGAGATTGGCCACTTCGACATTCATTGATGCCTGGGATGAAAAGTGTTCAGCATCCATCACTTGTTGAATCAAGGAAGATCTTGTTACCACTCTTGCACATCAAGCTGGGTCTGATGAAGAACTTTGTCAAAGCCATGGACAAAACACAAGCAGCTTTCAAGTACCTCCGTGGAAAATTTCCAAAGTTAAGTGAATCTAAGATAAAGGAAGATGTCTTTGTTGGTCATCAGATTCGTGAACTTCTTCAAGATGATGCATTTCACCATGCAGTGCGTGGCAAGAAAAAGACAGCATGGAAAACCTTCCAGTTAGTGGCAACAAATTTTCTCAGAAAAAAAACAGGCAGACAACTACATGGAGTTGGTGGAAAACCTCCTCAAGGCATACAAATGCCTTGGTTGCAACATGTCACTAAAGATACATTTTTTTCACTCTCATCTAGATTCTTTTCCACCGAACTGGGGAGAAGTGAGCTACGAGCACGGCGAGTGATTTCACCAGGACATTGCAACAATGGAGAAACGCTATCAGGGCAAATGGAGCCCATCAATGCTTGCAGACTATTGCTGGACAGTGACAAGAGATGCTCCATTTAATGAATACAAGAGACAAGCCAAGAAGCGCCGAGTAGACACTGAATAAGTACTAAACTATGTACTTATATATACATAATAGTTTTTTGACTTTTGTTTCAATATATTTTTTATTTATATAACCCTTTTGCTGTTTTTTAAAGTGTTACATAAACAGGACAGGTGAAATATTATCATGTAAAGCAACCATAAACACATGAAAAGACCTAGGTTTACAATTTATGATTAAAAGTGTACTATGTACACAATATACATAGACGTAAAATGTAAAAACTTAAATATCTTGGAAACAGTATCCAATCAGTTGTTTTAATTGTCACATTTGAATTCAGCACATCAAAATCCCTAATAAATAGCACATTTTATCTCTGAAGCAGACGACTTATAAAAAATTGTAGACCAGTGTTATGGATCAGAATCATTTTTTAAAATTTTGAAAGTCCTTCTTTCATGGATGCTTTCTGTCAAATCTTATCAAATTCTAGACAGTTGATTTTGAAAAGAAGTCAATACAAGTTTTTATACATAAAGTAATGGTGACCATATCTGATGGCAGATCAGCATCATTTGTACATGTTTGAAAGCCTTTTATGCCATAATGCTTTCTGTCAAGTTTGGTCAAACTTTGTTGAGTGGTTTTTGAGAATTTTGTTGAAATGTGTTTCTATTTTTAGTAATGGATGTCATATTTCATGGTGGATCAGCATCATTTGTAAAAACTTTAAAGTCTTTTACGTAAAGATGCTTTGTGTCCAATCAGTCAAATTCTGCTCACAGGTTTTTGTGAAAAAAAGTCATTTTAAGGTTTTTCTATTTTTTTGTAACAGTGGCCACATTTGATGGTGGATCAACATCACTTGTATACAGTTTGCAAGCCCTTCTAACGTGGATGCTTCTGTCAAATTTGGTCAAATTCTGTTGAGTGGTTTTTGCGAAGTCAATAAAAGGTACTCCTATTTATAGCAACAATGGCCATATTTGCAGATCAGCATCATTTGTAACAAATTTGAAAGCTCAAAATAGCAGAATGGTTTCTGTCAAATTTGATCAAATTCTATTCACCAATTTTTAAGAAGTTGATTAAAGGCTTTTCTATTTTTAGGGATGTTGGCCATTCTGATGGTGAATCGGAACCAATTGCATAAACCTGAAAGCCCTTCATACCAGGATTCTTTCTTTCAAATATGCTCCAATTCTGTTAAGTTGTTTTTGAGAAGTAGTAATTTAAAAGTTTGTCTATTTTTAGTAATGGTGGCTATATTTGATGGTGGATAAGCATCATTTATATAAAACTTGAAAGCCCTTCATGTCAAGATGCTTTCTATAAAATGTGGTCAATTCTGTTAGTTCTTTCTTAAGAAGTCATTTAAAGTTTCTTCTATTTGTAGCAATGATGGCCATATTTGATTGCAAATTAGCATCATTGGCAAGGTTGATGCAAGAGTTTTCCAAGTTGATGCCATATTTGAAACAGAAATTAGAAATACACGGACATCTACTGAATTTACCAGAAATGGGGTTGTACTATGGAATTTTTGTTCCAGCTCTTGCTTTCATTTAAATAGTCTTCTCCCATTATCTACCAGCATTTAATTGAACAATCCCCTCTTGCTCTACATTTTGTTAATTTTCAAGCTAATATTTAATTGGTGTTTTTGGTATAGTATAAATTGCTACAAGACCTTTTTGTTAATTTATTCAACCTTGGAAAAAAGTCTGCATTGACTTGCAGTGTAAATTAAGTGGACAACAGAACAAACTTTAAAACTTTCAATTGGCAATTTTGTTGCTTTACTTAAAGTTAATTGCCATCTGAAATATCTGATTGCCATTTGAGATTTTGGAAACTGATAGTGCCAACAAAGATTTGTATAAAACTGAAAGCCCTTAATGATAGGATGCTTTTTGTCATATTTGGTCAAATCCTGTTCAACAGTTTTTGTGCAGAAGCTGTTTAAAGGTTTTTCTTTTTTTAACAATAGTAGCCATATTTGTCACTGGATCAATATTATTTTTATAAACTTAAAAGGACTTCATTCTTGGACGGTGTCTGCCAAGTTTGATTGAAATTGGTTTAGTGGTTTTTGAGAAGATGAAAATAACCATTGTTGATGAATAGACTACAGATGAGGGATGACGCACAATTAACGCAGGGCAATACCAGAAACTCCCTTGGCCTTATGGTCAGGTGTGCTAAAAAGTATTTTAATCATCACATACTGAAAGATACTGATGCTCTGGTAATAATCCACTAAAGGATTAATTACACTAGTTGGGCCAATGAGCTGTTATTGCATACTATTAAATCCCTAAGAAATTCATATTTTTTCTTGATTTTTTCCTGGAGATTTGATAACCAGTGAGGAATGCTACTTGCATTAAATTGAAAGCAGCATTAAAATCTAAACAGAAAATAAAATGTTTATTGAGTTCAACCTCTTGGCTTTTGCATAGGATGACAAAGCAAACAGGTATGATTTGGTCAGTTCCAGAAAGGTCACTAGCATAAAATTTACTGTCCTTTCATTCAAATGCAACTATTTTTAGAAAATGCAACATGACCTATGCTGATTTTTTTATATGTTGTGTCCAGATTAGTGCCAGACATAAGTAAGATAGTCTTGGTGCATCTGGATTGCATAAAACAATATAGAAAAATAAAGAATATAAGAGACACTTAGTGTACTAATACCTAAACATGTAGCTTTAACCTGAATCAAGTTTGAATACCTTGAACACAGCATTTCCACTTGTGCAATGTTATACAGTGATCCCCCATTTATAAGGCCACCCCTTCTACAGCAGGTAAGTGGCCTTATAAAAGAGGCGGATTTCTAGAGTGGGATCACACAAATGTGAGTAATAACTACATATAAAGTATGAAAGGCAAAACTAATTATTAAATATTTAATATTTTCATTTAAAAATCACTGGAATGTTATGTGATTACTTTATCAATGTTTTTTAAAATAATTGTGAATAATCATCAATCGTAGTGCAAAACCACCTTGTCAGTAAAATCTGGGCACAAACATCTGGCTGTAAACTATCCCTGTCCGTCGATTCTGTTTACCCACTCACTGCAGTTGAACATATTTTTTAATGATGTTTATTTTAATCTTTCTGACATCAAATTTCTCAGTAGTGATCAAAGGACTCTCCCTCTTTTTGTTTAGTCAAATTGCTTTCACTTTTCATTCCAAACTGAGAATGTCTGATGACATTTTGCACTTTTTGCAACAACTTGTTCCTTCATTGTCAATTTGTAATTATTACACGAGATGCTCAGTGTTTACAAAGGAAGTGAGCTTGTCATGTGATCAATTTTTTATTTTTTATTTTTTTTTTATCGGGTATCCTTGAAAGTACTGTAATGGGCAGGAAATCTAGCCTCGAAATATTTTTTTTAAAAATTAAGTTTATTAATCGTAAGCTCTTGGTGGTAAAACAGGCTGGGTGGGTGCTGTCAACATTTACGGTCAACATTAAATTTCTTCATTAATAGCTAGAGTTATCCAATGCCAAACGATGGTTGGTATGATTCCTGTTTATATTTCATATTCGCATATAAATTTATTCTAACTCATCCTTTGACCTGTTTAAATTCATGATGTTACTCCATGGATCGATGTGTAAATCCATCCTCGGTATCAGTCTCGTTTCCAGGTTTGTCACATTTTGGAACACTTCCGTAGTTATCTTGCTTCATAAAAATGGGGTCGCTTACGATATCATCCATTTTAAAGCTAAACATGTTTTTTTATATTGCAAATAGTGACCATTTGGACATATATTTGCTGTATGCGAACTTTGCCAAAACACTTAATAATATATAATTGTAATCAAAATTATTAATTAAGGTGTGGTTTTGTTGTTATCAGTAGCAATGTACGGTTGCCCCTGCGAGCGTGTGCTTGCAGAATTTTTCCTGCGGTTGCTACCCAGCGAACGGCAGAATTTTCCCTGCCAGGCGCAGAATTCCGCAGAAAGTATAAAAGGGCTAGTCAGCGTCTTTGCTAGGACCTGGTCGGGTTTCCAAGGGTCACGTTAAGAGTTCTGTGTGTTCAGACAGTGCGTGAGAAAGTCGTTTTACAATTTTACTACGAAGTCCATATAAGGCAGTGTGCAAAGAAAAGGTAACTCTTTTGTTTAATATTTTCCGCAAATCAGCCATTTACAGTTATTTCACAATGTCTTTATAAATAATTGCCAGGAAAAATAACGTTTCTTATAGTACATTTTGTACAGATCTAAAAGTAAGTTCTGAAATCTGCATCTGTATAATCTAAACCTTTCAGGATATTTTTTCTTTCATTTTTATGTTTTAAAAATCAGCAACCTAAGCTTTAATATTTGTCCAATCAGTTAAATTATATGCATACAGTATTTTTCATGATCTTGTGAGGTCAAGTCAAGTGTTTCTTGCAGACATTATTAAAATAATAATACTTATTACAGTTCAGTAGGAATAGAAAATTATGGAATAATAATAATAATAATAATAATAATAATAATAATGTACAAGTTTGATTGCAAAGCTACTGAGTTTTTCTCAAAGCTCTTTTCATAAGTTATTTGTTCTATTGTAAAGCTATTGAGTGTTTCTCAAGGTTTTGTGCATAAGTTGACAGTTATTATTGTTATAGCCATTTAGTATTTCTCAAGGCTCTGTTTGAAGTTAACCCATAAGAATATAATTAAATGTTAGCACATGTTTCTAAGCTAATCCCTAAATAATAAATTTAATATAAAATCTGAACATTAAAACTTTAGATATTTCTAAATGTGTATATTATATTCTATCATAATAAACTGTTATCTAAATTAAGTATGTTTGTCCAAATGCACTCTACCACTGTGATATCAAGTCAATGAGTCATTATATAGAAGTAATGCACCTGTTATTTGACTTTTGAATTTGTACAGCTATATGACGTTAAAGGCAAAGGGTGTACAGGGTTTAAGACGGTCATAATGTTCTGTACCTCCATTTAAAATAACATGTAAATAATTACCTCATCAAACTTTTATTGTTAGTGTACATTGCAAATCTCTAATCTGTCATTGTTGGCTATGTAGATGATTGTTTACAAACAGCATGCTAGTTGTAGTAGAAAACTCTCTTGGGCCGAAAACTCCCTGCTGAATGACTCACGAATATGCATTGTTTAATTAAAGTCAAGCCTTGTTTTGGGGGATAGTTTCCATTGATAAGAAACCATGCAGTAACAAATTTCTATATATAATAAAATCATTTCATATATATGGATAATTCATTTTATATTTGCATCATGTAACTAACTTACAACCCACTTACAAGTCACATGATCTAGCTATTACCATGTTCAAGTTCTCACATGCCACTAGGATAATTTTTAACAGAAATATTGGATTTCATGTCTTGAAAATGGACCAATCCTATTCCAAGAATTTTTGTTTATGAGTTAATGTGTTTTATTTTGTCATGCCAATTACATCATGTGAAAAACTGGAAGACATAGCTTCCTGTAAATAAAATGCTACTTTGAAATGTACATCTTAAAAAAACAGGCAAGTCAGTAAACCTCATCACAATCTACTTACCTGTCAACATGCTCTCATTTACAATGCAGTTTCCACTTATCAAGACAGCATCACATTGCATAATACATCCTGTATGGGGGATCTCAATTACATCTCCTGGTACTAAATCCTCAGATGATACATCTTCAAACACTGCAACAAAAAGCCCATTCAACATTACTTTCATACTCTGTATGAAATTTATTCAATATGAGATTCATAATTACAGAACTGACATGATAATGTTAGAAAAAATTCATTTCAGTCAAATTTTCCAAAACAAATTACACTTATATGACTACTGTTTCATATGGCAACATACATGGAAGCTAAATAAAGGATGTTGATTAAAATCAAATCAGTGTATCAAAAAGACTGGTTCACCAATTTCATGACAGGAGATTCTTAGCCTCCCCCCCCCACCTCCACCCAAAGAAGAATATACTATGCATATATTGTATTACAATCAGAATTGCTTCATATAAATACTTTAATCAAGATGTAAACTGCAATAATACATCTATTGTTTGAAATATTACATGTTGCCTGTTATAATAATACTTGCATTGAATGAATTTTTTGTTGTTTGTGGGATTGATTAATGAGAGAAATGTTTCATGGTCTAATCATGTATTTTAATTTGTGCATGGTCAGTATATAAAAAAGCTATCAAGGATGCTTATTCTCCCAGAGCATCTGATTTAAAGACTGCGAGTAATCAATTTAATTAAATTAAAAGCATCATATTATGCGTTGCTTAAAAATACAACATTGATTCATAAGCTATTTTGCAGTGTGTGTATTAATAAGGGAATTAAATATTTTATGTAACCTTCCTTTTATATTGCACATGCGCATCTGATAAAAATGTCAGACAGAGTTCAGTGGGAATGCTGGACCCCACTTGAAGTTGCCCATTGGTAAGTGATATGTTCATCAGAATAATTACATCTTGTAAAGAATTATTACAATGATTTCAGATTCAGTTTCCTTCATATTTTATTATGCCAGACCATCCACATGGTTCATATGAAACTTTATTACTTAAATGCTGCTTTACAGAATGATTGCCTTATTTCTTATTCATTTGTGCATAATGACAGCTATATTCATCAGTGTCATGTGGTAGTCACGATTGATTTCCATGCTTTCCACCAACTAACCAGATTACTGACAGGTACTGGAAGGGCATATCCTGTACTCCCCCCTCCCCACGGGCAAGTTTTCATGTTGCATTTCACATTGCATATTTGCAAACAATTAAGTAACAAATATAATTTACATTCCATTTGGCTGTTGTTGATTGGAATGGACAAGAATATTCTTTTCTCATTAATTTTGTGTTCGTTGAAGCCAGAGACCATTTTTTTGGTGTTCCTTGTCACATTGGAACCTTTTCCCTGTTACATACAAAAACTTCATATACTGTTGACTCATATCTAAGACTCATGTCACCAATGACAACAGTGAACAGTTTTTATATTCACTCTACATAACTGGAGCCGGAGAGCATACATTTCAACAGTACAACATTAAAAGATGTGTCAAAAATGTTTATGTGGTGGCTGCAAGGAATATCACACAGTGTTGTTACATCTTTCAAAAAGTCTTAAAATATTAAGTGTTTTATATAATGTCATTGGAATGACTTTGAATATGTTTATTATTTATTAAAATTTGTTTCAGAAAACAAATGTATTGTACACTTGTTGAATGCTCCAGAAATAAACTGGTGTACTATGGACAAGATAACATGTGTTTATCATTATTACATAAAGACAAATTTGTGTATATATACATATCAACAAACAAATTAAGACACAGAAGACACAAGGTATGTGGTCTTGAACTAAAGTTGTGTTGTGGTAACCCATTTTTATATTCTGGGTCACTGTTCCTTCATCTCTAATCTTCTGACCCCATATCAAGGGGCTTCTTCCTGCTCTCAAGTTCAAGCCACCCACAAAGTTTAATTAAGGTATGAAGCCTTGAACTAAAAGTTATCATGCAGAAACCAAACTTTTAATGGATAAACAGATGGTCATAACATAGTATGGTCAACACCAGTAGATACAAACATCAGGATTTGGATTGTTTCTATTATTGCAGTAACCATAGCAATATAACTTCCTACAAGATATTTGTAAAGTCTTTGTACAAAATGCAGCAACACAATGGTTAAGAAAGAATTCATGACATTTACTTTTCATTTAATCTGCAATAGTACATTAATTTGCTAAAAATAGAACAGTTGCCTTTGGAACATCACATGAGTATGCTAACAACAGGATACAAAAATAACACTACAATAGACTAACTTTATTAACACAACTTACAAAAGTTTTTAAAAAAGTGAAATGTCGTCAAACACAAAATGCTTTAAACAAAAAGTCCAGGTCTACACAAGAAGAAAAATTATGGTATAAATAGAAAATCTATTTCCCAAGAGGGATAATAAATAAGTTTAAACAAAAAGGTGTGCTAAAAGGAAGCTGAATACAATAACTTTATTCCTTAAAGTGAAATTGATCTAGTATTATATTAGATATAAAAAAAAAAGATTTTCTTTTACATAACCTTACAAAAGCAAAGTTACTGAAAAGAGCAATTTACATATGCCACCACCACTTACTTGTACATCTAATGTAACCTCTACTCAGTAAAGCACTGGCTTTTTTCTTTACTCGTCAATTTTTCCATTCATCCAATGTAGAATCACATGGTCAGTCCTTTCATTTCTAACACAGCCATTTTCATTCCATCCAACAAAGTAATCTCTGTTCCACATTTCATCAAGTTCAAAATAATATCCATTCCACATGTACTCTCTGGCAATATCAATGCACTGTAATGTGAATGACCTCTGTCTAAACAGCTCATGGCTTGCTACAACTCATTTTTATTAAGGTTGCTATGGCTTATGCAAATCACTTCTCCTTACCAAACTCAGTTAAATTTGAAGAAAAAAAACATTGTCAAAAATCAACCATTGTATGGGTTTCACTTGTTATTAAAACAGTTAAATAAGATTAACATTTGTTTTGTCATTAGATAATTGTACTGTGTAACTCGATAACCCGCTCACCTCCAGACTCAATATTCTCCTCGTCCAGGTTGGTGGGTCACCTTGTATACAGTACAATTATCTGACAATAAGACAAATATCAAAGTATTTAGCTATTACTTAATTTTATTTGAAATCTGCAATGAAATCAATCAAGTGCCATCCCCATCACTTTTTTTATCAACTGGGTTCTGAGCACACGCTGCATAACATGTTAAGACTGTCAGACGGCAGGCAAACAGGTAATGACAAAAGCACCAATTTAAAGCCCCTACTGAAATATCAAAATTAATGCATCTGATGTGCATGTAAAAGGCAGAATTTAATTTGACTTCATGAAGATAGAAAGGGAAATGAATCAATGCAAGTAAAGTAACTTTCATTTACTTTGAAGAGAAAATTCATGAAGGCTATTGTATCCAATTCTGAATGGAACAAGGTTTGACATGAAGGCTATTGTATTCAATTCGAAATGGTATATGGCTGACATGAAGGATACTGTATCCAATTCGAAATGGTACAAGGTCTGACATGAAGGCTATTGTATTCAATTTTAAATGGTACAAAGCTTGAAATGAATGCTAATGTATCCAATTCTAAATGGTACGAGGCTTGACAAAACAAACAAGATCTTCTTGACAAAACTTCATCCAACTGCTTTAAGAAAAAGTTCGTAATTTCATGTCTGACATCTCTACAGTAACATCTTTTAACAACACACCTTGCAAATATTGAAAAGCAATTCTGATGACACAAAAGTGACCAAATTGTTTTGTTTTTTTTTTTGGGGGGGGGGGCAGGGGGATATGGAACTCATTTATTTTAAACAACTAAAATAAGAAGGGTGATATTATCCTTCTATTTGGTTTTGCTCTATAAAGTTTTTTTCATCTACATGCATGAAACTTCTAAAAGAAAATAATTCTGCATGGTGGTATCCCAAGACATTTTCACATCCTCCATGTATATAGACCTATATTTATTACATAGGTGGTGGATCTTTAACAAAAAGTGCCTTCCATTATCCACCCCACCCCATTTCTGGAATAGCCTAATCATTATACTTCGGTGTTATCAAAATCTCATTAAATCGAAGAAAGGAAACCCAGTGGTAGAAAGCAGAAATGGTACAGAATTTGATGTAATAAAATGTGTTACTTCTCAGACAAAGTTGTCCAAACATTTCATACTTATTTAAAGTTGCCCATGTTAATTCATTTTGAAACAAAATTAGGGGCAATTTATTTCCATAAGAATGGAAATAGTTCCACATAGGTACCTTGTACAAAATCAACTTTTTTTGGTTCAGAAATTGATGTAATGTAGGACACCAATGTAATCTTTGTCCTATAATATTCTCAACATCATTGAAAATATCCAACTGATGTTGTGATTGTGTGATGACAGAGACACCAAAGAACCAATCTTACTTACTACATTGAAAATTTAGATCAATATATGAAAACTGTAATAATTAATTGGTTGGATATGAAACAGGATGCAATTTTTGCTTTTTCACCAAAGATTATGAAACACATATGAGGACTCTCCAAGTGAATAATCATCAACTTTAATGATGCAAGTTGACAGAATTATCTTACATCCTTGTTTTGCAGTTTTATTGGGTTAATATTCTTAATTTGGGTACTTAAATTTTCATGTCCTTTGTTACATCCATGAGAGGATTTTTCTTTCCCATTTGACATTTTTGGAATCATCCACAGTCTCATGATATCATCTGATACAAATTAATGTATGATGGGTCATTTTTTGTCCATTTTCTGGTATTCTTACAGACAAGCCATTACTCTTTACATGTTTTGGGGGAAGAAATGTGATGTCAACCCCACTTACACTTTATTACTCCATGGACTGGGGACAGTGGGGTACATGTTACATCACAGTTATCCAAGATGTTTTTACTCATATTGATTGCACATGACAACTCTCTTCTTGTTTTTTTCCTGATGGAATTACTGTTATGAAAACATCCTGAATCCATTCTAAAAAAACGATCTGATTAAAATAAGATCTCCAATCCTAAGTGGAAATCTGATGGACACCAATAAGAGGTCATGTTCTGTTGACCTTGTTGTCCACCAATCAAATCACAGCTTTCAAATTTCTGAAAGTGACACACATCATTCGGAATATATCATTACCAATGATAAATTTCCCCAACACTAAATGTAACGCTTTATCTGGCTACTAAAAATAAGCTGATGTGGATTTCCAAAGGTCGCCAAAACATTAACTTTTATTTGTGTCTGTCAGATCTCCAAGTTGGACTGGATATCTGATTTTAATCAGACTCATATCAAAAAGTGTTATTTAAACTTAAAATCTAACAAGTATGTAAAAATGGACATGAATGAAACTGGTTATCCTGCATGAACAAAAACTGGAAAAACACAAGTTTCTGAAAATCAGTTGTGACACTCTATTTCTGCATTAATTTAAAGCAAAATACCTTGTAAACTGAACTCTTTCACCAATTTATAACGATACTATTTTCCATCTTTACCGAGCAAAAATTCCATATACAAACGGTTGTTTACACAGACACAACTGTTGCGAGAAAGTAGGCATATTTCCCTTTCATCTGCTAATTAGCAAAAAAGCAAGTGGGTAGCATGTAGATGTCATAAAATAAGCACTGCTTGATGTAGATACAGTCAACTTTTTTCCCAGTTGCTGCCAATATTTCGTAAGAATCTGAGATTCTTACACCAAGTCAATTTACAAAATTCTGAAAATGTGTCATCAATTCTTCAGGTGTAATCATTTTACGTTTTATATTTTGAATTAGGTCAACACATGTACTTTCCTTGCAAGGTCAAACACAGTCAGAACTTATGAGATTAGCATTAAATTCATCCAATTTTGGAACATAACACTTAGGACACGAATGTTACATCCAAACATGGTGAATTTATAATTGATAATTGATAATTTATTTCATTCTGAGTATTTCTGCATGATTTCAAATGTATATAGTTATGCTTTCTCAGTAAACTGAATGGCAATGACTGATCTCTTACTGAACAGCTGGGCATTATGATGGCATTTAACTCATTAACCCCTGGAGAGTCTTTTCATTTTCACCTGAAATGGGAGTAGGAAACGCATTTTTGGGGTTACTTCTGAATGCAGCAAAACACATCTGCTTAAGAAAGTTTTCCGTTTAACCGGATGCTTAGGCGTATCAGAAACTTTGTTTTTGATTGGCTATTACGCTCGCACATGTGCAGAAGGGTAAAAGTTGGACTTCTTTTCTTTTTTTTTAACATTGGCCCCCGATTTTTGTGTCCTGGCCCCTTTTTACTCCAAATCTCAAACTTATCCTACTTTTTGCAAAGGTTCATCTGTCTGTGTGTAGTTCAGACTGGTCTGCTTTCGATATAAGGCTAAAAGTCTAAAATCCAGACACAAACTCCGGTTCCGAAGCTGGCAATTTTCGACCTAAAAAAAAATCGGGTCTAAAAAAATGCATTTTTTTCGCTGTATTTTTTAATGCGAGTAGAAAGTCAACATTATTTGGTATCTTTGTAGAGCTATCTGTCTACTTTCCTGCAATACCATCAACTTTAGTGTATCTTAAATGATGTTGATGTTACAGAGCTCGCAGGTAGGGTGCATCCTGATGATGCGTAAACATGGCGCTAGGGGTTAATGAGTTAATCATACACCCTCAATGCGGATGGGATGAAAATGTCCTTCATATTTTGCTTCAAAATTTTAGTTTTTAAATTTATTTAACTAATGGTAAATTAAATATATATCAATGTTATCTCTCTATTGTTAGCTGCAAATGACATCAGGAAATAATGCAAATTTTTTTTTTTTACAGATAGAACACTCATTTTATGACATTGAATTCTGCACGAAAATCTCTGTGTACAAAAACAGATAACAACTGGCACCAATATGAATGCTACCTCAAATATCCCAATAGGTTCCTAGTCTTATTAACTATAGTTATACATGTATGTGAAATGACATGAGCTGAATTCCAGAAATTGTAATGCCTTCAGGGATATCATCCACCATTTGATTGAAGTTTTTTGCCTTCTAACCCACAAAACACTTTAGATATTTATGTTACTAAGCAAACTTAAATGCAAAGTCTGATTTTTACATGGTAATAAAGTGATCAGAAAATAAAGCCGTTTCCGAAATCTTATAATGAAAAAAACTGATGCTAGAGGACAACAAATGACATTGTGAACTTTATGTTTGACAGTAATGAAAAGGTGGGACACAGGGAGAAAAAAAATTCATTGTCCACTAGCCCTGGCCAGGTATTCTTGAAACTTTCTGAGCAAGAAATTGAAACTCTAACTCAAAACCCCAAAATCACATGTGATACTTAGGGTGAACATGCATATATGGAAATCTGGCATGTCTAACAGTTGGACTTAAGTTAACAAATATTCTAGAGTTTTGTAAGTTCTTACTTTATTCTAATTGTCATATATACTTGCAGATCAAGGTCAATGTTGTTTGATCTACTGATTACTCCTTACAAACTGCATATACCCAGATCTGCCAGCAAATTATCTGATGGCAGAGCTGGGTCTGTGCAGTTTGCAGTTGGACTCAACTTGTAAGCAAGTTATAAACTGTCAAAGTTTCTTGACTTGGAACTTGTGCTTGAGTTTCTTGTTCAAAAAGTTTTGAGAATACCGAACCAGGACAAACTGAAAACTTTGCTCAATAAATGAACTTTTCTGTTACTTGCCAACAATTTGATAGAATATGAAGAAAAAAATCCATACATTTTTTCAGAAAATATAAATTTCAAGCAATTAAGCCTTAGTTGGACTTTTCCAGTCTTGGAGATCCAAGCTAGGTGAACAAGTCTTTCAAGTAGCAAGTCTTACCTTCATTTCCTCTGCACACACTGACAACAGTTGATGTCTGTATTGTATTCCTGAGAGCTCGCTGATTCTTCAATAAAAAAAAAAAATGATGTAAATGGAGAAAAATGCAATAAAGTTATTTAATATTTACTCCAAAATACTAAATTGCTAAAATCAAAAGTGAAATTTTTTAACTCTTGAAGTAATTTTGCAATCAGTCAATTAGTCAATACCATAGTTCTCATCCAAGTAATTAAGTCTGCAGGCGGCAGAATTGCCTTTGGATTCCCAATCCCTATTATGTTGTCAGTAACTTTACAAGGGACCTAGGTGACTGTTAACATGACCACTTTATACAGCAATTTATATAAAGCCTGACGCCTTCTCCTGAATTCTCACCTCCTGCTTCTTTACTTACCATAATATGCTGATGTAAACAGAATGCAGAATAAATGCAAACGAAATGATGAATACATTTTAAAGAAAATGGGCAGCACAAATGCAAAATGCTGAGCGATGAATAAAAAATGAAAATGTAACAAAATGTGAATGCATTTCATTTGGATTTGAAAATGAATTACTGTGAATCATATTAAACAGGGTCCCCACTCTTTTTAAAACAAAACTTTCCAGGTTTTTTCCTGGATGAAATTGATTTTTTCAAGGTTAACTTGTGATCCTTACTGAATGGAATCAAAAACAGTTTGGCTTAGGAAACATGCATTTTTAAAATCTAAAGCTATTTTTATATTGAGACTCTCCCATAACATCTGAATTAGATGTATCACCATGTATTAAACCATAGCATGTATCACAAGAACATGTATAACATTTGAAATTCATATAAATTTGCATGTAACTCATTTAAATTTACAGAATACAAAATGTTAACTTTACTCTGCTTAACAGCATATGTTGGCATGAAGAAAGATTTTACAAAAAGGTTGTTTTAAATTCTGACAAAAAGCCATTAACAATTATATACCTTTGTACAAAAAGGACTGAATTGTTTCTATTTATGGATTTCTATCTTGCCCTATGTAATCTGACTATGGACTGTATATTTAATGCAGTCATTGTCAAGAATGCCTAGAGCATGAGATTCTGCATTCTGATTTGAAAATTCCCCCAGCAGATAGTAGACTTCCACATATTTAGCAAGGTCTGATAGTAAAATTCACTTCAAAGGTGAGTTGGGAGTGTGAGTGATGGCAAAGATTACTACTGACTTTAATGCTTAACACCATGGTCCCAGTGGCAACTACCAAATAATAAGCAAAGATTTATCACAATAAATTTTTGTTAAGTTATATATCAAAAGTGGAACTGGGGAATATAAGTTTTATTTTTTTTCTCTTAAACATACCGAGATTCCACGTTGCAGACAACATGTTGGCACAGTGTGATGCTAGCCTGGACTTCATCCCTTCTGCTTAAGAAAATATACTGATATGGAGCTGACTAACCAGTCTACATGACTAATTTGATCACCTGAGCACTTAAATTGACAATACCATTATCTTTAGAGCAGGCACACAAATAATCTATACAGCAAATTAACCTCAACTGAATGAGGAGTTATGCATCCTCCAAAATTCTGGTAAGAACTCAATAAATTTAATTCATCCTCAGTTCAGCTATGACTCAGTTACATCGTTTCTATGTGATCAAGTGGCAGTTGAAAATT
Source organism: Margaritifera margaritifera (assembly GCA_029931535.1). Taxonomy (NCBI): domain Eukaryota; kingdom Metazoa; phylum Mollusca; class Bivalvia; order Unionida; family Margaritiferidae; genus Margaritifera; species Margaritifera margaritifera. The sequence continues at coordinate 2,298,147 of JAQPZY010001598.1, forward strand.
CCCAGTTTTCCCTGTGTGTGACATTTGCCAAATTAAACAGTTTTTCACAGTTGGAAATAAACCCAATCTTTCTCCTGACTTTTTCCCAATTTCCTGGTGTGAGAACCCTGATTATATTCATGGGGTACCAATTTGCTTGGTTTTTGTAGGCAAGCCAGACCCCGAATTTAAAGTTATAACAAAATATGCACCAAGCTGATATTAAAAGCGTGCTTGAACCCCATCCCCACCATACACCATGATAAAGCATCCCTTGTTTGTTTTAATACCAATGATATTTATAGTCCAAAGATATATATATATATATACAATAACAGTTACAATACAAAACTTTCAAAGTTCTCGGGTTTAAGCTTGTTAACTATCACTAACTACTAACTATGACAAAGTTTGCAACAAGGGGAGTGCGGAAAGACATTGGCTGCAGCAAGGTCTTTACTCCAACATTGTATCCATCATTTCTTTAAATGTAAGAAACTCTATCATAACTAAATTTGACAAGAGTCCCTAGAAGGGACAGATGCTCTACTGGGTGAAAAGAATTTCCAGGTATTCAAGATAAGACCATTTCTTCCTTTTAACTGTTGAGTGTTGAAACCATCTCTGATATTCTTCAGCGATAACAAGATTTTCAAATTAGCTGCTTTGGTGGACATCATTAGAAATCTTTTGGAGAAAACCCCTAAGTCATAATGATCATCCATTCTGGGGAAGTAGTGACAACAAGATTTTTAAGACAGTCATCATGGCAGCTGTATTGGATGTATGACTGGCACCATTTTCATTTAGGACCAACTAGGTATCATAAGAAGTCTATTGGTGAAAACTCCATGTTGATACAGCCTTCCATTTGGGAGTAGAGATAACAATATTTTCAGCATAGCCACCATGGTGGTCATATTGAGGGTTAGTCATTTTCATTATGGACCAACTAGACCCCATAAGAACTCTTCTGATGAAAACCCCATGTCAAAATGACTTTCCATTTAAGAGGAGTAGCAAAAACAAGATTTTCAAGATGGCCACACATTGGACATCAGATAAGAACCATTTTAATTTAGACTTAACAAAACATAATAAGAAGTCTTTTAGTGAAAACCCCATGCTGATATGCCTATTCATGCAGGAGAAGTAGTGATAACAAGATTTTCAAGCTGGCCACCATGGCAGCCATATTAGACATCAGATCAGCACCATTTGCATTTAGGACCAACTAGACATCATAAGAAGTATCTTGGTGAAAACCCCATGTGAATATGACTTTCTGTTCTGCAGGAGAAGCGATAAGATTTTCAAGATGGCTGCTGTGGCGGCCATATTGACGTCAGATCAGCACCATTTTCATTTAGGACCAACCAGACATCATAAGTCTTTTAGTGAAAATCTCATGTTGATATGACGATCCATTCAGGAGTAGATGCAATAACAAGATTTTCAAGATGGTCACTGTGTGGCAGCCATATTCGATCTCGGATCGGCACCATTTTCAGAAGAAGTCTTTTGGTGGAAGCTCCACATCAATATGACTTTCTGTTCAGGGGGAGTTGTGATAATATTTTCTAGATGACTGCCATGTCAGCTATATTATATGTCAGATCGGCACCATTTTTATTTAGGACCAGGTAGACATCGGTCTTTTAGTGAAAACCCCATTCAAGAGGAGTAGCGATAACAAGATTTTCATGATGACTGCTGAGGCAGCCATATTGGATGTCTGAGCAGCACCATTTTGTCCAAAATAGAAAGCTGGCACTCATTTTTTCCAATAAATATGACTGTGAAAATTCACTGATCAACTTCCAACTCAAAAATCTATTATAAGGAGTGAAAAAACAAAAAGGCCATATATAATATAACAAAGTTGTAGAAAATTCAATTTTATATTTGTGTTCCAAATTTCAACTCTGTATCTCAATGTGTATTGAAGCTATGCCAGTTTCCAGTCACCCTCTTACAGATTTGATTTGCGATATTCAAACAAAGAAAAGGCAGAACATTTCCTTGCAAGACCTCTAGCAACACCATCAGCAGAGGTTTTATATAAACAAAATTTACTTAATTTTTTGACTGAGAGAGAGAGAGAGAGAGAGAGAGAGAGAGAAAAAACAGAACATAGGATGAATATATTCGTAAATCTATGAACTACAGTAAGTTATGCAAGATACCAGTTTCCCACCCCACCTGCCAAAAACCCTGGTTATAAGTTTTAAAGGGTCCCCAATTTTTTGTTCTATGTCCCCCAAATCTTTACCCTGTGTGCCCTTCATGGCATGCCTTTCATAAAAAAAAAAATATACACCTAAAACTTTTCATTAGTGAATGTCCACTCATGTCTCTACTGACACTAGCAAGGTCCAAAGTCGCAAAAAGTGATAAAACTGTAAGATGACAATGAATGTCTATTTTAAAACAATGTACCTGGCAATGAAAACAATCAAAGTTTGTGATAGTTGGCCAAGTTGCAATGTAAAGTGTTTGACGGCAGATAGTGTAATATATTTTCGAGGTTAAAGTCACTCCTACGGCGAGGAAGATTTAATTTATTTCGATGTTGACAAAAGTGACTAAATTTATGCAGATACACAATTTGTCATGTTCATGATAAGACCATTTCTTATTTTTAATTTCTGAGTATTGAAACCATCTCCAATATTCTTGAGTTATAAGATTTTCAAATCAGTCACAGTGGCAGCCATATTGGATGTAAATTAGCACCATTTTCATTTAAGACAAACTGGACACCTTTAGAAGATGTTTCGTGAAAACCCCCTGCTGCTATGATCATTCATTCAGGAGAATTAGTGACAAGATTTTTAATATGTTCATTGTGGAAGCCATATATGTGGTCAAATCTGCACCATTTTCATTCAGGACCAACTAGTTATCATAATTAGTCTTCTGGTGAAAACCCCATGTTGATATGACTTTCCATTTACGAGTAGCAATAACAAGATTTTCATTATGGCTGCCACAGTGGCCATACTGGATGTCAGATTGGGACCAAATTTATTTAGTACCAACTAGATATCATGAGAAGTCTTCTGGTGAAAACCCGATGTTGATATGACTTTACTTCAAGGAGGAGTAGCGTAAGATTTTAAAGATGGCTGCTATAGTGGCCATATTGGATGTCAGATTGGCACCATTTTCATTTAGGACCAAGTAGACGTCATAAGAAGTCTTTCAGTGAAAGGATATGATGATCGATTGACGAGGAGTAGCGATAACAAGATTTTCAAGATGTCCAATGTGGCAGCCATATTTGATGTCTGGGCACCACCATTTTCATTTAGAACAAACTAGACATCATAAAAAGACTTCTCATAAAAACCCCATGTCGATGTGACTTTCTGTTTAGAAGAAGTGATAACAAGATTTTCAAGATGGCTTCTCTGGTGGCCATATTGAATGTCAGATCTCCACCATTTTCATTTAGGACTAACTAGAAATCTTTCAGGAAGAGCAGCTTTAACAAGATTTTCAAGAGTACTAATGTGGCAGCCATATTGGATGTCTGGGTGGCACTATTTTCATATAGGACCAACTAGACATCATAAGAAGTCTTCTGGTGAAAACCCCATGTCGATATGACCTTTTTTTTCATTCAAGAGTAGCAATAACAAGATTTTCAAGATGGCTGCCATGGCAGCCATACTGGACATCAGATCAGCACCATTTTCATTTAGGACCAACTAGACATCCTAAGAAGTCTTTCAGTGAAAAACCCTCTTGTTGATATGACCATCCATTCTGGAGTAGTGATAACAAAATATTCAAGATGGCTGCTGTGGCAGCCATATTGGATGTCTGAGCAGAATCATTTTCATTCAGGACTAACTAGATCTTGGGATGAATGTGTCTCTAAAATTTCATGACAATCCTTTATGTAGTTTAGCAGAATTAGTGATAACAAACTTGTGCTAACGGATCGACAGATAGACGTCCGCAGGCCATCCCATAAGCTCTTCTAGACTATGAAAAGTAGTGCTAAATAGCAATCATTATTGATGTGATGTGATGACATCACCACTGGAGGTTTTATCTGTACAATCCTTATTTAAACGAAAGAAAATAAAAAGTTTTGCTGACAAATACTCTACAACTATATTTATACACTTATTGCAGTTGTGGTTATATTTTTCTCATACTTTTGTATTTCATGCATTTGCTATTTCATTAAAGCACACTTTTAATAAGACAAGATAAGCCTCAAAAATGGAAAACCCAAATGCAGAAAATGCATTTCTATTTGGTTTCAAATGAGCAAAAACATAAAAGAAATGATGGATTAAAGCAATAAACACAAAATCTGAATGCATTTTGGATATGATAATCGAAAAATGCCAAGATGAAACGCAAAAGTGAATGGAACACAATGGAATGCAAACAGAATGCAAATGAAATACAGATTTGTTACAATTACCCATTTCAGGGTCTGTAATTCATTTCTACAGGAGCTACAAAAAGTTTCTTTCCAAATATCTGAAAAACTGTGTCTACCTACCTTCCTTGTCTGGTAGATGGTGACAATGATGGAAATGGTGGAAATCAGCAAGATACAGCTGGCATAGTAGAAATACTCATCAGTGATCCACACAGTTACACTGAACACTTGGAACACATAGAATGGAGTCAGAATCTGCAAATTGGTACATAGAGCTAATAGATAAAGGGTACCAGTCTTCAAGAATTTACTGAACTTAAGAAATTTTGCAGTTACACTGTATTTCTGAAAGATGATGACAGAATATTTCATTTAGGTTCAAAACCAACTTCTAAATGTTCTTTCCAAATATCTGAAAAACTGTGTCTACCTACCTTCCTTGTCTGGTACATTTTCATGAATAGACTTATCTCTACCGTAAAATGTTACAATATGGATAGGAGTTAAAATTGGTATACCTATGATATCATAGGCACATGCCAACATCATGATGTCACATGATGAAATAATAATAGAATGCTGACAAATGCAATTTTAGCCAGAAATATACCGGCAATATTTAACAAAGTGCATGCATTGCCCACTGTGATATTTTCTCAAGCTGTAGTAAAGGCTATTCATGACAGAACTTAGGCCATAAATGCCATGTATGTATAGGGCCATATATTAAAAAATAACGATATTGTTCTTCATTGCTCTTCAGAAGATCATCCTGGGAATCACAAAATCCCCCCCAAAATGGAAAAAAAGTATGAGTATTTAATCAGTTAGGTTAGGAATTAACAAATTACGGCCATACACTATTTTCATTCATACACAATGTCAGAAGAGATTTATGAAGTATAAATCAAACTTATGAGAGTAATTTTAATTAATTTATGTGAAAAGATCAATTCTATTATATAAATACATAAGTAAATAAATAGTTATTCTGGTTTAAGTATTTCAATTTTCTACTAAAAACACGGATTTTACCACCTAAAACAATCGGATCAGAGTATACTTGGTATCCATCCATTTGTACAAAGATGTGAGATAGCACATTTTGTACACACATTTTGTAGAAAATTATGTTTCTCTGAGAATACTTACCTGATCACATAAACGTTCAGAAAATAAACTCCTCTACCTCCCAAAACCAACCCTGCCGAAAAGACGAACAAATTTTCTTTTCTGTCTATATACCAGTTAGACAAAGGGAAGAAACTCTTAACCATTACCTCCACTTGACTACCACTAGGTGGTGCCAGTTTTAAGCTTGAGCGATACATCAACTTAGGATGCTCGTGTTAAAGGTGAGGTTTGGAGGGTTTTATTGTAATGTGATCAGGTAAGTATTCTCAGAAAAACATAATTTACTAAAAAACTTGCTTTCTCCTTTGAGTACATTCTCCAATCACATTAATGTTAGGAGAATAGGTAAAAGGAGGGAATAGTGAGCATACCATGCACACCTTTCAAGGAAGAATGGCTGGAGTCCCTATATGAAGGATAGCCTGCTTTCCTAACTTGAGAGCAGCACAATCGATGGTAAGGTGATCCATGACAAAGAAGAAAATCATTGAACTCTACTTGCAAATAAATTGTACGGGAGAATCCAGTGAAAGCGCTAAACTACTGCCCATTACGAGGTTGTGCTGACATCAACTGGGTCTGGTGGTCATCTGGGTAGCAGCCACTGGATCCACCAGATTCAACTTTTGTCTCTGTTAAGTTAAATCCCCGAGATAAAAACTCACAAAGGTTGACTGTGCACGCCAGCCAACAGCTTCTATTATATCTTGGATTCAAACATTGTGATCAAAAGCAAGACTCGCAGAAATAGCAGCTAGTCATGTACACGATTTTTAAAATACAGCACAGGTGAGAAGAAGCAAAATTATTTTGGTACATTAATATTATCTTCATGAAACAACTAATGTGCAGATATGTGTGCATGTATGTGTGCGTGTTCCACAGAGAGAGCAAGAGAGTGTGTATGTATATACATGTCTGTTAAAAGACATGTTATATCATTCAGACGAAAACAAATGATATTGCACTGATGTGTAATGTGATCAGGTGTCCTTCCTATAATTTACTTCCATGAAATATGTGCACATTCTAATTAGTGTAGTATCATTTATTTTCGTGGGTCTCAATTTTCGTGGTTTTGAGAAGAAAAAAAAAGACATTTTCATGGGTACTTAATTTCTTGGTTTTGCCCGTCAAAGTTTGCATATTTGTAGGTATTTAATTTCATGCAATAACCTCAACAAATACCCCAAATAATGAATACAAATGAACAAAACTATGACGACAACAAACGATGATCACTTCAATGGTTAAAACAATACTACCACCTATATGAGCACAAATCAAACACGTCAAGACAAATCACTTACACACAGCACCAAAGAGAGCCGATGCAGCCAACAACACTAAGCTAATCGGTTTATAAAGTAAATGTGTTTAGAGCCCATCAAGGTACAAAGATGCTAACTAAATTGAAAAAACAAAGGAACCACTCCTTTGTTTGAGCCTGCATCATGTACGAACCGACTTCAGCCACTAGACTTTACTTAAAAACCTCGTTAATCAAGCCAATTCATGCTGAATGGATAACTGTGGGTCATGCGAAAATGTGTGAAAGAATGAACCTAATTATCTGTGGCTTTGAGAATGCTGGACTTCTTTAATTCAACAATTTCAGGATTATTTACCCGACAACATTTGTGTGTACCAGCAAACTTGGTTGACGCGATGTTGATTCAGCAGTTTTATCTGAAAATCAGTGAAGTGTGAGCTTCAATGCTCTGTGGTAATTAGTGTATATATACAGTGTTTCATTAGTAATTGCGCTTCTAGCAATAGTTCTAGTACTTTACAGTCATATTGTTCATTGGGATTAAGCATGCATGGATAAAACCACTGGGGCTAGCATTGTTGCTTGCAGTTTACCTATCAATCATATATGTATAGTACATGTATGATTGATAGGTAAATTGCAAGCAACAATACTAGCCACTGTGGTTTTATGCGAAAAGTGCTTTCATGTGGATTTAAGTTTTTCTACAATATTTTCACTTGAATGAAGAATCAATTAAAATAATTATTAAATCTAATTTTCATTTATAGTATAATTTCTTATTCTTTCTTTCATTTTCAGTAATAACAGTATTTGAATACCTTATGCTATTTCTCGTTTCTCTTTATCTTTATCTCACAACATATCGATTTAAGGCAGTGAGTGAATATTACAGCTACCGGACACCGTATATATTCGTGTGCATTGAAACAATATAAAATGCCTGAGCATTCTTTTTTAAGGGTTAAAATAAAACCAACACATGAAAAAGCTATTCATTTTCACTTGATTACAGAAATGAGATTGATTTATCAAATAGCTTTGTTGATCTCTAGGAATGAAGCACAGTTAAAGAAAATGAAGGGGCTTAGAGGGGCTTCTTTATCATATGTGGCTAATTTTTCATTGGGTCTTTAAATCTGTATTTCAGGGACACAATGAAATCGATGATAATTGGTACCCCATGAAAATTTGTGATACTACAGTACCCTATCCTACCCTTAGAGCCACAGTATATGAATGAAATTTATGAAATGAAGCCACAGCATATAGAGTATCTTAACGGAGTACTCACTGAAATCAAATTTATGAAATGAAGCCACAGTAAATAGAGCATCTTACCGGAGTACTCATTTGAAATGAAATTTATGAAATGAAGCCACAGTATATAGAATATCTCACATGAGTACTCATTTCAAATGAAATTTATGAAATGAAGACACAGTAAATAGAGTATCTCGCATGAGTACTAATTTCAAATGAAATTTATGAAATGAAGACACAGTAAATAGAGTATCTCGCATGAGTACACATTTCAAATGAAATTTATGAAATGAAGACACAGTAAATAGAGTATCTCACATGAGTACTCATTTCAAATGAAATTTATGAAATGAAGCCACAATGTATAAAGTATCTTACCTGAGTACTCATTTAAATGAAATTTATGAAATGAAGCCACAGTATATAGAGTATCTCACATGAGTACTCATTTCATAAATTCAAATGAAATTTATGAAATGAGTCAAATAATTTCTATCTTTTGCGAGCCTTGTTGAACAAAAGATTGAAATTATTCAATGTGTTTCTTAAATTTCATTTGAAATGAGTACCGATGTAAGATTCTACTTATCGTATGACAAAAAATACTGATTTTATTTGACCAAACCACAGAATAGTGTAGTGAAATGACCCTGAAATACATTCTGATACCTTGGTCATAATGCCTTTCTTTTGCATGACGTTATTACATGATTTGGAACATCATGATGTGTTATTACACGTTACATAAATTAAAATTATGATATGTATATATTAACATAAAAATAACACAGTAGACATCTGATAAAATAATTTTCTAGAACTAAATTACAAAGAACATGATCCAAGGTATAAGGCCCATAAAGCATATAATGTCAACACGGAAAGCATTTGTTGAATGAGGAAAGAAAGTTACTTCTATAAGGATATATATACATGCACATTTACTATAATGGTTAATTGTACTACTCACCTCTTTGTAAAAAAGAGCAAATATAGGAGAAACGTGGACATCAATAGAATTGACACCATACAAAACTCTCCTGTAAATAAAAAAATTTATATTGTATATTAGCCAACTACAAACGTGTTCATGGGACATGGATGCCCCACCAAAGTGCCTAAGAAACTTAAACATAAAACCGAACCCAACAGCCCTTGCTCTTGCATTTGGCTACAACCCCTTGGTGAAACAGAGAGACAAGCATAATGCATTATGCATAAATCACATTCATGGTTGCGGGCACTAACCTGGCTTACTTAATTTAACACATGACCATTCCACTAAGCAGGCTTTTGTAGTACTATAAAAACATAACCCTATGTAAACTAGAAGGGATCTGCCCTCTTCCCACCGTGACAATTAATGTCAATTAATGTTATTCTGTGACATTGGTACTTGAAAGATGAGAAATCCAGCATGGTGAATGCAATGAAATTTTGTTAGAAGTGTAATATAGAAAAGTCCCTGATATTTAAGGTCTAGATTTTAGTCTTCCTCTCATTAGACTGAAATACTTTGGTCAATTTAAGCCACACACGGAAAGCTTCAGCTTTGCAAAAGTTTGGATAAGTTTGACACATGTCCAAAGCAGGTACTAGGAGTCTTGGATAAAAAAAAAAAAAAAAAAAAAAAAAAAAAACATAAAATAAAGGTATTTGTTATAAAAAAAACACTGCAGACTGAAAAAATCTGTGTAAACAAAAATCCAAAATGTACAAGAATTTATAATAATGGTATGAAAATCTAATTAAGTCATTTACATGTTGTCTACATCAAATGGATTTTGCTAAATTGTGCTAACAAGGTATTTGTCAAACAAGTTCAAGTCCAAAAATGTCAAAAATGTGTAAAAAAGAAATAATTGCTGTAATGGCCTGAAATCTCATTAGGATAGATACAAATGAATGCAAATATGTTTGACAAATTTAATTTTGGTAACTCAAGTGGTATTTGCTTAATCACGCTAACAAGGTTTTTGTCCAAAAGTCCCAAGTACAATAATTTTTTTAATCTTCTTAAAAAATAAATAATAATAATTGCTAACATGGCCTAAAAATCCATCAGGTCATCTAAATAATAATACAAATAAGTCTACTGAATTTAATTTCTCTACCTCAAGTGATTTTTGCTTTACTGTGCTTACAAGGATTTTGTCAAAAATGTAATGTTGTAAAAAGTTTAAAAATCTGTAACAAATTAAAAGACTGCACTAATGGCCCGAAAATCTAATCAGGTCATCTACATTTTAATACAAATATGCAATCCAAATCTTATTTGTCTACCTTAACGATTTTTTCCCCTTAAATATTGCTTTCAAGATTTTTGTCAAGAAAGTCTAAGCTCAAAATGTTAAGTAATGCGTAATGATAAAGGCTACAGTCACCAGAACCTAATCAGGTCTTGTGGGTCGCAAGGTATTTAAATATCAAATTTCAGTCTGGTTTGGTCCAATAGTTTTTGAGCTATATCGCTATAATAATATATGTCATATACAAGTAAGCTAATTTTCATACCTTAATCTAAAAGACTCTTAACTTTTAAAATATTCGGGAAAGTAAAACGGAAAACTTAAAATACTTAGTCATGGCTCTGAATTTCAACATAAAGCCTTAATTTCAAATGGCTCTGAAGTTACAGCATGTAAGGGAAAGTGTGATGTAAAACTTTAAATATTGAGCCATAACCTTGACCCTGAAGATTGGACCCCCAAGGTGGTTCACAGCACACCTTCTAGTGATGATATATAAGTTTTAGTCCTTCAGCTCAAATGACTTTAATGTTACAGTGAAAGTCAAGTTAAGTGATAGAAAATTTCTTACTGAGACATTACCTTGACCCTGAAAATAGGACCCAAATTTGGAATGTGACAAGCTTTATGATGATGAATAAGTATACCAAGTTTCATCCATTAATCTCAAATGGATTTAAAGTTACTGAGTGGAAGGGAAAGTGTTATGGAAAACTTAAAATATTGAACCATGACCTTCATCTGCAAGGTAGGACCCTGAATGTGGTATGCAACACATCTTCTAATGATGATATATAAGTATACCAAATTTAATGAATAATTACAAATGACTTGAAGGTTAAAGAGTGGAAATAAAAGTGTGATGGATGGATAGATAGAAATGCTAATAATTTGTCCACTACTTTCACAAAAAGGTAAGGAGTTACAAAAGAATGGTCAAAAAGCAAATTACATCTTAAACTTTGTTTCTCTTCTAGATAAATATATGCGCTTATTGTTGCTACAAAATACCAGATGCCCCATGTGTGCTTATTTTCTGTACATGCTTTAATTCATGTATGCACTTACTATCAAGATTTAACAGTTACAACTTACTTTTTGCCCCGTTCACTAGAGCTGAGTCCTGTAGTTTCATGGAAAGAGGAACAACCTACATCCTCTAGTCCTCTGAAATAAGAAACATAAATTGGGTTAAACTTTGCTTACCATTTCTATCCAACCTTTTTCACTGCATAGATCAAGCAGATTCTCAAAGGACATATGATTTATTCTTTATGATTATTGCTATGTGCCCTTGTAGGGTGTTATGTCACAGGATAATTTTCAAGATATGACATAATGATGCTAATATCCTATTATTGCCTTCTCCCATGGGAACAGTTCTACTATACACGGTAGTGTTGTCTTGTGGGTATAGAGCCAAAGGCAAGTGCAATATACATACTCCAACAGACAACTCCAGGGATTTAAAAATTTTATAAAAGTCAACTTGCCCTTGCCCCAAACATAATATTCCAACATGAGTAAACAGAAGAAAAAAAGATAAAATAAAGTATGGGATATTTTAAGATAATTCCTTTTTTTTTTTGCCTAGATAAGATAGCAGACTCATCTCATCACCTACATCAACAACAAGGAAAGATAGATTGTTTGTAGTGATTTATTTATACTCACAACTGAAGGATTTGTGAACACGTATTTAATTCATTGAATTAACAATTAGAATCTGGTCACCTTGAAATCAGCCACATGCATCAAAATATTTGACAAGCCAACTTTTGAAATTGAGAACACTTATTTGTATCCATTTAATTGTTTATCATGTAAATAACAGATCCTAAACAATGCTTGTGGGTACTACATTTTCAGTACATCGAACAGGCTTTGAACGAAATCTTTCTGGTGATTAATCATTAGAGACGAGTGCCTTTTATTTCCAAACACGCGTCAAAGAAATCTCACAAGTTTTATTATTAACAACTAACAGCTACTCACCTTAAAAATGTTAACAAATTTAGCCATGACAGCTATAACAATGTAGGGATTAGGTGTAAAAATTGGCAACATGCATTATAACAATCTTTGACAAGCCAATTGTTTAGAGTATTATTCCTTATTTGTCAAAACTTGCTTTAAATAGCAAATATTCACATTATCGTTGTTGCACGAGAAAATGCGAGACTAATACTGACTACAAGATGGAAATGACATACGATAGATGAAAGAACCTGTGGCAAATTATGTAATAGAAGAATGCAGTACATATAAACACTAAATAAAGGTGCTGATAACTGTACTGTGGTGAAATCAGAGGGTATAAAACTTGCAGAACATAAAGCATTACAAACAGAACACAACCCCTCAATTAATTTTTTGGGCTTGCCACAGGCATGTACCTTGGAAACTTGAGCTTGAAGAAGACAAATTTGAGCTGGTCCCACGAGTCGGGCAAGTGGATTTGTAAATCTCTGAACACTTGCAGGAGAAGAGTTCCCAAGGGAGAAGGTGATACTAGATTTAGTACATCACATCATGTGACATCATATAACATTGGTGCATGACAACAGTGCATGCTGGAACAGGTATAACTTCCCATAAACTTGTATAGCATCCCACAGCCATAGGGAAATGCATACATGTCCAAAAATAGATCCCTGTGGTCAGCGAATTGGAACTTGCAAATTTATCATGTGATGTACCAATCAATGTTAAGATTATATGATAAAAATAGTTTATGTAAATCATCAAGTAATCTGCACAGAATCCTAATCTGTCAACAAGTTTAGACATTATGTACACTACTGAATGTAGATCTAATGGTTTTTAACCTTCTCCTTACTTTAAAAAAAAAAAATTTGAAAGTTTCTCCATTTAAAATTAAACCAATTAGCCATGAAACATTTTAGTTCTACCTTTTTGACTAAATGATTTACTCATAAGCATACCATGATTTCACTATTTTGTGTTGGGTACCACAAGTTTTCACAGATTTTGTGGTTGTTATCTACCACAAATTTAAAGACCCAATGGACAATAATTCATCCATTGAAACAACAGGACAACTTCCGACATCAATGAATTTCAAAAATTGACAAATAGGTCATTTTTCCCCAAACCACAAAAATGTATACCCACAAAAATAAATACATTGCACAACACAAGGAACAGCAGACATACATTTCTCCATGGCTACAATCCTACCATCTGACAAAACATGTGTTAAAGGTCAGAAGAATTAGGTACAGTAATTCCTCACTTTAATAGTGTTCAAGGTCACCTCATAAAGGCTTACACTATACACAGCATACCTATTACAGAATATACTGGAATCCATTACAATACCTGACTTATAAAAGAGACTGTGCTATACTGAGATGTATTATATTGAGGGAATAAATATGCGATGACTTTCACATGTATTAGTTTTGGGATTCTGATACAACTCCACCAACATAAGTCTAAAGGTTAAGTTTTGACTGAAGACATTTGACTCATCAATTTTAAGCCAGACTTATATTTTAGTCAATCACTTCAGAGTAAAGTCCAGACTTATATTCTTTGCCATTTTTGGTGAAAGCCAGACCAGATTTTATAGACCTATGTTCTTACTTTATTATAATAGTAACATAAAAACAATTTACTAGTTCTATATGTTTAATATGCTTACTTATAGCCAGTTATTTTTCAAATCATTTGCTGATCTGTTTAAATAGCTCTGGTTTTGTATTCATTTAGTTTAATTTTTTTGCCTTTTTGGGTTTCTTTTCTTTTTTTAAATAGCCTAATTTCCTAGTTTTTAACTTGCTGCTTTAGGTTTTAATTTAGTTTTTAGCTTTTCTGCAAGAGAGCTTTTTTAACTTCCTGCTTTAGATTTTATCTTAGAAATTACTTCTAGTGAATTTAATTTATGTGTATGACTTTAGGCATATTTTATTATTTGGGTTATTGTCATTTTTGTCAGTTATAGGTACTGTGTCTGTTTAATGTTGTATGTCTATCTGTGCTCTGTAAAAAAAAAAACAAAGTAGTCACTCAAAGGAACAGATGCTCTACTGGCTGAAAAGAATTTCCAGGAATCCAAGACAAGTCTGTTTCTTCTGTCCTTGTATTTTTTTAACTGATGAGTACTGAAACTGTCTCTGATATTCTTGAGAAATTCCAACATAACAAATTTAGTAACAAAAATATGTTCTTACATGTCTAAGTTAACATGTTCACAGCTGACATATCCACATGATACAGTCAAACCTGTCAATAGTTGCCATCCATGGAAAAAGCAAAAATGGCCTTTGTACACATGTGACCTCTGCATACAGGTTCACCTTTCAAACTTGGTTTTTGAACAAATACCATGCACTCAATACCATTATCATATGTATTGTTATTATTATTATTACTTTTATTATTATTATTATTATTCTTATTCTTATTATTATTATTATTATTATTATTATCAACAGATTTAATTTAGTGCACTATTCAACACAATCATAAAATGCATGTATGTTGTTCTCACTCAAAGTTATGTTCCACATAAGATTACTGTATCCTGCTCACTTTAATCCATCCTATTAATTAAATAATCACTGACACTTAAAAAAAAATAAAAAATGACTGATCTTTGTATTGTGCACCATGACAAAACACTAATTTTACTACTGACAGCTAACATATGATTGTGAAACAGAGGACTGACTCTTTCTGTGGCCAGCTTGTACAATTAGACTTGAGGACAGGTGTTCACATTTCAAAACAATATCTGGATTAATCACTTGCACAGTTTGCTGAGGTCAAAAGAGTCATCTCATGTGAGAGGCCTGTGATGAATAGGGAAAGAGAAGCTCAATGTGGCTATTTTTACTAATACATGAAACAAAACATAGCCAGCATTTACAGAGAAGTTTTGTAAATATTGAAAGACCCCTGAGCCAAACAAAATGGGATGAATTTGTATCTCTCCTCATAGATTAACTTTTTTCACCAGATATATAAAAAAAAAGAATTCAAACAATACATGTCACAATGTCACAAAAGGTGACTCATTTCTGCTGTGACCATACAACTACTTTTCCCACCATCCAGCTAATGAAATGATTCGACCCTCTTTCTCTCTAATGATAAACACTACATCCCTTTTGAATTTGATGTATGACACTTCTCAGTTACATTAACAGTGTGACTGGAGTATGGTGAGGACAAGTGACATCAATTCATGTGATATTCCTTTATCTAAACAATGCCTTCCTCATCAAACAAAAATTTAACTTGCATGTATAAAGCAGTCACTGTTGATAAGCTTCAGTGATCGATTAAAGCTTGGAGAAACCATTATTTGATTAGGAATCACCTGGCTGCTGACCGTGGAAAGCAGGTTACCATTATATACACCATTTTTTTTTAGGAAATTTGTTGGGGGGGAGGGGGAGAGTAGGAATTAGAAGAATGGCCTTTGTGACCAGGTGACCTCTATATAAAGGTGACTGTTGGGACAGGACAGGTTTGATTACATCTGTAAGAGCAGTCAAATAATTTTTGTCATGGCCTTTAACCTAGAAGGTGATATCATGGAAAAAAATCACCAAAATTGTCTCAATGTCAAGCTATACCCTCATACTAAGTTTAATTAAATCAATATATTTATAAGGTATTCTTCAAATATATGCACAAACTGTGTTGATAAAAATGCATTTATACAATGTTTGTGTTATCATGCTCAGAAGCCAGTACAGCTATAAACCAAGTCAAGACCTATGAACTTAAAATCAATGCCAAAATGTTGACTATCAACTTGTTCACTGGAATAAATACAAAGTCTGGTCAAAATGCACTTGTATATGTAAATGTCACTGTTCATAAGCTCGATAAATACAAAAATGCAAGCAATGGCCTTTGAATTGACCACAAGGTCAATTAGGTTTGGTTTTCAAAACTCCTTCACAAAAGTGCCGATACATTGGTGGTCAGATCTGCATCACTTTTATTCAGAACAAATTAAATATTGTAAGAAGTGTCTTAGTGAAACCCCTATGTCAATGCCACCATTCATGCAAGAGGAGTGGTGATAACAAGATTTTTTAGATGACCACTATGATGCCATAATGAAGGCAAGATGAGCACCATTTTCATTCAGAACCAGTTACATACTGCCATGTCAGTACAACCATCTATTAAGAAGAAGCAGCCAAAAAAAAGATTTTCATGCTGGCTGTCAAAGTTGCCAATATGTATGTTACATCAGCATCCTTTCATTATAGCAACAACTAAGTATTGCAAGAAAGAAGCATTAACTTTTATGTTTATTTTTAATGTCAGTGCAGCCATTTGTTCAGAAAAATTAACTGTTGCAAGATTATTCAAATTCTGGGAGGTCACACTGGCATAATTTTCAATTAGTACCAAGTGCACATAGTGAGAAGTGTTTAAGTGAAAATTCCATGACGATAAAAACCATCCCATCAAGTGGATTAGTGGTAAAAAGATTTTCCAGATGGCTGCCATTGATTAGCACTATTTTTTATAATACGACTAACAAGATATCATCATTAGTGAAAACCCCATGTCTATATGATCATCTATTTAGCAGAAGTAGGTATTACAAGATTTTCAAGATGGCTAATGTGGTGGCCATTTTGGAGGTCAACTATATATCATAAGAAGTCTTTTAGTGAAAATCCCATGTTGCTATGACTATCAATTCAGGAGAAGTAGCAATACAAATAATTTTCAAGATGGCCACCATGCCTATGAAATTGGAGATCTGATTAGCAGCATTTTCATTTAGGACCAACTAGACATCACAAGTTTTATACTTAAAACCCCATGTCTTTACAACTGTCCATTCAGGGGAGAAGTAGTGAAAGCAGGATTTTCAAGATGGCCACATTGGACGTGAGGCAGCACCATTTTCATTAAGGACCAACCAGATATCATCACAAGTCTTTTAGTGAAAAGTCCATGTTGATATGATTATCCACTCAGAAGTAGCGATATCAAGATTTTCAAGATGGATGTCCAAGAGACATCATTTTCATTTAGTACCAACCAGACATCATAAGAAGTCTTTAAGTGAAAACACTATGTTGATGTGGCCATTCACTCATTGAACTGAAATACTTAATGTTTGATGAGCACTATTTTCATTTCAGACCAACTAAACATCATAAAAAGTCTTTTAGTGAAAATGCCATGTCACTGTGACCATCTGCTCTGATGGACTTGCGATAACAAGATTTTCAAGATGGCAACAATGGTGGCCATAATGGATGCCCAACAGGCACCATTTTCATTGAGGACCAATTAGGCAATAAGTCTTTTTTAGTGAAAACACCATGTCGCTCTGGCCATCCACTCAAAAGAAGCAATAACATTTTTAAGATGGCCACTGTGGCTGCCATGTTGGATGTAGAGATGCTGCCAGGATTTTATCTAAAGGGGGGAGCTCCCCCCTTGTCACCAAAATAAGGCGGGAGTAGAACAAAAATGAGGGGGAGAAGTAAATGGCCATAGTTCAATATTTACCTAACATAAATATCCATCTCTTTCTTTCTTCCTGCTCTACTGAAATCAAAATCCTCAAAAGATGTCTCCTCTAGTTGCATAAGCATTAATCTGTTGATCATTTCTGAGCTTAATTTGTTCCTTATCTGTGTATGAATATTGTTCTGTGCTGAAAACCCCCTTCCACATATGCATAACTAGCTAAGCCAGCTTGAACAAGTTGGAAAACTGTTCTTTATTGTTATGTACAATTTTCAACAGCTCATAGGTACTGTCTCTTGGATGTCTCTGCTCCAAAATAATATTCTTCACTAACAATAGCTCTGCCAAAGTTTCACTTTCTTGAATCAGTGCTTTGCTGACTAGTATGCCAGATTTCTTATCCGTTCTAATGTCGTATTAGGGTTTTAAGTTCATCAATGCCATAGTCAGCTTTTTCAGACAGAGGTATTTTGATCAAAAATAAATATCCTTACTTTTTAATTTCTTTTTAGATTCTTTTTTATTTATTTTATCTTAACCCTTAGAGTGCTATATAGTTTTGCAGCACAAGATCCCTCAAGGCAGAATTGTTTGAGAAAAGAAATGAAAATTGCTCTCAACTTTTAAATTGCCTGTATTTTAATTAGGCTTAGTATTCTGCCTTTTTGACATTTAATTTCGAAAACCGCTTAATAGGGGGTTGACCGGCATGCCGTCTGTTTTTCTCTATTCAGCATGTACATCAGACTCATATGCAACATTATTTTACGGGTTCAAAATTACTCACTGATATTTCCAGTAACACTTTCCGGGCTCCAATAATCTCATATACTTCAAAACTTTAAAAATCATTGTCATTATCGCTATCATCGGCCAGTATTTGCCGAATGAAATCATCATCCAAAGATGAATCATGCTGGCAGCCAGCCATTTTGGATTTTCTACGAGCCCTTATTTAAACACGCATTTGTAAAACTTCCATCATGAATGCAATGTTCAACCTTGACAATGCTTGTTCCAGGGCCCAATGTGCCAATCAAATTTAGTTAACAACTGTTCATGTCA
The DNA here is from genome assembly GCA_029931535.1 of Margaritifera margaritifera. NCBI lineage: Eukaryota > Metazoa > Mollusca > Bivalvia > Unionida > Margaritiferidae > Margaritifera > Margaritifera margaritifera. The sequence continues at coordinate 2,316,994 of JAQPZY010001598.1, forward strand.
AGCCAAAGTACTCAGATGTGTAATCAGTTTCCTACCGGAAAAAAAGACAGATAACAAGACAAGCGTCACAAGACCTCTACTGGCAGCGCGACATATGCCGCGACAAGCACTTTAAGGGTTGACAGTTAAATAAAAATTGCATACTGCGCAGAGTACATTTTTATATGCGCAAATTTGAACTAATTTGCAGGAGTTCTCGCACATCACTGCTTTCCAAGTGCGCAAATTCGTACACATTTTGCACGATTCGTGCAATCGCGTGCCCTGGTAGCATCTCTGTGGATGTTCAACATGCACTATTTTCATTCAGAACCAACTGAACATCGTAAGAAGTCTTTTTATGAAAACCCCATGTCAATACAACCATCCATTCTGGATCAGTAGCGATAACAAGATTTTCAAGATGGTTACTGTAATAGCTACACCTGATATCAGATCAGCGCCATTTTCATTTAGAACCAAGTGGACATCATAAGAAGTATTTTGGTGACCACCAATGTATCTGTGAGAAGAAATAATATCTGCCATGTGTTGTACAGTACAAAAATCATATCTTTAACAATCTTACCTCAATTTTACAAACTCGTTTATCCTTTGATCCCAGATGTACTTTACTTTTTTGACCATGAAATATCGGATTAAATTTTCATCAGTCTGAAACAAAGAAAAATAACAAATCAATCAAAATCACACAAGTCAATTTGATAGATGCATTAGGTCATCTATAAAATTACTGTAAACCACTGTATTTAAACACCATTATATTTTCAATAATAATGAAAACTGAGTATATATTTGCAACTTATTGTATGATGGTGGCTTTCTAATCAGATCTTTCCCAGGTTATACATTCAGGTAATGCATGGCTAAGTAGTGGGGTACCAGTAACTGGTATTCCACAGATAGGCATTACCAAGTCTCAACCACCCCAGTTATAGCCCAGCCATTAACAGTGCAAGTTTGATAATTTTCTGCAATACAACTTACTTAAATTTACTTTTAAAGAAATAATAAAGTAGAAATTATCATGAGTCAGAGACAAATATCTCTCTCTCTCTCTCTGATAACAATGTTGCAATATCACGTTTAGATTTTCATTAGTTATTTTCCGACAATGATGAAGAAAAGCACTTCACAGTATCAATTATAGATTGCTTACTCGTATTTTCGTATTTTTCTCTAAAATTATACTGATCTTCAGGACAACAATATGGACCCCATCTCTCTGTCTCTGTCTCTCTCTGCCATGTTATATAAATTCCCAGTTTATTTGGTTTACTGCTGAGCCCGCCTTGGCAGAAGCTCAACATAGTGATCACTTTGGTGTCCATCCATACATACATCTGTATATCAGTTCACACTCTAAACGTTAAAGTTTTTTAATTCCCATTTATTTAAATACCATTTTATCCCACCCTCTTTGGATTTGGAATACAGCTTCAGTATTGAGAAATGGAAAATTATGAGGTGTACTGTAAATTTTTTTAGCAAAGCTGTGGTAAAAATAAAAAAATTTAAGTCTGGAGTGAGTTCATTTTTTTTACCATATATACTCACTTGTAAGTCGATTCCAACTGCAAACAACACCGACCCTGTTCTGCCATCACATAATGCACTGGCAGATCAGGATCTATGTAGTTTGTCCTACTGATTACTCCTAACAAACTGCATAGACCCAAATCTGCCTGCGCATTATGCGATGGCAGATCTGTGTCTGCAGTTTGTAGTTGGACTTGACTTATAAGTGAGTATATACGGTATCCAATCCTTGAATATGGGGTTTGATTCAACACTGACATATTTTGCCATGGTTACTGCATGCTATCATATTGGCAATTACAACAATTAATGCAGAGTTGATAGTGTTTCAACTAGAAATGGGGAACTCATTGTAACAAAGACATATTTGGAACAATATTTTTTAACTTTGGACATATACATGAAAATGTCACATGATACTGAAAATCATTTAACATCATTTATTTGCAAATAAAGCAGTTCTTAAGCTTGCTTGTAAAACAAACAAACTTCAAGTCTGTTCGTAAAATACATATACCCACACTTACCTGTTCCCCCCCCCCCAAAAAAAAAAATTAACATCATTACATTTTTGGCAACTTACACTGAATTTAAGCAATCACTGCTTTGTTAGAGTTGCATGCAGGCAATTCATATATTGTATAACAATGTTGATATTAGTGTGAGTAAAATATTAGTAAATTTTAGTTGTCTTCCGATATTTTGAAAAATTGCATGCTTATAAAAATGTTACTTTACATTTTATGTTTTACAATATGTCAAGAAACATCCACTTTTACATAATGCATGAAACAAATAAAAGTCATGTAGATAAATTAAAGGAAATGCTCTAAATGACAACTGGACTGTTTGTTTTTACTTCCAAAGGCATAGTACAAGATAATATTCATTACTTGAAAACACATGTTGTCACTTTACAAAATATAACCAAACATAAATTTCTCTTCTTTGAATCTGTGGTATCTTGTGTTGACTAATTGCAGGGAACCTTGTAAAACTTACTGAATGTTTGGTTATGTGAGAATTACATTATTCAGTATATCTGCTTAAACACATTATTACAGCATCATAGAAAGCAATATACACACAAGCTTATATCAATATATCAATAATATATATATAATATATAAGCCTTATGCTATACTGTGCATCTGTGCAAATATGATGTAATACTAGATAATGCAGTGTCTGTACCAATATAAAGCAAAATTAACTAATGCAGTTTATACTTGTAACTCGAAAGCAACACCACAGATATGGCTATATTAATGCTTGCATGTGCAATGATAGAGCTTGAAAAGTAATCATAACTTTAAGAACAAGAAAAGTGAGTCAAAAATAGTCCATACATTGAAGCAAAATGTAAAACAAGGGCAATAACTCTACATAAAATTCATAATAAGTACATTACAGTCAGTAAAACCACATTATCAGACTGCACAGAAACATTTCCAAGGCATAATAGGTCCTAACATGCAACTTCCAATGTGAAGATCTACAACCCTAATAATTTTGTAGCCATAGTTATTGGGAACAGAAATCAAATCAGTCATGGAGTAATGGTAGAAAATGATAAGAAGTAAATGTTTATTAGTTAAGGAAAATAAGGTTATTTTTAATAGTATATTTAGGTCTGTCTGACAGTGATGTCAATAGTCATCAACTTATCATCTGCCACAATCTCAAGTCAGCCACACAAAGTCTGGAGTTCTCTTTACATCAGGGCTTGCCCTAATAGCTGGTAGAGAGCAAATTTTGTCACCTGTCGGCAGTTGTTTAATCTCAAGAAGCTATTTTTCAGGAGGTAAATCTGTGAAAATGGTGGGATGCCCCAGAAACACCTGAAATTGCATCCCTTTTGCATCTCTGATTTAACATTTTTACTGGGTAGAATTCCTGTGAACACTCCTAGCAAACTCGCTCACCTGCATAGCCGCGTTTTTCATGAACATTGTTCTGAAAATTAGGGAAAGCCCTGTACATATTGCATGGCTTCAAATTCAGTAATAAAGGGTCTTTATAGTATAGCTCATGCAATGTTAATTTCTCCACACATCACGATGGGGGTGGAGAGAGCAAGGAGATGATTAAGGAAAAGCTTCTCTATGTTGCCACCTTTCAAATTCGCAGAGTCGTGATGTTTTAAAGTGGAGAATTGGTTCATACACCACATATCCCCATGGAGCCATGTTGCCAAGTTACAGTGGATATGGCTCGGCCAACTGTTGCAAATTGGTATGCATTAAATATGAAATATAACCAAATCATTTCCCTTATATTACATATTACCATATCTTGTCAGTTTCTACCTTTTACGAGAAAATGTTCTCGATTATACTTTACCCAATAATTTGTCAATAGACACAATATTTAAGTTTGCGGGCTCCATTGGCAATTTCTTTATCATCAAAACTTTCAGAATTTTCAACACAGTTCATTAAATTGTGACATATTTAGAAACAAAGTTGCTAAAATCTATACATGCAAAAGTTGGTAAACCCATGTTTGCAAGGCATAGAAAAACTGGAATGCAGAATGACCTAAGTATGATGAATGCGTAGTTAATTGTATAACAAGTATCTTTGGTAATGAATTGTATGTCAGAGGATAAAGAGAGAGAGAGGTGAGGTTCTCTGCAGTAGCTGAAAACTGTGATGCAGGACAATAAGTTACAGTTAAAAGTGAATACATGTATTCATTATTTTACATTAACACCGATGTTACAAATGTAAAGTTAAATGATGAGAATAACATAGAAAAGGGGCAAATAAATAGCAAAAGATAAGGATTAAAGATCAGGGTTTTAATGTGTGTGTTGTCTCAATATAAACACAAGAGGCCCAAGTGAGCCTGATACCACTCACCTGGCTTACAGAACTTAACAGTTGACAGTTTTACTGAGCAGGTTTATGTAGTAGTGCAAGAATACATTCTATGTAAACTGTCTCCCAAATTTTATATTCCAACTTTTTACATATTTTACTATATCCAAATAAAAAACGTCTTTCTAAAGATGAAGGCATAAATAATATGCAGTCTCTTGCTCATAATCAAAATCTTCCAATATTGAGATGATAATAAATCCAACAGATCGAAAATATGGCTTCAAGAGTGTTAAGAAGCACTGTGAATCAGATGGACGATCATCTAATTAATATGCATTGATCTATCTCATTATTGAAATAGTTCAAGATCCCGATGACAGAAGCATATATTCCAAGTTTGAATAAAGATGATTCGACATTTGGTAAACGATTCTGAAACACTATCAGACTGCCATTTTAGTCTTTCCATGGGTGGTCTTCTTGCGTTGGCTATTCAAATGTCAATCACTAAATGTCTTCCAAACCCCTCCAAGGTGGAGGAGCACAACACAAACCTGCTGAGTCATGGCAGTGAATTGCTTGGTACTTACCCCTCCACCATGGCGCTTCAATGTGGACCAAGTATGGAGGGGATTAAGTGCCCAACTGCAATAGGTGGAGAAATAAAAAAAAAACATGAGCTCTACTGTACTTTCAATTTTTTTGTAACAGTTTTTATTAATAGAGTCTTAGCCATATCTGTGTTTATGGTAGTTTGACTGACACTAAGTTTAATGCAGCCATGTCTCTAGGTCCAGCTGAGGTTGATTGCACAGGTCATGTATGAGTCTGGTCACTTATAGGCTTGACACACGTAAAGATGGCAACTTAATGTAGAAACTGTCTGTCTCAAACTCGAAAAGGATTATTCTGTGAATTAAATTGCACATGTTGCCTTAGTAAAAAAACATGGTAAATACTTGTAAGTAAAAAGTTTTAATGTCATTTTCAAGTTGCTCCACTATGACCATTAAGGTCACCAGATGGTGACCAGTTGACAATTTTCTTTCACTAAATGCCAATTTTTAGTCACAAATGCAACCATTTTACTCACACCTTGGAGTGCTAATGAACAAAATATACACCATGCACTTCTGCAATCTATCTGTGATCTCGATCTTAGATAAGTTACTGATACAATTTATTGTTAAACAGTAAACCTATGTGCAAAGACTAATGGCACTCCATAATTTTGTGACAAATCATCAAAAGCAAGTTTTCTATTTTGAAACAGTAATATATTTTATGAAAAATAGAATGAATTTTTTTTCTTATGTAACATTTTACACAAATGAGACAAAAGTAAACAATGAAGCAACCTAGAGTGATAATTAATCGACTGAATGAAAATCTTAAGTGGAACAACTAACTTAATTTTGGTACAGGTGTAAAGTACTGTGAATGGCACATTGTATAAATGCCCCATGTTTAATACAGGTACCAAGACGGCATGGTTGGAGATTACTCGCCAACAAGTTTTAATGGCTAGGACCTAACATCAAGGTATGTGATCATTAACACAGGGTTCCCACTCTTTTTGAAAAAAAAATGTCCAGCTCTTTTCCAGGTTTTTTCCTTGATGAAATTGATTTTTTCAAGGTTCACTTATGACCCTTACTGAATGTAATAAAAAAACATTTTGGTCTGAAAACATGCATTTTTAAAATCAAAGCTGTTTCTATTTTGAGACTCTCCCACAAGATCTGAATTACTAAACCACATGATGTATCACTAGAAAAAAGTTACTATAAGTACTAAAATTCATATTTTGCATGTAACTCATTTTAATTTGCAAAATAAAAATGTTAACATTACTCTGCTTATGTTGGTATGAAGAATTTGTTTAAAAAAGGGTTGTTTTTAATTTTGACAAGGAGCCCTTAAAAAATATATACCTTTGTATAAAAAGGACTGAATTTATCTTTTTAAAATCCACTAAAGCAGTGCAGGTCACATGAAAAATGTCCCTGTCATCACTTTACTCGACACAGTACACTTATCACTATATTACTTATGCTCTTACTAAAATAAAAAACACTGACGCCCAACACAAGCTGGATATTAAAGGGTTTTAAACCTGACCCATTTTAGTATCAAGTTTGCATTGGGTGCCTGTGTAAAAAACAAAGTCAGCTTCCTTTGCGACATGTTCTGGACTAAAAACAAGTTGTCAAAATAGGCAAAAGTAATCAATAATTGACATATGTTAGATGTTAAGCAATGTTGAGCTTTGGAGCTTATTAAGAGTAGAAAATGCAGATATTCTCAAGGTGCGAATCTGCATCTACTCAGCCCAGGGATGAGCAAGTAGTAAAGTCTTCTTTGGCACAGCCAATTTTAAATGGTCTGGATGAGATAAGGAGTGGATTTCCTCTGCCCTGCTTTTGTCTGGTTGTTGCCCTAGCATCTACTGTAAGTGTAATTTGAACATGAACTGTGTATTAAATGTCACTGTCAATGGCACCACAGAGCATGGGATTCTGCATTGAAAATTGCTCCAACAGTTGGTAGATTTCTATATATTTAGCAAGATCTGATAGTAAAATTCACCGCAAAGGCGAGTTGGGGGTGTTGAAGGTTACTACTGATGATAATGCTTAACACCATGTTCCCATTGCAAACTACCAAATAAAAAGCAAAGATTTATCACAATACATTTTTGTTAACTTTAAATATAAGTGGGGAAGATAAGGTTTATTTTATCTCGAGCACGTGTTGGCACAGTGTGATCCAAGACTGGTCTTCTTATCTTCTGCATAAGATAAAATACCGATATGGAGTGGACTAAGGGCTACCCGATCAGCATGTCTAATCCGATCACCTGAGTGCTTGGATTGACTATACAAATGGAGGCACTCAATAGATGTTATGTACTTCTGAGAGAGTGACAGGTGAAAAGTTAAGTTGCTTGAATTTGCAACATGCACAATGAAGAGAATGTTGTCATACCTCTATGCTATTTTCATGTACTGTGGCTGAAATTTCTTTATATATTGTACTTGTGGAAATTGTACATTACCTAAGCACACACCTGACAATGTGCTCGAAAAATGAGCCTGAATAAGTCCAAAGTACAAAATTTTTAGCAGTTATTCAAATAGGGAAAAGAAATTTTGCCAAAGTAGGCAATACTCGCTTCTGAAAGTAAAATGAATGAATTACAAAATATATAAAAAGTAAAAGAATTTTATCTGGTCTTTTGTTTACAATTTATATTTGAAGTCCAGAAAGTAAAAATGACCAAGTGGAGCTAGCAGTTTTTTGATAAGTGCAGATCTGAAGTAAGTCCAAGCTGTATAGTCTATAACCCAAATTGCACCCATCAATTATACACCAAAATAAAGAGAATTAAAAGATCTTTGAATAATACCTAAGATATACAAGATCTTTTTTAAATACCTAGGATAACCAGTGAGGAAAACCTGGGAAATTCTTTTTCTTTAAAAATCTAACCCTATGCAAAATACGAAACTGTAGAGCGCCACCAATATGTTTAGGGCAAGTATCCAAATGATCCATACAGCAATTGTATTTCAAGTGACTGAAGAGTTCTGCAACCTCTAAAAATAGTTCTGCATCCTCTAAAAATAGTGGTAGGAACTCAATAGATTTCAATCACATTCAGTTCAATTGTGACTCAATTACATATTTTTTTTTTCATCAAGTGGTGGCTGCAAATTCCCCCTTTTCCCCCCAGTTTTGATCAATATTTTGCAAAATTAAAGGGCTTTTCCCAGTCGGGATCAAACCTATTCTTTCTTCCGACTTTTTCCCAATTTCCCAGTTGTGTGGGAACCCTGATTAACTGAACTTTCTGTGCAGAAATCATTATTTTCTTATTAGACTTACCCTGACCATGGCCTTTGATCTCTAGACCCCAAATTCCCAGACTTCTTTCATACCCCAAGTGCAAGCCATGCAAAAAGTTTGGTCTAGGTCTGTTATGCAGAACTAGTGTTATTGTGTAAAAACCATTTTTCTTCTTGCAGTCACAGTGACCTTGACCTTTGACCCCCTCTTACCCCCCCTCCCCCTTCCCCCATCAAGAGGTTTCATCCTTACCCTAAGTGCAAACCATCCACAAAGTTTGGTAACTGTAGATGGTGCAGAACTCAAGTTATATTGTGGAAAAGAAATTGGTAACAGACGGTTGGATGGACAGATAGATGGAAAGACGTACAACACCATAACACAACACTCCCTTGAAGGGACTGACACTCTTTTGGCTGAGAAGAATTTACAGAAATCCAAGATAAGACCAATTCTTCTTTTCAACTGCTGATTGCTGAAACCATCTCTGATACTCTTGAGCAATAACAAAATCCAACTCTGCTTTAAGATCATCACCATTTTCATTTGGGATCAACCAGATGCCACAAGAACTCTTTTGTGAAAACCCCATGTCTATATGACCATTCATCCAGAAGAAGTAGCTATGACAAGATTTTCATTTATGGCCATATTGGATATAAGATTGGCACCATTTTCATTTAGGACCAACTGGGTTTCATAGGAAGTCTTTTGGTGCATACCCCATATCAATATAGCGATCCATCCATCCAGGCATAGAAATAACAATATTTTCATGATGGCCACTATGGTGACCATATTGGAGGTCAGATCCGTACTATTTTCACTTAGGGCCAACTAGACATCATAAGAAATCTTTTGGTTATAACCTCATTATCAATAAGACTTTTCATTGAGTAGTAGTAGTGAGAACAGATTTTCAAGATGGCTGCTATGGTGGCCATTTTGGATGTCAGATTGGCACCAGTTTCATTTAGGACCAATAAGACATCATAAGCAGTCTATTTTTGTGGAAACACCATAATGATAGAATGATCTGTTCAGAAGTAGTAACAACAAGATTTTCATGAAGGCTAAAGTAGCAGACATATTGGATGTCAGAGCGGCACTGTTGTCATTTAGAACCAACTAGATTTTGGGATGAATGTGTATTTAAAGTTTCATGGAAATTCTCCAAGTAGTTTAGAAGGAGTAGCGATAACAAACTTAGGCTAACAGACGGACGGATGATGGACAGCAAGTCATCCCATAAGGTCTTCTGGTCTATGACAAGCTAATGAAACATTCTGCCTTATGGCGGGTGCATATAAAATCTTATGATGGGTGTATAAAAAAGCAGGTGTACATAACATCGTTTCAAAAGGTAAGGGTCAAAGGAAGCAAGGAGATCAAATTTATGACCCACTGCATCACAAATGAAGTCAGAGTGCTGTGAGAGTTGACTCTCTTCCACTGAATAGTGCTGAAATTAGAAATTTGCTAGTTGGCAATATTGTGGGTATTATTATTAGATATTAACTTCAAAGTATTGAGAATACAATGGCGTGGAGGGTATTATTGCATTAAACATGACCAAAGGAGTGAACATGACATGGAACATATTGATAATCATGTTCATTTTTTATAATTATAAGCAAATACCAATATTCTTCTAGATACATGTAGTCTGAATTATAAATGTTTCACATTCTTTCTTCTCTTTATCTCTAAAGAGAGAATTGATTCAAAAAGTCAGAAAATATTTTTGTCATATATTTAAGCAATGACCTTTAATGAGCATTTTGAAATGAAATGATTCTGTATTGTCTGAAGTGTTCTATAGTCGATTTCAAACTATATTAACTCCGACTAATCATTTCCTCATGGGATTAAAATGAGTTATGTCCCTTTACATATTTTGACCGACTTTTTCAAGGTCAAAAGGCCAGAAAAGCTAAATATCAAAAGTTGCCTATTATTAGAAACATAAATTATTCTTAGTAACAGGCAGTAGATACCATGATATAAGCTTTGATGGGTGAATCCCAACAAGACATTTCTTTCAATTTCAGGTGGCTGAGTGGTTTCAGGTCATAATGGAAATAGGTCAAGAGTAAAAAAAAAGCATACAACTCTTCTGCAAATAGTGTGAGTATAATGATTGGTCAACATGCATATCCAATGATGATGAGCACTAACAGTCTACACAATATCAGACCTGCCAACCCAAACAAGACCTTCTCAGTATAGCAGTCAATATTTTTCTTTAAGTTAGACAAATTTTCATCAATGTGTAACAAAATATCATGTACCACTATTGTCAAATGGGAAAACATTCGTTTGAAAAGTTCAGAAGTGTGATCTGATGCAGCAAAGGCAAAATTAATAGTTTTTAAAGTACACTTTGACCTTAGTGACCTCCAGTTCAGTTTCAGAAACTGCAGTTCCAAACCCCATGGAGGTCAATGTCTTCTTGCTTGATCCCTCAAGTTGACATAATCTTTGGGGTTTTGTGTATTTTTAATTACATGTGGTGGTAGTATTGATCTCTCCTGGTTTGAGCAATACTCAACTCAACATGACAACATGTCCAAAAATCATACTCAGAAAAATTGTTTCCTTTCCTGCTTTTTCTCCAATACTTAGAATATTCCTTTTAATACTTCTGTGCTGAATGTTTGAACTTCTTAAGAGGCTGATTGTCTTTTTTGCAATCAATGCATTCTCATTTGCTTGATGACATTTGTAGATTATGCTATAAGTAAAAACTTGATCACAATGGTGATCTACAAGAAAAGCATGGGCAGATTAAAGCATTTATGGTACTCCTGTAAAGTTAGTCTGGTTCTCTGACCAATTCACTGAATCTAAGAGGAAAACCCAAATCCAGACCAAACCCGGACAAGCCAATATTTGGATTTGACCGCAACAATCATATTTTCGTATCATTTGCTATTATTCCATAAGTCCGTAATTTAAGGGTAATTTCATTATGACTTCCAGTCAAATCATAAGGTTTGGCAGGTCTGCAATACACTTAAAATTGCAAGAGTAGCTGCATATAGAAAATTCTACCATACACTGCATCCAGCTGCAAGTCAAAATGGGCAATAACTCTTACAAAAATCAAAGGAGCACAAAGATTTGTTGATATGTGCATGTTTAGATGACCATAATAGGTACAAAGTTTCACAGCAATCCATAAACAAGAGGCCTGTGTTGGCCTGAGATTGCTCACTTGGCTGACAATTGCCAAACAGCAAAGTACAAGAGCAGTTAGTCTAAAAAAAACTGGGTCGGTAGGATGCTTCCTGTTGAAATTTCTTCCAATGCTGGTGATTACATGTGTTATGAAAATAACTGTTTCAAGACTTCTCCAGTTTTATGTCTTCTTTAATATTTGATGGCACATAACCATTATTTGTCCAATATAAAAAGGCAGTATCCCTTGATTGAAAGTTTTTCAAATTCTGTTGAGCACGTTTTTTGTTTTTTTTTAGATAAAGTTGTGTAAATGTTTTTCTACTTTTCGTGGTGGACTGGCAATATTTGAACAAATCTGAAAGTCCTTTATGCCAAGATGCTTTCTCTAAAGTTTCATCAAATTCTGCTGAGCAGTTTTTCATCAGAAGTCATTTAAATGTTTTCCTATGTTTAGTAATTTAATGGTGACCAGACCTGATAGCAAATTGACATCATTTTTATAAAATTTAAAGGTCTTCATGCAAAGATTATTTCTAACAAGTTTCATCAAATTTGATTTTGCAGTTTTGAGGAAAATTGTTAAAGGTTTTTAAATTTGTTGGAACAGAAATATTTGATGGCAGATCACAATCATTTGTATTAATTTGAAAGGTCTGCATGGCAGGAAGCTTTCTGTCAAGTTTGGTCAACCTGAGTTATTGTGCAGAAACAAAATAGGAAACAAACAGACAGATGGATGGACATCATAACATATTACACCCCGCCTTATGCTGCCCATATAAAAATTACAGAAGCAAAGTGATTTCTCGATATGAGCATCTTCAGGTGATGACAATAATATCTGCCAAGTTTAATGCCAATCAATTAAAAACTTCGAGACTAGAGACTAGCTGCACTAATGAAAATGTATGCCAGATGGATAAATGGACAGTCACAAGGATTACCGTATACCAACACCTCCTTCTATAGAGGTGGTGGTACAAAAAAGTGTAGATCTTCATCAACAACTGAACTGAAATCTATTTTAAGGCCATGTTTAAAACAACTTTAAAATTATCTCTAATAATATAAAAAGAACATAAAAAGCCTGTAATGAAGATACTGTAGTATCATCAATTTTCGTGGGGGACCAATTTTCGTGGCTTTCGTTGTTGCCCCGAACCACAAATTTAAATACCCAACAAAAAATTTGCCACATATGATGATGACTGCCCCCCCGCTCATTTTCTTACTGTGTGTCATTCCTAGATATTAAGGAACCTACTAGTATTTCATAAATCAACGTCAATACTGTAATTTGGTAATAACATATTAGCTTTTACACATTTGTTTTATTTAAAACCTTTGAAAAAAGAATTATAAAGCATTTTATATTGTTTCAATGCACACATGTCGATAAGATATCCGATAGCTGTAATTTCCACTCACTGCCTTAAATTGATATGCGAGATAAGTAAGGATAGAGAGAAACGAGAAAAAGCATAAGGTATTCAAACACTAGTAATGTTGAAAATATGAAAGAAAGAATAATAAAAAATAATAGTATATGAAAATTAAATTAAATACTTGTTCAAATCGATCCTTCACTCGAGTACAACTGTTGTTGAACAATTTAAATCCTCCTGAAACCACATTTCATTTTATCCATGCATTTTTAATTCAAAAGAACAACAAGCCTGTAAAATACTAGAACTATTGCTTGAAGCACTATTATTAATGAAACACTACGTATATACATTAATTACAGCAGAGTATTAAAGCTCACACTTCACTGATTTTCGGACAAAGCCACTGTATCAACATCGTGTCAATCAAGTCTCAATGTACACACAAATGCTTGTCAGGTAAATAACCTCCAAATTGCAGAATTAAACAAGTCCAGCTTTCTCCAAACCACTGATAATTAGGTCACATCTTTCACTCATTGTCGCGTGTGCTGCAATTATCCATTCAGCCCGAATTGGCTTGATTAATGAGGTTGCAATCAGTGATCGTCACAAGTAGCATCATCTTTTTTTGCGTGATGACCTCCATGACATGTTTAGCATACCAGCTGTGCAAGTGTGATTTTAATTATTCTTTGTACTCTTTATTTATTGTCAAGTCTAATGGTTGAGTTGGTCTGTACATGAGGCAGGCACAAACAAACGCGTGGTTCCACTGTCTTTCAATTTAGTTAGCATCTTCTCACATTGATGGGCTCTAGACACATCAAATATTGCCACTGTCTGCTGATTGCATTGAGCAAAGGGCAGTCGGTCACATGTTTTGTTTCCTTTATGGATAGTGGTTTAAGTTAGAGATCATACAGGTTACTTTAATAACCGATTGACTTAGTGTTGCAGTCTGCGTCGGCTTCCTTTGATGTTGAGCACTCAGACGAAAACATGGTGTAAGTGATTGACCTTGACATGTGTGTTATTTGTGATCATAGAGGCGGTAGTATTGTTTTAGTGTTGTTTGCTGCGTCGGCTTCCATTGATGTTATTCACTTGGACAAAAACACGGTGTCAATATTGAATTTGTCAGGTTTTTGATTTGTGCTCATACATGTGAAAGTATTGTTATAAACATTCAAGTGACCGCCATTTGCGTCGGCAGAGTTTTATTCTTTTGTATTCTTTATTTTGGGTATTTAAACACTTAGTAATATGCAAACTTTGACAGGCAAAACCACGAATTGAAGTACCCACGAAAATGTCTTTTTTTACAAAACCACGAAAACTGAACCCCACGAAAATAAATGATACTACAGTAGGCACTAACAAGATACAGCAAACAAAAGAAACAAGAATTCTGCAGAATGATATGTTTTGCTTGCTTCACTGAGAAATATTCCAGCCCAGCCAATTCACTTGAGGGTGAAAAGTAAGTCACTGTAACTTCTTTTCAGAGGTGAGCAGTACCCTCCATAATGAACACATCCATGAAGTTTTATGACTATACATGCAACAGTGTCAAACTGAGCTACATGTAAATACAAAAATGCCTATGGCAACAACAATGATAATGCCATCAGAAAAGTGTTATCCATATCTCACCTATAATTTGCAGGCAAGACAAAAAGCAAATATCTGTATGGGAGGCAGCAAAAGAAATTACTGAGAACAGAGAAACTCAAAAGACAAAAAACTGAGCAGGTGGTATATTATACCTGAGGTGTAACAAGGAGCAGGTTGTTTTTTTTCCTCCGTTTTTTGTTCATAAAGAAAAATGTTGGTGCTGACTCCACAACAACCTTCACTCTAATTAGAAAAATAAACTCATGTCTATCAATTAGATATATGCATGACTCTATTCTTTCATTAATTCAAGTTTAACAGGAATCTTAAAGCTCCTTTTCTTCAAGACAAATTTCAGAGCAAGACTAACAATCTATACTAGCTTATAAGTTGAATCGAACTGAAAAGAACATAGACCCTGATCTACTGTCACATAATGTGCCGGCAGATCAGGGTCTATTTTCTTTGTTCTACTGATTACTCTTGACAAACTGCATAGACACAGATCTGCCACACGAAGTCGTAGTCAAAGGCAGTAATGCAGTTGATAATTTTGGACACTAACTATTCACTTTTTTTTTAGCCCTAATTTTTGGAAATGTGGTGGGAGTAAATTATACTTGGCTTGAAACATACAGTTCTACAAAAAAGCATGAAAAGTTTACTTCAGATTCTCTCCATACTTGACTTTAAACTTATTCATATATTATGGTCAATCTGTTTTCAGGTTTGGAAAATGGAACATTCAAAAAGAAACTGTGTTTTGCAGGTTTGGTATGAACCAGTGGTGTTATTAAAAGCTTAAAGTTGTATCACGATATCGCCACTTATTAATGATAGTGTTACGATAATATCATGTTTATATTAGCAAAGCACAATGAAGACATGTGCCTGGCCAAGTGCCAAAGCCCAAGGTTACAGCGCAGAAAATTCCAGGATTTTTCCACTGATCATTTGCCTGTACTTTGTTGCAATTTTTATCTCACAAACATGTATCAATTAATATACTAATGCCAAAACATGTATCAATTAATATACTAATGCCAAAACATGTATCAATTAATGTACTAATGCCAAAACATGCATCAATTAATGTACTAATGCCAAAGACACAGTTGATTTTGGTAATCATCCTACTCTATTAGTGTTTTGTATTACAGTCAACTGGAAACGGATTTACAAGGACCAGAGGGGGTGTATATAAAATGCATAAAATATCACCAATTTATATTTTTTGCTGAATCTAATGACGATACACATAGTGATGGGAATATATGATAACATCATTCGCATGAAAATGTTGGATGTTGTATTAATATTTCTATCGCCATGTTACCTTTTGGATAGTTATTTCTTTAACACTTCATTCCCTCACTTGTTCACTATGTTGTTTTTTTCCATTTAATGAAGCAGAAATAAGATTACACTTGTACTGTCCAAAAGAAGATCTCTTTGCTGTAAGCAGAGCATTCAAGGTCATGCCACTTTTTGTTTT
Organism: Margaritifera margaritifera; assembly: GCA_029931535.1. NCBI lineage: Eukaryota > Metazoa > Mollusca > Bivalvia > Unionida > Margaritiferidae > Margaritifera > Margaritifera margaritifera. Next base: position 2,332,887 of record JAQPZY010001598.1, read on the forward strand.
GCAGAATTAAATAAACTCTTTGTTTAATTTTTTTTGTATGAATGTGCAACAAATAATTAGATTCACGATCGTAAAGCTGCAATTTCATTAGTAGACTCAGGAGATCAGCCGAACATCAACCATAAGAGGGTTTCCTTAGATATTCAACCTGAAAAAAGTCTGTATTATATTATGCATATGGAGTACATCTAACTCTGGAGATTAATGAATCTAATTCAAATTGAGATCTATTTATTAATAAATGTACCTGTGGACACCAATCAGCAATATGAGATTATGTTCTGTTGGTTGTTTTATTCACCAATCAAATTAAAGCTTTCATTGAGCTGAAAGTGAAAAACTACATTTGGAACATAGCATTACTAATAATAACTCTCCCACACATGAAATGTGATGTTTTATCTGATAGGCTACTAAATGTAAGAGGACCTGGAATTCCAAAGATCACCAGAACATGAACTTTAATTAGTGCCTGAGATCTTGATTTTAATCAGACTATCATCCATAACAAGATTTCCTTAGATGTTCAATATGCAAAAGGTCTGTATTATGTATATGGACTATGTCTGAAGATCTAAGTTACATCAGATTGCAACCTACACTAATTTATAAATTAGAAACTACTTTTAGTCATACTTTTGCAACTAAAAGTCAGCTTGATTATTTAGTTATTTATTCTTGAGAGGAACCTCATGTGTTGTTTACAAACAGTATTTGAAAACAATCGAAGTCATTTAAAGACAATGGCAATCAATGTAACTTGGTACACATGTTGAGGCTCTTCATAATTTCTCATCATACAATGAATTATGAAGAAATCAGGATGAAACTGTAAAATCCTACCACTCCCTACATACCCTAAAAATTCAAAATTAAGCTCGCCTTGAAAAGTAAACCCACTATGACAACAAGTCATATTATTTCTATGATGTTTTCCATTGGAAAGTAAGCCAATCTAGAAAATAAACCAATCAATATATTTACTTGTAATATGTAGGGGTAGGGTGGGGGGAGGGGGGATAAAACTAATTTTAATTATGTAATACTTACTGCTACTATTGCATTGCTTTCCTTTTCCAGACTCACAGTCTCTCGTTCAAGCTACATAATTCTTCCCTCCCATTAGGACTGGAAGGTTCTAGAACTAAAAAGAATTTCCCAGTCTGACTAATGCATCACAGCCCACATATGGATTACCTTCCTCTTTGACTTGGATCTAGAGTACAGGAGCTTGGTGTGACGAGGAAATCTTTGCAATAGTAGCAGGTAAGTATTACACAATTAAAATTAGTTTTACCCCCCCCCAAAAAAAAATCCCTACATTTTAAAAGCAGTAGTACATTAGCTACTACTATTGCATTGCTGAATTTACCAGTTAGGAGGGAGACTGATGGCCTTAAATAATCTGGTATAAAACTACTGTACTTACCCTTATGGTAGGTAGGGGTGAAATGATTAATCGATATATCGATACTTTTTCCATATCAATACAAGAGATGAATAATCTATACAAAATTATACTTACCCTATACAGGTTACTTTAATTTTCAGCAGTCACAAATAATTACTAGTCATTTGCCTTTTTATTCTTTAAATTGAGTATTCATCTGAGACAGCTGTAGCAGGCACATGCACTCATTTCTGTCAGTAAAAAAGAAAAACTAATGACAACACCCACTCACCTTCTACTGATTAACACAAGGTGACTAACTCACGTGGTTCAAAATCTGCTCTCCCCCCCCCCCCCCCTGCAAATTCCATTGTAATTATTTTATCATGTCAGCATGTTCAGCCACTGATAACATATATCAACGTAAAGAAGACATTCCAGATTTGCTCCCCATGTGTTTGATTTTAGTATTTTTCTGATCATTTAAAAAAACCATTTATGCTAAGTTTCTCTGTTGCATTGCATCTTGTCTATTTGGATCGAATTTGAAGGCTACACTTCAGGTGTTATACAGTGAAATATGTTATGTTCAATTCTGATTGGTGGTTATTGTTTGTTCAAGTCAAGAGTAAAACAATAACCACCAATCAGAACTGTAGCTTATTCACACCGGAAGTACTAGCATCCAAACTCAATCTAAATAAATACAAAGAAACAGAGAAACTTCGCACAAAAGTGGCTATTAAATGATCTGTAAAGTACTTAAATCATACATGGGGAACAAGTTTGAAATGTCTCCTTTTACACTGATATATAAAATCAGCAACAGAATGTAGTGATGGGATAAAAAAGATAAATTAACACAGAATCGACAAGGGGGCAGATTCCAAACCACAAGTGTTATAGTCACCTTGTTAATTTGCAGAAGGGGAGTGGGTATTGTCAATAATTTCCTTTTCCACTGACAGAAATGAGTGCCTGTGGCTGTCGCCATTGTTTTGCATCTGCAGGAAATACAATGTGAAGGATTTGGTTGTTAGTCATCTCCACTACCACATTCGGACCTGTTCTAGATACAATTTTCCTTGCACAAGGAAATTTCACTTTTTCTTCAATTTTGAAGATAACACCTTAATGCCTTCCAAATTTAAATGAAGACATGAAATTGGTAATAAGATGTTTTTAAAGCATTCATGCAGTGCAAAACAAAGGGCGTGGTAACCAAGATGAGTCCTGCATCTATCCAATGAAGCAGCCTGAAATGACCTAAAAGGTTGAATTAAAATCACTGGCAACTAACAGGTAGTCTGTTTGGAAGTATTTTTTTCTTTCTATCTTGTCAAGGATGAGAATGGCATATGAACAGATGATAAGTCTATGTCTGGAAATACAACCAATATCTCAACACATAAAAAACGGCACCACCCTACCACTGACAGACCTTCTAAAGATGAAAAGACCATCAAGTTTATATGTGTATCGTATCGTAGGCTGTGTATCATGAATCATATTGATACACTGCTGAGTTATATCATTTCACACATAATGGTAGGAGTAATCACTACTGCAAGCTGGTAGAAGGTTGAGCCACTTGCTGTGCCATTACTGTTGGGCTCAATGAAAAAATGCCTTTGCTCAGGTGCACCAAAGATTGAAGGTAAAATGAAAAGGTAGTGTGAGACCATCAAAAAGTGGTTCTTATAACACTGTCCAAAGATGAGTGATTCCAATAGGCCCAAGAAGCAGCAATAGCCCTAACTTCACAGGCTTTAATTCTCATTAAAGAAAGGTCCCTCTCTGTGAGGGACTGATAAGCTCTCTTGATAGTGAGAACAATCCACCTGGAAATAGTGGATGTCAAAATATCCAATGAACCCTTAACAGGTAGGAGAGACACTTTCAGCCTTTCTTCTCCCTTTTGGAAGTCAAATAAAACCTTAAAGACCTAACTAGGCAATGAAGTCTATCTTGGTCATCCCCAGCACAGATACAACTCAGACTGGCGATCTCTATCGGAAGTGGAGCTACAGACGGTAGTTGATTCTTAGCCAGAAATCCTGGTTGGCAAAGGAGAAACTGACTCATAATTACCACTTAACTGTAAACAGCCCTTTTCCACAGACAGAGCATGAAGCTCGCTCCTTCCCCTAGCAGATGCCAAGGTGAGCAGGACAAGTTTTCACAGCAAGATTCTCAAAGGATGCTTCACTCAACAGTTTCCAAGGGGGTTTTGACAATTGAAAAAAAACACATGAGAGATTCCATCTAGTCATTAGTGAGCAAGATACAGGTCCCTGAAGCCCAAAATATCTGATGAGATCAGAAAGATGAAGGCACAACCCAATGGAGGGGCCCCTAGAAAACTTTAGATTGTCTGAAAGGGCTGTCCTATAGCCCTTAATGGTGGACACCAAAACATTCTCTCTCCTCAAAAAGAAAGATAAGGAAATCAGCAACTGCACTCAAAGGGGAAAAACTAGGATCAATGCATTTCCTACTGCACCAATCACTGAAGATTCTCCACTTTGCATCATAGACCTTGGAAGTGGACTGCCTCCTAGCCTTGACAATGCAGTTTGCAACTGTGTTAAAAAACTGGTCCTGACAGATTGATCGCTTGAGATAAGCCAAATGTGAAGGTGGAGAATCTGTAGATTGTTGTGGAGTTGAGACCCCATGTGCTGAGACAGCAGGTCCCTCCTCTGTGGTAGTTTCCTTGGGTAATCTACCAACAGGTCGAGTATGTCGCTGAACCAGAACCGCTGGGACCACCAGGATGAGCCGAGCAGTGGAGATCCTGACTTGGTGGAGCACCTACAAAATCATTCTTAAAGGTGGGAAGGTGGATGGGAACAGACGATCCCATCCTAGACTGAAGGCACCCACTGCCCAGGTCCTCTGATCTGGAACTGGAAAGACATAAAAGGGGAGCTTGTTGTTCAGCCTCATCATGAATAAGTCTACCCCATATTTGGAAAGTGACTCTGCTACCAACTGATGCAGAGATCATTTCGTGAGGACAGACTGTCTGCCAGGATATTATTCTTGCCCAGAATATGGCAGACTCGGAGTGATCTCTGACTAGGCCGCCCAATGGAGGAGGTTCCAGACTTCAATAGAAGGAGCATGTGTACCTCCTTGCCACCTGAAGTATGTGACTACTGACATATTGTCTGGGAGACCATCATGCAATGACTCCTTAAGATGTCCACACACGGGCTAGAAAAACAGCCCACATTTCCAAGTTGTTTATATGAACCTTCCCTTCTTCCCAGGACCAAGATCCCTAAAGAAGTATGCCCTCTGGCTCCAGGTGAGTGCCCCAACCTGAATCGGATGTGTCGGTGTACAGAAAGGAGTGGGATTCATGGATGTGAATTGTGATTACAGTCAGAAACTGGTCCCAATTTATTCACCAAATCAGGTGGATCCAAGCAGACAGAGGATCCTTATACAGTCTCCAGTTGGCTAGCAGAAGGAACTGGAGAGGGAACAAGTACAGTCTTCCTTGGGGAACCAAGTCCTCCGTGGAGTTCAGGGTCCCCAATAGCTAGAGGTAAAAATGAGCTGACATTGAGGTCATGGCCAGGAAAGATGTTAGGAGCTGTCAAGAGGAACATAAACTCTCCTGTGGCTGGTGAGAAATTCATGCCCACATATATGAAGTCCTAAGAGGGGATGAGATCTGACTTCTCTAGGTTTGGGATAAGACTGAGACAGGTCACTGTGGACCACCAGAGGTAAAAGTCCTTCAGAAGAGAATCTCTGAGGATATTGTGTATCAATCAGTTGTCAACATACTGGAGGATGAGAATCCCTGACCTTTTTGCCTGATATGTGTAGAGGATGGGCAAGAGAGAGCTTTGAACTGTGGCTGCTTTTGAGACTGCTGAGGCTGGGTCTGCTTGAAAAATTTGGGAGAGAGTCCCAAAGGGCGGTCAGGGTGAATGCATTTCTTGGCCTGTTTCAACAGGCCAGGAGAGGCAGCAGAGATCTGTGTTGTTGATCCATCAAATCCTGAGACGACACAAAGGGGATGAGACCCACAAAAAGCATCACTGCCTCGAGAGGAGCAAATATGAGAAGATTCTTGCTGTGGTCCAGCAAGACCTTCAACGTCTCCAAAGCAGGTTCCTGCAGATGCGAGAGTGCCATGGATATGGAAAGCACTTGCCTCAATGTCTTTGCTATGGCGTCCAGCAAGCACTGAATCGGCACTGGAGACAATGATTCCTCCTTCCTGAGACTCAAAGAGGCAGCTGAAAATAGATTGGCATAATAAGGCAACCTTGATGAGAGTAAAGGCCTTAAGCTCCAATGCCTTCAAAATCTTAACTGACAGGTCCCAGCTGAAATCCCAATTTGTGGCACCCCAGCGTCCAAGGGGGATGGCTTAAGGGGCCAAGTGGGAGAGTGGACTCTATAGCTGGATGCAGAGACCAGTGGTCAAAGGGTGGATGAGGGTACCAGCCAACCCTTCTGTTGCCTGGTGAACTCTTTTTGATGGCCCTGTTTGGAGATGAAACGGGTCCACCACCTGTAATGTCTGCCCTACCTTGAAATCAAGTGAGGGACATCCATGGTGCCATAATGGGGATGGACAACTCACATCCCAGAAAGGAGTGTCCCCATATCCCCACATCCAGTAGGGGTTAAAGGGAACATAGAGAGAGCGGAGGCATGCCAATCCAATCCCCTTCCCCAGTTGGGTGAGTACCAGCCGACTCCTTATCCCCATCGGAATTAACCAGTAGCATAGAAACAGCAGGTGATATCAACCTGATCCCTATCCCTGACTGATAATGCAACTCCAATGAACAGTGTTTGAAGCCTAGTGACCGGTGGATGCCTGGTGCCCATCACCAGACAAAGACTGATCCAGTGAAAATGATCTGACAATGACCTTGAGAGAGTGCCGCACCTAAAACCAGGTGGTGTGATTCACTCTCTGGTGTTTTTTTTTTTTTTTCTCCCTTGGGCGGGACCCGGAATCGATCCCTCATTGACACTGACAACAGCAGATTGAGCATCAGGGATATTTGGACCTTAAAAGATATTCCTAGCCATGGAAGTCTCAGAACATTCTTGCCCCAAAGGGGAATTATCCTTTCCTGTGGGTGGGGTGGGGTGAGGGGCGACCAAAGAAGAAGACAAGGAGGAAGAAGGGCCTTTCTTCTTCCCCTTTTAAGTGCTGCAACTTTTGGCCAAGTTTCATACTTCATTGCTCCAAGGACAACAGCTCAGACAAATGTCTATACATGCACACACAGTGCATGCTAAGCATGCATTGTGACAGTCCCAAGGGGCCTTCTTATGCATAAACTTTCCCACACCTTGTGACAGTATACTCCGAAAGATAAATATTTATGCAAAAAACAGAAACTCTGGAACTAAAAAGAGGTAGCACCAGAACAGTAAAGGGGAATACAATTAACTAAAGCACCGCTTATCAAGCCAGGTGCAGAAAAATTGTAAAATGTACCAAACATGCTAAGACATCACTGAAATGTAGCAAGGACTGAGAAAACTAACACTTGATCAAAATAAAAAGATAGGTGGAATGGAATTCATAATAAAACTGAGAACAAAGGCAAATTTTCGATAAGCGAATCTGCATACAACTAGTACATACATCATCCAAGGAAAAGAGGAAGATAATCCATATGTTGGTTGTGATGCAGGAGTCACACTGGGATATTGCTCTTTTCAGTTCTAGAACCTTCCAATCCTAATAGGAGGAAGGAATTATGTAGCTTGGATGAGGGACTGTGCGCCCAGAAAAGGAAAGCAATGCAATAGTAGCAGGTATTATATTACTGCTGTTAAATCATATATTAAGTGCAGATATGTGTACATGAAGACAAAGATCTGTCTACATAGAAGAGACACAGATATTCTGAATTATATATGATGCTCTAATGGTAAACTCGTATATAAATTAAGATACAACATATTCTTTGTCATGATAAACTTGATTAGTTTAAATAAATATTTCAAATTCAGATACAACAGAAATTATTTTCTTATAATCAATAACTACCATTATTTTGACTAAAAAATATACCTACCACAAAACTAAGTCTCATTAAAATAAATAAAAGCCTAGGGAAAATTACTAATGATGTATATAAGCTATGGCTTTTTTTGTGGAGCTTTTAAGGGTATACCAAAAATATAAAGAAAGCATATGCATCCAAACATCCTTCTATTTGGAAGATATGTTTTTTTTATGTTCTATTTAATCCATTCAGCCTATATAACTTTTCAACTGAGCCTTTCAATGCAATTTATGAATTACACTCACAGGCCCTTCTGTTTCATACAATTTATGTCAAAATGATGGTAGCTAATGCAAAATTAAACCAAACCTTGTTCCATCTTTGGTACTTGTGTGAATTTTAGCCACGAACCATTGACGATACTGATCCTGAAAATATTGCAACATTATATATAGCAAAAGAGACAAATTAATCCAAGTTCTAACACTGTCAATTTAAAAACAACTATATTTGTGTTTGTAAAACACATATACCCTCACTGAAAACCCAAAAGAAAAAAAAAAGAAGAAAAAACGTTCAAATTGTTTTATAATGACATAAAATTCTAATAAGGTGATTAACATATGCATATATATGGATTTCAATAGGAAAAAAATAAAATAATTTAATAAGGTGATCAACATATGCATATATAGGGATTTCAGTTGGAAAAATATAAAATAACTTAAGTTGGACAAGTAGCAGGAGGTTCGGGGGGGGGGGGGAAGAGGGGGGCCAAAACCTCCCTCTGGTGGTCCAGGGACAATGCTGCTGGTGGGGGTATGGGAGGTTTTGCCTCCACAAGATGAATTGGTACAGGTGTATCAACTAAAGTTAGACCATCTTCTTCAACAAAAAAATTTGAAATTTGTTTGAGAACTTTTTTTGTTGTATTATAGAACTTTGTATAAAATTCATATTGATTATTCATATTAAGGGTTGCATCTGGAGTTAGTAAATTTGGGCACAGTCCCCTTCAAAGCTGAAAAAAGGGGGACCAATCTGATCATAAAAAAGGAACTAAAAATGAAAGAAGAACAAAAGTGTCATAAACTGATCTTAAAACCTGAAAACGAAAATCCATATTCTCTTTCTTCAGCTCATTATTATCTTTCTTCAGCTCATGTTTAAAAGTTGGGTTTTTTTTCCAGAGCTGCCAGTAAAAAACAATAACCAGGCTGCATTTCCACTGTACAGTCAATCACTCAAATGTCCATCCTTACGTTTTGAAACAACACTAAATGTTTGACAAATACAATTGAAATGAAGAATCTCCAACAACACATCCAGTACAGACTTGTTCTTTGAAATATAACAAGGAATTGTGAGTCAACATACAGCTGAACATCATGTATGATGCGTCGGCATTACTACCAGGTATCACTAAGTCAATCATTCAAATTCAAACAACAAAATGGTGTTGATTAAGATATGCGTGTACATTATATGATGGAAGTCTGACAATATAAGATGTTGACGTTGATATGTATGATGGGGGGAGGGAATTGACACCATAACAGTCAGTGCTGTTGAAAAATGACCAGAATAAAAAGCCTGGGACAGGTGATAGAATAATAAGAGAAGATCCCCTCAAAGGGACTAAAAGAATTTCCAGGAATTCATGATGAGACCATTTCTTCCTTTTAAATGCTCAGTGTTGAAACCATCTCTGATATTCATCAGCAATAAAATGATGTCCAAATTAGCTGCTATGGTGGACATATTGGATGTCCAATTTGCACCATTTTCATTTAGGACCAACAAGACATCATTTAAGACCAACAAGACATCATAAGAAGTCTTCTGGTGGAAACCCCATGTTGATATGACTTTCTGTTAGGAGAAGTAATGATAAGATTTTTAAGATGGATGCCATGGTGGCCATATTGGATACCAGATTAACACCATTTCCATTTAGGACCAACTAGACATAAGAAATCTTTTGGTGAAAGCACAATATCGATATGACCAGCCATCTAGGAGAAGTGGCGACTAGCCATAACAAGATTTTCAAGATGGCCATTGTGGCAGCCATATTGGAAGTCAGATCAGCACCATTTTCATTTATGACCAACTAGACATCATAAGAAGTCTTTCAGTGAAAAACCACATGCCGAGTTCAGGAGTAGTGACAAGATTTTTAAGATTTCCACTGTGGTAGCCATATTGGAAGTCAGATCAGCACCATTTTCATTTAGGACCAACCAGACATCATAAGAAGTCATTCAGTAAAAACCATATGTTGATATGACCATTCATTCAGGAGCAGCAATACAAAGATTTTCAAGATGTCTGCTGTGGTAGCCACATTGGATGTGCGAGTGGCACCATTTTTATTTAGGACCAACTAGACATCATAAATATTCTGGTGAAAACCCCAAGGCAATATTAATGTACTTTTTATTCAGAAAGAGTAGCGATACCAAGATTTTCAAGAAGGCCACTGTGTCCTTTTGAAAAATGGATCATACACTTTATGAATGAACATACAAATAAAGGTAAATTATTATCACGTTCAATAGAATATGACAGAAATATGGAGGGGTGGGGTGCCAGTAGATAGCGTAGACATAGTCTCTCTTCAACTGTTTTTCTATGGCTTTGATCTTGGACTATCCATGGGACAATACTCTTAAAATCTTCAATGTATTCTGGTATACTGTTATTTTTGCGGATATAAATTTTCATGGTTCTGTAGAAAATAACATTTTTGTCAGTACTTTAATTCATGGGATTATTAAATGAAACCTGTTGTCTCCATACTAGGTTCTTCAAGTGATTAAATTTGTGGTTTACAGAGAAAAAAAAAATCTACAATAATTGGTACCCCCTGAAAAATAGTCAATTCACAGTTGCAGTCAAAATATTGAAAAATGTATACAATAATATTATAATTCATCTACTTTAGTATTAATTAATTTTTCGCATTTTTTCTGAAAAATAAGGAGGCCTTTTGTTTGAAGTTATGGACTTGTTTGGGCCCAGTTTGACAAAGTCAGCAAAGTGCTATAGTAACCACATCAGTCCATCTGTCAACAATTTGGTTTTTGCAAGATAACTCTACTAGGAATGTTTGGATTTTATCCAAATTTGGTATGTAGCTTTTACTGATAAGACCTCAGGAGATTTCATTTTTCAGCCTTCTGTGTCATCATTTAGATGAGTTATGGCCTCCTGTCTTTGATTCCTATGGCATAACTTTACTGGGCATTGTTACAGTTCAATCAAATTTGGTATGCAGCTTTATATTTATGAGACCTTGAATTTGCTTCATTTCTTGCATTCCTTAACTTAATTTACAGGAGTTATGCCCTCTGATTGCCCAGCCTTCTGGCTTTGGTTTCCGCAGCACTTTACCAAAGTTTGTTGGATTTCAACCAAATTTGACATGCATCTTTATATTGACGAGACACTGAACGGGTTTGACTTCCTGAATTCCACAGCTTCATTTACAGGAGTTTTGCCCCTTTGAGTGCCCTGCATCCTAAATTTGGTTTCTGCATCATAACTTTACCAATGATTTTAATGTTTCAATCAAATCTGGTATGCAGTTTTATATTGATTAGAAGTTGAACAAGTTCAATTTCCAGCATTCCATAATATCTTTTGGAGAAGCTATGGTCTCTGATTTCACATCCTTCAACTTTGGTTTCTGCAGTATAACTTTACATAAGATTTCCTTGATTGGATTTCAACCAAATTTGTCATGCAACTTTTTATTATTAAAGACTTTTTAACGAGTTTGACTTCCAGCATTCCATTAATTTATTTAAGGGTGTTATGCCCCCTGATTTCCCATCCTCCTGGTTTTGGTTTCTACATCATTACTTTGCCAAGGATTGTTGTATTTCAAGCAAATTTCTGCATGTAGCTTTATACTGTTGTGAACTTGATGTGCGAACAAGTTCAATTTTCAGCAGCCCACAATTTCATACTTATTCTATTTAAATGAATCCTACCCTCAACAGGATGCTGTCAGCACTGGCAAGAGAAGACTTCTGGTGAGTAGCACGGATCTTGAGGTTGGGGAACCAATAGAAGACAAGCTGGAGGATTCCAACAGTCAGCAGTGTACAAACCCATATCAAACGGCTCCATAGCAAACTCCTCCTATACCCCTGGATCTCCTGCAACATAACAAAGTGGTCTTATGTTAATATGCTGTCCAAGTCAAGGTTTGGACTTCATGAATGCAGGCATCTTCCTAGATACCCCACAGGGACCCCTCTTGATGGGCCAATGGCCCTCTTGCCTATAATATAAAGCAATAATTATTTTTAAAAAAAGCCATTTACAAATGTTTCCGGTTATTTGGGATTTGATGGGCCAAGCAACTTTTCAAGTTGCTCCTGGAAAAAAAAAAAAATTAAAGTATTCATGATACTGATCTGGTCATCAGAAGAAAGTAGTATTATGAAAAGTAGGTGAATAAATGTTTAATATTTATACAAATTTTGTATTAAATAATGCTTTAAGCATCCAACATCTTCATGATGTTGGAATCATTGTCAAGGTGTACCCTTCATAATTATTATTTGTTAACTTATGGGATAACCAACAGAAAGACTACAAACGAACAAGAAATAAAAATTGTGAACAAAATGAGAAACAAGGGAGAATATAGATCACTTAAGTATGAAACAAATCAATTGTGAGCTGTGTCAATGCACTGATAGTTTTTTGTTTTTCTAGAATTCCATGATCTAAAGATTAAACACTTTTCGAAAATCATCCATAATATTCCTAGCTTTCCTTCATCCAAAGCCTGCAGTCATGTATGAACCATTGATGTTAGTGCCGTCTCATAGGAATGGTTTTGATGAAGATCATACTGATTATCATAGACAAGTTTGTGGTCACCAAAATTAATCAATAATGAGTCATGCACATGATTTTCAAATAAATTTTGCGAGTTGGAAGAGCAGAAATTGGCCACATATTTTTACATCATCTTTTGTTCCTACCTTGTGGAGTGGAGTTATTTCATTCCAAAACAATACTGTTGTGACTTTTTACATCAGCTACATTCAGCTTCTCTTGGACTATTGTGATGTATGAGGTCAAAATATGTCTGATGTTAATATCGGAAAGAGGCAATGGATACTTACAAAATCCTACACATGTAAAAAAATCATTCCGTCCAGTCTGCTCAAAAATTTACTTAAGGCAAATAATACTTTTCAATGCAGAGAATCCAACAATGGCCTAAACTTTACTTCACTGACATCCAAAACCAAAGAAAGAATTATTTTAAAAGTTTTCAACACTCCAGGGCTATTATAATTATGGAATAATATCCCAAAAGAAATTAAAGAATCTTGTAGTATATCAGCTTTTCATAGCCGATGTATTAAATGGATGAAATGTACATGCAAGTCTTATCAGCATACAAGTATAAGGCTATCCATCTTCTGCTACTTTTCCGTATGTTGGTATGTGTTGTATGCATGAGTTTACTTTGTAGAAGTTTAGCAACAGTACAAGTTAAGTGGGTAAGTTTGCTACCTGAAGTAAAAATATTTGCATTTATCTATGATTGATGTATTCATTCAGATGGTACAGTTATTTCATATAAATGTTTTTGACAGCAGTTCCACCTGAATGAAGGAACAATATAAATAAACATTAAATCTAATTTGCAGATTATTTCATTGTTCATTCTTTCATTTTCAATAATACTAGTACTTAAATACTTTATACTCTTTCTCTTTTTTCTCTATCATTACTGATCTCACAACATGACGATTTTGGCAGTGAGTGGAACCTACAGTTACCGGATACATACATGTGGATTGGAACAATACAAAATGCTTTACAATTCTTGAATAATTGTTTTTCTTCTCAAAAGGGTCAAAAGAAAATAAGCACACATGAAAGATAATGTTTTATTACAGAGATCAAGTTCAATTAACAAAAAGCTGAGCTTTACTAATTGCTACATGTAGGATTGTAACCGTAAGAAAATGGGAAGGGAGTGGGTGGGTGGCTTTCTACATCAACTGTGGGTAATTTTTTGTTGAGTCTTTAAATTCCTGGTTCAGAGTAACCACGAAATCTACAAAACTGGTACTCCACATAGCAGCCATGTTACAGGATCAACAATTGGGGGCCATTCAGGTGAAATAGTCACCACATTGCCTGCCATTTCACCCAAATATGCAAACAATGTATTACATTTGAGGGACAAAGATATTTTACAAAGGTTTGGTCTTAGAATACATTTTTATCTTGGTTTTATTAGTAAACATCATGAAGGGAAAAAACAGTTTTAACTCGAGTTGTGAAAATTTAAATTCAGAACTTGCCCATCAGGCAAGAAATCAAGTTGAAACCAAGTTAACAAGTAGTCGTTTGAACACTACGTAAGAAATCTTTTTATGAAAACCCATATTGATATCACCTCCCATTCAGGAGAAGTAGCTACATACATAACAAGATTTCCCGCCATGTAGCCATATCGAATGTCAGATCAGCAACATTGTACTTTATCATTCAGAACCAAATACATATAATAAAAAGTCTTTAGGTGACAACCACATGTCAATATCACCACCACCATCTGATAAGGAGAAGTGATAACATGATTTTTTTAGTTTACCTCAATGTGCAGCCATATTGAATCTCAGATCAGGAAAATTTTCATTTAGAACCAACTAGACATAATAAGAAGTCTTTTATTGAAAACTCCATGTCAATATGAGAATCCGTTCAGGCAAAGTAGCGATGAGGATGGCTGCCACTGTAGCCATGTTGGATCTCGTATTGGCACGATTTTCATTTAGGACCAACCAGACATCATAAGAAGTCTTTTATTGAAAACTCCATGTCAATATGACCATCCATTCAGGCAAGGTAGCGATAACAAGTTTTTTAACTCATTAACCCTTAGCGCCACATTTACGCATCATGAAGTTGTATCCAACTTCTGAGCTCTGTAACATCAACATCATTTAAGATACACTAAAGTGGATGGTATTGCAGGAAAGTAGACAGATGTAGATCTACAATGATACGAAATAATGTCGACTTTCTACTCACATTAAAAAATAGAGCGAAAAAAATGCAATTTTTTAGACCCGATTTTTTTAAAGTTGAACCGGAGTTTGTGTCCAGATTTTAGACTTTTTGGCCTTACATCTAAAGCAGACTGGTCCGAACTGCACACAGACAGAGGAACCTTTGCAAAAAGTAGGACAAGTTTGAGATTTGGAGTAAAAAGGGACCAGGACACAAAAATTGGGGGTCCAAAACAAAAAAAAAACCAAAAAAAAAACAACCTTTTACCCTTCTGCACATGCGGCTAAACGAAAAACTTTCTTAAGCATATGTGTTTTGCTGCATTCAGAAGTAACCCCAAAAATGCGTTTCCTACCCCCATTCAGGCGAAAATGAAAAGAATCTCCCAGGGTTAATGAGTTAAGATGGCTGCCACTGTAGCCCTGTAGCCATGTTGGATCTCATCTTGGCAAGATTTTCATTTAGGACCAACTAGACATCATATAACGACTTTACTGAAAACTCCATGTCAATATGACCATCTGTTCAGAAGGAGTAACTATAACAAGATTTTAAGATGGCTACTGTGATGACTATAATGGATGTGAGAGGGACACCATTTCATTTAGGACTAACCAGACCCTGGGATAATTGTGTGCATAAAGTTTTAAGACAATCATCCCAGTATTTTAGGAGGAAAGCTTTCACAAATTTGTGCTAATGAACAGACAGATGCCGGATGGATGCTAAACAACTGGCCATGGCAAAAGCTATTCTGGTCTGTGACATTTAACAGTAAAGCTAAAAAACATATCTTAATGTCGAAAAGCATACATCTTGGAAAAGCAAATCTTTTAAAACTGAAAATGAGATTTTGAAAATGTCCATTGTATCAATACCTAGTGACCATGTCACACACAGTAAACTACACAACTGGAGTTTATCAAATTGCCAGGGAAGTTGGGAGAGGATATACTGTAGTGTTTCACCTGTTCATTCATATTACACACTCTAGTGACTTTTGTATATTCTGTTCATTCCTTACACCCTTATTTTCAGTTAACCATTTGTTACACCCTCAATATCTTGGATGCCGTTTCACCTACATGCATTAAAATTTTTATGTGATTGCATCTCGAATAAACTAACTCAACCATCCCCGAACTAGGTCGCT
The DNA here is from genome assembly GCA_029931535.1 of Margaritifera margaritifera. Classification (NCBI taxonomy): domain Eukaryota; kingdom Metazoa; phylum Mollusca; class Bivalvia; order Unionida; family Margaritiferidae; genus Margaritifera; species Margaritifera margaritifera. The sequence goes on from JAQPZY010001598.1 coordinate 2,348,485, forward strand.
GCAAACTAGGTCACTACAGAATAGGCCCAAAATCCACCTTCCTTTACATCATAAGAACAACCAATGGAGGCAACCTGTTTGCTGTGGGATGTATCCCATGATGTCATTCCATCTGAGGTCTTTGACTTTTTGAGAGAGTGCAGTGTGTATTAAAAAGTTTAGACTTTGTATTATTAAGGCTATTACTCTTTTGTGCTTTTGATATTTATGCCTTTCTGAGAATTTAAAAAAAAAAATACTTACCTTTACCCTTTGTCTTTTGTTTCAGGGTGCAGTTTTATCTGTAGTAAGATTTGGCCACTATTTTTGCCAACTAGCTTTTACTTGGCATTACATATCCAGATTTGTGCTGATATGCCATAAAACATCCTACACAGATGCATACATAACTATATACATACATATGTACTTACTGAGAGAAACTCGACCATACCAACACTAGCTCAATGTGGCCAAATATATCCCTTCATTATAACGTTTCCTGTTATTAGATGGGTATGGTTATAGATCCCACTTCAGCACATAATAGTAAAATATATTAAAAATGTAATTAATGATAAGGTGGTCTTGATATAAAGCAGTAGACTCCATGCCTCCCATGGAAAGTATTTTAATGAAGGAGTTCTAAATCTGAATTTGAATGACTATTTTATTTTTTACTTCTGTTACATCCTCAATATCTTCGACCCTATTTCACCTACACTCAGGAAAATTGCAATGCAGTAATCCTACCATATCAAAATTAGGTCATAGTGACAAAATTTTCATGCTTGAGTGACTTTTGTGTTTTCAGCTATCCAACTGTCACACCCTCAATATCTTGGACCCTATTTCAACTATATGCACACTTGTGAAACTTAGCATGTAAAGTCATCTTAAGGAGGGTGACTCAAATATACCAAACCAGGTCACTGTGACCTCATTTTCACACTTGAGTGACTTTTGTATTTTCAGCCATCTATTCATTCCACCCTCATCTTGGACCCTAGTTTACCCACTTGTACACTCATGAAAATTGGTATGTGGATGCATCTCAAGGAGAGTAACTCAACCATATATGACTAGGTCAATTTGACTTCATTTTTAGGATTCAGTGACTGCTATTTTCTGCTATAGCAATCTGTATATTGTTGGCTGCTCCAATGTGCTCCAGGGCCACAGGTGGCCGAGTGGTCTAAGGCGCTTGCCTTTACACATCACTGACAGCTCATCTCTCTCAGCATGGGTTCGAGTATCGGCTCGGCGAACGTGGTTATGCGCGAAAGTTTGCCAGTAGCTTCCCCTAGTTCTTCCTGGGGTTTTCGTGAGTTCTTCCTCCACCAAACATACTGGCCGCTATGTATAGAATATCGTGCTGAAAAATGGCATTACACCCACAAAAACAAAACAAAAAAAACGTGCTCCTGGTGGCCTAGGGATACTTGTTTATGAGTAAACACCTTGCTATCAATGTAATTTAATTTCAATCTACACAAAATATTGTAGATCGTACAAAAATATTGTATCTGATGGCTTTTAACAGTCTTTCTGACCAATACTATTGAAAAAAAGAATGAACATCTTTTGATAAACTATACATATCAATGACTTGACACACAATATGTTGTAGATGGTGCCTTTCAACTGGTTTACTATTACAGGTAAATACGGATCTGATATCACATACAGGTTTTGCAAAAATGTAAATATTTATATAAACAAAACTTAGACTGGCCCAGAAACAGGGTAGTCAACTCAGTATATATACTGAATCTGCACAATGCTGCATATATTACATGCATTAGAGACCACACGCATCAATTAAAGTACTACTGGGTGCACAAGCAACTTATAATGCAACTGTGTTGCTCCTGAGTGAGCAATATTTTCTGTTTACATTCTGTTTGCAACCCAAGTTCAGTGTTGATAAAACTTGCACTAAATGATGTAGTGGCTGTGGCTGATGAAATAGGAGTATAGTCCTGATGATACCAATGCACAGTGTCTATATTTTTATTTTGAATTTGCATTAGATCTATTTCAACCCCATGCAAAGTGCCTGACTGGAAAACAAACATGACTAAAACATTCAGAGCAGGCTGTACTCTATGACCCTAAAGGTCAACAAGTCATGCTATTACCTTTATTGCATGTGCTTTGATATTGTCAATAACTCTGATTGAACCATGCTTATAGTATTAGCCATAGTGGCTGTTACTTCAAGGTTACTCAAAGCTGTTAATCCTACCAGCTAAATCTGTTTTAAAGGGGTTTAAATCGATGATACAGTATTACGCTGTAGCTTCTGAGATATATTTTACAAGGAATGCTTTTAATTATTTTTTAAAAATTACCTTACAGTTCATATCAGCATATTACAAAAAAGCTCTGCTTTAATATTTTAAAAAACAATACTCTATTTCAGAGTGTATGGTTTTCATGCCCTGTTACAGCTCATAAAATGACATCAATAATTTTATTTTTATTACAATACATGTACTTTCATTCAACCAATCAAAAACTACTCTTTGGCTCATGTGATTAGATGATTGACTTGCATTCCATCCCCTTAGACCTTTGATTTTAATGGTGAACACAATTCTTCTAGCCTGCCATTTTTGTTTTAGAACTAAATATTTATTGCTAGCAGAATTTATTCCAAACATTTCCCAAGCCTAATTTTGATACATCTGATGTGTACCGGATTTGGCGTCTATAAGCAAGATGAAGGGTAAGAACTGAGTAAACCAAATGTTTTCATGTACTTGAAACAGGGTTAAACCTGTAGCCCATAGGTTAAAACTATTGATAGCATACAAATTTAATCACTGGTCCCCCTATTTAAAGACCATCCCTTCTACCATAAAAAAATTCCCTTTTTAAAGGGCCACTCATTAGGAGGATAAAATGGTTAAACTGTTCTGCAAGTATTTTGGTGTTGAACAAGCTGTGGTCTCTGATCAGGAAGTGACATATCTTGTGAAGGGCCCTCTCAAGAAGAGGAACTGTACCTGGCTAAGACTATCAACAAAGACAGATATTTACCACAATTATGTGACTTCATCCTACTTAGATATGAAGGTTTAAGTTCAGACCACAACTACAGCATATAAATACTCTGTCATAATATCACATAAATTTCAAATATATATTGCCATCAGCTTTTTAAAGACAGCACGAGATGTACATATACAGATTGGATTTTCTTCAGTACTAATTATACGCATGTATCAAAACTATACTGGTTACATCAATGACAAACACTGATAGTGTATATTGAATATCTGAACATTAGATAAACATTAGATAAAATTGTACTGAGAGATAGATATCAGTTATCAAGTTCAAATGGAGCAAAAAGTGCACTTGGTTAAAATAAATGATCTCAACAGCAGTTGGTAAATAAATAATGATCAAAGAGTAACAATTTAACTTAAAGAGGTTATCATGTACAAAGAGGTTATCAAGTACAAAGAGGTTATCAAGTACTGGACTAAGATAAAAGAGATTGACAGCAGTTTCATTAAAATCCTGTAACTTCTATTTATTCCAACAAAATGGAGTCCAGACAACATCAGTTAAATCAGGAGGAACTCTTGTTATACCACTGCTTATGCATAATGAGTCATCATTATTAAGAAATGTTTAATGGATCCATTCCACAATCCATGATTTTAAAGTTGCCTCTTGTGAATTGTCACTAGATGGCATGCTGATGAAGTTTGGAAGCTAGGATGACCACTGATGGAATTCAAGAATACCAGACACACCTTTGCACATGCGCAAAAATGATCTTGTTAAGAAGTGGACAGACCAGCTGAAAACTGGATCAATGGCCACTTTATTGGAAGCATGAAGATATTTCTCCTTATCATGCCAGTCCTTTACTGTATACCTATGCAAACTGAAATTTATAAATCACAGATTAATTACTGAATACTGCCATTTCTTCAACACTGAGAGCTAATTAAAAAACGTTTATACTGCATGAATGATTTAGAAGACAAATTTCGTTATCTCTGTAAATGTATCTTTATGCAGATGTTAGAAACATTTTCCCAAAACATGATATAAAATTTAATATCTCATGAACTCTGAATATTGCAACACACTTACCAATCTAGCAATATTTAGCAAAAAGGTTATACTGTATTTACACAAAATATGCAGATTGCTGTAGTTTAATCTGTTCTTTTACTTGATGTATATTTATACATGAAATTTGTAAGCTTACCAAACTAGCAATGCTTTCTAAAATTACTTTCCATTTTGGACCATACTGGGGGAGAGCAAATATCTACTCTTTTTATACAGTTCTGCACTATGTGATGTGTAATAATTGTTGTTATGCTGCTCAGGATTTAACTTCAATTTGAATTTACTAATTGACTGTCAAATCATTTATATGTTTTGTTTCCTATTCTCCTCTCGGGGACATGATTATCAATAAAAGTCCAAAAGTTCAAAGCTTATATACAGCTGGAATTTGATGCTGTGCTTTATTCTTAGTGAGTCTTTTTTGATGTTATCATTTAAAAGTGAAATCGTATATTATCCCAACCCTGGTTGTCTTTCTTTCTTTCTAGTAAATTAGTACCTAGTTAAATGTTTAAGGACTAAGATACTGGAAAATCCCATCAGATCATGAGCATGAAAAAAAAAAAAAAAAAAATCAAAATATCAAAATACAATTGACCCACCCCCTCCCATTTTTGCCCTGTAAAACTCACTTATGTTGGGGGGGAGGGGGGGGGATGGGGGGACAATTGCATTTTTAGTTCATATTTTATTACATACATTTTTAAAACAACAACAAAAATGGCCACAATTTCCTAACTTTCGGACAGAAAAAAGATCACTATTTAAAATCTGCAAATTTAAAATTGCCATTTTCTGCAGCCTTATAGACTAGCAACAACTTCTGGCTGTCAAATTTAGCTAAGAATCATTAGGCATAGTTAATAAACTGCTTTGTTGCTAATACAAGTTATAATAACTGAAATATTTTATCATTGAATTTCCCAGATAATCAGAAGCATCATGTATGCATGATTAACTCAATCTCCCCAGTATTGTAAAATATTCAAATTATTACTACCGTATATACTCACATATAAGCCGATACCAGCTGCAAACTGCATAGACCCAGATCTGCCGTCGCATAGTGCGCCAGCAGATCTGGGTCTATGCAGTTTGTAAGGACTAATCAGTAAAACAAACAACATAGACCCTGATCTGCCATCGCATTATGCGACGGCAGATCAGGGTCTATGTTGTTTACATTTGGACCGGGATATACGCAAGTATATACGGTAGTTGCAGTCCTTTGTGTTTACATTCATGTCACAAGAAATTGATGTTGGCAAATAGATTTATTAATCTCTATTGAATGGATCTGAACTGCATAGGTATTATTGTTTACATTCGTCGCTTTCTTTCCATGTCTCTACATGTATTTATTATGTAGTATACTTGATTTTATGTAAAGATTGTTTATTTTAGCTTTTAATGTTTGCACATGTATTTTGGTGACTAAACTTCAAAGTTCTGTACTCTCTCCCTGCTTGCTGAACTGTCCTGAATGTCCCAAAGTAGTGGGTGATCAACACACCACTTATTACATGGACAGCTAACTCTATTGCAGAATGGGCCCATAGACTGTGAAAGTAGGTCACAGTGAATCAGTTTCATGTGCATCCAAATTTAACTTTGGTGGCAATAGGTTAAAAATATTTGAACTTGAGCATGTACAGTTTTGAAGAAATGTTGAACAAACCCTAGAGAGTAGTTCACAACAACCAAGTACCATGGTATGGATTTGAGATACCTTCATCCAAAAGATGCACCAATGCTGCATGTTGAGTTACAATTGGTGTAACTGAAATAAGCAGTGGTACAACTAGGAATTATAATAGGAAGGGTGACATATGTCAAAAGGATGCTTCAAGATTGCTGATACTGTTTAAAGGGGCAAATTGAGCACATTCAACCATGCAAAAGAATTTCCCATTCATTATCATATTTTCTGTTTATGTATGTTCTTAGACGGCAAAAACAAATTGATTTTTTTCCTGTTCAAAAAAATTAAATTACTTCGTGTCCAAATACAAAACAGGGTTAGAAAAAAAATCACCTCAGCAACAAAATTACCACCTACAATAATGTTCTACCCATGAAGTAAACTAGCTAAATGATGAGAGATATGGTCACATAAATATACCCCCACTTCCCATGCATCCCACACCAAGGCTACCAAATGATAAAGATATCTCGAGTCTACTGTAACAATTAATGCATGACTATTTCTCTGAAAATAGTGTGAGTAAAACGACTGTTCAACATGCATATCTTCTTCTGATGAGCAACATGCATATCTTCTGATGATGAGCATAATATGTACTAAGTTTAAAGCAATCCAATAACACGGCTGCAGTAAAAAGGGCAATAACTCTTACATAAATCAAGGGAATACAACAATTTGTCAAATGTGTGCATCTTTAAATGAAGACCAATATAATATAACAAAGTTTCACAGCAGTCCATAAAAATCTTTTGAAGTTACTAATCCATACAAACTCTGATGTATAGTCTAATGAGATAAAATAGGAGATCGTGGCTGCCAATTATAAAAGAGATTTTACTGTTAGTTGTCTTTGATAAAAATCATGACTGTCACACCTAATTAACAACAGTTTTATTCATTTAGGCCTCAACACTTAGCCTTTTTAGTTTAATAAATTGTATCTGATAAAATGCGAATAACTTTCATTTACAAATATATATATAATCAGCTATTGTTTACAGCCTAGCCAGATCACATTTATTGCAACTTGAGTTACCTCCCTTGACATTAATGAATATTTTCATTAAGGAGAGATATAAATATATTACCAAAATCCTGAATGAAGCTAACATCCAAAAGAAGGAGGGTTGAACCTCGTGATAAAATAGCATTTTGTCACTGACAACAAATTCTAAGTCAGTCTTCAATCTCATTAAACATTTCACAGGAGTTTTATACTGTTAGCCAGGTAATTGTGATGGTCTCAATTACAAAGTTGTGATCTTTGTTGGTTAGTAAAATTATGCAGAAATGTTTCATGTCCAATAAAGTTTCTTGCACTAAGTGTAATTCTCTTCAATAAAATATATTTGCACCCATTTTACTTGTAACAAATTCACAAAAGCAGCATAACTTGTTACTACTGTGAAATCTGTCAACAGACAATGACACAAATATCTGTCAAGTACGGACAGGCATACTTCATACTGAGGTTGAAAATGCTAATAATGAAAGCAGGAAATGGGACTTATTAACAATGTCATTAATAAGCAGCTGTACTTTTTATGGTGGTGTCCACTAAAACAGGTTTCACTGTATATTGGTTCTGGGTTTATACCAGGGATTTACAAATTTTATAAAAGTCGGGCAAGCTGACTGGAAAATTGAACTTGCCCATGTGAAAACGGAGCTTGCCCCAAAACATAATATCCCAACACGAGTTTAAAAAAAGGATAAAATAAAATATGATATATTTTAAGGAAATCGCGTTATATTTATTTTAACTTTTGTTTTCTTTTTCTTTGTTGGTACCTTAAAACTATATGCTGATAATTAAAGTTATACAAAAATATATTATCTAAATAATACATGTAGATAGATATGTAGATGAGAAAGGGTTATAATTCAGATATAGCTAGATGAGCAAACACAGTTTCATTTTTCCGTCAGCTTGCTCTGGGCACGCTGGCTTTTATAAAAATTTTAATTCCCTGCATTTGAGCTAGAAACTTCATAAAGTTTCCTTGTTTTGCCTACATAAAATAGCAGACTCATTTCATCAACTACATGAACAATCATGAAAGCTAGACTGTATGTAATGATTTATTCATACTCACAACTGAAGGATTTGTGAATACTTATTTTATCCATTTACTTAACAATTAGCATCTAGTCACCTTGAAATCAGTGATATGCATCAAAATATTTGACAAACCGACTTTTGAGATTGAGAACACTTTTTTTTATCCATTTAATTGTTTGCCAAACAGTAAGTATGTATCGGTCTCCTGTAATTATCACGTAAGCAACATATCATAAATACTGCTTGTGAATGCTACATTTTCAGTAAATCAATCAGGCTTTGAATGAAATCATCCTGGTGGGTTAATCATAGGAAACGAGTGCCTTTTATTTCCAAATACATGTCAAAGAAATCTCACGAGCTATATTTTTAAGAATTAACACCTACTCACCTTAAAATTGGCTACATGCATCAAAACAATCTTTGACAAGCTGATTGTTTTGAGTTTGCAAGCTCACCAACTATACAAGGCTAGGTTATGACCTGAAAGTCCATGACTTCCGGATACGTACAAAAAATATGACTAAAATGTAACTGACAAGTTAAAATATAAACATTTGTTCCTTATTTGTCAAGACTTGTTTTAAATAGTAAATATTCACATTATCGCATCTGCGCGAGAAACTGTGAGACTGTCCTTGCTTAAACATGTATTATGCCAAGGCTTATAACTTATACATGTGTTATGCCAGGGCTTTCTTTGATATATTAGTTTATTAATATTTTGATAATATTTAGTCAATCTGTATTTCTGACTTTTTGATTTTCAATCTTTATCTAACTAAACAAAATAAGTGTATCTGATTTAAAATTATAGAAAAATTTCTTTATTGAATCACAATCTACGACACTGATTTTTTTAAATTTATTTTAATCTAAAAGAAGGAGGCAGAAAGTCCACAATGCAACATTAAAAGGCATGTACTTTATTTTATTTATCTATAATGTAAGTATAATTTGTATTCAATTTGGATTTATGACCTTGATTTTTATTTCATTTCAATTTGAAAAATATGAAAAAGTTTACAGTTACAGTACATACACTATTTTATCAAAGAACATGTAGTCCTTTAATTTATCCTTTCTTAATTTTAGGCAAAATTTCTAAGTACACTTGAGATTAGCTAATAAAGGCGTTTTTCTGTGTTTAATTTGTTCATACATGTATGGTAATGTTTCAGTTATAAACAACACATACATCAATCAAATAAGTTACTATTTTCTATTCATGAAGTAAAAACATGTGGATACTAAGTTTAGTGTTACTAAACGAGTGTTTGACAGTATCCATGAGGTTTTACAATGGCAATCTGAAGAACCGAACATTTGAATCAAAATACTTTTTTGTGACTATTCAAATAGAAAATCAGTATTCAATATTCATCGGTTTACTCAGTGAGTTTTGCAGCATTCTGTAAAAGAAAAGAAAAAGGAAAAATATAAATTATGCGATACTGAATTAGTTTACAAGGGAACAACTTTTAAACCTGCTAAATCACCTGAAATTCAACTCTAATTCACAAGGTAATCATAATATCAAAACTCGAATAGTCACTTTGTGTACATCACCATTTATACTCATTGTTATTCAGGCACTCTTGAAAAGATAACATGAATTCTGCAAGTTGATAAAGAACAGGGTATAGAACAGGGGTTATATCAAAGTCAACAACTTTACATCAATTTTTTAATCTTGATCACTGAAGGAAAGATAAAAGAAATAAATAATCTCTTTATATATGGGAAATGCACCAACATAGAGCTCACATAATTTTAAACATCAGAAATAAGGTATTTAGGCACATGTATTGAAGTCTACTGAGTTACATTCTTTTTTTTACTTCTTAATTTATCCAGTTGTCAATGTAGGAATACATATTATCAACCTAGATTTTATTACATCAAATGTCAATCTTGATCTAAGAAGGAATCCATGTCAACAGTTATATTTTTTACTTTATTAATTAATTATTTTAATTAATCCATTGAAAAATGTTATGATAGGTGCTTTTATTCATTTTGTAATTTTAGACTAAATTTAGTTATACCTGATTTATAACAGAGATAATTTTTATGGATTTAATAATGGAAAAGGTTTATATAGCTATATTCCTTACATTAGTAAAGTGCATGTAGTTTTTTTTTTTATTTACTCCAGTTTTTATTTTAAAATTCAAATATGCAGGCTTCTGTTTAAACTTATTTTTTGATCTTTCATACCTGAAAATCCCATGTTCGTTTCTTTTTAAAAATCTTTGTTATAAATCTCTTCTGCTTCATTTATCAGCAACTGCATTTAAAAGTATGCCTCACAAAGGCTGGTGTAGACATCAGTAGAACAAAGAACTTTCTAATACAGAGATTTTAGTGTCGAGAATTTGTGATTAGGTTTTTATTTAACAGTGATCCTGTGGAAATACAAGAAACTGAAATGACTAATGCTACACCAACATGTATGGTCAAAAAAGTAATTGAAAGATCAAGAGAAGAAAAAAAAAAAACAGAAAACAAATGATGACCATTAATGGAATGAATTACTTACTAAATTACTGTGCATTCAAATGCAAAAGTGCAATCTTGGCATATTTTCTAACTTTATATTATATAAACCACATTTAGAAAATAAATACCTCTGATTTCTAATTTTAGTCACAATCATTTGTGTCAATAACTCTAAAAAATAAACTGCAGTTCTATGAAATGGTACATTGGAAACCCAGTGCCCTATAAATAAATGTATATCCTTTAGCACCAAATATAATATTTCATGTCTTATAAATACATGTATAAACCTTATCACCAAATATAATATTTCATGTCTTATAAATACATGTATAACCCTTATCACCAAATATAATATTTCATGTCCTATAAATACATGTATAACCCTTATCACCAAATATAATATTTTATATCCTATAAATACATGTATAACCCTTATCACGAAATAACATTTCATGCTCTATAAATATGTATAACCCTGATCACCAAATATAATATTTCTAGTCGTATAGATAACCTATAAATACATGTATAACCCTTATCAGCAAATATAATATATCATGCCCTATAAATACATGTATAACCCTTATCACCAAATATAATATTTCATGTCTTATAAATACATGTATAACCCTTATTACCAAATATAATATTTCATGTCCTATAAATATATGTATAACCCTTATCACCAAATATAATATTTAATGTCCTATAAATATATGTATAACCCTTATCACCAAATATAATATTTCATGTCCTATAAATATATGTATAACCCTTATCACCAAATATAATATTTCATGTCCTATAAATATATGTATAACCCTTATCACCAAATATAATAGTTCATGTCTTATAAATACATGTATAACCCTTATCACCAAATATAATATTTCATGTCCTATAAATATATGTATAACCCTTATCACCAAATATAATATTTCATGTCCTATAAATATATGTATAACCCTTATCACCAAATATAATATTTCATGTCCTATAAATATATGTATAACCCTTATCAGCAAATATAATATTTCATGTCCTATAAATATATGTATAACCCTTATCAGCAAATATAATATTTCATGTCCTATAAATACATGTATAACCCTTATCACCAAGCAACATTTCATTGCCTATAAATATGTATAACCCTGATCACCAAATATAATATTTCATCATGTTCTACTTGATATTTGTTGCTCTTATTTCTGCATCATAAACTATAAAGAAAATGTTTAATGAAGGTAGGTATTTGCAGTTCAAATTTCTGTACCATATCAAAGGGGATGACTTATTTTTCAATATTCTTCTCTTTTCTTCTTCTATTTCTCTCTCATTTTCTTACGATGAATGCCTAAATGATGTTTAAATCCTTTTTTTGGTTCAGAAGGATTTGCAAAGATCTGCTCACTTGTAATACGCTTGAGAATTTTTTTTCAAATGAGGAATATGACCTAATCGGAATGGCCTTTATAATATATTCCTGTTTGACACAGTATAATTGGCAGATCACTGTTTTCTGCATCTTTCCTCATTTAGAATTTAGAAAGGAAAACGATACCCCCCTTTTTTGTTTATTATCACAATTTATGATCATACACTGCACAAAATTATTTTTACTTGAAATGACAGTGCAATCAATGCACTTCTATATTAGTTGCCGGCTGGCTCATTTTAGAATTGATCATACATAACAGCAAACGACGTCTTAGTCAAGGGATATAAAGGAATCAGTAACTTTGCACAATCTAACTCTTCATTATTTTTTAAACAGTAAATTTAGGAAATTAAGTTGGAGTAAATTTTACTGGAGAAATGGACTTGTGAACTTGTAATCTACAGTGTTCAACAAAAAGCATGAACAATTGACAAAATATAAAATATCCAAACCCCATTCCATCAAGAAAGTGTATCATACAGCATATCTATTATTATTTCAAGATGCGATATCATTTAAATGAAGAATATGCAGTTACTATAGTATATACACCATATATTCTATTTCATTTATTAATATGCATATGATTACAGTACTGCTCATGCAATTTTTAATTCCTCCACGCATCATGGTGGGAATGGAGAGAGTGTGAAGAGGATTGAGAGAAAGTCCTTGTAACATCTCCCCATTCATCTTGAAGGAGTTGCCGTGGCTTCTTGTGGAGAACAGATCTGCACACCATACTTTCAAGCAGAGTGGAGTGGACGTGGTGTCGATAAAGTAGCATGATTTACTGTTTATGACCCCAGCAAGCATGCATTAAAGAGTTTCACTGAGACAGAGAGAGAGCACAGTGGGGCACTGAGTTTTTTAGGTTGTTGCCCTTACAAAGAAACAGACACATTTTTAAAAATGTTGTTCTTCCAAATCATGTTTTATATAACATCAATGTTATCAGCTAAATGTCAAATGAAAATACAATGAATCAAATCATAAACTTTATTTTGCAAGGAAGAGAAAGAGAGGCGATGTGCTCATGACTGCTGAAGACATGTAAATCTGTACTCATATTTTCGCTATACATGCATTCCTCCCCCCTCAAAAAAAAATACACTATATAAAAACCAGGTAAAAAAAATGTGTGATCTAATTGGTAAAACATGGTTCTCTTGACAAGCATATGTTTGAAGCAGACGCATCAATATTAAAATCCAATAGTTGGTGAAGACATTCTTAGCTACCTGTATATTAATATACTTACACATAACAAATAGTAGACTCAATTCACAACATGGAGGGATAGAGAGAGAGCAGGTTCTGAGTGATTGCTGAAAAATGCACTGCAGGTGACAAATTTACCTCTAAAGTGAATGTCATTATTTAAAATTAACCATGATTGGGAAAAGATGTAAAATTAAACTGTGAGAATAACAGAGAAGGAGATAATAAATAGCAAATGAAAGGATTAAAGTCTGCGGCTAAAGGATTGGGTGTGCATTTTCTCAACATCACAGAAACAGAGTATCAAAAACTTGACTTCATTATCAGCTAAAAGTCTACTGAAAACACCATTTACCACATTCTCAAATTTCTTTGAGGGAGAGAGAGAGAGAGAGACCGGTATGGAGAATTGCTGAAGACAGATAACCACATGACTAAGCTTTTTTTATTAAAATACAAAAAAGGTACATGAAACAATCCACGATATTAGACTGGCTTTTTTTTTTAAAAATAATTTGCAGAATTGAAAAGTATACATGATTTGACTTACATTTGGTTTGCTTTTGGAGTTGTACGACACAGCAACACATGAATTCATGGCAGTGTCAGACTGGCAGTCTAGCCACTGACACCCACCCAACCCCTGAAATCGCAGACAATTTCAGGAGCAGAGGCAATTAGAGATGGTTTGCCTACTATGGTGTGTCCCTGCACAAGGCACTTCACATATTTCTTTGTTTAAACGAAATAAACAATATTTATTGACTTAATGCTAAAGTGAGAGAGAGAGATTTTGGATACTGAGATCTGGTAGTCTTGAACATTGTATAATTTATGCCCAAACAAGAAAATGAAGGTGAGCAAACTCTAACTGATGGTGCGAGGTGTTTCTCCTTTGTTGGAAAATAAAATCTAAAAATCTTTGATTGCAAATTAACTATGACAGAAAGGAAAAGAAGGATTAATCTTGGAATCATGACAATTTTCCCACATCACTTCATTTCTGCAATAAATTTAATTCAGTTTAAATGCAGACAATTAACAAGCTTCTGCTTTTAATTGCTGGGTTAAAATTAGGGCTATTAAATATGACACTCCAAATCAGATGGTATCATGCAATATAAATGACACCTTCACAAGCCAAAACTGACATATTCGTTGTGAATATTTTATATCAGCATTGATAATGACTACTGCTTTGATTTCTGTAGAATATCAAATGAAGTCTAGTCTCTCTTAGGGACAAATCATTCAATTTTATAAGGAGGAAAACAGATTAGGATTCTTTCTGAAAAGCCTGAAAACATTTATCTTACTTCTTAACTTATGGGGGAAAAAAACCTTACTCTATACTTCATTTTACTTGCGAAAAAAAATAATCTTGTAACGAAAAGAAAATATAATCCCAGTCAGTAAGAAAATCCCAGTCCCTGTACAGTCACAAATTGCAATCAAAAAAAAAAAAAAAAAAAAAAAGGGCCGTTGTTTCCTTTCTCTTTAATATCTAAATGAAGAAAGAGGCATGAAATGGGGATCTCCCGATAAAAATGGGGATCTACCTATAAAAAATATGTCAAACTAAAGTATTATCATGAATTTTCTGAGTAGGCCCCACTGCTCATTTTTTTTATTATTTAGAAACATCATGAAAGCAATAAAATCATCATAAATCCTTCTAAACACTAAAATAAGGATTTAGACATATAATTAATGCAATCATCAGGGGAAAATGAGAGCAAACAAGCAAACAAAAAAGAGTGAGATATTGAGAGAAAGAAATGTCTAAAATAAACTGTCCCCTTTAATAGAGTACAGAAATTAAAACTGCATACACATACCTTTATCAAACCTTTGCTTTACAGATTATGGAGAAATAAGAGCATCAAATATCCAGTAGAAAGAATATGGTCAAATATTATGTTGGGAGATGAGCAGTTACATTTAAATAGGGCAGGGTCCTCCATGTAGCATTTCAATGAACTGCAGTGTATTTTCAAAGAGTTAATGTTGATAATTCTGACTAAAAATACAAAGTGATGTTTTTCATTTTCTAAGTGTGGCTAATATAAATATCAAAGTTAGAACATATACTGAGATTAAAAGCACAGTATTTTCTTATTTCTTTTCTTGCAATAACTATCATAAATTGTTTTCTTTTTCTTTTTTCTTGATCTAATAATGAGCATATACTCTGTAAGTGTAGCATTAGTCATTTCAATTTCTGTCAATTCTTTTAGGATTACTGTTTATTTCATAACCTATCACAACTTTACTACACTGTAATTTATGTTAGCGAGTTCTTTGTTATACATTACTTCTGCATACATGTACATATTAGAAACAGGTAATACATGCGGCAACTTTTGTGAGGATAATACTTTTAAATGCAGTTATTCTTATATGATGCAGTAGAAATTTATAATAACAAGGAATAGAGCCTTTTCTGGTATGGAAGATTCAACAAAAAGTTTAAACAACAACCTCCATATTTGACCTTTTAAAAATGTATAGAAAATTTCAGTTTCTTCAAGCAAACACCAATGATTTTTCTTTTATTCTATTCACATGTCCTGACTACTATTAAGTCTAACAGTTGATTAAAGTTACATTGAGAAAATAATTAATTGATTACCTAATGTAATTATCAACCCTGAAAGGTCTTTATAAGCAATTTAATTTTTTAAAATCCAACTGGCTTGCATGTTTGTTTTGCATGTCACATGCACTCAAGTTGTTGACCTCAGAGACGAGATCAAAAGCATTATGTCTAGCTATATGAATGTATTTATCCTCAGACCCATTATTATTTTTTATATTTAATTCTTTTAAAGGCTGTCTCTTTAATTAGGACCATTAATGTCCAATAACAGAGCTGAATAGGCTGTTTTGGTTATAACAGTCCACCATACCTGCCAGAACATGACATGTGATATGACGAACACAATTTTTTACACCCCCCCCCCCATTCTTATAATAAAAAAACAATTTTCAGTAATCTCATGAGAAAAAGTGTACGTGAGAGATCTTTCTTGACAACTTTATATATGCCTGTAACTTGTATAAACAGTCATGCTTACTTCTCATGGAAAATGATCACCATAGGGCAGTTTATACAATTGCTTTATGTTAAGGCGATTAAATGGTAAAGGCAGTCAGAGATTAACAACCACCACTACAGAGATTACTGAACTGACTGACAATATCTACATGTATAGTGATTTTGTGTTAAGAGTCCTTTGAGCACTACTGTGGGAGTGTCCATCACCCTGATTTGCTTAGGCAAAGTACACAAAGTGGAACGATCCAGTTCATTTGAAGTCAGATAAATCAAAGAGATGTGCATTGAAAAAAACAAAAGTTATTGCTCTTAATTACCTCAAATGAAAACGTTTAAACTATCTTTTGTAAAGATTACACTATTGGCTAGTTCGTGAGCAGTGGCAATTTCTTTGAAGTTGGATTTTACTCTCTATATTAAATGCAAAACATGTTTGTTTCTGTAGTTGGAATAGTATGGATGCAAGATTAATTTCTGAAGGCAAAATGGCGAAACACAGCTGTGATTCAGGCAAGGGTGAACCATCTGTGAATCTGTGAAGCAAGCAAAGCCTAGCAAAATTACATTTCTAAACTCCTGGTTGACAGAGTTTGCCTTTGTGAAACTCTGTAGCAAGAGGAAGCATGCTGCACTTTTCACATCTTGCAAACACCACATCAACACTAGTTATCTGGGCTAATGCATACGACATTTGTTCACATAATACCATCACCCTTAATTGGAGCAGATGCAGAAAAAGCATTTTCAATGCTCAGAAAATTCAACAAGATCCTCGGGGAAGCTGAACAACAAAACCATCCAGTTTCTAATGGGTGCAAAGATAACAGTAATGAGACCTTCAATGCAGCAAACTACAAGTTAAGGGACTGACCATTTTATTTTCAAGGGAGGGGGTTCTTTCCAACCAGGATACTTTTTGCTTTTATCACATTTTTTTTTTCAACTAATAAGATGGTCACATTTTTTTTTTCAACTAATAAGATGGCTGTTTTTTTTTTCTACCAATCAGAGTGAGAGTATGTTTATTCAAGCTATTCCATGGCCAGATATTTCTTCTCAAAAAACTTTCAGGCCTCTCCAGGAAATTAAATGGTCAGTCCCTAATACTGTATTCCACAGCAGTCCAATGGATTTTAATGACAGAAATTTGTGTTTTGCTTTATTTAATGTCTGTGTGGTTGTGATTATGTGTGTGTGTGTGTGTGTGTGATGTGTTGATGGTATAGTGTATATGACAATGCTAAGTCAATGAGCTAAGTTTTGTTTGTAAAAGTATAAAATGCTTCGAAGAAAATATTATTCTTCTTAATTTATTTCCAGTCATTTTCCATAGGCCTATATAAGTAGATAACTTATTCTCTATTGTACAACACTGATTATATCTGGGTCATGCACACTACACTAACCCCTCCCCCTCTGCCTCCCCTTGGGACCATAAAACACACATTTTGGGTGTCAAAACACCCCAACACTGGATAGTTGGCAGGTATGGTCAACCATTGTCTTCAGTACACATACATGAGACATATACCCTAAGCCTCGATTCTAATTAGTGAGATAATCTGATAACTCACATTACCATTAATCATAGGTGATTTTGAAACTCATCTATTTTAAATGCCAAAATGGATTGTTTACATCAATTTTCCAACTTGATCAATAAAAGGAAATACAAAACAATGGGTCTTCCAATATACATAAAATGTTCAAATGGAGAGTTTCCTTACAAGATAGCATGTTACTCTTTCATAAAATGTTCAAATGGACATTTTCTTTACAAAGATAGCATGTTACTCTTTCATAAAATGTAGTAAACACTTGATTCAATAAGTCTGTTGATTAAAATATAAACTATTAATGACAAGTTAGAACAATTGTAATCTATCTCGATTCTTAAATTTGCACAACTTCAGCTTATTAATTGCCATGTCACCTGCAGCATATGGTATGGTACACTGTAGTTTGTTTTATTCAAAAGAAAACAAGGATGATAATAATATTGACTTTAACCCTATTTATTGATCCCTCCTGCATCATGTAAGAGGCAACTAATGGAGGCAAGTGATGCAGTGGCTCAGTGGTTAGCACACTGGACTCGTGATCAAAAGGTGTAGGATTGAATCCCGCCTTTATATCACCCAGGTTGGGTACTGTGGTGTCCTTGGGAAAGGCACTTTACTCCAACTGCCTCAGCACTAAATAACAAATTGTGTTACTGTGCCATAAAACCACAAACTAAATTACTATAATCAGGATTTTAAATTCTACACTAAATAACCCCTTGTGTTACTGTGCCATAAAACCCTAAACTAAATTACTATAATCAAGATTTTAAATTCTACACTAAATAACCCCTTGTGTTACTGTGCCATAAAACCCTAAACTAAATTACTATAATCAGGATTTTAAATTCTACACTAATTAACCCCTTGTGTTACTGTGCCATAAAACCCTAAACTAAATTACTATAATCAGGATTTTAAATTCTACACTAAATAACCCCTTGTGTTACTGTGCAATAAAACCCTAAACTAAATTACTATAATCAGGATTTTAAATTCTACACTAAATAACCCCTTGTGTTACTGTGCAATAAAACCCTAAACTAAATTACTATAATCAAGATTTTAAATTCTACACTAAATAACCCCTTGTGTTACTGTGCAATAAAACCCTAAACTAAATTACTATAATCAGGATTTTAAATTCTACACTAAATAACCCCTTGTGTTACTGTGCCATAAAACCCTAAACTAAATTACTATAATCAGGATTTTAAATTCTACACTAAATAACCCCTTGTGTTACTGTGCCATAAAACCCTAAACTAAATTACTATAATCAGGATTTTAAATTCTACACTAAATAACCCCTTGTGTTACTGTGCCATAAAACCCTAAACTAAATTACTATAATCAGGATTTTAAATTCTACACTAAATAACCCCATGTGTTACTGTGCCATAAAACCCCAAATTAAATTACTATAATCAGGATTTTAAATTCTACACTAAATAACCCCTTGTGTTACTGTGCCATAAAACCACAAATTAAATTACTATAATCAGGATTTTAAATTCTACACTAAATAACCCCTTGTGTTACTGTGCCATAAAACCCCAAACTAAATTACTATAATCAGGATTTTAAATTCTACACTAAATAACCCCTTGTGTTACTGTGCCATAAAACCCCAAACTAAATTACCATAATCAGGATTTTAAATTCTACACTGGCATATTACAATCTGCTGGATATTAAAACCATTTCTTGAACTATAGCTGTATAAAATAAGAACAGAAGTGATAAGCACATTGTGAGGTATATTTCCTTGAACTATAGCTGTGTATAAAATAAGAACAGAAGTGATAAGCACATTGTGAAGTATATTTCCTTGAACTATAGCTGTGTATAAAATAAGAACAGTAGTGATAAGCACATTGTGAGGTATATTTCCTTGAACTATAGCTGTGTATAAAATAAGAACAGAAGTGATAAGCACATTGTGAAGTATATTTCCTTGAACTATAGCTGTGTATAAAATAAGAACAGTAGTGATAAGCACATTGTGAGGTATATTTCCTTGAACTATAGCTGTGTATAAAATAAGAACAGTAGTGATAAGCACATTGTTAGGTATATTTCCTTGAACTATAGCTGTGTATAAAATAAGAACAGAAGTGATAAGCACATTGTGAAGTATATTTCCTTGAACTATAGCTGTGTATAAAATAAGAACAGTAGTGATAAGCACATTGTTAGGTATATTTCCTTGAACTATAGCTGTGTATAAAATAAGAACAGTAGTGATAAGCACATTGTGAGGTATATTTCCTTGAACTATAGCTGTGTATAAAATAAGAACAGAAGTGATAAGCACACCAAGAAGTCCTGATGTCTTTTGACATCTTCATCAAGCAAATAAATAAAACAAAAACTAGAGATGGAAGTCATCACAAATATCCACACTTGTTCATTTGTGCCCCCCACCCCATACATCCACCCATACTTGCCTGGCTGCATTCAGAATTTAAAACCTGCATTATAAAATATTCATCATCCTAAAACATCATACCAAATATGATTACTCTCCCTCAATTGTTGTGGATAGAGTTCAAGGCACATGTAAAACAGAGACAGGCAGACAGTTTGACAGACATACTGATGGATGGACATAACCTATCTCATTATATCCACAAAAGTGTATACATAACAAATGTGTAGAAAATTCCTTGCTGGCATGTGTAATAAGTGCTGTGTGTCCTAAAGCTTAGGATGATTCAAAAGGAGACTACTGCTTACCATCTGGTCTTCTTCCCCTGGATTGACATAGAGCTTCTGGGGATCCAAAGGGGGTGGACCAGTTGACCACTTCATTTTCCTCTTCCCTGAAAAAAAATATCAGCATTTAAAATGTACATAATTTGTTATACATGTTTAACAGTGACTTATAGAACAGGGCAGAATACAGAGATCTATGTCGTGAGAGTTCCTGCTTCCATGACATTTCTCAAATCAATGATGACAAATTCTGGTGATCGATTTCCAATACAACTAAAAATTCCACTTTCAAGGATTGACTGCATCATAAAAGTATACATATATAAAAAGTTAAACTGCTTTAAAATGCAAAGGTGAATTCAAGGATTGGTCTCAGATAAGTTACAATGCAATAATGACACAGTTTGAAACTTGCAGGGATAAGAAGCCAAGACTAGATAAAGCTTTCAATGAAATGAGCTATCCAACATTTAATTCACAGCAAAGTTAAATATTTATGATGGACTGCCTGTGAAAGATGGTCAGGTCTACCACAGAGAATTCGAAAGTTTTTCCAATTTTCATACTCAATTATATTTACTTTGAGTGCTTTACTCTTGTGCCAGCCATTATGCTGCAATTATTACCTACTGCAGATTAGACGAAGTCCTTTGAACAGCAACTTGAATCTATTTCACAAACAAATATCTAATAACATGTAGATGTTCCTTTTAATAATAGCACTACTTTGCTACACTGTCTTTATTCTGCGAGTCGGGGAGCTGCAGTAGCTCAGTTGGTAGAGAATCAGACACATAATCCAAAGGTCATGGGTTCGATACCTGTCATTGAGAAAGACACTTAGCTCCCATTTCCATGGCAATATATGGCCAATAATGTGTTAAAAGTGCCGCTAAAAGCAACAATAACAAAAAAAAAATTATCCCGAGTCTGATTTGCAAACTTTGACAATGTTCTTATCATGGTCATAGCAAGCCTTGATGCCTACACTGCTGACTTATTATCACTCAAATTTCTTCCCAAAAGTTCTTTTTTGTTTTGATGGTGGACTGGACAAAGAGAGAAAAGGAATCCTTTTTAGACAATTTCAGTTGGACAGTATCACTTTGATTTATTAATTTCTGTGATGTCAACATGTTCACGAACCGCCTCTTAAGTAAACATTTATTTGCCTGTTGAGAGATTGGCTATCATTTGCCGGTGTTAAATATGAAGTTGCTGACATAAGACAGTGCAACCAGACTAGCTAAACCATCAGTCTCAGTCAGTCGAATGCTCATGTACAAAATGAACATGTATATCACAGGTATAGGGCTGAAATCACAATCAGGCCCCTTAATTATTAAACTGCCTGAGAACAAAATGTAAACTTGTGCTTAAATTTTAAGAACTTTGATCTTCCATAATTTTGCTCCGAGTTTAGCCTGATGCCTGAAAATTTCAGGTTTATCATAATGTTTTTATATACATACACAGTGCTCCACCCAGGATCCCATGGACAGGGGACATTGTGTTCCCAAAATATGGGGGACACAAGAAAAACTGGACAAAGAAAAATACAAGATAATACTTAATGCAGTAGTAGTGGTAAAAAAAAAAGAGTCAATCTAATTTGCTTGGACAGCTTTGCCACCATAACTTTATAGTCTGCACAACTCTATTATCTTTTTCTTGGACACTTATAAATGTTTTTATCAAGTGCTCAGATAACCCAAAAAACATTTACATGTCTGAATATCTGGTTCACCTGAAAAGAGCCGCTGTACGAAATTTTCCATTCTGGATCTTGCTCTCTTTTAACTTATGTTTACACATTACTGTATCTACCTGCATTTAATATAATAATTCACATTTTTTAAAATTATTTCTCATTTCAACTAATAAATCATTGATTAAATGCCAAAATTGTGCAAGTTTTTCACCAGAGAAATTTCGCCCCTTTTGGCATTAATTCAACCTCTAAATTACATTATATTACTGGCCATCAGTAAATTTGCAATGGAACTCGGCAGACTACTAAAACCTTGAATATTGTTTTAAAGTGGAAATTAACTGCCATCTTACATGTTTATTGCCTTCAGCAATTTTGGCAATTGCTAAAGCCAACACAGATACAGACAGACATGCACTAAAGAAAAACAGTACATGGATTTTTTCCTC
This sequence comes from Margaritifera margaritifera, assembly GCA_029931535.1. Classification (NCBI taxonomy): domain Eukaryota; kingdom Metazoa; phylum Mollusca; class Bivalvia; order Unionida; family Margaritiferidae; genus Margaritifera; species Margaritifera margaritifera. Next base: position 2,370,994 of record JAQPZY010001598.1, read on the forward strand.
ATGAAAAAACCTTGCCCTGGGGGCGCAAAGGAGTCCTAATTTGGGGGACTATAAACGATTGCTGCAAATCTGAGATCCTGTGCTCAAGGTGCAACACTGCATACATGCAAAATTTCAGTGAAATTAAGGGAGTTTTTAGTCTGAGTTCAGTCTTTGTGCCAGGATCATGTCAAGCACATAGACCTGAAAAATTTGTGCCAATTATTTGGACAATGCACTATATGGATGCACATCTGAAAGGACCATAAATAATTTGTTTGTGCCACTGGTGCAAAATCACAGCCTAGATTAAACCCTGTATTATGTGCAGTTGCATACAGTGTATAAGTACTTTGATAGTGAAGGGATACAAGTACAGTGAAATCCTGTTATAGCATACTTTGTTATAACATGAACTAGGATATAGCAGCCCTAGAATTTAACATAAATTTCTTTGTAGCCAAAAGGACAAGTAGACTGAGAAATTAACTAGTAATGCTGAATCTTCATTAGTCCATCTGCACTAGCTGACAGGCGACAACTGAAACTTTACTAGCGATCAGACTACTGAAATTAAGAAAAGTACTAGTTCTACAGAAAATTTACTAGCAAAAATTTTACAATAATTTCACCAATTTACTAAGTAATACAAAGTTTACGTGCCAAAATAAAGAAGTTTGATTAAATAATCTCGCCATTCAAAGTTGTTGAAATTATCAGGCACTACCTTAGAAAAAAAAAAAAAGTTGCCATCATGCGCATGTTGTCAATCATCAAGCACTCAAACAACCAGTGAATCATATCGTCTACACCCCCAACTCCATTTGCTCATTAAAAATTATTCATTGTGTAGTCGCAAGAATTATGTATATTATTCAGATCTGAATGGAATCTAGCAGAGAAAATTATATTGGTTTGAAATGTACATGTATACAGACACTGCATAATGACCTCAATTCATACATGTGCATACATACTGAACTGTAAATGTTCTTTATCTTTAATTACATTATTTTTTAATTTCTTATTTTTGCATTGAATTTAGACACATGATGATCTGTGCTGAAATGACTTAAAACATGCTTCTTTGTGCATATTTTTGATGAAATTATTATAGATTCATTGTTATGGATGAAATGGCATCAGATGGCGAGTACATGTATTGATATTAAAACTACAGTATTCATGCTATACATGTATACATTAATGCATGATATGCTGCTTAAAATCAAATATTAAATATGCAATCACTGTAGCATACATGTGAGAAAAGACAGGTAAGATCAGGATAGATCAGGAGATTTCCAACATTTGGTCAGGAGTTTTGACCTCAAAAGACTTAGGATTTTCATGGACCCAATTTTGAGTCAGGACAAATGGACAAAAATTACAACTATTGAACAAATTTACATTTTTAAATATTAAAATATGCACATCATCTCATCAACTCAGTCCTTTCACAGTAACTTGTTGCCATTCATTTTCTTGTTATATGTAACACAAGCATTTTTAGCATTTCTCAAGAGATCATTGCAGGATTATATTGGTGGCAGTCCTCATCACTGTTGATCTTAACACTTTGGAGATGATGTACTGTTACTGGATCCAGGTTTCCTCTAGAGTCAGCCTGAATTTTCCTCAGAATGGAAAATATCCTTCTTAGTGTCTGCATTGGAATGTGGCAATGTTAGTACAACTCTACTGAGTCCACCAAGATGTTTAAATTGTTTCTCAAGAGATCATTGCAGGATTATATTGGTGGCAGTCCTCATCACTGTTGATCTTAACACTTTGGAGATGATGTACTGTTACTGGATCCAGGTTTCCTCTAGAGTCAGCCTGAATTTTCCTCAGAATGGAAAATATCCTTCTTAGTGTCTGCATTGGAATGTGGCAATGTTAGTACAACTCTACTGAGTCCACCAAGATGTTTAAATTGTTCCAGCATGTGGGTAGATTCACAATGCTGACTGCCTGCCAGAACTACTCAAGACTGGTACTGTCTGGGAATAATGTTGTTTTAATGTCAGTAAGAATCTCCACATGAAGCACAAATACATACATTATACCATTACTCCCTTTGTGCCTACCGTAATTTGCAGACACCTTTGTTGTCATCATTATCATCACACTTTAATAATGACAATCAAATCCAGAAAATTATTATCACTTATTAGTATTATAGACAAAGACAAAGACCCTATTCAGCCTAGGCATTACAGATTACAATGGCAGTTAGTGACATGTACTTTAGTCTGGTTTACATTCATGTTTACAAAGGATTAACTCAAGGTCAATGGTGTTTATATCAGTTTTTGTGATGCAGTCATTCATGGTAGTGTCAAACACATATTTTGACTACAAATCATGGTCACTGGTCGCAATCTGCAGATGGTCACTCACGACTGAGTTTATATAATAATAAATTATTATTATAATTATTGTACAATTAAGATTATGATTTCTTATGAACAATGAAATACATGTAGTCACTATGTCAGTACTTTTTGTCCGTTTGGATGAGAACTTTTGTGCGATGTACATGTATGAGTCAGGGAACATTATTTTTACTAGATCTGAAAAGTGATCTGCTACAAGAAACAGGAGATTTTGTTTGGCAATAAAGTTGGCAAATAGTGTTTTGGCACATGTAACTTTATCCACTTTTGATGCAGATTCCACAAACATGGATTTCAGTGATGGCATATTTTTTGTCGCGATTAATATGCTTTATGAGATGGGGATTCTGCATGACGTGTGATGTCATTCTTGCCAACATAACAGACTTTAAAATCAGCTTTACAGGAAGAGCAGAATGCATATTCATGTCCCTTTGAACTTGATTGCAACTACTGAAATTCCCGTTTCCAACCATCATTGAATTTCGTGTGATATTTTGTTTGCTTGGATTTTGGTGTTTTGCATTGGCATGCTTAGACATCTTGACAAACTTTAAACACCGAAGTCAAACCAATCCAGTTTTATGTCACTTGAGCTCTTGAGTAATCCAACCATAATCAATTAACATCTTTAATCCTGTCCAAATTACTTCTGATCATATATAGCATAGACTATAATCCATCTCAACAACTTTAAGTACTGAAGCAGAACATACAAGAATTGCCAGGAATTCAAGATAAGACCATTTCTCAATTTTAACTGCCAAGTGTTGAAACCATGTAAATATTCTTCAGCGATAACAAAGTTTTCAAATTATCTGCCGTGGTGATCATACTAGATGTCTGATTGGCACCATTTTCATTTAGGACCAAACAGACATTATTAGAAGTCCTTTGGTGCAAACCTCATGTCAATATGACCATCCATTTAAAGATGGCTGCCATACTGGATTTACAATTGGCACCATTTCATTTAGGACCATCCAGACACCATAAGAGCTCTTCTAGTGAAAACCCTCATGTCAAAATTATTTTCCATTTAAGAGGCATAGCATTAACATGACTTCCAAGATGACTGTTGTGGCTGCCTTATTGGATGTACAATTGGCACCATATTAATTTAGGACTAACAAGATATCATAAGAAGTCTTCTGGTGAAAACCTCATGTTGATACGACTTTCCGTTTTTTTTGAGTAACAATAACAAGATTTTCAGCTGCCATGGTGGCTATATTGGATACCAGATTGACGCCATTTCCATTTGGAATCAACTATGCATCATACGAAGTCTTTTGGTGAAAGCACAATGTCAACATGACCTGCCAGGGTGGATAAATCACTAATATGTGTGGTAGTCAGATGGACTACCAAAAGGAAAACAATGATAGCTCACAATTGTTTTTTATATCCCACATTTTTCAATAGATAAACATTCCCATTTAACACGCCATTGAAAACATGTAGATGGATAAAACTGTAAGGTGGTCATTCATTCATTTTGAATTTCTAACCTGATTGTCCCCTGGGGGTCTCTATCATCGTCATCTGCTTCGCATTTCAAACCAAACAGGAGTTTCTATGCTAACACGGTGTTCATATTTGCGTGGGCTAGTCTATTTTGATGAAGTTGGTGAACAAAGTTACAATTCTTCCAACTACTTACTGTGCATATTTTCAAATTTAAGGGCATATTTTTTTCCCTTTCTATTTTTTCTTTTTCTTTTTCTGAGAAATATTAGAACTAGAAATTAAAAATACTGGACTGACAATGCAGTCTTTACCTTCTATGTACGTGTAGTCCAAAGACACCAGCCCTTCAATGAAAATGGACTTTTCCAGAAACCAGAAAATGACCGTTAGCAGGCTCATCGGTTACACTGAAAACTTCCTTTGGTTTGAAACGTGAAGAAGATGACAGTGTTAGGGACTGCCTGGCAATAATCTGGTTAGAAATTATAAATTAATGAATGAAATGACTAAGTTTTGTGCATTTTTTATATCCTTTAGTCTTTTTGTTTTGAAAATTGGAAGGGGGGGGGGGGGTTACAAACTGTCAGGGGGGTTGTCAAATATGTTTTATTAAAAGAAAAGAAGAAAAAAAAACATCTCATGCAGCCGATAGTCTTACGGGCTTTAGAACCTTACAGTTAAGTAGTCTGACACAAAATTTGGTAGTCCCAGGCACACATACTACCAATTCGTCCACCCCAGACAGCCATCTAGGAGAAGTACTCATAAGAAGTCTTTTACCAAAATCCCCATGTTGATACAGCCACAAATTCAGTTGTGATATCAAGATTTTTAAAATGGCCCCTGTGATGGCCATAGTAGATATGCGAGGAGCAAAATTTTCAGTTAGGACCAAAGTCATATTCACATGAGGTTTTCTCCAGATGTCTAATAAGAAGTCTTCTTCTGGTGAAAACCCCATGTGAATATGACTTTTCATTCAGGAGGATTTGGAATAACAATATTTTCAAGATGGCTGCTGTGGAAGCCGTACTGGACATCAGATCAGCACCAATTTTCATTTAGGACTAACTAGAAGCCTTTTAGTGAAAACCCCATTTTGATGTGACCATCCATTCAGTAGAAGTAGTGATAACACGATTTTTAAGATGGCTGCTGTGGTGGCCAAAGTGGACAGCAGATGGGCCCCAGTTTTATTTAGGACCAAGTAGACATCATAAGAAGTCTTCTGGTGAAAACCCGATGTCAATATGACTTTCCGTACAGAAGGAGTAGTGATAACAAAATTTTCAAGATGGCTGCAGTGGCTGCCATACTGAACGTCAGATTGGGACCATTTTTATTTAGGACCAATTAAACATCACAAGAAGCCAGTGAAAACCCCATGTTGATATGACCATCTATTTAGGAGGAGTAGCGATAACAAGATTTTAAAGATGACCACTGTGGTGACCATACTGTATGTCCGACTGGAAACCATGGGATGAATATGCATTTAAAGTTTCATAGGCAATCCTCCAAAATAGTTTCGCAGAAATAACAAACTTGTGCTAACATGCTAACTGATGGATGAACAACATAACGTCTCACAATTTCTCCTGGTCTATGACCAGTAGAGCTAAAAAGAAAAATTAAAAATTTTTAAAAGACAGTTCATCCATTTTATTTTTTTGTATTTTAACAACATTTAGAAAACTTCCAAAAACTCATAATCTTAAAGAGTTGCACAATTGATAAATCTGCTATTTCAAGACCATAAGATACCACATAATTAATCAGACCTTTGAAAGTGTTGCCACATATATCATTTATTGTTATGAATATATATATGCTAGTTTCAGGACAACTTTCAAAGGCCTAATTAATCAGTTCATCACAAGTCTCTGTAATTTTGTGTCTCACCAAAACATCCTTGTACAGCTAAGCTCTACAAAACTGGTGAAGTTATATGGCATGTCCAGTACTCAACAGCCTGAAAAATAAGTCACAGCATGGCTGAAAGTGACTAGTGGATAGACCCTTTGAAGTCTGTCACCCAATAATGTTGTGAAGTTGTAATTGTTAGTCATCAGCACTCAGTGTCAGTCACAGTGCCACTTTGTACTCGGCATTTCAGTACACGTCTACAGTTTTGCAATATGCTGGCAGTGATCCTTTCAAATGCTAAAGACAGCAGATAGGCTGTCTAATTTTTAATGGACAGTTTACTATGCCTAAATCAAAGACTAATAATACATGTACTTCTGACTCAATTATCACCTTACCTGTGTCTACACAGGGCTGACAAGGTAAATTGAGACTAGGTAGGAAATATTATGCAAGTTGGCACTGTTTTCTTTTATTAGGTATTGCAAATCAATTATTAGGCACAATTAAATGGCTCTGGTGGCAGAGATGAGATTTATTTTGAAAGAATTTAGATGACAATAGAATATTCTTGGGCATATAGGTAGAAGAAATGGAAGCAGTAGAATTCTGGACATCTTGGAAAAAGAGTCGAGCATATAATATGCTGGGACATCTGACATCGGACACCCTGGATATTACTTTGATTACCTCAGTTTTTCAACATTATCAGGAGCATACTTACAAAAAAAAATGTTGTTCTTTCAAGAATACATTATAAAAACATGAGTCCATGAAGGAACCTATGCTCTACTAGCAGAAATGAATTTCCAGGAATTCAAGATAAGACCATTTTGTCTTTTTAACTGCCGAGTCTTGAAACCATGTCGGATATTTTGTTTAGCAAGAACAAGATTTTCATATCAGCCACTGTGGCAGCCATATTGGAAGTAAGATTGGAACCATTTTCATTTAGTGCCAACTAGACATCTTTAGAAGTCTTTTAGTGAGCCCCCATGTACTTCAGGAGTAGCAATAAAAATATTTTCAAGATGACTGCCATAATGACCATACTGGATGCCAGATCAGCACTATTTTCATTTAGGACCAATTAAACATCATAAGGAGTCCTTCGGTGAAAATACCATGTTGATATGACCATCCATCTAGGAGTAGTAGGAATAACAAGATTTTTTATATGGTCAACATGACAGCCATATTAGAGGTCAGATTGGCACCATTGAACTTAAAACCAACTAGATCTCATAAGAAGTTTTCTGGTAGAAATCCCATGAAGTAGCAGTAAAATGAGTTTTAAGATCACTGCCATGATGGCCATAGTGGAAGTCAGATCAGCACCATTGTTATTCAGGACCAACTAATCATAAGAAGTTTGTTGGTGAAAACCCCATGTTGATATGACTTTCTATTCATGACAAGTAGCAATAACTAGATTTTCAAGATGGCTGCCATGGCGGCACTATTTGACGTCAGATTGGCACCAGTTTCATTTAGGACCAACTAGACATCATAAGTCTTTTAGTGAAAACCCCACATCCATTCAGAAGCAGCAATAACAAGATTTTAAAGATGGTCACTATCGGCCATATTGGATATCCGAGCAGCACCGTTTTCATTTAGGACCAACCAGACATCATAAGAAGTGTTCTGGTGAAAATCCAATGTCGATATGACTTTCCACTCAGGAAGAGTAGCGATAAAGATATTTTCAAGATGGCTGATGTGGTGGCCATATTGGACATGAGATCGGCACCATTTTCATTTAGGACAAACTAAGTCTTCTGGTGAAAGCCCCTGTATCAATATGATTTTGCATTCAGCAGAAGCAGCAATAACAAGATTTTCAAGAAGGCCACTGTGGTGGCCATATTGGATGTCTGAGCAGCACCATTTTTATTTAGAACCAACTTGACCATGAGATAAATGTGTGTCAAGTTTTATGGCAATCCTCCATGTAGTTTAGGAGTAGCGATAACAAACTTTGCTAATGGACAGACAGATGACAGACCATTCCATAAGCTCTTCTGGTCTATGACCAGTAGTGCTAAAAATGTGCAACACTGCAATCTTGAATTTCAAAACATAAGTAGAATATTCTGTTGAAAATCATACAATAATATTTTCTTCTGTTCACCACAATAAAGACAATATTTATATTTTAAATCAATAAATATACATTTGTTGCATATGAAAATTGCCTTGCTCTTTCTTTCTAAGCTTACTTCTCCCTTTTTCCTAGATAGAGAAGTCACTTCTCAGAATTTTTTTTTTCCCTAGTTTGAACCCTGGTGTTTTATGGTCTAAATTCTATGATAGTTTAGTTTCGGCTAAAACACGGTATTGGTGCTGAGAGTAGTCTCACTCACTTAAAAAATTGAAATGTTTGATAGAACATTTCAATGAAGCTCATTATATACCCTAGGGTGTCCCCTAGTCAGATCAAGTTAGATTTAGCTTGAACATGCATGCGATTTTGTTTAACCATTATTTCAATTCATTGGTATAACAACAGTTACAGACACTACACTTGGTGTATAACATGCAAGAAAAGCAGCATGAAAACTTTAAAACTTTATTTTTTTTCACAGTAACATCAGTAACAGGATATCAACATTTAAAGTAAACAACATAACTGGAAGTGGTAAACAACTTAATAACAAAATCAAAACATCTATGACAAAGGTATCACTAAGAAAAAAAACCTAACCATGAAACTTTTGCATAACAAACATAAAAGACATAGAATAATCTTATTTAGGCATTTATCTAACACCAAGAAGAATATTTAAACAAACAAAATCATTAATACTGGCCAAAAGTATTGCAAACTTCCATAAGAGTCAGAAGTACATTGTCCATAAAATTGGTTACAGACACTACAAAACTATAGCATTTCAATACAGCTGCAGAACCATACATATCTCCATAAAATTCACTTCAAAAATAATTCAACATGAACACATTGACTAGAATTATTCATTAAATGAATGTTGATTAGTTAATAAAATGATAAAACCACATTGTAACAGGTATATGTCCAATACTTGTGTTAAAATTATGAACTGGTAAATAGCACTTGAAAGTTTAATACTAAATAGTGTTTGTAAGAGTAAAATATTGAAGTATAATGAATGTTCAATAAATCATAGTCACTAAAGTATTGTTCAACCCAAGGTGCTGACTCAAACACAGACCCATATGTAATTGATCTTAAGGTTACAGACACTACACATTAAACCTTGACTTTATATTGTCATTTCAAATAGAAGTGCTTATGATTTTTTTCCAGATTTGACTTGAGCTTAGACAATTCAGCTGCATTAAACTTGAAATGACCCCTTTCATTGACTATTTGTGGAGCTTTTACCCTGTACAAGATAGCATCTAGAGCCTCTTGTGAATAATCATCTTTTTCAGGCCAAACATACATGTTGCCAGACTTTCTCATGTATTTAAGTCTAACTTCGTTATGAAGAATGTCTATTACTTCTGCTAAGTATACATCTAGAGGTCCCTTCTTTGGCTTAAGTCCTACAGCAACAAATTCTCCAGGGTGGTATTTCTCTATTGGTTTCTCTGTGTTGGTTGGTGCTTTTTTGTCAACTTTGATCTTCTTTGTCACAATGTTTTGTCTTTCTGTTGACTTCCGTTTCTTATTAGGCTTTTCGCTTGTTGCTGAGTTATGATCTTTCTGGTTACTTCCTTGTTTTCTTTTCTTGTCATTATTTTCTATTGTTGATGGATTCTTGTCTTTAAGTTGTTTTCCTTTCTGACTTAAATTATCTTTATTGAGTACTAACTTTCTCATTTCCCAGGCATTAACATTTTCGCTGAAGTTGCATCTCCCGTCAACCTTCATGCATTGCTCACAATAACAGCTCAGATTTCTTATGCTCAGTTCATAATCATTGCTTCCTGACTTTACAGCATGTAATTTTCTTGTACCTTGCAGTGTTTGCACATCAGTTTCTTCTCTATTTCTCTCAACATCTTTAACAAGGATGAACTCCCTTCTCGAAACTGTTTTAGCTTCATTATCTGTATTTTCCATTTTCAGTTTCTCTGTACAGAAATGATATACATCTTCTGCACAACCTATCACCTTTCTATTGCTGATTACAGCTCTGTAGCAAGCATTCTTGACTGTCGCACCGAGACCATCGCAAACACTCTTTCCATGTGATGTTTCGAAATAATTTCGTGTTACAGATGGCTTTTTCCTCAGACTTATGTCAGCAAAGGCTTTCTTCCCCTTATACTGGGCAGCACAGCCATCTGTCCACTCATGGATCTCCTCTACTTTCACACCTTTCTTCTTCAGAATTTCTATAGCTTTGTTCTCAAAAGTGATAGCTAAGTCTGCATCATGTTTGGTTTCTTCACTGATGCCAATAATGGCATGCTTTATCTTGAATTCTTTTTCTCCCTGTTTTTCTGTATAGTAACACATGATTGGATGTATTGTAACTTGGTTCCTGTCGAAGAATCCAGATTGTACTTCACTTTGAAAAACACACCCATAGTTCTCACTAAAGTCCATGACCATAGCAATAGAACCCTCACTAATTCTATCAACACAAATTCCCATCTGTTGCTGTTGCCATTTGGCCCTGAAAACGTGCTCTGGATACTATTGCATGTCAGTTTCTAAGCATGTAATTAATGTTTTTATGTCTGTTTCTTTAGGCACACAGGAGACGCAACGCTTTACTTTATCATCTTTTGCTATTTCTATACTTTCCCATTGATGCCATGATATCTGCCTGTCACTATACTTTTCAACAAATGGTTTAAGGTAACTCTGCAAACATTTCACACCGCATTGTTTGCATTCTCTTCTTAAACATTTAATAGCTGGATTGGTGTCGTATTTACAAAAAGTAGCATCACTTAAGCTTTTCTTATCTACTGAAATTTCATCCAAATCTCCATTTTCTTTCACTGCTTTTTTTACATTTGTTAGTGCCTCACTTTTTAGGGCCACGTTACAGCACTTTTGGCATAAGCATGATCTTCTGCTTGTTTCAGACACCTTTTTAACATTCACTGGTTTCAATTTAGAAAATGAAGTTAATCCTATTTTGTGACTATGGTTCCTTAACTTGTAGTCTTTGTAGGCTTCTTCTAATGTCATAGTCATCACATGTTTTTGAAGTATTTCTTTTTGACCACCTTTTCTTACTTTCACAGTTTCACGTTTATTAGGCACTTCCCTACTGATTTCTGGACTTAGAAAAAAATCTTTCACAGATTTCTTTAATGGAGAGTTAAGTGCATCCCTTCTTCTTTTTCTTTGTTTCGTCTCCCACCATGTAGAACTAGGTTTTTGCCCTTTCACTGATACTTTGAAATACTTTTTTAGTCTGTGTCTTTTATATTTCTTCAGTAATGCGTCACAAATGATGTTGTATGCATGTTTCTTTGCACCCCCTTTCCTTGTTTTCACTTCTGAAATGCTCTCTGACACAGATTGTATAACAGTATCTGTCAATTCAAGTTTTTTTCTGCAATCCGGTGTCATTATCATTATATTCCTATTTAGAAACTTTGATGTTGATGGAGATTCAATTAATTTACTTATGATGACTGCTTTTCTCTTTGGGGTATTTGGTAATACTTCCTTTACCTTTTTTAATTGTCTGTACAGAGTTGCTTTAGGTAACACTTTATTCATTGGTGAATCTCTGGCTGACCCAGTATTTCCTATTTCACAATCAGTCTGAATACACTCTTGCTGTATACTTTCATTCAGTTTGATACGCATTCTCCATGCTTGGGTTCTTTTCACAGCTTCTTTCTTCTTTCTACTTAATTCAGCAGTTTTCGGACTTCTTAAATCAACACTCTTATTAACCGATATTGCCAGGGCTGCTTTTTCTTTCTTTTTCTGGCGATACCTTTTCATTTCTTCACGTTTTTTTCCTTCTTAATTCTTGTTGAAGATTTGAATCGGAAAGTGATTGCTGTTTTTTTAGTAGTCTTGCATCTTTTCTTCTTTCTCTATCAACCCTTTTTAGCTCCTCATGTTTCGCCTTATTTTCCCTCTGTTTTTTTCTCCAGGCTTGTACCTTTAGCCTCGTCTTCTCCCTTCTAGCTTTAATCTTCTGTTCATCTTCTTCTGGCTTATCTTTGCTTCCTAAAAGCAAACAACTTCATTCTCATTTTTGTTCCTCTATGTATACGGATGAAATTTAGACTTTACAAAACATACTTGTAATGAGTACACAATATGCTTTCATACATAAGCAAACTGGAATAACCTGTAGATTCTTAAAGAAAAGTATCTGATTGAAAAAGAAATAGCATAAAACCTGATGATTATTCAATGTTCTAGCATTTACAATGATTGCACACTTTCCTTAATAATGTAAACAACAGTCGGGTCAATTCACATGTCTAGTAGTGTCTGTAACCATTTGACAATATCAGCAATGTATCCAATACTAAGTCTGAGCTCATTGAATTCTCATAATATTTCTGTTTGAATTTACTAGTCTAATGATATGGAATGCAAAAATACTCAGTTTCAATTGCATATTGTAAGAAATCACTGAAAATGTTGCCTGTTATCAGAAATCTAGATGAAAGAAACTATAAATATACCAAAATATTACAAATTGCAGACAGACAATATGTCAAAATTTAGCCTTACACATCAATACTGTAATAGGAAACATAATTTGGCTTCATTTTTTTAAAAAAAAACAGGGATAAAGTCATAGACAGTATAAAAAGGGGATATTGGTTACAGACACTACAATTTAAGAGTGTGGTTTACCATTCAATACAAACTTACCAGAGTTGTTCCCAGAGGTTTGCTTTTGTCGTCTTCCCATGTCTTAGGGATGTACCATGGTAAAGAACAGAAAAAGTAATTAGGCAGCTTCTTCTAGGATAAGAAATTCAGGTTACATTGTCTTGTAGTAAATTACTCAAACAGACAGTGCTGCAAGAATGATGCAATATTCAATCAAGAGAGTTATTGCATCACTTTTTTGCTCTTGGCTGCAGAGGTAAATAGATGATGCAACATTACATCACATAAGATGGAACTTTCTATTGAGAAAAACAATGTTTTAATGACAAGTAGAACAATACTTTTATCTTTCATTTTTATACCTGTTTGTGTAGTGTCTGTAACTTTTTTTTATTGAGTTGCTGTTTTTTAATGGTACAATACAGCACCACCAATTTTGGCCAACTTGGACATCACATGGATACACATGAGCCTTTGTAGGATTTATACTTTTCCATAATGAAACAACAAAATTATTGCCATATAAACTTGTAAAGGTTACAGACACTACAAAATTTAGAACTGGAAAGTTTGACAAAGAACAAGCTCTCAATCGAATATCTTGGCTAGCCATGTGATTTAAATGGTTTTACTACTTATTATAATATAAAGTCGAGTTCTAGATGTCAATAAAAGTTATAATGAATGTTATTTTGTACAAAATGTTGGCATATAACAACAGATTAGTGTTTGAATTTCAGTGTTGAAACAAAACTTCTACTGACGGTATTTTGCTTATAAAATCCATAATATTTTACCGATTTCTTTAATTCAAGAAGCAATATTTGCAGGATAGAATTCCGCATAAAACCAGACCAATAAATGCATAATTTCAGTATGATATTTAGAGAATTCTCTATTTTATATTCAAGCTTTTTTCGAGTGAGACTACATAACGCTCAAAAATGGCCATTTTTAGAGCTTGTTTCCATGCATATCTCAACAATGGGTTACACTAACCTCTTGAAATTTTCAGGAAAGTAAGAGAGGTATATGCCAGGCTTACCAATCTTTAAAATTGGTTCATATCTTGTTTAATTTTTCTATTTCATGCATATAACATGAAAATTCCTTTATCAGCACCAATACCGTGTTTTAGCCGTTTACACACATCCTGCTTGAAAATATTCAGTTTAGGAAGTGCAACAATTTCAATAGCAAACCTGTACCTTTTTATTTACTTATCTTTCCTAAATCTTGACTGGTCACACTTTGTACAAATCAGATATTTCAGCTAAATAATCATTTTTAATTTCCTTGAGATAAATCTAAGCTTTTGGTCTCAAGTGTAAACACAGTGTTCTATCTTAAAGAGTGTTTACAAAGTGTCACTCTTTCCCCCCCCCCCCAAAAAAAAAATAATGATATATGTATCTGTACCTGTATTTGGTATGTTGTATGGCCTTTTGAGCATAAACACATTGAGAGAGAGTTTTTACACTACAGTTTATATAATTTAAGACGGGCTTCTTTGAAGCTTCTACTGCCTTTGCATGCACTACACAATTATCCAGATCCTTAAATTCCAATGCTGTTTTCACGAAGAACTATTTTTTCAACTGTTCAGCTTTACAATGTTCTACATTAAAGCATCAACTGTTGTTTATAACCTGTCTTTCACTAATACTGTTGGCGTAGTAATCTCAGTAACTTTTTGGTCTTAATTTGACTACATTTAATTGGGATAAAACCAATTCCTTCATTTTCTGGCATGGATGCAGAGCTAGTTCCAACCTTTGCAGCATACTGGTGATGCATCCCTATTCACGCAATCTATAGCTGTCTATTATGAATCTCGCTGACTGGCTCTGAACCAATTCTAATTTTTCAATATCACTAGAAAAGGTTATAAATAGTTGCACTATATACCAGTATGGAATGCACAAGGGAAATATATGCTAATGCCTCAGGACAGTAGATGGGGTTCCTGCACACAAATGTGACCATTGAGTTGGCATTTGTAGTGATTTTTATAATGTGGGATTTCCTCTTTAGATCCGAAGAGAACATGGAATTTCTGTGACTTGCTGAAGGATGTGGTGTAAAAAGTTGACTTATTATTAATACTCATCAGGTAACCCTTCTTCACACGGAATGGCACATGCTATTATACAGCCAGTTTACAAGTACATCCTCTTACAACTGGATATGATCTTCATGGGAATTTATTTTCCTGTATAGGAGGCAGCTGACTGCAATGAGATGGATCTTCGATCTAACTGTTAGATGTAAGTCATTTATGTGGCATAAAAACAACAATGTATGCCTTGATTCTACTTCCACCTATGTGGAATATTCTTCATCAATTATAACCTGCAAGTGATGCTTGGTGAGAAACGAAGACAGCCATTTGTGGATTTGACCCTGGATGACGTATTTTTTTAGCTTGCACATGTACAGGAGCTTCTGGTGAGGCGTTGTATCAAATGCCTTTGAAAAGTCTAAGATTAAGATGTCTGTTTGTAATTTTAGGGGAAGTTCATCCCTTCACTTGAAAACAAGTTGGGGACTTTTTTTTCACTTACAGGAGGAGTTTACTGAATAAATAAATGTTGGGCTTGCAAAAACAATATCCTGTTTTTGTGCATTCATTTTTTTTCTCAGCACGATTTTTTAAAACATGAATCTTGCAATCATGCATTTCAGAATAGATTCAGACTCCAGATTCAGGTCAATGAAGAAGATCATTTATAGCTGTGGTTTCAATTAGAAAAAAAAGTAGCAAGAGAAGCTGCAAAAGTAGCAGAAAGGGGACTGGTGGCAAAAGCTTCCTTTGGTGATCCAGGGGCAATGCCCCTGTTGGGGGAGAGGGGCAAGTTAGAATGTCATTCCTTGATGGAGAAAGGTTAAATTGGTTTGAAAATATTTCTTTTTGTATTATTGAATTTTCTATAAAATTCATATGGACAATTTATATGTCGGTGTGGCGGTGTGGAGCGGGGCTGTTTCTGATGATCTTATGGGTTCCATCCTATTAATAGTGAAAGTTACCCTGCAGAGTCATATCAGGTTCATTGATACTGACACACTGCAATATGTAATTGTCCCAATTACTATGCTATCTGAATTTTATATCAAAATAGTGTTACAAAAAAAGTATAATCTGCAGTGGATATGCAAGTCGCCAGATGATAGAATAGAACTAGAAAAAAAAAAAAATTGATGCTTTACAATAACAAACTAAAATCAGCAATAAAAACAATCAACCTAAGAAGAGGTTTTATTGTGGTGCAGGCAGATGATACTGTAGACCTACTTTATAATTATGTATATGTGCTAAATATAATTCATATTATAATTAAATAAAATTAGTTTGTGCAAGAACTAAATGAAGTAGACTCACTGTCAGTAAATTTTTAATGTGTCAAAACGTGTGCCTTATTCATGTTGTATTTTATGTTCATTGTGTGCTTTAAGCTGTTGTACTGAGGTCAAACTGTAAAAAAAACAGCAAGTGTCTACTAAAATGAACTTTTTTAAAAAAAATTCGGAGGCAATCAGTGTACAAATATACAATGAAAAATCACCCCCTACTGGCTTCTTGAAACCCATGGTTTATAATGTGGAGTATTTGCATCTGACATGAATATCCAGACATAAATCTATGATTCAGCTCACTAAGTATCTTGTTTTCTTCTAAAGTACAAGTCATACAAGTAATGTAGGCATGTTGTAATGACTATTTCAGTTGTAAGTGTCATTCTTTAGAATTTGATTACAGATACCTTTAAATAGCAATTACTCAGTTTATCTTGCTGCTCATCAATCAATATTCATTGTAACCTCAATACATAACTTGCCAGGAAATACACACAAAATAATCAGTTAATGTATATGGATATTTTCAGACAAGGCCAACCAAGAGGTGTGATCCAGTATAAAGCTGATGGTTACATGCTACAATGTTAAAATGTATTGGAAAAATGTACTCTACCCTCGGCACTGGTCATGATTAGACCCGACCACCACTTTTCCTGACCCATTTTAGTACTATCACCACTGTAAAACTCTACACTGGTAATGATTAGTACCCAGTCACCACTGTAAAACTCTACACTGGTAATTATTAGTACACTGGTAATTATTAGTACCCAGTCACCACTGTAAAACTCTACACTGGTAATGATTAGTACCAGTCACCACTGTAAAACTGTACAGAGAGATAATTTTGGTCGGAAGTTTAGTGATGACAACTGAGGAGCAGATCACTGAACAAACATGAAAGGACAGAGTTTTGGAAATTTCTGAAGAACAAATAATATTTTATTTAAGATCAATAAAGGCACCTACATGACCATGTTGACATATACTTTAAGTGTATAAGTCTTCTAAAATTTTACTATGAAAATAGTCAGAGAAAGAGGTCTACAATTTTCAGTCAAGTGAACATCACCTTTTTTGAAAATCGGGGAAACAACTGCATTCAGCATGTCTGTGTGCAGATCTCTAGAATCTACAGATTTTGTAAAAAAAATAACACAAATGGCGGGTGATACAATGATTTATTATATTTCGTAATGAGCTACTAAAATGTATCAGTGCAAGAAAATTTATATCCCACAGTGGCAATACCACTTTCATCGCCACAGTGGCAATAGCACTTTTGGAACCACTTTCTTTTCCTATTTAGGAAATATATCTGCTGTTATGTATGTTATTCAAACTTGTATTTCCATATTCAGGCCTATTTCATTTTATCTCCTTCTCTCTCTCCCTCCCTGCCTCTCTCTCTCTCTCTCAATCAGGATGAATAGATCTTAAAATGTCAATACTATACACCCTATAGCATACATTTATGCATTCAATGAGGTGTCATCAAAAAATACCTAAAAACGAACTCCAGACAACAAAAAGCAGGCTTCAAGTATTAACCTTTTAAAAGAATAGTTTTCAACCTGAATCATGCTGACTGAACTTACATGACCTGTTTCAACTCTATATTCTGTGTCACCCATACAGTATCATACAGCTGTTAAAATCTACGACATACGGTACAACTTTTTAGGGAAAAACTCTTGATTAAATAAAGCAATAAAATTGTTTAGGTAGTGATTTTAGCTCTCATCACAATCATACTCATGTTTGATAATGATGGGAGAAATCGGGATAGATGAGTGTCGATAGCAAACCGAAATTACCAGTAAGTGACAATCAAAATTTGGATGCAGTGTCTATCACCGAACCAGACTGCAACTTGCCAAGGCCACACCATTCACATTCAAATACAGAAATAAACAATATAAAGAACAAAAATCCTTATAGGTAAACTCACAATCATTAAAAAAATTTGCTTAAAGATGTTATGCTCTTAAATCTGTCAGATACGATACTCTGTGATGTGTCCATAGTACCTCCATCCCAATTTTCACTCTATCAATCCATGCACGAAATGCATTAACAAAGATAAAAATCTCTTCTTTTTCATATTTATACCCCCCCTCATCTTAATCCTTTTTATTTTAAAGTCAGAAATGCAGACAGCAACTCGAAATCACTCATAGATACACAAGCCACTTGTAATTGTACTGCTAAAGTTAAATGTATAGTTGTACCATTGTCAACCATTGAGTGGAACAGAACCATTTAAGTTGTAGAGGTGGAGGGATTTGCTATCATAATTAAACATACTACTCCCTGTTCTTGCTCTGCTGTAGCGCAAAGACATACTTATAAACATAAATTTCAATCAACATAGGTTTTCCTTTCTCATTTAGAGAATGACTCAACTGTTTTACGGAGATCACTCTTTACCCATGAAATCAAACAGTATACTCCCAAACTTTGTCCTGGCACAGCTGTTGAATTGTTCATCTCAAGCACATTATGAGGTCAATACCCTTAACTTCCTATATGAATTTCAGTTAAAGTATGTTTCAAGCCCCAACACAAGTGTCTTTTTGGAATCTTCCAAAGTCTGATTTATGCATTTTATCATCAGTCAAAATTCAGACCCTTTGGACATGTCCAGTAAATACGAATGTTTCGGAAAATACAGTCTAAGTTAGTGTGAGTGTATTAGCAAGAAATAAAGCACTTTGGATTCGAATGGAATCTAGCAGAAAAATTACCTAATTATGCTTCATTGTGCACATTTTTGATGGAATTACTATAATAAATACGATGAGATCATCTGGTGAGTACACATACTCTATTTGCACTTCAGTTGCCAATTGTATTAAACAAATGTATATATGTATCAACAATTGGTTCTCTGCTAACAAAATATATATTAAATATGTAATAACTGTTTGAAGTATTTATCATTTAATATGCAACAAGTTGTCAATAGCGGCACTTAAGTCCATAGTATTGCACACACCCCCACCCCCATCTTGTATAGCTACGAAAGGATACATATGCAACATTTTCTTCAGTCAACTGACTTTGTGGACTCCGACCATCACATTATAGCAGGGTTTCAATGTATATCATTGTTAATAAACATTTATCACCTTGTGTAGTCACAATTGGAAAGTATGTATGTATGTACTGTGGCACCTCTGCACAATGGTGGCCATATATAGTGCCAACTAACAGTAAAGTTTGAAAAAATGATGCAGAAATTTTGCAAGGTGCACAGCTACCACTGAAATGTCAGAACTCAGATGATGACAAGAAAGAGGGTACAACTAAAAAAGTTGCTTCCTTGCTCTGGATAATTCATGATTACTAGGAATTTCCTTTACTAAGAGCATAAATGTGTTCGAGTTCGAAATATTTGTCAATATCACACTGCCTTCATCAGTGACTACTGTTGATCACATGACTGGAGTAGATTAGGTGGTAGTTCAAGCCCCTCATCCCTGTTTAGTGCTGGCCTCCGCTTTCATATTTCGATTGCCTCCTTCCCTTTCCTTTTCCATAAAAAGCGGCGGCCAACACTCAACAACACAGATTGACCAAGAAGTGAAAGGTCAGGAACTAGGCCTTTTGGACCAGTGGATAGAATCACCTGAACAGACCAAAATGGAGGTAATAACCAGAACAAATGGTACCAGTCAGCTTAATGCATCTTTTAAGTCACTTATTTGCTTTTTGTCATTGAATGCACCATTATTATGCCAGAATGGAGGTACATATCTTGATCCTAATATATAATGGTAAAATTTGTTTCATCCAATCTGATATCTCCAAACCTTCCTATCTACCAATCTAATACAGGAAACATTAAAAAAGAACAACAAATTTATATTTATCAAGCAGAATACACATTTCCTAACAAAAATCTATTTAAAAAACTCAATTGATACAACTTAATAAAAAATCATACAAAAATGAAAACACTTGGACAATAAAGCAACTCCTTTTTTACAGTGATCTAATAAGATAGTCACATATTATAAGTAATATATTTTTCCTGAGGATATAAATAAATTAATAATATTAAATAGTACCCTAAATTTATTTCCTAAACAAATATTTTGATCAAAGGTTATACAGTCTAATATAAAAATAAATAGAGTATAAAACTTCTTGCACATATGCAAAATTTCAAGTCTGTTCTGGTCCAATGCAGTGATTACCTCTGTTCCAGTTCTATCCACCTTTTTTGGACCAAGAGCTGATAATGAATCAGCTACAGAAAACGAATATGAACTTTCCACTTTTAATGAGTCTTGTTTGTGAAATACAGTTGTTGTTGTTTTGAGTTAATGTTAATCAATAGAAAATTTTGAATTAATTTGTTATTGTGATTTTGTGGTTTAGAGCAACAACAAAAATATCCCCAATTGTATGCCCTGCTATGTAGTAATTAAGTCATCAATCGCATTGGCACAGAATGGAGAAAAAAAATCCATGCAAATTGACGGTATTTCCCTTAACAAATACAGAAGTGAAAACATTTTGTATGGTCACTCGTGACAATACAATGTGTCCACATCACTTGTGGAAATATTTCCTTATGTCTACCAAAAAAAAAAAAAATAGATTTGATGACTCATTTCAAGATTAATCAATAGATCTGGTAGATTTGTACGAGGAAAATATTTTATACATGATCCAATATGATGACACGAGACAGAAAAATCGTTGTCGGGTATCAGGCAGTATACATGAAAAACCCGCGTTCACCAATGGATGATTTCCATATGAAGTCAATGCATTGTTTACATCAATTTGAACGCGCGATTGCGTTTCTCCGATTTTCTATGGGATAAAAACGTACAAATCTCAAAGGTTTTCGGTAGAAAACATCTCAGTTCTTACCGTCACTCATCTCTGTTCTTTAGTTCATTTATGGGAGGTATATTTTGGCGTAGGAAATACAACAATTAAGAGCGTTTCAATGAGTCTTATAAATCACATGCCGCCACTAGGCATTAGCAGACTTTGGCTGCATTCGATTTGGGAAAGCCATTCATATTTCCTTACTTCTGATATCAAACTTTGCGCATGAGCAGTGAATGTAGCTAACAAATAAAATAAAACACCAATAACGCAAAACGAGGCTCGAAGATTGCTTAGTTGCAACTTAATAATTTTTTTTCTTTTTGTGTCAATTTTAATTACGTTATGTTCTCGGCAGTTCTGCAGAAATAGGGATATGGATATGCAACCTGGGTGATAAGTTCTAGGCGTTTGATTAGATAACTCAATCTTCTCGTTGCAAATGTAGCTTAGATAGAACATAGCTAACAAACATTGGAACTCCGCTCAGCATTATCGCCGCTCAAACGTCATAAGTTCCGGTGTTCTTCAGGTCTCACAGGACAGTTGTTTTGGTTAATTTTCATCCGACAATGACATATTGCAGAAAAATGAGAATAAATTTACATTAAGGATACAAATAAAACTAACCAATGATTTTTGTAGAAATCATACTTGTAAGATTTTGATTGCGGTAATCAGGTTGATTCCTTATAAAAACTGGTGGCTTTTATATCGTCCTACGGCCAGTTGGCGTTAAAGTCCTTCAATCGTGCGCCATGTTTCTCACGATCTAACGCGCTTGTTTCGAGATAATGACGTCATAAAGAGTGACCGGAATGAATTAAACAGTAAAATAAGAAAAAATTAGATTTAAACAGGTAATTTCATGTAATTTGAAAAATCATAATGAAAATCTGTTTTCACTGATGCCTTTTTTTATGTCAGAACTTTTGGCCTTGAATTTTCTATTATATGCTAAAGATAAGGCTGCCGATCACATGTTGGCCTTGTTTACATATTTTGAACAGGATAATCCACTTTGGGAATTTCTACAACTGGATAGCCAATGTAAATATTTGGTTTTAATCATGTGGAGTTCTTATACAACGTAAGAAAAATTTACATTCGAAATATATATTCACTACGGACTTTTTCGTTTTAGTAGTATTTCAAAATAAAGATATATTCTACATCAAAAGACATTGAATCTATTATAATAAAATGTGTATCCATTCACCAGTGTCTCTTTAAATTTCTCTCTCCCTCTGACTCTCTGTATGTCAGTCTGTCTGTCTGTCTCTCTCAGTTTATTGAGTCATGTATCTATATGGTAAAGAACAAGCAAGCAGTAATGTAAGTGCGCAAACTGCATATAGAATTAACGGGAAAACAAATTATTCATTTTTATTTTTTTTATTTTTTTTTTTTTTTAATTTCAAAAACACGGAGACGCTATAAACTAATAATATCCATACCTTGGTTTACCTGGCACGGTCCAGTCACATGCCACGTGACTTTTTAGTCAGCGTGACGAACCATTGATGTCACTTCCGGAAATAAGTAAACATAAACACGCTCGGAAAAACGGTAAATATGAACTAATGTACATGTATGCCAAAAACATTTCCACGCTGATTAAATGAAGTAGATATAGTTGAACACTTTTTATGGTTTATTTGAATAGATTATCATAATATTATAGCGAACGCGTTAAAATTCACGTTAAGTGAACGAAAGGTGGTTACTCGAGGGTACTGAACCGACACCACCCCCAATCCATCTTTTTACGTTCATTTTTGACAGCAAAGTGCTGGTTTGAATATTTTCCTGTGACAAGTAAATTTGTAATGTGTCAAAACATGTGTGCCTTATTCATGTTGTTATAATTGAGTCTTAGATCAAAAAGATTGGAAAAATCCCACTCGATATTATTAGTTGCTGAATGTATGTATGTATGTGTCTTATAATTGCTATGAGTTTATTTATGGCAATTTTCCATGTTTATTGCTGTTCATATTTAAGAAGTAAATAATTATTATATGTAATATATATATATATATATATATATATATATATATATATATATATATATATATATATATATATATATATATATATATATAATACATTTGTTATAGTTCTTTTTTGATTTTAATGAAAAAATTTGTGTTTATTTGTAAAGGTCTAATTGCAAAACATTTGTAAAAGGTTTTCTCATAATTTTATGAGGAAGGGAGGTGCTAGGATTTTAATTAAAAGTGTCCTCTTAGATCAACACAAACAAGATTGGTTATCTGTTTTAGAAGAAGAAGAAAAAATGTCCAAAGGACAAAATTGTAACATTTTTATTTTTTAAACCGGTATTCAAATATGAAGAACATTTAACGAAAAATTTTACTTACCTATCAAAAAAATGTAGGACGTCAATCTATAAATTACATGTTGAAAATGGTTGAAGTAATAAGAATCCAGATGAAAAAAAGAAGAAAATGTACCGAATGTCAGAACAACGTTTTGGGTGACGATTTCCATTACCACGAGAATCCATGCTCTCTCTCTCTCTCTCTCTCTCTCTCTCTCTCTCTCTCTCTCAATAAAGTTTTGTTATGTCCTATTCTTTTCTACAACATACATCTTTCATTTACACAAACTGTAGTAGTATGTATAAAGGCGGATCCCAGCACACACACTCTGTCCTCCTATAAATCTGTCGTCACGAACCCTGCGGGTCCGTTCCTCCAGATTTATAGTCGGACAGAAGCGTGTGTGCTGAGATCACGCCTTTATACATACTACTTTGAAATGTTACCAAACTTGTCATCATAGTTGATGAATAACAATTTTCTTCCCCCCTATCATATAGTTTACATAAAATTTATACTTAATACTTATCTCTAATTGAATTTATAAATCAATGATTATTATTATTTATTCACCTTCCCCTATAGTATAGTTTACATAAAATTTACATTGGTGTTTTAGACATTGTCTTCCCCTTTAGTATAGTTTACATAAAATTTACATTGGTGTTTTAGACATTGTCAAAAACAGGTGATGATAAATCTTAATATTATTTCAATGTTTTTTACACAATCTGAGTAAGTTTTGTTGTCCAAACATACTTGATCTGTTAAATAAGATGTTTTATTATATAGATTATATAAAATTATATCCTGAAATTTGACTCTGATTACAAAATTAATGTTTTGAAGAGTGTTTTTTAAAAAAACATCACTACAATCACCAGGATCACCAGATAGTAAAAATTTAGTAACTAAATTTGCTTCATTAGAATCATCGTTTATACTTGGTATTAATATATTAGTGTTATCAAACTCATTTGATTTACTAGGAAGAATGACATTAAACGCATCTGATGTACTGCGAAGAATCATATTGAAAAATAGTCCGTGTACTGTTTTGAACGTTTTTATTTTGATGATGTTGCCTTGTGTTAACGTATAATAAATTTTAATTATTGTATCGTTCATAGTATTCATATCGTAATAGAATTTAGAATTTATGTAAAATATCTCATTATGTATGATATAAGAGTCATCAACGACTCCATTATCTATAAAATATTTTAACATCAGACAGTTTTTATATTTCATATTATGTTTTACTATATATAGTGTCATATTTTTTTCATATTTTGATATTCTACTTGGGGAAATATCAACTAACATATTGTCTTTGGTTTGTAATTCATGGATTAGTCCAATAATATCATATTTTCTACCACGTAAATAAGCTTGTATTTCTGTTAATATTTTTGCATAGATTGATGCAGCAAATTTACATGATGATCTTTTGTGTTCGAGTTTTGGTTCAAGACGTTTTACTCCAGCACTAATAAATATTCCAATACCGGATACTATTAGAAGTAGTGGATTAAGTGTGCTACCTGCTGAAACAATGCCGCTTGTTGTTAATAACAGTGGTGCATAAAATATTAGTTTTATTAGTCGGTTGTAATACTTGGTTGCTTGTTTAGAACAATACGCTTTTTTATGATAAGTATAAAAATATGCCATTAGTTGACTGCGTTCCTCATCTGATAATGCTGTAGAAATATGATTAAAGTGGATGATTTGTTTCATTGTTTATATATTTGATTTTGTATAAAATTCGTGCGCAGTCCATGATCGACCGCGGTTGATTGATGATGGATCGAGATTATTTTTAGGTTAACTAGTGATCTTTAAATTTGTGGCAGCGTCTGAAACCAATGCATTAAAATCTGCATTTCGAACATCTGTAAGTACTGCTCGGTATTTGTTAAACATATTTGCTGTAGGGCGCCGAGTTGTTCTTCTTGTTTGTCTGTGTATTCTTTTGTTGATTTGTGGTCGAGTGTATCCGAAACCGTTGCAATATCATTTATTTCACCAATATTATGTTCGTGTAAATCAATAAATTCGATAGCAGCTTTAACAAAATCGATGTTAATATTTTTTGGAATAAAGTATTGGCGAAGTATTACGTATGCTGTTGCGAATTTTTCTTTTATATTTGATTGCGGTTGATCTGAGTTCTCATGATACGTGTCAATATATGTTCTAACATAGTTTATTTTTACTTCTAATATTAAGTACCAAAATCTTATAAACTTGCTATGATGCATAATATTAAGTGATTTGTAAACCAGTTCCTGATAACTAGAAAGATCGCTTTCACTAGAATTATAATCAAAAACATATTTTACAATATCAACAGTTAGTATAAAAATTTTTATTTTATTTAAATCGGTTAATTTTAGTTTGTCTTCTAAATGTTTATTATTATTATAAAAAATGATAGCTTTATTAACTGATGCAGATAAACCTGGTATTTCAATGTCAAATATCGTATTTGTGAACCTATACCAATCAAATAAAAACCAAATAGTAAAATATGCATCAATGAATTTTTTAAAATTATTATAATAGTTGATAACTTCCACAAACTTTCTATTTGCTGCGGTACTTATTATTAATTTTCTAAATTTATCATTTTTTCCATCTGTAAGAAAAGCTCTAGCTGTGTCAAATATATCTGAATTTTTATCCCTTAACTTTTCTTCTTCTTCTTCTGTGTAAATTAATTTACCTATAAACTCAAATTTGTCTGGGACTTCCACTATATTATTTACATCAAGATCATCTTTGTGTGATTCAATAAATTCTAAAGCTGATTTTGCAATTTCTACTGGCATAGTATCGAGTAACAAATATTGATATAATATTGAATATGCCGCAGCAAAATTGTCTTTAAAGTTGTCTTCGTTCCAAAGCTCGTTCACTTTTAATTTATCTTTTAACTTATCATGTAAACTAGAATACAGCGGTTCTTTTATACAGTTTTTTAGCACTCGATTATCAAATCGTTTTGTTATTATTTCATTATATGATAGTTGATTTGGATTTGGATTCCATGTTATTTCATCTGGTATTTCATCAAGTGCGTTTAACTCATCATAAAAAGGAGTTTTTTCAGCTTCTGGTAATACTTTTAATTTTTTCTCAATTATTTCCACAGTATCAAATGCAGTTGCTATATCATCACCGTTGTATTTATTTTTAAATCCTGGTGTTTTTGATGACATTAATACTAAGTAAGATGTGGTTAACGCGTGCACATCATCTGGTTCGTTGTGGACGGCAACAATTGTTTCGGTATCATTGTAATCTAATCCGAGTTCTCTGAATAGTCGTCGTTTTGCAAAATTATTAAACGCTTTTGTGTTTCTTCCAAGACCATGTCGCTTTTTATCAAAAATTTTATCTAAACAATCTATTCTTTCTTTATGTTCTCTTTCTCCTTTATTTTGAGTAAATTTTCGTTTTTGTACTAACTTTGACCGCATTATCATTAAAACGTTATCGCGAGATAATTCTGTGATTGTATCATGAAGTAAATTTTCTATTTCACTCTCAAGTTTATCCATTTCAGCTTGAGTACAAAATTTAACAAACATATCGTATTTGTTTAGAATTTCTTTCATCTGATTTTTTCTCATTGTGATAACCGATCTTAAGTTTCTAATATTTTAAGTTTGTTCATCTGTATTTTTTATCATATTTGATAGTTCACGAATAGCTGTTCGAATATTTTCTTGTCGTTGCGCTTCATCTTTTTCTTGTTTTGTTTTACCAGGAGGAATAGGCGCAGTAAATTCAGGTTTATCCAATTGCGAGTGATCAAATTCAAATATTTTATTGTAAAACTCGCGACATACTTCAACAGTTTCAGGCATCACGATTATAATAAACGTTTATACAAAAATTTAAGAATTTTCAATCAATTATACAGTATCATCTAATGAAAATATTTGAAACATACTAAGACCAGGATTTACAGGCTCAGCATTGACCACATACAATCTGAAATACGAATATTTAGTTGTATTAGATAAAGTAAATTCGTGAAGTGTTGTTCCGATATAATTAACGCCAGACGCGACTGTATATAATGTTGTATAACCCACATCATTGTTGGAGCCCTCGAGGCGCCAATTATATATTCGTTCTTGGTTGGTAGCTCGTCCACGAAGTTGAAATTTCCATATAGCAACTGGAGATGGGCATTGAATTTTGATCCAGAAGTTTGCTGACATACCGTTTGTAGCCCATTCATTTGCATTTACACCCGAATACAGATGATATGTAAATACATAGCAAGGATCAAACCCTGAATATGCCGACGATGATGTTGCTATAAATCCAGTACGACTGTTGCTATTTCCAGATAGCGGTGGAATATAACCAACACTGTTTTTAACTCGAATAGTACCTACAACTTTGGAATCAACATATGCTTTGTTTGTGAGGTCATCTGTTGCAGTTGGCGCTGTTGTGCATTTAACAACGCAATTTGTCATCACAAGATTTCCAGTCATTGTATCACCGATTTTGTTTACCACAGTGCTTTTGAGATTGACAAGTGATAAATATGGAACAGCATCACCAGGATTGACTGGTAATGGTACATTTGTTATAGCAACATTGTTCATATTTAAAATTCCAGTCATTGTGCTTCCAGTTCTAAGAACAGCATTGTCATTCATGTACTTGACATTGACTGCGTTATCAAGTGCCCATGATAAGTATGTGTTAAGTCCGTTTAGAACATATCCACCCATGTTGACCGAGCCAATCATTGTTGTTCCGGTTCTGGGTTCGTATTCGGCGAGTTTTGTTGTGACCTGCGCATAAGATGTAGCATCGGAAATGTTTCCTGGTGGAAATGTCGTTGGTAATCCTGTTATTTTGGCACCGTTAACCATTGTTAATGTTCCAGCCATTATGTCTCCGCTGTGGCTGAGATATTGTGATGTAATATCGTCAACATATGTTTTGTTCACTAAGTCAATGGCTGATGATGGTATTGCCGACGACGTTATTTTATTCATTCCCATGCTTAATGTGCCGACCATGATGTCGCCAGCTCGTTTGAGAAATATTGTTGATTCATCTACATATGTTTTGTTCACAAGATCGTTGCCGTTGATTGGAACATAAGTTGATGATATTTTATTTGATCCCATGATAAGTGCGCCCAACATTGTGCTACCATAGCGGTTGACATACGTTGATGCAAATCCGTCTACATATAATTTGTTGACTAAATCAGATGGATTTGATGGGACATATGATGAAGTTATTTTATTGGCGCTCATATCCAAGATTCCAGTCATTGTGTCGCCAGCTTTATTGACTTTTCTGTCGTTGATTGTTAACATTTGGATTAGACTCACCGCTTGAGTATTATCAGGATTGAGAACAGGATAATCAGTTTCTAAACCAATTACTCTGGAATTGCTCATTTTTAAGTTGCCAGTCATTGTGTCTCCGGATTTCTTTACTAATCCAGATACATCTGTGGCTCCAACAGCTTTTGTTGTCGATGAAGCATTTGTTGTTGTTTTTATTACTGTACCGAATTTACTATAATAAGACATTATTTTTCAGATTATTATAAAATCTAATTATATATAAACGCAATTTTGTATAAAATCCAATTATATATAAACGCAAATATGTCGATTATTAACTTTGATGATCCATCACGTGATATTCGAACAAAACATAAGAATGAGCTGCCAGATACGCATTATTTGATTGTTGGACGAACTGGATCGGGTAAAACTAATCTTTTGATGAATTTAATAACGAGTAAAATATTAAAATATGATCGCGTGTACATTTACACGATTAATTCTCAGCAACAAAAATATGATTTATTACAACAGTTTAATTATCAGGTTTTAAAACCGATTTCTGGAAAGGATGTTATTACATTTCATTCACCCGATGAAGTTATTCCCGTTGCCGAACTTGACGATGATGAAAATAAGATCGTAGTATTTTATGATATACCTTTGACGACCAAGGATACTAAACCAGTGGAATCTTATTTTGCGTTATCACGTAACAAACGTTGTAATTCTATTTATCTCGCGCAAAGTTATTTTACTGTTCCAAAGACGATTCGACGCAACACAGGCTGTTTTATTTTATTTGGTGGTCTTGATAACAATGACATCGGTAGAATCGCTAATGATTTTTACGATGGCGCTGTTGATAAACGACAATTCATCCGGATGTATAAGTATTCCACTAGTGGGAGATATGATTTCTTTTTATTTGATAAGTACGCATTTAATCCTGAGAAAACGTTTCGAAGAAATCTTGATGAGTTTTTAACTAAATCTAATACGGTTGATTAATTGTAAAAGTCGCCAATGATTTTTATAGTGGCGATGTTGTAACGACCGTTGATGGATTTTAACAAAATCAAATATATGTAAACGATTTTTTATAAAATTGATTATATAAATATTAATGGATCGATATTATTTAGAAAAAGTTTACGGAAATGAAGCACGAATAGAATTGTTAAAAAAACTTTCTGAGGCTAAGTCTGAAAATCAAAGATTGTTTCAGGTGGCTAGATGGAACGAGCAGAGTAAAGAAGAATCAATGCTGAGATTTCTTAAACCTGTTCGCAAAGTTTTTATTGGAACGTTTACAGATAATGCGGGAAGGGAACATGAAATGGATATATCAGCAGCAATTTCTAGAGGTTTTCAGCCAACTGAAACAACTCTAGATGAGATAAAAGCGTTATTAACTCAGCGTGATGGTAGTAGTAGTAGTACTAGTAGTAGTAGTACTAGTAGTAGTAGTGGTGATCAAGGTTTACAACTATTATTTGATCCAAACGCTGATAAATTACAATTGCAAAAATTGATCACTGATGATTATGACCAACAACAATTTCAACCGCCACCACAACAAGTTTTAATTGATCAACCATTAAAACCGTATGTAACAACATCACAACAGCAAATGCAACAAACGATTGAACAACTAGAACTTTTACATCGACGACACGAAGACATAGAAGCCGAACTAACACAACAAGTGTCCTCAGAAGAACTAGATCGTTTAATAAAAAAACTCAGTGATGTAGAACAAAAACTAAAAACAACGTCAGCACCAGCACACATAGAACGCTTAGAGGAAAAACGATACAAATTAGAAAAAATAATAACAGCTCAACTAACCAAAAAAGGCCAGGAAAAACTGCGAAACGAACTAGAACGTATAGAAGAACAAAAACAAGAACTGTTTCAGTCAGCAATTAAATTGCCACAACAAACGATTGATCAACAAGAACTTTTGCAGCGGCGACAGAAAGAAATAGAAGCCAAACTAGAGCAACAAGTGTACTCAAAAGAACTAGATCGTTTAGTAAAAGAACAAAAACTAAGATCAACTATTAATCAACCACAAACAAATTTAGAAACAATAATAGCAGCTCAACTAACCAAAGAAGGTCAGGAACAACTGCGAAACGAACTAGAACTTTTAGAGCGACGACAGAAAAAAATAGAAGACGAACTAGCGCAACAGGTAGTGTCCTCAAAAGAACTATATCATTTAATAAAAGAACTAGATGATGTAAAACAAAAACTAAAAACAACGTCAGCACCAGCAAACATAGAACGCTTAGGGAACAAACAAACAAATTTAGAAAAAATAATAAAAGCTCAACTAACTAAAAGAGGCCAGGAAAAACTGCGAAACGAACTAGAACTTTTGCAGCGGCGACAGAAAGAAATAGAAGCCAAACTAGAGCAACAAGTGTACTCAAAAGAACTGGATCGTTTAATAAAAGAACTCGATGATGTAAAACAAAAACTAAAAACAACGTCAGCACCAGCAAACATAGAACGCTTAGAGGAAAAACGATACAAATTAGAAAAAATAATAGAAGCTCAACTAACCAAAAAAGGCCAGGAACAACTGCGAAACGAACAAGAATATAATGAAGAAGAAATACAATGGCTTTTGCGTCATTGAGTGGATAAATCACAGTTATTACCTCAATCATCGAATCAATCTTTGATTGATCATCGTTTACAATCCATCGACGAATCCTATGAAGCACGAATAGAATTGTTGAAACAACTTAAAAGACAAACTGAAAAACGTTAAAACATATAATTGGAATTAATAATGAAACAAAATTTTAATTATGATCGTCCTGATCGGTCAGGGACCGATTTGTCGATTGATGATGATTCGAATAGCACTCATGTAAATTTAAAACAGTATGATCAGAAATTTCATGAAGCTCGAATAGAATTGTTTAAAAAACTTGCTGAAGCTAAGTATAACAATAAAAGATTATTTCAGTCGACGGATCAATCTATAATCCTCGATTGTCGATCAAAGGTTGATTTCTTACCAAAATTAATTAAAATAAATCAATTAAATCGATCAAAACCATATGTTAATCGTAACAGAGTACTTAACAACATTATTGATAAAATTAGCGGACGCAGCAATAACGAACGATATTATTTAGAACAGGTTGGTAACCGCGGTGAAGAAATAGAATTGTTGAAAAAACTTGCTGAAGCTAAGTATCATAATCAAAAATTATTTCAGACAGCTCGATGGAACGAAGAGAGTAAAGAAGAATCATTGCTGAGATTTCTCAAACCGATTCGCAGATTCTTTATTGGGACGTTCATAGACGATAAAACTAAAAAAGAACATGAAATGGATATTTCAACAGCAATTTCTAGAGGTTTTCAACCAACTGAAAAAACACTGGCTGAGATAAAAGCGTTATTAACTCCGCGTGATGACAGTAGTAGTGGTGAAAGTGGATCACAACAACCATCATTAATCGATGATCGACCGTGGCCGATTGATGATGATGATGTTACTGCGTCTATAAGAAATTTATTTAGAGGTTATCAGCAATATGTTGATGATCGACCTGATCGGTCAGCGACCGATTTGTCGATTGATGATGACGGAGCCATTGATGTGCCACCATCACCTAGTATTCCACCAGCATTTGCTGCTGAAAGAAGTGAAAGTGAAAAAGGTGAAACAAGAACATTAGATGATGTTGAGAGTCTACCATCATACGAAGCAACGGATGATCAACAATTATCTGATCAAGATAAATCAATGAATCCGCTTGCCGCAGATAGTGGTCAACAACCTATTATTGATGATGATGGCAGACAAATACTTGGAGCTGAAGGCGGTGTTGATCTACCTGATCAATCAGCAATCCATGATCGACCATAGTCGATTAAAGATGAATCAAAGGTTGATAAGTACCCGCTAGGACAAGCAACAGATGATAATTTTCAACGAATGGCAAGAGAAACTCCACGAGAAAACCGTGAAGAAATGCTAAGTGTTTTACATGGTCAAAATATAATTTTGGGAAGAAAGGCGGCACAAAATCCTGATGATCCGACTCTAAAAGCTCAACTTGAGCATAACAGAAGAAAACGAGTAATATATAAAACAGTATTTCAACAACTAAATACAAAAGAAGAAGAGGAGCGAAGAGAGAGAGAGACGTGAGTGATATGCTACTTGGTTCTGCTCAAAGACAACAACAAGCATCAGATACTGGTATAACACCGACTACGAAACAAAAACAACAGTTATTATTACCGTCGCGACCAAAATCAACTCTTAAGTCACCAACAGCATCATCGTTAGCGAAACAAAAACCGCCAGTATCAAAACTAATTAAATTTAAGCCAAAACGAATGAAACAGCCGTCACAACCAAAATCATCATCATCATCACTATCACCACTAAAATCACCACAAACGATGCCACTTTATGTTCCTTTTGTTAGTATGCGCGAACAAATGCTCCAGCAAAGTAGCGCTGATAAAGAACAAATAATTAAAGATCTGAGACAAAACCCAAAAAAACGCGAACAAATGCTCCAGCAAAGTAGCGCTGATAAAGAACAAATAATTAAAGATCTGAGACAAAACCTAAAAAAACGCAAACAAATAGAAAAGAAATACCCGAAAATGTTGACAGAACAACGGCAAAGAAAACAGCCGCCACCGCCACAAAAATCAGCATCATCATTATCATCATTATCATCACTACCATCACTGTCATCACTGCCATTAGGGCATGCGCGACAAATAGAAAGAATGACAATACCAGATACCATTGATGTGCTTGAAACCATGCGTAAGCAAATTAGCGATGATGAAAAAATATTAAGGATCGGCCCAAAAACTGATTATCGGAGACAAGAACTAAAAAAACTTAGACAACTAAAAAAGAAGTACAAAAAAATGTTGACAGAACAACGGCAAAGAAAACAGCCGCCACCGCCACAAAAATCAGCATCATCATCACCAACAACACTATCATCACTACCATCAGAACAAGCGCGACAAATAGAAACAATGCAAATCTGGGATGCGGTTGGTGTGCGTGACGACATGCGCAAGCAAATTAGCGCTGATGAAGAAATATTAAGGAATGATCCAACAAATGAGGATCTGAGACAAGATCTCAAAAAACTTAAACAACTAGAAAAGAAGTACACGAAGAAGCTGCTAGAAAAAGCAAGAACTGGCTATGGTATTAAAATCTTTAGAAATGTAAAAGATGTAATAGATAGGCTAGCAGTGCTTGTGGCATCAAAAAAAAGCGGGCAATTCAGGTGTAGAAATTGATAATGAAATCGTGGAAATACTCGATTATCTTAGAAAAAGCAAAAATATAACCACAAAAATGTACAAAAAGTATGTAAATAATTTTATCAACGATTGAAAATTCAAGAATCATTGTTATTAACAATGTATAAACGTTTATTATATAAACGATTGTATATAATCGCTAACAATGGCAGCGGTAACACTATTACTTGATTCGACTGCAACATCGCAAAACAGTGCAAATTTTAGAGTATCTTATTATCCAACAATTGAACTAGCCGCAGGCTTCAACTACGAACTAGGATTAATATCGGCTACAATGTGGCATTCATTTTATAATATTAAAAAAGATGTTAACGCTCGCTTTGATATTATCGTCGGCGGAATCACCAAAACAATAAAAATAATTCCAGGTGCCTACAACATGGAGGACATCAACGTTTTTATTAAATCGGAGACAACTAAACTAGGATTTAACAGCGACGACGTTAACATTGATCCAAATTATAATACAATGCGTTCGGAGTTACATTTAAAAAATAATTTTCGTGTTGACTTTACATCGCCAAACACAATAGGTGTTATGTTTGGTTTTTCACGCCTGATATATGGTTCTTTAACTAATTCTGATGTAATAATTCGCGGTGAATTTCAAATAAATATATCTGATGTTAGTACTATTATAATTAACTGTTCGATCGTTTACGGATCTCATACATCCAAGGGAAGTCGTGGTCAAACAATTTATTCATTTAGTCCAGATGCCCCTCCTGGATCATTATTGGTGGTGTCCCCGAAACAAGTCATTTATTATCCACTTAATGTCAGCGATAGAATTTCAGATATTACTATGTCGATCACAGACCAATCAGGACGACCACTAGATTTTAATAATGAGCAAGTAACCTACTACTTGCATTTACACAAGACATCATAGATGTCTCGACTACGTGAGAAAATCAACATAAACAATTTTTATAAACATGTTTATTATATAAGATGCGGCGACGTAAGATTATAAACAAAAAAATAGTTGGAGGATTTCTTGGAGGAATCTTTTCAAAGATAGTTCGAATAAAACCAGGGATAGCTCGTGTAATATCTCCGATTGCAGTTTATGAAACGAAAAAAATCGGAGGAAATTTATTAAGCGATTTATTTGGATTTGCAGCAAAGACTGCGACAAAGGTCGCGCCAATCGCATTTGATGCCGCAAAATCATTTGCCACTGGAGTATCATCCGCAGCTGGAACAGCAGTCGGACAAAAGATTGCTGATAAAATTCGTGGACAACAGCAGTCTAATCAACAATCGATCACAGATCGATCATCAGAAACAATGTTAACTCAAAAAGAAATTAATAAAATAATAGCAAACATAGCACCAACGATTGAAATAGAACGAGCTATGAAAAAAACTGCAAAAGAATTTAGTCAACAATCGAATCCAGTTATACAAAATCCAGTTTTTTATTAACTTAATCGTCAATCGACGAATCAATTCAAGAATTGAAATTTCTTATGAAATTTAATGTAATCAATTTTTATATAATCTCTATTAATAAACAAAATGTCGATAAGATCCTATCTTAATATTAATGACGCTTACGACGTAGATAATTCTGCGACAGAATTTGAATACATAGAATATCAAGAAGACCAACCTAATAATCCAGATAAAACAGGGACTCTTATTTTAAGGACGCGTGATGAAGATCTTTATCTGTTGCCTCACAAAGGCTATATTGAAATCCGCGGGCGTTTAAGAGACGCAAATGCTCCAGCAGCACTCGTAGATTTTGGAGCTAATGCTAATATCGCGCTTGTAAACAATGGATGGTCATTGTTTACGCAGGCTAAATATATAATCAACGATTACGAAATTGAACACATAAGGAATCTTCCAATGGCCAGCACAGTAATAAACATCGTAGGTTTTTCAGAAGATTATACCAGATCGATTGCAACAAATATGTTATGGATGAAAGACGGCGCCACAGGAGGTGCGGTGCCATCCGAGTTCAGATCAGGTGCTGGAGCTCCTGCTAATAATAATAACAATCTTGTAGCCAATCCAGCTGGTAACGCTATTGCTGATATCGGAGACATTGTTAGAGCAGTAGCAACAAATTTAAGACAATCAAATTATAACGAAGGCTACGCAAAGCGAAGAGCAGTATGCGATGGTAGTCGCCAGGTTACAATACTTCTTCCATTAAGCTCAGTATTTGGTTTTTGTAAGGATGTTACTTCAGTGGTTAGAAGTATGAGACACAGAATTGAGTTAACAGTATCTGACCAAGCAGATAATACATTACTTAAAGGAGCCGGAGTTAACAATGGTCGATTTGTTATTAATTATGCATCGTTATGGATGCCAAAAGTTGTACCGGCAACGTTAATGTCCTTAGAGCTCGAACAGGCGTTGTCATCGTACACACGAAGACTATATTTTGAGCAGTGGAGAACCTATGATATTAATATGCCAGCAAACAGCCCAAGTAGCACCTGGAGAATAGATCAGTTCCATCGGAACGACTGCCGCGTCATGTCTTTGTGGTATTTCAACTAGCAGAAAGAAAAAATAATCAACTGCAAAATAATATGATTTTCGATCACATGTTTGTTGAACGAATAGTTGTAAGAATGGCTTCTAGACAGTATCCAGAACGAGCTCTAGAATGTAATTTTGATCCAGTAAATAGAAATGTGTCTCGCGCGTATTTTATGTTAATGGAGGCCATGCAAAAGTATCAGGACACCGCAGATGGATCTCAGATATCCATCGATGAATTCGCTAGATTATATCCAATATTTCATTTCGATCTTACAACGCATTCTGAACGATTAGTTGGCACCCCAGCAGATATTGAGGTTCAATGGAACTTAAACAATGCTTTATATGTTGCTGCGGAAACAGCCGCAAATGCTGCTGGTGGTAGAGCACTTGGCGGTGTTGCCACCACCGGTGGGTACGGAGGTTTAGCTTATGATGTTTACGCGTTAATAACGTCAGATAGATACATAGTTCTTGATGCTCTTAAAGGAAAAATGTCAATAAAAGTGTAATCGATGAATCAGCCGCGGCTGATCAATCCAATCCATCGGCAATCCATGAATCGGTCACAACCGATTATCGATGGTGATCAATTCGATCCATTAAATGGATTATTGATTGATTCGTTGAATAATGATTTGAAAATTTTTAAATTTTTGTATACGTTTATTATAAAAACGATTATTATTATGCCACGTAAAACAATTAGACGATCAACTCGATCGACTCGATCATCAATCGGCAAATCGGTCGCTGACCGATCAGGCCGATCAAGACAACGATACACCACTATTGATCATAATCAATTACGTACATCTGGTGGAGCAATAGGCGCTGTCATTGCATCATTAGCTAAAACTTTATTACCAAAAATATTACCAGTACTAGGAACACTTGGTATTGCAGCAGCATCCGGAGCAATATCTGGAGCAACAAAAAAAGCATAGGCGGATCATTAGTTAAAAATTCACGGGTTTATCATCGAGATCGACCAACACATCAATTATATGGATCCGGAATAAAACGGTGTCGTTGATCAATTCGATCCATTAAATGGATTATTGATTGATTCGTTGAAAGATTACGTCAACTTATTTTTATGTAATCAATTATTATATAATCAATTATATACACAATGATTAGAAGACAAAGACGCTCCACAGGTGTTATGAAGAGGCATTGCGGATTTATTGGCCCTTTATTGGCAGGAATAGCTGGTTCACTGCTTCCAAATCTTTTAGGTATTGGACGCGGTCTTAAAAAAAGACGACCACGAGCAAGACGACCACGAAGAAGAGGACGAGGAGTAACTCTACCAGGAACAAGAAGACGAGGATATTAACGGGGTACATCAAGCCATTAAGTAACTTTGAAATACTGGATTATTTAAAAAATATTAAAAATTTTAATAGTGTTTTTAGCAAGGATAAACTTCCACGCAATCGGTCTCCTGACCGATCAACTATGGATCGTGATCGACCATTGACAAAGTCAACAACGATCGACCGTGGTCGATTAACGACAACGTCGTCAATTATTAATATTCAGGATTTCGACGATGGATCTGGAACTCATTGGGTTGCATTACACGGTAATAATTACTTCGATTCATATGGCATTCCACCTAGTGATGCTATTAAAAAATATATTAAGTGCGGTCCAATAAATTACTCATCAAAGCAAATTCAACCATCTGGAACAAACACATGCGGTTATTATTGCGTGTTATTTATACGATGGATGAACTTGAAAAAATCATTTGTTGATTTTATTTTACAATTTGATCCAACACCGACGATGAACAATGATAAAATTTGTATGAAAATGTTCCACCGTCAACAAATCGATCGTGATCGATAAATCAATGATAACGTAACGCAATTTTATATAATTAAATCAAATAATGCTGTCATACTGTCTCAAGTGTAAATCTAAAACGGAAAGCAACAATGAAAAAACATTAATTACAAAAAATAACAGAACAATGATAAAAGGTATATGTGAAATATGTGGTAGAGCAAAAAGTACATTTATTAGCGCTAATGATACACGTGTTGGTAATAATATTATTCTAGTTGATCGCGATCAATCGTTAATCAATCGTAGATTAATCGACGATTACGTTGATGATGTAAGCGATGATGATTTTATTATTAAATAAATTGACGTTTATTATATAAATTGACGTTTATTATATAAACGTTGAGAGTATAATACAGCATGAATTGCAAATGTATAGTTAACAGCGCACCATCACAAAAATGTATTTGTGTGGAAGGAAATGCAGTACACGTTTACTGTAAAAAATGCAGAAGAAATAAAATTGTAGGCGGAGCTGTTGACATACATGATTGGATTGGAAAGTTGCCGCGGCCAAAGGGTGGATGGGTCTTACCCGGACATAAATATACTGGTCCATTTAATCCACTAAATGATCAACTCGATGGTAACGATCAACCATTACCAGGACAAGAACCTTATAATCAAGTCGACGCCACAGCTATGCGGCATGATATATGTTATCGCGATAATGTAATCAACGGTAAAGTAGACAAACATACGTGTGATAAAAAAATGTTGGATGAACTTCAAGAAATAAAACCAGCAAATATGAGAGAACGAGTTGATAAATTATTAGTGCGAGGAGTAATCGGAGCAAAATATAAACTTGGTCTCGGAGAGCCTAGATTGAGACAATCATTAATCGACGAATCGGTCAGCGACCGATCGGGTCGATCGACGTATCTCAGTAAACTTGCCGCTGAGCTTCATAAACCAAAAAAAAAAGTTTCAACGTCGTCGCGTTGTTGTCAACGCCGTAGATGATACATGGGCCATTGATCTCGCTGATATGTCCACGTTAGCCGACGACAACGATGGTAACAAATTTTTATTAACTGTGGTAGATATTCAAAGTAGATTCTCTTTTATCGAGCCAATAAAAAATAAAATGGGAGCAACAATAACATCAGCATTTAGTAAAATTATTGTTGGAAGTGTGAGACAACCAAACAAAATATGGACCGATCACGGAGCAGAGTTTTACAACAAACAATTTGAGGACTGGTTAAAACAACATAATATTACAAAATATATGACTGGAAATGAAGGTAAAAGTGTAATTGTTGAACGATTCAATAAAACAATCAAAGAAAAATTATATAAATGGATGGCCGCTAATGATACACGTAGATATGTTGATGTTTTACCACAAATCGTATCAGAATATAACAATACAACACACAAATCGATTGGAATGACACCTACTAAAGCACTATCTAATCCAATACTAGCGAATGAAAATTTGTATCGCAAACATAAATTTAATGTTGGAGATCGTGTTAGAATTTCATTATCTAAAAAACAGTTTGAAAAAGGATACACAAAAAACTGGAGCGAAGAAGTGTTCGTGATCAGCGAGATATTAACAACGATTCCTGTCACCTACAAATTACAAGACTCAAATAAAGAGCCAATCATAGGAAGTTTTTACGAACAAGAACTGCAGCGCACCGATCAAGATGTATTTGTAATTGAAAAAGTAATAAAACAACGCGGCAATAAATCATTAGTGAAATGGCGCGGTTACAGTGATTCTTTTAATAGTTGGATACCAACACGATCAACAATCAAAGATTGAACCAGTGCATTTCACGGCAAATCTTAATATAATTATTTAAAATATGTTTACATTTAACAGGCGAGCACAAACTTATTAATTCGCAACGTCGCTGTTCATCAACGTTTAGTAATTCAAAAATCTTAACAAAAATATAATCGAATTTAATATTTTTTTTACGTCCTGGAATGTGAACATTTTAAAAAAATGTAGTCTTCGTTGAAATTCCTCGCGTTCTTCTGATGTAAAATTAAATTTAATCGTTTTTTTAATTACATGATACTTCGCGTTGTATCTACTTTTCTTTCTAAAATTATGATACGGGCGATAATCAACGACTGTTACTGCGTCGTATTCGTCGACGACTTCTCCAATATCTAGCTCATATGGTGGAACATTATCATTGGAATCATTTGCAGTTAACAATCCATGATCGACTGCAGTCGATTGAAGATTGATGATTATGTTATCATTCATTAATTTATCGTCAGATCGTTTACAATCCATCGGCTGATCTCTAGTACTAATTAGTAATTTTAATTTTGCTAACATTATATAATATGTACATACATAATTTTTATCTAATTAATTATATAATAATAAAAAATGGAAATTCGTTATCATTCAAAGGGATTCATAGAAAACATGCTTGATTTGGAACGCGCAATAAGATACTGTTTCTCAAATAATAGTACTACAGGTAGCGTTGTAATTCAAATAAATAAAATAAGTAATAAAATTGGAGCAGAAAAAAATAATGTTTTGCTAACATCTGATGAACTAAAAATATTTAATGAACTTGAAAGTGCAATAGTTGACTGGGACGTTGACATAATCATGCTTTACGTACACAATTGTATTTCAAAGAATGAGTTGATCCGGATACTTAAAACTTAATTAACGTATTCAAACTTAATTTTGCGTTGTAATTTTTTGGAATAAGCTGATCGGTAAGTTCCATCAGCGGCATATTGTACAGATCTGCGATGAATATTAAAATGTTTACCTGCAGCATAAATTGATTCAAATTCTTGTTGTTCTTCGGTTTCTGAATCAGTTGATGTCACCGGTCGAGCAATCTTATTACCACCAGCATTTCCTCGTCTGGAGTTTTCGCTTGAAGTAACCAAATCTAAATTTTCAAGGCGATTATCTGATTTAATTTTATTTATATGGTCTATGACTAACTTTGACGGAATAATATCATTGAAAACTTCGTAAACAAAACGATGTGAGAAAATATTCTTATTATTATTATTTGTATTAAAACGTAAATAACCAAATTTAGTAATATTACCAACAACTTTTTTTGTTTTTGCATTCCTTATCATTCCTCTATCGTTGGCCTCATAATTTTTATAGACTGAATGTCGTTGATATTCATCTTGCAATCCTAAATTATCGACATTATTATCTATAACCGAGCCATTAACATGATACACACGATATCCCGCAGGAATCTCATCGATGAAACAAGTGTAAATAAAATCTTTAACAAACATTTCTGTTTCTTCACAAACAATTTTATAACCTGCAGGAGTTGTAATAATTTCCATATAAATTTCATCATCGCATGAAACTAAACCTAACATTGTGCCGTAAAGTCCATCAAATTCTGGATGGACACAAGGCGTATTAAGTTCGTTATATTCGGGAATTATAGAATACTGCATTATATATATATATATATATATATATATATATATATATATATATATATATATATATATATATATATATATATATATACTTCAATAATTGTTTCTCTAATTGATTGTTTTATTTACCGTGATGTCTATCATGTTAAGCATAATAAAATATCAATTAGAGAAACAAATATATATATATATAATGATGCGGAAATCAACACATGTTAAAAAAATGGCATCAGCATTTGCTGGATTTGATAATTCGTGGCAGATTGATTTGGATGATAAAATCGTGTCATTATCACCATCAGAATTATATGATATAATATCACCAACAATAATACAAGAACGATTAAAACATCTGAGTATTAAATTTTTAGTGCAATATAAAGCAATGTTCGAAAAAGCAATGGCAATCGATCATAATAAAATTGAAGCTTTCATTTCATCAAAATCAAAGATAGCTTTGCTTGGATCAGATTTAAAGAAAATAATAACAAAAATAATTTTCAGTGAAATTGAAAACAAAATATCAGAATATGTTTCATCAGGTTCTGCATGGGTATTACAACAAATACAATCTATTTTTATTCACACGCATAAATTTAAACTAATAATAGTAAATGTGTGATAAATGTAAAAAATAATGACAACAAATGTTTCAAATGGGCGATTCT
The DNA here is from genome assembly GCA_029931535.1 of Margaritifera margaritifera. NCBI lineage: Eukaryota > Metazoa > Mollusca > Bivalvia > Unionida > Margaritiferidae > Margaritifera > Margaritifera margaritifera. Next base: position 2,413,150 of record JAQPZY010001598.1, read on the forward strand.
CTCCGCGCTATATACACCTGACAGAAATCCAAATAGAGTAGCGCACTACAAACAACATGAAAATTTATTAAATTTTACTGGAATTGAGTTTCCTGTTGCCGAATCACAGATTGGAAAATTTGAAAAACTTAATGGAATCAGTATTAATGTGTTTGGTCTCAAAGAATCCGCAAACAAAATAAAATATTATCCGCGGTTGATAAGTAAAACAGCATCGCAGGAAACAAAAAAATTTGCTTTATTACAAAGAACATTATTGTTATATCAAAAACTTTGATGGATTAGTTGCGTCGCAGTATAACAAACATAAATCTAAAATATATTTTTGTTATAAATGTTTACATGGATGCCAATCACAGGATGTGCTCAGTAAACATCTAGAGTACTGTATAGAAGTTCAGCGAGTAAAACTTCCAGAAAAAGGAAAAGAATCATTAAGTTTCAAAAATTATAAAAAACAATTGAAAATTCCATATGTTATTTACGCTGACTTTGAATCATTACTAATACCAATCGAATTAGCATTAAATGATCCTAAAATATCATCAACAACTGCGATACAAAATCATGTCCCCTGTGGTGTTGCCTACAAAGTAGTATGTGTGAATCCAAAATTATCAAAAGATATTAAATTATATCGCGGAATCAACCCCGCAGAATGGTTATTATCAAACTTAATGACAGAAGCAAATAACATACAATTAATGTACAAACGATCTAAAAAAATGATACCGCTAACACAGCAAGAAGAAGAAGAACATAATCTATCAAATATATGTCATATTTGTCAGCAACAAATTATATGTGAATCTTCCACTAAAACTCTAGAGTTTCAAAGATTTACTGACAAAGTAAGAGATCATTGTCATGTTACCGGAGAATATCGTGGACCAGCACATGATAAATGTAATCTACATTTTAAATGCCCAGAGTTTATTCCAATAATATTTCATAATTTGAGAGGTTATGACTCACATATTATCGTCAGCGCCTTTGATAATGTTAATCTTCGAGATAAAAAAATCAGTTGCATCGCAAACACAGATGAAAAGTATATGTCTGTCACAATAGGACCTCTACAATTTATTGATAGTTTACAGTTTAAACCTGCATCACTTGATGTACTAGCAAAAGGATGTAGTAAATTTACTCATCTAGATCAACATTTTAACGAGCACAGTAATATACTAAAAAACAAAGGAATTTATCCTTACGAATACATGAACGATTGGAATAAATTCGATGAAACATGTCTTCCACCACAAGAAAAATTCTATTCTAAACTAAAAATGGAACAAATATCTGACAATGATTACAAACACGCGCACAAAGTCTGGTCCACGCTAAATTGTAAAACACTCGGTGATTACCACGATGTATATCTTAAAACAGATGTTCTATTATTAGCTGATGTTTTCGAGGAATTTAGATCAACATGTTTAAACTATTACAAACTTGATCCTTGTTGGTATTATTCATCTCCAGGATTATCATGGGATGCAGCATTAAAACTAACTAAAGTAAATCTAAAATTGTTAACGGATCCAACAATGTTTTACTTTATAGAAAAATCAATACGTGGTGGAATAAGTGTTATTACTAAAAAGCACGCGATCGCTAATAACAAATACTTAAAAGATTATGATGCAAGTGCGCCATCAAGTTATATCACGTATTTAGATACAAATAATCTTTATGATCGGGCAATGTCACAGCCGATGCCTGTTGACGATTTCCGTTGGATAACTGGAGAACAATATCTAAAAGAAACGAGTAAGAAAATACCAGCGGTCACATGTGACAGCGTAGGATATTTTGTTGAGGTTGATTTAATGTATCCCAAGCATCTACATAAATTACATAATGATTATCCTTTCTGCGCTGAACAACTATTAATCACCGATGATATGATGTCTCAGAAACAACGCGATCTAAAAGTAAAATATAATCTTAGTAAAAATGTTACTCATAAACTTATTCCAAACTTAATGAGTAAAACTCGATACATCATTCATCATAGAGCATTTAAACAAGCAGTTGATCACGGTATTATAATAACATATGTCCATCGTGCACTAAAATTTAGACAATCTTGTTGGCTCAAAGAATTTATCGACTTTAACACAAGTAAAAGAACAGCAGCAACAACTGAATCAGAAAAAGACTTTTTCAAGTTAATGAACAATTCAGTATTTGGAAAAACAATGGAAAATATAAGAAAGCGCCGAAATATAGAATTAATCAATAATCCGGAACGACGAGATAAAGTTCTAGCCGAAGACACATTTGTATCAATGAAAATTTTCAAAGAAAATCTAGTAGCAGTGCATAAACGTAAAACCGAACTAAAACTAAACAAACCAATCTATGTTTGATCTGCAATACTAGATATATCAAAAATATTAATATATGAATTTCATTACGATTATTTCAAGCATAAATACCCCAACTCAGAATTATTATTTAGCGACACAGATTCTCTCTGTTATTACGTTGAAGTTGAGGATTTATATCAGGACATCTATGATAACAGATCGTTATTTGATCTATCAGACTACCCTAGTAATAGTCTGTTTAGAAACGAGGAGAATAAAAAGGTAATCGGTAAATTTAAAGATGAAACTAACTTCACTCCAATCAAAGAATTCGTTGGACTAAGATCTAAAATGTACAGCATAAAAACAAATGATAATAAAATAAAGAAAAAAGCCAAAGGAATCGTAAAAACCGTAGTTGATAAACATGTATCATTCGATGATTATCTTAATGCGTTAGAAGGTGAACATAATCATTTGTCAATGACAACGATAAACTCTGTCAAACATAATATTAAAACAAACATTATCAATAAATCTGGATTATGTAATTTTGATGATAAAAGAATTTGTTATGATGGAATAAATACATTCGCATTTGGATATGATTGCATTGATGATGCTGATGATAATGAACCAGTAAATGTTCTTGATATTATTTTCGGTGAACAATCATAGTTATCGAAGACAACGTCTAAAACACCAATGTAAATTTTATGTAAACTATACTATATAGAAATGTGAATAAATAATAATAATCATTGATTTATAAATTCAATTAGAGATAAGTATTATGTATAAATTTTATGTAAACTATATGATAGGGGGGAAGAAAATTGTTATTCATCAACTATGATGACAAGTTTGGTAACATTTCAAAGTAGTATGTATAAAGGCGTGATCTCAGCACACACGCTTCTGTCCGACTATAAATCTGGAGGAACGGACCCGCAGGAGGACAGAGTGTGTGTGCTGGGATCCGCCTTTATACATACTACTACTGTTATCTTTTTTTATCCTTAATTGGACCGTAACTTACAGGTGCAATTAGTTGCGGTCTCTTTAAGGTAATATCCAAGGGTTTAGAACCATTGCAATCAACATAAATCAAAGTCATAAATACAACAAAAAGAAGACAATGCCACTAATCCGTTTTGAAAGAAAGACTACAGGCCGCCCGTATGTAATGTTTGTAATTCTTATCGTTCCTTTACAAAAACGTTAGAATGTCGTCTTTGATCCTTAATTTGACAACTAACGAAATGCGCAATTAGTTGCGGTCTCTTTAAGTTAATAGCCCTTAATAAGTATTTTGTAAAATAAATTGATGCTCGTTAACCACAAAAAAACTGCGCCTACTTAAACTGAGGGGAAAACATTATTTCTGTATCTACTGTGATTTCTTGCTGTGAATAGTTTTATTTTGTACTTAGCTTAACTGTCTTTCATTTGAATAAGTAATATATATATATATATTAATATATAATTTTTTCACCATGAATAATTTGTGCATTGCGTGTATTTCTGCGGTTCGACCACAGCAGCATGGACCATAGCAGCAATTTATGGGAACCTGTAGTTTCCAATATCTACTGATATGTGTTGTGTTATACTGCGCATTATTTGTATTTAAACAACTTTGTCACGATTTATTACATGAATAAAATTTGGTTAACACAATTCTGTTCTAAGTTGTTTAACTTTCCAATTAATGATCTTTAACCTAAACATCTCTCTCTCTCTCTCTCTCTCTCTCTCTCTCTCTCTCTCTCTCTCTCTCTCTCTCTCTCTCTCTCTCTCTCTCTCTCTTCCAAAATGGTATTCAAACAATTTAGCAAACTGATGGTCAGATGATCTCAATATTGTTGTTTGCAATTAAATTACTTAAGGGCATACTGATCAAACAAAGAATTAAGCAGACAGTGATAATATGATCTTTAATTATAGCGGCATCAATCAATTCAGTTTTAGTAATGTGCATAAAATAAAAGTATACATTAGAAATTGGGAGAAAACAAATAACATACGGTGCCTTATACAAAGATTACTGACATATATTTCATCTTTCTAAAGAGATAACACTACCATTTTCCTTGCGTTATCATTGTCGTTATTGTAATTAATATGAGGTCCACAAGATCAGCAGAATATAGACGTATGATATTATATTGATTTAAATCATAAGTTTGACAGGATCCCATTTTCATTTTTATTATATAAGTGCTATTTAGAACTATCAATATATAGTGCCATATACAGTATAAAGATAAATTCTACATAAATCTAATAAAAGCATTAACGTGCTCAGACCAATATATATATATATATATATATATATATATATATATATATATATATATATATATATATATATATATATATATATATGAAAAAATGTTACCGCATGGGCCCTTTTTTCACGATTTTTTCACTGTTAGTAATTTAGTAATTGTATTTTTTTCTCAATTAATAAAGTGAAATGTGAACTATTTAAATTTCGCACAAAAGTTGAATAAACTGCTTTGAAAATAGTTCACTATTAAATTGGGAATGCAAGATACATCGGTTTTACATTATTTCATTTGATTTGTATACAGAACAACGCCATCATATCACGCCATCGGGGTTTTTGTTTCCTTAAATGCAGTTTTTAACTGCTCAACGTTCCTGGGAATAATAAGAAATATCCTATTTGCAACAATCGTAAATGTCACATTTAAATCAAAGACAAAGCTTAATAATATTTCACATGGTCCGAATCAGCCCGTAATATGGTTCGAATCAGCCATGCTTTTGGTCCGAATCAGCTCGTAATTTGGTCTGAATAACAGCTCACCAGGTGGCGATGCCTATTATCACAAAACGCCATGTTCTACTCCACCTTGGCTATTTCTGCGAGACAAAAACATGCCTTAGATGTATGTCGGCGCAATAATTTACATAAAAATCTATCATTTTTTTCGCCGGAAATTTCTTCTCGAAAGAGAAGCCTCAGTCTGTTTGGACTAATCAGCTATTTCTACGATTGGATTGACAGTAGGATTGACCGAGAAGTTGCGAATGAAAAACTAGTTAGATGCATTCGTAACGTCTTGGTAAATATTTGTTTTGTAAATAGCCGATGTGGTCCGAATGGCAGCTCTTGGCATACATTCGTGGTATGATCCGTAGGACCGACCTCGAAGTTGCGAATGTGACAATCGCGTCACACTTTCAGTGTTCGTTAGGCCGGTTATCAATAAACATCATTCAGAACATAGTCACCTCTTTCCGATGCGAATCGAAAAACGTCGAATCTCTGAAAGAGACTTCGAGGTAATCGTAGTTATACTTCCCAAATTGGTAAGTTTTGGTTAGATGTGCAAATAACGGACAACGTTTCAACAGTCAATGAAATACCTGTACTATTAATCTTTAATGTTATTCCTGGTACTTTGTAACGAACAAAAATGAAACTATTGCTAACGTTGTTATTAGTGATGACACGTCATCTAGTCATTGTGATATTATTGAATTTATTATGACATAAAAACAACTACGGGCCCGGGGGAATGGGGAGAGTTTAAAATGGCCATTATTTACATCTCACGTTTTCTTTAGTATGCCATGGCCGTGGCCGTACCAATTGCTCATACTCCTTACCCATTCGCGACTTCGGGGTCAATCCTACGGATCATACTGTTCGCAACTTCTCGGTCAGTGCTACGGTCAATCCAATCGTAGAAATAGTTGAGATGGTCCAAAATAGATTGCGGTTTCTCTTTTGCGAGGAAATTTCCGGCGAACAAAATGAATGATTTTTTTTTTTCTGTCAATTACTGCGCCGACATACATCTGGGATATATTTTGTATCATAGAAATAGCCGAGATGGTCCGAATGACTCCTCACACATTCGAAACTTCTAGGTCAGTCCTACGAATCATACTTCGAATGCATGCCGACAGCAGCCATTCGGACCACCTCGGCTATTTACAAAACAATGACTGATCCATAAGTTCGTGACAACTGAGTCATACTTTTTGTGAGACCCCAGGGAACTAGCATCATCCATGTTAGTGAAAGTATTGAATCGCTGTACTTTTGTTTCCCATGATGCACCGCGACAATTCGGTTCTCTGTTTGTATGCGAGACTTAGATTGTACTAGTTACTGGCCGATGATATTGGCTTGCCAATTTAGGCCGTAACAAGCGAAGACTGAGAAGTAGCGAATGCATGGAACAATTTATTATTATTATTATTATTATTATTATTATTATTATTATTATTATTATTATTATTATTATTATTATCTTCTCAGTCAATGGTACGGTCAATCCTATCGTAGAAGAAACCGAGCAGTTTAATCTAGCTACTGTTATATGATCAAACTGCTCCGCCAGGTGGTTCTCTCTATTCTCTCGAAACGTTATTCCCAACACCGATTGAAATCAGCCAATTTTGTGTTGCCTACTATGCGAGGCAAAATATATAACTATGTCAAATCATTGTGGTATTTTTATGAAACTGTTTGCACAATTTCAGTAAAAGAAAGTTCTCTAGTAAGATCATTACTTATAAAAAAAACAAAAACAAATAAAAAAAAAACAAAAACGGGAGGATATTATTAAGATCAAGAACAAGTCATGATTCATCTCAGTGGATAAGTAGCTGTAATGAACTGTAATGGTGTGTGACGTAAATATGACACCATTTGATAAGCAACATATATGTATATGCTATGGCGACTACTGTAGTATAGCCGAAGTATGTTTTTTCAAACTTTGACTGTTCCGATTAAAGAAATCTCTGTTTCTAGAACTGTTATTGTCTTTCTTTGTGTATTCCGTATGACGGATATTTGCCAGAACCGCAAGCCGGAAGACTGGTCTAAGACCGATGACCAGCACACTTTTGATATACATGTATATGGCCTGAGACTAGCATACAGGGATATTGAATACCTCCCTACATAGACCACCAAATATCACCCTTTCCCTATTCGTGTGCTTGAGGTTCGCAATGCACTGTAGATTTGTTGAAGGAGAAATGCATAGAAACTCATTCATGGTGCATATTTTGTAAACCACAATGTTGCTATATTTCATCAAAGAGGTGTGAGTTTAGTAATGGAATATATTTAGAAATCTAAGCAACATATTTGGAAAAATGAGAAAGTGGGAAGTAATAGATGACTTTTAATTTCTATCGATACCTTGCACCATGACTTTTTGTAACTTACTTTATAAAATTTGCATGCGATACATAGATCCAATTTTCATTTATATATTCTCAGTAAATTACAATTTGCATTACTGCTGATTTTAAGGTAGTCCGCTTTTGTGAAATCAGTTAAGAGTTTTATTTTTTTTTTCTGCGTTTATCGTTTAATAAACTGTCTGTAGACGATCCTCACAGCTCACACAACTCATTCAGCATATTAATACTAGTTTAGGATTTCTTTTAGTACGTATTTGTTAGAAAAGTAGTCCTCCACAAAAACTCAGCTCAACCTGATCACATGGTTACGTTCAAACCAATACAAATACTCGTTCTATTTACCAACTAATGCAATTGCAATTGTAAGGTGTCGCTCTACAGTTTCGTATTTTGCATAGGTTAGAATTTTAAAGAAAAAGAATTTCCCAGGTTTTCCTCACTGGTTATCCTGGCTATTTAAAAAAGACCTTGTATATCTTAGGTATTATTAAAAGAACTTTTAATTCCTTTTATTTTGGCGCATGCTTGATTGGTGCAATTTTGATTTTAGAGTGTACAGCTTGGTCTTTCTTCAGATGTGCACCTATCAAAAAACTGCTAGCTCCGCTTGGTCATTTTCAATTCCTGGACTTCAAAGGTAAACTGTAAAAAAAGAGACGATACCTTGTTTTACTTTTTATATATTGCGTAATTCATTCATTGTACATTCAGAAGCTGGAATTGCCTACTCTGGCAAAATTCGTTTTCCCTATTTTAATAACTGCTAAAAATAGTGTACTTTGGACTACTTCAGGCTGATTTTTCGAGCACATGGGAGCGGACATTTTTGTCAGCCGTGTGCTTATATCATGTACAATTTCCACAGGTACAATATGTAAAGAAATTTCATCTACAGTACATGAAAATAGCATAGATATATGCCAACATTCTCTTCATTGTGCATGTTGCAAATTCAAACTACTTCACCTTACACCTGTTGCTCTCTCAGAAGTACATATCTGTAGAGCGCCTCCAATTATTGCTTACTGCACAGCTTGAAATGACGTGTTGATTAAATTTTGATGTCATCAGTATTACGTCACATTTTACCTAGGTGAATCAGTATTATGAAGGGTGCAATCGGAAGACGCTCGGACCTTTCCGCCACTGGTCTGAAAAACACCTCAGAAATATTACATTGCATATACATGTACCTTGTTTACCAAATAAGGTCAGGTACACATTCCACACCATCACACCGTTTAATACGGGCGATTCGACTGAGATGAGCTTTTGTAATGGTGCTAGATTTCAAACCAATACATCCTTGTCGTTAAAAACAGCTAAGCACAACACGTCATGGTTTTTATGTCAAGTGAATTCAGAAATTTTACGAACCAATAGTTGACAGAAGTACTGATTGCATTCAGGTGTTCTATATCTGTTTGGGTAGGATAGTGAGAATAGTCTACAACGAACTGAAAAATGCAGAACCTATCGTATCCACTCAACAAGTACATTTCATATCTGTGAGATAGAAATACTTAAAGATAATGTGCGTGATCATGATCACTTAATTGGTAAGTATAGAGGTCCTGCCCATAGTGACTGTGATTTGAATTTCATAAACCTAAATTACATCCCACTATTCATTTGTAACTTGTCCGCTTATGACAGTCATCTGTTCATCAACACGCTTGTAAAAAAAATGATCCTGATGATAAAGTAAAAAGCATAACCAACATCAAGCAAACTACATTTCATTCATCAAAGATTTCATAGTAGATAGGTTCAGGAAGGAAGAATGGTAAGGAGATAACTTTAGGCTTATGGGGCAATCACTAGAACATCTGTCTAAAAATTTAAATGATGACAAGTTCATTGAGACAATGAAACAATTTAGAGATATGGTCCCTACAGCTATCCGTATGAACACATGGATAGTTTTGAATGATTTGATGAAACATTTATACCACCCAAAGAAAAGAGTTATTCAAACCTGAGTGATTAAAAAATACACCCGATGACGATTGTCAGTATGTTCATGATGTGATGTCACACTTCAAAATTGAGCACACTCGGTGACCTTTCCGAATACTACGCGAAGAAGGACACTCCTAATGTTGTGTGACATTTTCGAGGAGTTTCAAAATGTGTATAGAGCAAACTACAAACCTGACTCAGCACATTATTACAGTGCACATGTTTTACCTAATGATGCTTGTTTAAAGATATCAGGTGTAGAATTTGAACTTTTGACATTGTGACATATTCCTGCTGATTGAGAGTGGAATTAGAGGTCGTATTGGCATGATCCTATATAGGAATGCCAAAGAGAACAATACATATTAATGCTACTGATGATGGAAAAATTGAATGCGATGATGACTTCAGTAGGTCAAGGTCACAAGGTGAGGAAATATCCAGTCAATGTCATATATCGAGTTCCTAAATACAAAGAATTTGTATGCTCGGGTAATGAGCGAATACATCTTAGTTAAAACGTTCAGTATGTATGTATGTATGTATGTATGTATGTATGTATGTATGTATGTATGTATGTATGTATGTATGTATGTATGTATGTATGTATGTATGTATGTATGTATGTATGTATGCATGTATGTATGTATTAGCGTTTTACCAAACCTCAGCATGTTGGATTTATTCTGCTAGAGCTATCCAAATGGTTGATGCATGAATTCTACTACAACGAGTTGAAAAGTATTCAAAAAGAATTTACAATCTGAGATGTACAAAGATTGCTTATTGAATCACAAGAAAATTAACAGGCAATTAAATGTACTCAAATCGTATAATCAGCAGATGTATAGCAACACAAGGAAGAAAATAGCTTTTATGTTGGTTTTGATTTTGTTGTTGTTGTTGTTGTTGCTTGGTTCTATTGGTTCTAACGGGACTTTTAGCACATTACTGGTTAAATCATGGTGAGTATATGGGAGCTAAGTATCTTTCCCAAGGACACACCGAGGCAGTGCTTGTGAATGTATGATAATAAGCGTTTCATAGTTGCCAACGTTAACACATTACCTTACGGTCACGTAAGCACAATGAATTGAAAGGGAAACTCTAACCAAACCAGATGTTTGTTTCTTTTATTTGTTTCAAAATATTTACAATGTATGATTTTATTTCATCTGGAATTAAGTGATTTTCATCAAACACCACTTCCATAGCTTTCTTGTTCTCTCTGTAAAAGACAACCAAGAAACATGGATTTTCCCTGAAATCTTTTCTCACACAGTTGTTTTTTTGCACAATCACCTATGCAGAAATTTAAAAAGGTCTACTACTGAATGCTAGCTTGGTTAAATTAGTTGCTTTCTTGTTTACGTCATAAAAATTCCCACAGGCATGAACTAAAAACAAAGTATTGGTTCCTTGGTATATATCAGCTAGTAATTATAGACGTTATCCAATGCATCTTCTGCATTTTATCACCATGACCGTTTTATCTTTGAAAATCCACATCACTTTCTATCGTAGGTCTTCTTGCACAGAAAATTAGGACAGATGATGACGATGTAATCGAAAAACCTTCGTATTCAGTCTCCATCAAATTTAACGCAAACAATGTTTTATCACAATTAGTCATTCCGAAAATGGTCATATCACGTGGTTCATTCAAATATATTTATACATATTTACAATACAATTGATTTTAGTTGATTGTTTTGAATGTTAACTTGATTATCAGACCAGAAATAAATGTACATTTTGTGAGCATCAATATTTTCGTATCTGTTAATTTGCAAGTGAATACCTTGTTTTACATTGACTAATTTAAGACCACTACCATGTAGTCTGTTATCGTGATTACTTCTCCAATCAAACCAGATGCAATGAATGTCAGTCAAGAAAATTTTTAACACATACTTTGCTCATTTATGTGCGCTTTTGTTGCGTGTAGTAGCTAGCTGTTATATATGTGATTCTCTGTCCCTCGCGCCATGTATTCATAGAAGAAAGTAAAACCATTTCTGTACTTAACATTCACCCATTGAGCAATTGATTCAGATGTAATGGTATCATACTACAAATAAATGCTTTCTATTCGTATTCCTGGTTATCACCTTCTATCACTTCAGTCATTTTGTAATGTTCAACCTGAAATCTTGAGGAAGAGCATGTGGATACAGTGGACAATGATCTGTTAGTATTTGGAAGTCAAGTGGTCTCCTAAATCTCTTTCCAAACACTAACAATGTACGACTTCAGTACCAGTGTTTTGCGTGTTACCAGCCCTTAATCTAAGCTTTCAAAAAAAAAGTTTTCATTTGTGCTACCTTGCTCAGTTCTGTTTGTCCTAACCGATGCACTTAACCATAAATATGTGCATGTTGTTAAAATGTTGTAGTCATTTAACTTGGAAACTATTATCACATCCGTATGATATGGCAATGTCTTTAACAACCAATCTACAAGCGGTGTACCACCGCATTATTAGCTATCCTTTTAATTTCATGTCGAAAGACACGCACAAACAAGAAAAATAAATTTAAAAAAATACCAGGTACAGTCATGATATGTTAGCTGAGCTTTGGTATACAAACTTGCAATGTTGGTTCTGGTTTAATGCTGCTAGGTATGTGAATGATTCATTGATGTGTTGGAATGACATAATTAACTCTCTGTGGAATCTTCTGCTGATGATGAGTTCTGTATTTACCGAACGTTGACACCAGCGCATGGAGTTTCTAACCAAGCTCAATCTTCTCCGTCACCCTCATGTACACGTGAAGTTGATTACCAACAGGGGGTGGATTTCAGCAAGAGAGTTTTTGCAACTCCTTGGGTTACTCAATGCGGCATCGGATTTGATTCTTCTTGGCCACCTTTTCGTGCGCCCCTTACAAATGGCACTACTCGCCTAAAGGTGCCTCTTTTCCGGTCGACTCGATCAGCAAGTTATGATAACGACTGAAGTAGTATTATGCCTGTGTCAGTGGCGCAACAAGCATTGGCTCACAGCAGGAATTCCTCTGGAAAAGCCCCGACCGAAAGTTACGGTAGGAGGAGTTACCGCTTCATATAAAACCTCTTGGAAATGAAAGCTATAGTCAGTGCTTTGCATTTTTGAAAGGATCAACATTGTGGGAAAGTAGTCCTTATTGTTACGACTCTAGGTCTTAAAATAGTGTAACACAAAGAAAGTGAAACCAACAATACATGTAAAATCAACAAACAATTTATTTCTCTGTAATTAAAATGAAAATTCAAAAGACACTTACAATTTGTGAACTAAATTCCAAATAATCCTAAATGTCCTAAACACAAATCAGAAATTATAGAATGTTCCGAATTAATGAATGTTCCGAATTAATATAAGTTCCGAATGAATGAATATTTCGAATTAATGTATAGTCTTGAATGTCCTGATATACCACAACGATACAATCCAGAATATCTTTGAGAATGTCCACAAATATCCAAAAGTCATATATATAAATCCAAAGGTTAATGAACACTCTATGGTAACTCTAATGAATGTTGAAATAAATAATTCCTTTCGAATTATGTCTACAGCACAACTAAAAACTCTGATAATAAACAGATTCCCAAGGACTGATTTTAAAATAGGAATGATTTTAAAACAGGATTTAGAATAAGAATGAATAAATGCGTATCAAGTCTGTATTTATACATATATTTTAATAACCCACAATGCAAGAGAACCTGCGTCGTTCTAGTGGAAAAAACCAAACCTTGGTGTGAATAATTGTCAACACGACTGGCCTTGAACTCAAATAGCAGTCAACATCATGTAGACAACTTAACCAAAACTTAAAATGCGACTTACTACATGGACTAAGGTTACGCGCACTTAATAGATTTATTGTACATAACACCTCCTCTCATAAAGAAAAAACACATATGCTAAAAAACGTTCTTTTGACATATTAATCAAATATGCATATACTACTGTAATAATCAAAATCACATAGTAAGATCTCTTATCAATGACACTCAACTGAATTACACAAAATGTACACAAAATAAAACAATATAGTACTTCTATATACTTGAGACTGCACCAGTTCTTTTTACTACCAGGCACCGGTATGTCAGAGATAGCGTTGACCTAAGCTTCTACAGGTTTAACTTGACCTTGACCCACAATATGTCCTAAAATGTGATACAAGCATGGCAAAACTCACTTTTGCATAAATTAATCGTCAGATTTGCATTACTGAGTCGATCGAAGAATTTTCGACTTTTCCAAGTGATCATCCCACGTGTCGTAGACGATGGCGTCATCGATGCACACGTCACAATTATCTAGACCGGATGTTATCATGTTCATAAAATGCTGGAATGTTGACGGAACATTTTTCATACGAAAAGGCATCACTTTATATTGAAAAAGCCCGTCTGGAGTTGCAAATGTTGAAATTTCTTTTCCCCTTTCCGTGAATGGAATTTGCCAGAATCATTTTAAAAGGTAAAACTTGGTGACGTATTTTGCATTTCCAATTTTGTCGATGCAATCATCTATTCTTGGCATTGGAAATGAATCCATTTTGGTGACACTGTTGACTTTTCTATAGTCAGTACACGTGCGGACTGTACTATCTGGTTTAGGCACAAGAATCCATGGTGAACTCCAGTTACTGTTACTTGGTTCTATAAAATCATTCTCCAGTAAATATTGAATTACCTTTTTCAAATATTCCTGCTTAAGAGGTTTCATCCTGTAAGGGTGCTGTTTCACAGGTGTAAAATCCACTATATAAACATCATGATAGATCTTATTTGTTCGTGTTGGAACATCAGGAAACAAGTGCTCATACTCATGTAATAGCTGTTTAAGTTCATTTTTCTCCTGTTGTTGTAAATATGAAAATTTCTAGTCCAGATTGTTCAATATTTCCGAATTCCGAAGTTTTGTTAAACCAAAGTCACTACAGTCAGATTGTATTCCATCGATTACATCTTTACTGTGTGGGACGGGTACAACTAAATTGATTGAGTAATTAACTGGGCTATCTCTGTCAAAATATTCCTTTAGTATATTTATGTGACAAAGTTGTTTCTTTTTCTGCCTCCCAGGAGTGTTAATGATATAATTTAAATCATTTACTTTCTTTTCAACGGTAAAAGGACCATCACATTTAGCCCGAAGAGGATTTTGAGGTATCTGAAAGAGAGCCAGAACTTTATCAACAGGCTGAAAACTCATTTCCTGAGTATTTGTGTCATACCTTAATTTCATTTCTGACTGAGTAGAGTGAAAATTAGTTCTTGCTACTTCACAAGCTTTTGACAACTTATATTTAAAATCAGAGACATAGTCAAGAAGGTTAATCTTTGAATCATCGTTTGACAGAAGTTTCTCTTTCAATAGCTTCAATGGCCCACGGACAGTATGTCCAAAAATCAGTTCAAAAGGAGTAAACCCCAATGATTCCTGAACCGATTCCCTAACAACAAACAACAACAAATGAACACCCTCATCCCACTCCTTTCCTGTATCAAAACAAAATTAACGAATCATATTCTTCACAGCTTGATGAAATCTCTCCAAAGCGCCTTGACTTTCAGGGTGATAGGTACAGGATTTAAACTGTTCGATGCCTAATTTACGTATAACTTGTTGAGAAATTCCAGACATAAAATTAGACCCTTCCCAGATTTGGGTAGGCAAACAAGTGTAAAAAAAACTTTACCAAAGCTTTCACAATGGCTTTAGTTTTAATATTTCTCAAAGGAGTTGCCTCTGGAAATCTTGTGGACGCACACATTATGGTCAACACGTATTGGTTGCCTGACTTGGTCTTAGGTATGGGACCGACACAGACTATATGGTTCGTCAAATTGAGGAATATGTTGCAGATGAGCCTTGATATCTTCTGATTGGGTTTTCCTACCATTTTGACAAGTGTGACAAGATCCACGGTATTTAGAAACATCACTTTTAAGTTTCGGCCAATAAAAATGATTTAAGATCTTGTGATCAGTTATATTGACTCCTATATGACCAAGTCAGGGCAGTTTCATGGGATAGACTAAGAATTTCCTGTCTATATGACCTCGGAATGACAATTTGATAGCTCACTGAAACAAATAGGAGATCTCAGGATCTTGTTCCTGTTAGACAACGAATGGTTGTCTTCTGTCACCCTGATTAGAATAGAGAGAATGAGCTGTAAAAAGAGGATCAATGTGATCAATATTGGTTGATCAATGCCATGAAAAAAGTGACCCCATTGCTACGGAATTATGTATCATTTCTTTTAAATAATGGTACAGTTTTATTCGTTTATGACCTCTGTATAATAGTGTATTAGGTGTCGTTTTGCAGAGTACACATATACGGTAATTTCAATGTGACCCAGTACATTGGTCCTGGGAAATCAATATTATCGTTTGAAGCATTAGTCATGTTACGTGATTTAGCGCGTGAGTTTTGCACTTGACCTGACCTGGATTTCGCAATTCAGGAATGAATTATTTTGTTGACCTGATGTTAGATAGTAAGATCGTAATATTAAGGTGTTGATTTGAGATGGAATAAAAATTTGGTTTGTTTAAATGACGCAGTACTGAAACTATAAAATAAGATGTAATCGCAGCGTTCGTCATTCTACATAGTTTTATCAACTTGAGAGGTCTTTAACGAAATTGGTTCTTTGTATGTGATATTATGCTTCAGAGATATTATTATACAGTACATTTTGGATTTAGTACTGCTACTTCAGAAATATTTCCAGACTACATTTTTGGCATTAAATACTGACATTTAAAGATTTAAGAATTATTCAGCTCCTTTGGAATTATTGGAAACATTTTTTAGAACTTGTATGATATTCTACATTCAAAAGGATTTATTTGGAATTATTAATATTGGATATAACTGATTCTTGTTAGTACATCAACACAGTGGTGTTTTCATTCGGAACATTCTTAATTCGGAATATTTTGGATAACTTCCGGATCAGTGAACAATAGAACAATTTAGGATTATTTAAGAATTTCTAAACTGTAAGTTAATTTTAATTCTTTCACTTTGTTTGCTTGAAATATTTAATATTTTAAGAAATTAAATTTGTGTTTGTAAACCTTGAAAGCTTGTTTGAGTAATTCTTTCTTTTGTTACATTACCCCTAGTCGTAACACCATCAAAAGACTGATCAATAAATGTGTCAGCTAAAGGAATAATTTTTAATCAACATCATTCTCAAGAGTTCTTTGTATTAGATCTGGTAACTGCACAAGCAGGATACAAATCAGGGATTTCAATCTTAATAATATCAACTCTTTGGTCCAAACAAAGCTTGTCAGTTACAAGTGGATTAGCCTATCTCTAGCTAGGTCATTGCCTTGCAATAAATGGATACCTTCGATTGGTAAAGAAATCACTGCCCCACCCAGTCACAGGTCCAGAAACTAAGTCTGATGACAAATTGACACAATGGAGAGGAAAATTTACAAAAAGCACACTCTAATCCGAGAAAAAGTACACTTTCACTAGAAGAAGGCTTCTCATACAAAGACAAAGTACTTGATAAAAGACTCTGAGAAGCTCCCGTGTCCCTTAATATTACAGCAGGGATAGGTTTGACAGAAACACCAATAAGTGATATAGAACCTTCTGACATGAATGGTTCACAAGTCTCCAATATAGAATCAGAGTGGGGTTTGTCGGACCCCACAAATGTATTGTCTTCAATACAAGACAGTGACCTTGACCTCTTTAAAACAAGAGCATTTGGAATAGCTCTGTCTTTATTCTGTTGCTTATTTTTCAACCTGTAGCAATCAGAAATAACGTACCCTTTCTTTTTACAATAAGTGCACGTAGGAAGATATAAGGATCTCTGCTCAGTCATATAGATGTTTGATTTCTAAAAGTTGTGACGTATTAAAATTTGGAAGTACTCAGACTCTAACCCTATCTGGGTAGGACTTGAAACAAAGTTCTGAACATTAGATGACATTGTGAAGGCTTGCTGGTTTCACTAAAGATTTCTCAAATGGAATTAAAATATTCAAATTGGTGAAATAAAACTCTTTAGCAGGGACAACGGAAATTCCGAAATAAAGTCAAGCCCCCAATTTCTGTTACGACTCTAGGTCTTAAAATAATATAACAGAAAAGAAAGTGAAACCAACAATTTATTGTCAAATCAACAAACAATTTATTTCTCTGTAATTAAAATGAAAATTCAAAAGACACTTACAATTTGTGAACTAAATTCCAAATAAACCTGAATGTCCTAAACACAAATCAGAAATTGAAAACTTAACCAAAACTTAAAATGCGACTTACTACATGGACTAAGGTTACGTGTATTTAATAGATTCATTATACATAACATTATCATATCTAACAACTTGGTGGTGGTGACGTAACTCCTCAAACGGGCAAACGGGGGGGGGGGGGGGGCGAAATCACCCGACCTATGCATTCTGGTCTGGACGTTTCTGGTTTAAGCGCTGGTGCTCCCAGCTAAAGACAACCATCCAGATCAGACAGATTCTCAGCATGTTCGGTGTCCTGTACGAGCTGCTGTCAAGAGGAGACCAGACCCGTCATCCCAAGTGGTGCTTTCATCAGTATGTCTTCCATCGAATTTGTGCGCTTTGGGTGCTTCCAGTTAAGGACCTTTTTTGTAACAAGGTGGAATCACAATCTGCCCACCTTTGTCTCTCTGGTCCCTGACCCAGAAGCTTGGGTGTTTGGGATCTTCACATACTCCATCCCCACCCACACCCACCCCTTTTGGTGCCGAAAATAGTACCGAAATTGAGGGGTCAGAACTGCAAAGTGATTCTGATAACCCCTCTCAGGCGGGACACATGCTGGGCGAACGATCTGTTTCATCTAGCGATAGACATCCCAAGGAGAATCCCAACAAGGCCGAACCTTTTCAAACAGTTGCGGTCTTATGTGTTTCATCCCTGCCCGAACAAGCTTCTTCATGCCTGGCTTTTGTTGGGAGAGCCTTGTGAACAAAGGAATTTCAACCTGCAGTTGTGGAGAGAATCTCACGAGCTAGAAGGCTCTTTACTTTGAAGACTAACGAGGGGAAGTGGCACGTTTTCAGGTACTGGTCCAAGGCCAACTGTATCATCCATTTGAGTGTCTCAGTCCCGCAGTTGGCTGACTTTTTTCTCTAGCTTTTTGAGGAGAACGAGTTACCGAATACGATCAAAGGCTACTGCTCCATGATATCATGCCTGCTTGACAATTTTGACGTGAATCTCTCAACCTGTTTCCTAAATGGAATCTTTCATGGACTTTAACGTGGCTCAACTCCCATCTGTTTTGAGCCTTAGCCAGAAGCTCACTCAAGCTGCTATTATACAAGACATGCTTTCTGATAGCTTTAGCTTCGGCATGCTAAGTGAGTGAATTGAATGCCGTTTTAGTGGACACGAAGTATCTCCAGTTCAGATCAGATGGTTCAGTGGTCATATGCTCTCTCTCTCTCTCTCTTCACCCCCCCCCCCCCCTTCGATCGATATGTCAAGAGAGGCGGCAATGCAAGACTCTGATCGTGCTCTCAAGCATTATTTGAAGCGCACGGAGTAAAGTAATAAAGCACGATTACATCTCTTTCTTCTGGTGAAGGCGGGGAAAGGGATACCCTCAAGTCTTAGCATCATGGTTCAAGTGGGTAGTACGCTTGGCGGCGTACTCTGAAGATCAGATGCGCCTCATGA
The DNA here is from genome assembly GCA_029931535.1 of Margaritifera margaritifera. Taxonomy (NCBI): domain Eukaryota; kingdom Metazoa; phylum Mollusca; class Bivalvia; order Unionida; family Margaritiferidae; genus Margaritifera; species Margaritifera margaritifera. The sequence continues at coordinate 2,432,331 of JAQPZY010001598.1, forward strand.
AGATTTCAGCTCACAAGATTAGGGAGATTTCTGCAAACCTTGCATTCAAATATAACATTTTGAACCGAGACATAATAGAAGCTGTTGTCTTGCATGCACAGTCAACCTTCTGAAGTTTTTATCTCCGTGATCTACCTTTACAGACACAAGAACTGAATCGGTGGTGCCATTAGTTGCAGCCCAGATGACCACTAAGCCAACTTGATGTCAGCACAACGTGGATTTAGTGCTTTCGCTGGATTCACCTGGAATATTTATCGGTAAGAACTATTCTTTTTTTCTTCTTATTCCTGTATGGTCGTCACGAATTACATGACCGTCGGTTGTGTTGCTGTCTAGTTTGGAGAGCAAGTTATCCTTCATATAGGGAATCCAGCCATTCTTCCCTCGAATGGGTGTCTGTGCTCAGCATTGACTCCTCCTATTACGTATTCTCCTAACGTTAATTTGATTGGAGAATGTATTCAAAGCAGAATGTTTTTTTGTTGTTTTTTTAAAGTAAACTTACCCCATTACATTACCAGTTCTATAAAACCCTCCCACATATCCCTGCAGATGCTAGCATCCTAATTGATGTGCCACTCAGCTTAAAACTGGTAAACATCCAATTGATGATTTGCCGCCTAGCAGTGGTAAGAGGAGGTAATGTGTAAGAGTTCTCTCCCTTTTGTCTATATGGTAAATAGACGAATTTGTTTTGTCTTTGGGGGACGAGGGCTTAATTCAGGAGGTAGCAGAGTTTATTTTCCTAATGTTAATGTGATCAGGTAAGTATTCTTGGAGAAACATAATATACTAAATAATAATTTGTTTTCTTAAAAAGCTGAATACTCCAATATTTCACCAGTGATATCATCCTTAAAGTTAATTTTAAATGCTGATTAGTAACATACAATTTTAAAAAATTTGCAATGGAGGAAAAATTTGAAGCCTTTGGGTTTTCATAATTATACATGTTTTGGTGCTTTTGAAAAAAATGTAAGAAAACGATTATCTGTATGAACTATTAAAGAGAAAGAAATAATTATAATTTCTATGGAGGTGTGCGAAAAATTAGAGGGTATGAAAAGTTAGAGACAATACAGTATTATTTTCTTTTGATTTTCCAAAGAGGTCATCATGAACTCATGTTCATGGATATGCTTATGCTGGGTGCTTGACTTCCTTTTTTTGTTTCCAATGGAACATGTTTTGTTGGGTCTTTACATTTGTGGTTTAAGGCATTCATAAAACATTCAAGTGACTCCACACAGGGGGAGAATATGTTTATGTCTGATGGAGCACAGTTTTTATTCCTTTTTATAAAACTCATTTTTTGTGTCTTATTAGTAAATAATTTGTTTAGTTTGTTACTGATCATGTGATAGTACTTATATTTGTTAAATAACTTCAGATATGTGCCAGATCATTTTGAAAGATTTTGAACTGTCTCTCTTTGTCCTCAAGTACAAACTCTTTGCTTGTGCTTTGGCAAATGTCCAAGTTTAGCAAACTGTGTGTAATCCCTATATTGGCAAATGTCCAAGTTTAGCAAACTGTGTGTAATCCCTATATTGGCAAATGTCCAAGTTTAGCAAACTGTGTGTAATCCCTATATTGGCAAATGTCCAAGTTTAGCAAACTGTGTGTAATCCCTATATTGCAAAGGAAATTTCTGTCAGGTAGCATATATATGTGATTGCAGATGGGCTGTATCTGGGTTGGAACTTGTAATCAATGCAGATTGACTGTATCTGGGTTGGAACTTGTAATCATTGCAGATGGGCTGTATCTGGATTGGAACTTGTAATCATTGCAGATGGGCTGTATATTGGTTGGAACTTGTAATCATTGCAGATGGACTGTATCTTGGTTGGAACTTGTAATCATTGCAGATTGGTTGTATCTGGGTTGGAACTTGTAATCACTGCAGATTGGTTGTATCTGGGTTGAAACTTGTAATCACTGCAGATGCAGTGATTTGGAAGAAAAGTTTATGCTATGGTCCCTCATTTAAATATCTTTTAATGAATTTTGAAAATTTGAATAATCGCTCCATCAAATGTTTTTGTAACAACAGACATTTCTATGAACTACTTGTCATTTATAATGGACCATTATTAAAAACGAATGGACAACTAATTCATGAATGACCCCTTTGCATCCAAGTCACCACAGATTGGTTGTATCTTTAAATTGGAGCAGATTCATGTATTTATGAATTTAGGATGTTAATATTAATTTTACTGTTGTAAATTGAATTCTGTTGTGAACATATTAGGGTAGTCAGTGAAATTGATAATTGTTATAATAAAACAACCATTATTGTCCTGAAATTCACTAACACAAGTTTGCTATCCCAATTCTATCCCATACTGGTCATTTTGTCAGAAAGTAGCCACAATGTCATTTTCAGTGAAATTATGTAGCAGGGACATTGATGGTATTACAAAAGCATCAAAGTCCCTGACATTATAATAAATGGTATAGATTTTACTGCTGCAAATTTTTATATTTTGAGAAATTATATTATATCCACAGTTGTGTTAGAATAAGTGCTTAGATTTTAAGTAATCGATGGTATTGAGTGCATATTATCTTAATTTCATCAGTCGAAAGAATTACCAGCAAATATGATGATGCTAATATTCCCATGATTCCTGATCAAGAGTCGGATTAAGTACACTGTATGCATCAGATAGTAGCAGTGACATCAATTAATAGGAATGGCAACATTGATCTACAATGAATCTAAACTACTAAAAACAATCTTCTGTAATCATGTTTGAGAACTCTTGACTATATATATATATATATATATATATATATATATATATATATATATATATATATATATATATATATATATATATATATATATATATATATATATATAGAGAGAGAGAGAGAGAGAGAGAGAGAGAGAGAGAGAGAGAGAGAGAGAGAGAGAGAGAGAGTGGATCCAGAATTTCTTGTGAGTATGGGCAGGTTTATTTTGCAGTATATATTGTAAATTAACTTTTTATGGAGGTACCAGATTTTGTGGATTTTGTGCTTACTACAAAGTAGGAATTAAAAAAAAAGACCAAGTGAACAATAATCTTTCTTTGGAAACAATAGAAAACCTTCCCTAATCCATGATTTTAAGTACTGACATAAATGTCATTATTTACAACCCCTGCCCCACACCCAAAAAAATGATACCCTTGGAAATAAATCAATTTACTGGATCCAGTTTTGTGTTTGTCACTGAAATCTGTACTCTTAGTTCAACTGCAAACTGCCCCTAAATCAGCTATAGTTAATACAAGTACCAGATTTGTTACTCTTGCATCTGCTATTGCAAGAATGTTAAGAACTGGGTCATGACAATCTATATTCATGTCAGCATTATCACAATTCATTTGACTAATGCAGTTGGGAATTTGGTCTGGATGAAATATTTTGACTAATATACTTATGTTATCAATCTAGTAATATTAGACAAAATGATGATTACATTAATTTTGACAAATTGGTGAAGGAATTATTATTTATGATCTATTATTAAGAGGTACATTACACATTCCACTGCATAACTAATTTACAATGTTTATTTCAGGAAATGGGAGTGTCAGTCCAAGGAAAGCCTCAGCAGGAAGACATGGAAGAGGAGGTGGAGGAGATGTTAAATCATAGAAACACCCAATAGCTTCCAATTTATGATATTCATGAATGTATAATATAGTATATTATTTATTATAATACATCACTTCTTTTTACTTTCATTCTTATACAATTTGCTATTAGCCATATGGTAATTTTGGGAGGACTTTGATAATTATTTTACTGTCTCAGGAATTGGTTGTACTGGGTTGACTGACATGATGCCAATAAAACAATTGTTATCTCAAGTCTAATACACTTTTTAAAAAAAATGTCAAAAATAGCAGTGGTATACTTGATGTTTTTGGCAATATGTTGCAAGGAGAGTCATGATGCCACACTTTGATGTTGATGACACTATGTCACAGGGAGAGTCATGATGGCACTCTTTGATGTTGATGACATTATGTTACAGGGAGAGTCATGATGGCACTCTTTGATGTTGAGGACATTATGTTACAGGGAAAGTCATTATGTGAAACTTTGTTGTTCATGACACTGTGTCACAGGGAGAGTCATGATCTCACACTGATCATCATGGCACTATGTTACAGGGGGATACATGATGTCAAACATTAATCTTCATGGCACTATGTCACAGGGAGAGTCATGATGTCACACTGTAACCTTCATGGCACTATGTCACAAGAAAAGTCATGATGTCACACATTGATTGTTATGGAACAATGTCATAGGGAGAGTAGTGATGTCACTTTGATTTCATGCAACTATGTTATGGGGAGATTCAAGTTGTTACACTTTGATCTTCATGGCACTGTGTCATGGGAACATTCATGATGTCACACTTTGATCTTTGTGGCACTATGTAACAGGGAGAGTCATGATGTTACAATGTCACACATTGATGTACATGAGACTATGTCAGAGAGAGAGATTCATGATGTCACAATGGCATCAAAATATTGTAGATTTTGCAGCCACAAATTTTGATGTTCAGCTGAATAGAAAGTTCTCACAGTATTATGTACCTTGTGCCCTTGAAATGTTCTAATTTAGAGTAATTGTGATACTAAAGACCCTGTCTTGGAGGTTATAAAAACATTCTCATGGAAATATTGATGGGTCATGTAGGTCCATCAGTCTGTCTGTCAATGTGTCCATCCAACTGTCACTCAGTTGTAACTTCATCTCTACACTGACTGAGAGAGTGATCATATTTAGCATACTTTTTTAGGAGGATGAGTATATGACAATAAAGATTTCAGATTCTGGATACAAACCTCTGGTGAGAAATGTGTGGGGGTCAAAGATCATGTTTATTAGGTAATATGGGCCCTACTTCATAACTTGAACTCCATCAACACTGATTTAGAAAGGGTAATCATTTTTGGTATGGTGATATTTGAGATTGCTTCCATCTCTTGTTGAGAATATGAATTGGAGCAGTGCATAACGTGAAGTTTTCTCATGAATTTTTCCAGTTTTATATATTGTTATATAAACCTACAGTTATTCATGATTACTAGGAATTTCCTTTACTAAGAGAATAAATGTGTTTGAGTTCAAAATTTTCGGCAATATCAGACTGCCTTCATCAGCGACTACTGTTCATCACGTGACTTGTAATGGTCAATATGTAATATGTGGACAATACCTTGACTGAACTACATGAGTACCATGTGCAGGAGTTCTCCGATCATCTCAACTCCATTGATCCACATATTCAGTTCACATCAGAACAAGAAGAAGATGGCAAATTTACTATTCTTAGACACATGTGTACACTTAAATGAGGATGGATCAACCAAAGTCACTGTATATAGGAAACCTACCCACACTGACCAGTACCTTAACTTTTCTTCCAATCATCATCTGGAACACAAGAGGTCAGTAGTGAGATCTCTACTTCACCGAGCTAACTCCCTAGTCACTGATGAGACAGATCGGACTAAAGAAGTAGAGCACATAAATACTGCACTACGAGCAAATGGCTACCCAGAGTGGATTTTCAAACTACCAAATAAGAAGAAGAGAACACCTGACAAAAACAATAGTGGTCCAAATAGAACCAACATCGGTATGCCTTACATCCGCGGTACATCAGAAGCTCTAGCCAGAATATTCAAACAATATGGGGTTAATATATATCACAAACCATACAATTCTTTAAGACAACAACTCACACACGTGAAGGACAAAACAGAAAATTTGAAGAAATGTGGTGTGGTTTATCATATCAAATGTAGTGATTTAGTGATTTTGAGAATGACTATATTGGTGAAACAAGCAGAGTGTTAGAAACAAGGATTAAAGAACACATCAGTAGTGAGTCATCTGCAATACATGAACACAGCAGCAATATGGGACATTCCATCATTCCCAATCAGACCAAGGTCATCACAGCTGAAGACAACCTATGGACAAGGAAGGTGAAGGAGGCAATCGAAATACGAAAGCGGAAGCCAACATTAAACAGGGATGAGAGGATTGAACTACCACCTATCTACTCCAGCCTCTTCGTATCATGTGACCATTACAAGTCACGTGATCAACAGTAGTCGCTGATGAAGGCAGTGTGATATTGCTACCAATTTCTAACTCTAAGAACATGATCCTGGTCTGATTCCTATGTCATAGCCAACCATATGGAATATCCCCCCTATTTTTCCTTGGACTGTCATTCGAGTTCACATGTGCCAAGATCACTCATAATTTTGCCTTCATTGTTGTTTATAAACATCTTTTTGGCCAATCTTATACTTATTTGTGTCAACTGAGTACTTTTCTCTCCAATTCTAGCATTATTTGAGGGGTTTTTTTTTTCCTATTGCTAATTTTGAAGGGTGTTTGCACCTTGCTTAGTAGGTGGTACTTCTGTTCTGAAGTGTTAACCCCATCTTATTAACTGGTGTTCAGGTATGTATTATCTACCATTTTTTGGTTCCTGGTTGTCCTGTCTTTTTGTAATTTTTCTCTTTCAAAATTAATATGTCAGAGTGTGTAGATAAGTGCTGCACAAGAAGGCCCAGTGCGATACATGCACCACCTTGCCTATCATGCATTGGTTGTGCACATATGGACGCATGTCTGACATGTTGTCTATGGGCAGATCCAGTGTGAGACTTGGTGGAAAGTCACCACATCTATAAAGGGAGGAGGAATGGCACTGCTTTCTCATCATCATCACATGACCCCATCCATTCCCAAGAGGGGTCTGGATCCCTTTCCAATTTAGGGAAGTCAACTCCCCCTGTGGATAAGAAACAGGAAGTGATCTTTGTGGTTTGAAGATAGTCAAAAGGCCAAGGATCCCAGACACTTGGTCCATTGCCATCAGTGTCAGTGAAGGATAGATCCTTGGTGCTTCCCAAAGGTGGAAAAGTGTCTGAGAGTGATTTGTGCAGGGATGTGCAGTGCCCTATTAAGGTAAACTTAGTGCCAGTGACCAATATAAGTGAGTCGCACCTTGCTGATGACATGGAATTGCAGTGATCGAAATCTGATAGACCAGAGGTATGTTTGTCTGTCAGATCTGTGTCATCGGACCAGTCTTTGACTGGTTATCAGGTGCCAGTCGCTGGGCACCAGTCACCAGTCAATGGCCACTGGGCGCCAATCACCATTCACCAGGCGATGGTCACTGATCACCCGAATCAGGTCAATTACCAGTCACTGGGCTCTGAGTGCAAAGTACTGGACACCAAACCATGCTTGCTTCATACCAAGTTTTGATCATCAGTCCGAGGACAGAGCTCAGGTTGCTACCACCTCCCACATCTCTAGGTTACCATCCAATCCCCATGAGGATAGGGAGTCAGGTTTTGATCACCCATCTGGAGAAGGGAATCAGATTGGCATCTCCCATTCCCCATGTTCCCATTTAATCCCTACAGGATCTGGTGACCACTTTACCTGGTAGTGAGTCTACTTTCATGCCCCCACCCCTGACATCATGGATGTTCCAACCTTGGTTCCAAGGTATGGAGAATATGAAAGGCTGGGGATCTACTCAGTAGCCTCCAGCCTCATCCAACAAATGGAAGGTGTGCCCGTTCTCTCCACCATATGGTCGAGAAGGGATCAGCTAGTGAGAAGTTATAGGATGACACATACCCCTAATGCTAAGTCACGATTCCAGACAGGGATGCCAGGGGAGACAGTCCTATCTTGCCTCTGAGTGGGTTCAGGATAACGATGCCCTTTCCATTTTTAATGAGTTCCATGAAGAGACAGTTACAGCAGGTCCTTCCCTTCCATTCGGGACCTCTGCTCCTTTTCACCTGTCAGTTCAGATGTTGACGAGAGGGACCTTTGTGCCCAAAACCTTCTTGGGCTAAGGACACAGGCTTTTGAGGATTCTACTCTCATTATGATCTCCTGTTGCTCTCGCACTCTCTTATGGTTCGGGAGCTTGCACGTAAGTTTCCCCGGGGTCACGACTCCACAAGACAGCAGGAAGGATAGTCTTTTCCTCCTTCTGTAATCCGGCCACTGGTCTCAACCTCCAGCTGTTGGGTTCATTCCCCTGCTTGGCCCCTTAAGCTGTGGCAAAAACGTTGAAGCATGCGCTCTCCATGTCAATTGCGCTCTCTATTGGGTTTCTCCACCTCCGCAGATATACCACGTTGGAGATGTTTAAGGTCTTGTTGGATCACAGCAAGAACCTTGTGAGGGATGCACAGCTTGAGGTGGAGACACTTTTCGGGGGGCTGGTCCCCCCCCCCCCCCCGTAGCATTACAAGATGTCAGGAAACAGCAACACCGGTCTTTGGCCTACACTCCAGTCCAGTCGAAACCGGCCAGGAAGAGCGCACAACCTGACCAACTGCGGGAACCTCCTCAAAAGCTCTCAAACAGGGTCAGCATCAACAGACGAACAAGCAGCCCCAATTCAAATCTCTCTCACGCCCGTCTTTCGCTAGATGAGGTGATCGATGAGGCTAAGGGAGGAAGTCTTCGGACTCCTACCCCTTCCGTAAGGAGGGAGATAGTCTGCTCTAGGAAGTTGCAGCCTCTCCTGCAGTGTCTTCCTCTTTCTAGCGACCCTTGTAGGTGCTCAACTAGCACATTTTCAGAGGTTTGGTCGGGCATCACGGACAATGTGTGGGTCCATTTCACTTTAAAGGCGGGGATACCGGCTTCGTTTCAAGGAACATCCTCCTATATCATGGAACCCAATTTTCTTCCACCAGACCAAACTGCTTCGTCTTTGGGAAGGGGTACACACTCTTCTACAGAAGGGAGCAGTCGAGAGAGTCTTTATGGTGTTAAAAAACAGGTGGAATATTTCAACTCATCATTGATCTTTCCACCTTAAACAAAATTCTCCAGGAAGAGCGCATGAAGATGGAGACCACTACCCAGGTCAGAAACGCCATAAGGCCCTGCGACTGAGAGGCCTCCATAGATCTGCAGGATGTGTACCTTCACATCTGCATCTTCCCACCTCACAGGAAATACCTCAGATGTTGTCTCAGCAAAAAGGTATTTCAATTTCAGGCCCTTCTGTTCGGCCTCGCCTCCGCCCCCAGAGCCTTTACCAGAATAATATGTGGTAATAGCGATCCACTTGAGGTATTTAGGGATCCTCTTCCTCCAGTATTTTGATGACTGGTCGATGAACAACGTGCCCAGACATACTCTCCTGAAGGACCTATCTCTCTGTTGGTCGACAGTGATTCGTCTGGATCTTATCCACAACCTAGAGAAGTCATATCTCATCCTTTATAATGACTTTGTGTATGTGTGGATGAATTTCCTCACTAGGCAGGACTATTCAGATTCTGCCCCTCATGGTGGCTCTTATGGCTAAGACTTCATTGTCTGCTCGCTTCTCTCTCTCTCTCTCTCTCTCTCTCTCTCTCTCTCTCTCTCTCTCTCTCTCTCTCTCTCTCTCTCTCTCTCTCTCTCTCTCTCTCTCATAGGAACTGTGTACGCGGCTGCGGATCTAGTTTTCATATAGAGACTGTACTTGCGCCCTCTCCAGTTCCTGTCTCTACCAAACTTGAAATCGGACAAGGACCCACTATCATTTCGGATTTCTCTGAGATTCGATTTTCATCACCACCTGAGTTGGTGGCTAGATCGGGATCGGTTCCTGGCCCGAGCCCCCATTCACAGCCACGAACCACACTCCTTCTTGTACACAGACGCGTCAGATTCGGGATGGGTTCTCACCTGGAGCCAGATGGGGTAGTTCTTCGTGGACTTTGGTTTCGGAAAGAGTTGACCCTTCATATAAACAACCTAGAAATGCGGGCAGTGGTTCTAGCCCTACAGGGGTGTGTCAGTCTCATGAGGCGTCGCTGTGTTACGGTCGCCGCAGACAACACGTCCGTAGTAGCGTACCTCAGGCGTCAGAGAGGTACACATGCTCCTTCTCTTTGTGTAGAAGTATGAAGCATCATCCGATAGGCAGTTTTACAGGAGATCATTCTCAGAGTCCGCCCTATTCCGGGAAAGGAAATATCCTGGCGGACAGCCTGTCCAGACTGGGCAATGTGGTCCTCACGGAATGATCTCTGCATCTATCGGTAGCAGAGGCGCCTTTTCAACTGTTGGGGAGACCATTAGTGGATTTGTTCGCCACGCAACTGAACAATAAATTAATTTTTATGTCTCCAGTGCAAGTTAAGAGAGCCTAGTGGACGCTTTCGGTCGGCAGTGGGAAAGTCAGTACGCTTACGACTTTAGATAAAATACTTAGATAAACAAAATTAAGTTGTGTGGGTTTTCTAGATTTATAATCACTCTCCACTGCATGCCATTTTTTTTTTTTTTATAGGTGCCCACCGCTTTAGTTCAAAGTGTTCAATCAGATTTGTTCAAGCTGGCGCGTGCTATAAAAGTTGTAATTCCAATGTTATGAACAATTGCTGTCAATAAAAATCAGTCATTGTATCGCAATTTAACTTCGTTGTGAATCAAGTGAATTAAAGATGTCCAAATAGTATCTAGGAGTTTAAAAGAGTTAACATGTGTCAGATAAATGTAGAATGTAAAAAATTGTGCCCTGAATTTTCCATGATCAGCTTTAACGTTCATTGGAATAATGATCATGGACTTGCATTATTTTTTACGTGACTAAATCAGGACTCCGGTTTCACTAAACATCTCAAATGTTCTTACTGACATTGAGGTTTTTCAATATATTACGTCGCTGTGTTTGGAACTGCGAGTTTTTCACCTAACTCCAAGCAGGCATCACGGATTTAAATAAAGTAATAATATCCTGCATTCTCCTGAAAATATTATTGTTTTATTGCTGTGGAAAAATTGAAGAGTTCCTCAAAGTTGAAGAATTCCACACCTTGCATTAAGTTTGCAATTTTAAAATTAAAGAGTGATTTTTCAACCCTTGTCTCACAGAAATACCAATATTATTAGATATATCATAAGCGAAATTATGCAAAATCTCAATATGATTAAAAGTGTAAATGTGCTAACGATCAGGATAAAACCACCCTTGTCCCGGAAAATGTTTGGAAATATGCCAATTGATTTTAGGCGGAATTTGATTTTGCTACTTTTCTCTCTGCCATCCATCCCCCCCCCCCCTCCTCTCTTTCTCTTGATGTAAATCAAATGACTGATCGTGCAATGTGTTTTGGTCAAAACTCTACAAATCCAAATGATTATGAATGATTGTTTACAAATCATCAGTGAGTTGGCAGAACGATTTGTAATGAGGACAAGGTAAATAAATGCCAAATTATTGCATTGTTACTTTGTAAGATTTTTAATACCCCCCATTCTCTCTCTCTCTCTCTCTCTCTCTCTCTCTCTCTCTCTCTCTCTCTCTCTCTCTCTCTCTCTCTCTCTCTCTCTCTCTCCATTGTTCATATACAGGATGGCACGTTAAATACGAGCAATTATTTATGTCTGCATTTCAGTGTGAATTGCTAAGTTGATGATTTCAAAATTCTCTCACTCCCCTTCTGTCTGTATCTATCTCTGATACGAATCCATTCGACAGAAGACTGGAGACAGCGTCTGGCGTCATTAATCAATGTTGCACTTGGTAAAGCACTTTAATATAATAATAGTTAAACTTAAAGCAGGAACTAGCCGTATATTCCCAGAATTTAGAATACGGGAAAGATCAGATGATACAGGCCGCCGTCATATAATATTTTACAGAATATCTTCCCGAGTTTACGTTAACATCAAGAAGTTTAAGGCCAGATTCTGATTGCGTGCCATTTGTCCAGATGTCGGATTTAGGGTGAGAGATACTTGAATATTTCTTATAAGATATTTTTTTGTACTGTAATACTTAATAGTAAATGTTGTGTCAGATTCATTTAGAATTATCACATGCACGTTTTTGTACCAAGTCAGGTACACGGCGCTTGTTCTTGCCGAGATGCGCAAGCGCATATTTGAATGCAGACCAATGAAATAAATGTATTTCTGATCAACGTGTTGTTTTATTGTTGCTGTTGGAGAAGATGACAATGATGATGTGCACCATACATAATTCTCTCTCAATCTCTCTCTCTCTCTCTCTCTCTCTCTCTCTCTCTCTCTCTCTCTCTCTCTCTCTCTCTCTCTCTCTCTCTCTCTCTCTCACACACACACACACACACACACACACACACACAGACACACATACATACACCAGTAATATTTTAATTTATTTTGTTGTTTTAACATTTGCCATTTATAATAGAATTTTTTTCAGGTCGTTATAGGTTGAATTTCAGGAAGTTTTGTTGTAACCTTCATAGAGAATGGTGTATTTAAGTTTTGCTGGGTTGAGTACCTCAGTCAATTACAGCACAATAGAGCCCCTTTTGTCCAAACCAGATTTTCCGAATTATCAATTATCGCTATATGCTTTGGCATACGGATATTATGTATCATTTTTATTTTAGGGACTATGGATTAAATATGTCGGAGTCTTGAAACTATGAGTCACTGTTTCATTTGGGTGGTATTTTTAATGATTCTTTTTCCACGAATATTTCTATTTTTTTAAAAAACGTTTCAGATATTTTTTCAATCATATAGTATTTTTAAGATTATCAGTGCATGCCCCCCCCCCCTCTCTCTCTCTACTGTGACTTGACCTAAGGGAGGGGGTGCATCTATTTTTCATACTCTTTTTTAAAATATTTGATTTTCGTCAGTTAACTCCAGTCAGTTGGATTCTACATTTTATACCTAATGGTATCCACTGCAGGCGCACCCCAACATTAAGTCTTCGTCTTCAGTTCAGCCATGTGCACTGTATTTTGCACTGTTTCGCACCTGTGAATTGTAATAACGCACTAGGATATATATATATATATATATATATATATATATATATATATATATATATATATATATATAGAGAGAGAGAGAGAGAGAGAGAGAGAGAGAGAGAGAGAGAGAGAGTGAAACCCGTCCAAACTAAAAACTCCTGGGACCCCCAAACATTCCGGTTTTTAGAGGTTTTCGGTTTACTGAGGTTTTGCGGATGCGAAAAAATATGTATTTTTCTAAGCGCATATGTGACGAGAGAGAGAGAGAGAGAGAGAGAGAGAGAGAGAGAGAGAGAGAGAGAGAGAGAGAGAGATTCTATATTATAGGGCCTGATATTGGAATGTTTTTGGTCCAAGCTTGGCTAAACCATTGCCACACAAGAACATTAAGTTTGTCACATTTTCAGGCATTGTTGTAATGGACACTGTTTGCATCACTGTTGTTTTCAAATTCATTCTTTTAGAATTTCATTTTCTTTAGAACATCTGAAACAGTAGATGTTCCTGTGCCGAAGTTTTCCTCTAGTTTCTTCAACTTAGGTTTTGGCACAGAATTGTACTCACTGGTCAGACTAATTGTATCCTGTAAGGATAATTCAATCCTATGACGTTTAGCTGGTCGTTCTGACATCTTGACATGTGAGTGAAGACAAATGACTGTCATGGTTACTTAAATACATGTATGTAATGATTTATCTCCAATGCAAATCAATTCAGTCAATCTGGCTTTAAAATACTGCTTTGTCGGTCTTTGTCGGCAAAGCATCAAAAGCGAGGTCACATGCCTGGCCAATAAAGCCCTGATATAAAATTTACAAAAAAAATGTTCTATTGATCATGTATACTAAATGAATAGCATCAATCACAATTAGATAATAAGCAGATAAACATCATCTTTCTTGAATGGCTTACCTACAAGGATTTAGTTATGAATTATTAGCCTTGAAAACTTGAGATTAGACTATTTTCAATCCCCAAATATGTGTCGACGTGTGTCAAGTGTTATTTTAACCCCACATGCCCTTTGGACATTTTCCAGGTCTTTGTCTCTTAGATAAACCTACTACAATACTTGCTAACAGTAATTAATCTATTTCAGCTGTATCACTAATTTAGTAGCTACAATGCATTTCTCAGTCTTAAGTGAGTTTCGGTTCAATGGATTTTTTTTTTATTCGGTGTTGAGGGGTTTCCGGGAAAATTTTGGGACTAAAAAAGAAAAATTCGGTCTTGAGGGGATTCCGGTATACTGAGGTTTAAGTTTTGAGGAGCTTCACTGTGAAGTAGCGTCACCGGTGTTGGTAGCTTTTTGTTACTCCACAACGGGCCTTTTAAAGGCCACCCAGATCTACCAGAAATAGGGATACTTCTCTAATATTGCAAATAACTAACTAACTAAATAAGTAAATCAAACAGTATTTTTGGTGTGTTTGTTTGTTTGTCTGTCTTTTGTCTACTGTTTTATCTTCCATACAAAACTTATCCTCTCCTACACTCGTCTGTCCTTTTAGTGTGTGATAGTATATACGTGTTATTGCATGTTTGTGTGTGTTAGTGCAAGTATTGATACCCTTTCCTCCTCTTACACCCCGCTTTGGGTCTATAGAGTTATTGGGGTTGTAAGGGATGTGCGTTGTTTTTTTTAAAATTGTATTTATTGTGGTTGTTAAACTATACTCGCAAGTCATATATAAAAACTAGACAAAGGTGTTCACATTAAAGACTTGCACCTCAGAAATTTTATAGCATTTATTGTAAGCTATACAAGTATATATTTCCACAATACATATTATTTAGTCTCTTTTTATTTCATAAACCGACATACACCAGGTACAAATTGGCATGGTGTTTATCCGCTTGTGTGAAAGCGGTAATGTGCTTTGTTCACGTCTAGTTTAACTTTATTCTGTGCACTGCATAAAATAAATTATCTGGCTCCGATACTGTTTTCGCTCGTGTATTATGTCTTAATAGATTTATACAGTCAAACCTGTCTTAAATAGCTATAGATTGGAAGTGAGACAAGTAGCCTATTAAAACAGTTGGCTGCTTTATAGAAGTTCATTTCTTTTATATGTTTGATGTAAAGTCCTTAACAAATTTTACTGTTTAAGAAAGGTGCTTGCTTAATTGAGGCTACCTTTAAGGCAGGTTGGATTATATTTAGGTCTCATTTACAGCAGGTGTAAAATTTCTCACGACGTATTTAGTAGCATATCATTGTATAAACTACCTGTGCTTTTAAATAGTTAGTTCAATTACCTCATGATACGAAATAAATGTCAACAACCTTGGTAAAGAAAGGACATTTTTGTAACGATATTTCAACACTCGCCTTACAATGTTTATATTCATATCTACTAAAAGTGACTTGTAGGTCCATGAGGCCAGGTATTACTTTTACATTAAAATACACTGTGTGCACATCCAACTATAATACAAATCTCACTTACTTGATAGCTTCAATACTTCCATTTCTATCCTTACAACCGGATAGCTTCAATATTTTCATTTCTATCCGTACAACTTAATGGCTTCAATACTTCCATTTCTATCATTACAACCGGATAGCTTCAATATTTCCATTTCTATCCGTACAACTTAATGGCTTCAATACTTCAATGTCTATTCTTACAACTTGATAGCTTCAATGCTTCCATTTCTATCCTTACAACTTGATAGCTTCAATGCTTCCATTTCTATCCTTACAACTTGATAGCTGCAATGCTTCCATTTCTATCCTTACAACTTGATAGCTTTAATGATTCCATTTCTATCCTTACAACTTGATAGCTTCAATGCTTTCATTTCTATCCTTACAACTTGATAGCTTCAATGCTTCCATTTCTATCTTACAACTTGATAGCTTCAATGCTTCCATTTCTATCCTTACAACTTCATAGCATCAATACTTCCATTTCTATCCTTACAACTGTCTTGAAATCGAAATACAGAACTCATCTGCTGGCTGCTTTCATTCATTGACAAAATGTATGCCGTGAATATATGCTGTTTGGTAACAAATTAACTTGCAAATTGTGCAAACATATACAAAAAGAATACCAAATAATAATAATAATAATAATAATAATAATAATAATAATATTATTATTATTATTATTATTATTATTATTATTATTATTATTATAAAATGGAATTTTACAGGTCAATAGTATATATTATTTCTACCGCATCGATGTTACTTTGGATATTTGAGAAGATATGCCTTAATATTTTATTAGAATGTCACGCAGGTATTATAATAACAATAAATATAACCTACAAGGTGGTTATAGTGCCTTCTATTGTCTTTAAACAGTCTGTCAGATCACACCCGTTGTCGAAACGAGTCTTGAAATTCGATTATTTTTGTCAATAATTTTACGACCTTTCTTAACAAACGGCGAAAAAATAGTGCAAGCCGTCGTTGTCTTATGATTTAAAATTTGCAAATGAATGAAAAAAATTGGACTTTTACAACAATTAGCAGGTTAGTGTTTTAGCATTTGGTCAGCAGGTTTTACTGGTCAGGAAAACGCTGATGTCAGCAGATTGGTCAGAGCTTTAACACGAACCCTAATTATACTTAGATTATTTAAGTCGATTTTGCACAGATCCATAAGGATTCTCACAAATTTATCAAGATTTTTAAAACATTTTAAACACAATCACGCTTTATTACAGGTATTTGACGCCCACAAATATTACGTATATATGTACGTAGGGTTTAACATCACGTCAGCACAAAACTGGCCATATGTGTCAATATAAATTGCTGACGCAACAGCTGAGTACCTGAGCTGAACCGAGTATCCATCGACGCTGAGAGATCATATCATATGACTTTTTTAAACATCAACGTTGAGAGATAGTATCATATGACTTGTTTAAACATCGACGTTGAGAGATCATATCATATGACTTTTTTAAACATCGACGTTGAGAGATCATATCATATGACTTGTTTAAACATCGACGTTGAGAGATATTATCATATGACTTGTTTAAACATCGACGTTGAGAGATATTATCATATGACTTGTTTAAACGTCGACGTTGAGAGATAATATCATATGACTTGTTTAAACATCAATATTGAGATGTATCAATAGTTAACTGTTTTACACATCAACATTGGGAGGTCTTATCGTATGACATGTTTACACACCAACACTGAGAGGACTGCATAACATAGGTGTGTATTGTCACATTTATAACTCAATTAGCTTAAATTTTGGAAAAATAATAACTGCATAATCATTGCTATTAGGTCTATCTTTAATTAGTCTTTTCAGTCACAAGTTTTACGCATTTACTCCAGGTCCCCCTAAAGCAGGTCTTACAATATAGGTTAAAAAATAATTACACACTTTCTTTTCACCTACTATAATATCGTTCCAAGATTTTGGGCCTGCCTGCATGACCAAAATTATTACTATCACATCTCATGAATCTCCAAAATTCTAACATTTAAATATTGTCACTTTTACTCCACATACATTAGTAAGACATTTTCCTAATATCAGATGTCCTCCTAATGTTGGTGTGTAAATATGGTGTTTTCCTCCTATTGTTGGCAATGCGCGCGCGCGCACACACACACACACACACACACACACACACACACACACACTACGCAACCTTTTCATAACAAACACTTTTATCCAATCATTTAGGTGGTCTTTATCACGTAAGTTAAACTGTAAGAGGTTTTCTCCATAGGTCATTTGCTATAATGAACATAATTTGGGTTCATATGAATTTTTTGCTATAGTGAGGTTTTTTGTTGTAATGAAGGTTTGTAGTTTCTCTCTCTCTCTCTCTCTCTCTCTCTCTCTCTCTCTCTCTCTCTCACACACACACACACACACACACACACACACACAAACAGGAGAATAAGTTTTGAGAATTTGCATAGATTCTTATCTTGTAATAATTAAAGCTTTATACCAAAAGGGGCTTTAAACAGGTGATCAGACTAAACAGTTACATGGACATGTGTGACACTATAAGCCCCCATGGAATATTGTGGGGGCGTACAAATGAACAGGAACCTTTGATTTAGTTCAAATAATAATATTCACTAATATGATATATTAAAAACGTCACTTTGAAATTCTTGACCTTTTCTTACTTGCAGACGTACAGTTCTATGGTAACCAAAGTTTGTTGCTGTTGTTGCTGTCGTTTCTGTGCAAGCTGGAACTCCATTGGTCAATTAGAGTTTGATTAAAAAACTTCCACATCTGTCTGGGTTGAAACCCACAACTGCTGTATTGGGAGCTAATATGATGAAGACCAATACTCTAGACCACTGGCACACATATGTTTACAATATTGAGGAAGGAATATGTGCTGCACATAGTCTGTGCATATTTTAATTGTGTTAAATCCAAATAAACCACATGAATCTACGAGATGAACAATAACTGACGTATTGCTCACTTTGGATTCCTCGAGGCAGAACCCTGTAAGTGAGTGAGCTGATAGTTTCACAAGTCAGCTGTTGTGATTATGAATTCCATAAAAATTCTATAATAATACTTCCAGTAAATTTTGTCAGTGAAAATTCTCAAGTCTTGAACAATTTTATATTACTACCCATCCAGTGGAACATGATACTGTAGTGTGATTGTTGATTATATGGTCATTGTTTACAAAAAATCCATTTGTCCGTACCCACCAAGCACTTGGCAGGACGAGAAATCGAGTAAATTTGTCGAGTCATCTCGTTATTATTCTGAGAGAAAACCTTGAACATACCTTTCTAATTATCTTTTTTGCACATGAAATAATTACATAATTATCTCTTCAGGATAGGTTCACAGAATTCCCTGACAACAATACACTTGTTTTGATACTCAAGGTATTACATGAACGTGAGTTTCTTTGAAAAATAACAAGTTTTCAAAGAAAATTATTTTATTAAATTTATTTTCCAAACGTTCACAACAAAAGCAACATTGAAAAACATTGGATTTCTACTGAGCAAAATCACAGACGGAATTAAAGTGGACTGTCTTCATTTACCTGATATATTGTATGTACGTGACAGAGAATCGAGATCAATTGTGATGCATGAGAGAAACTCATGCAAAAATAAATGGTGATAAAGACAGATGTTATTGTAAAAAAAGGAAAACTCTATGTAAATTTACTGCAAATATAATGCAGGCAGAGAGTTTCATTTGTATACAGGAAGAATGTCACGAAAACAGCAAAGGAATTAAAGAGAAACATATCTGTTGTAGTTGGCACCTTCGCCAAGACTCATAATCTTATAGTTGGAAATCTTCTCATTATATGATCTCGCAAAGTCACGTCAGGATCTCCCCAATTTACATTGATACGAAAGCAACGGAATGTACAATTAACATATGCACTCCTGAATCCCAAAATAACGTTTGGGATAAATTTTTGAGTGAAGTGTGAACCTATCCTTTCTGAACTGAAACATGCATTATTAGTCTATTGTTTGTTTTTCCTTGGTCCCTTGTGAATTTTATTCTTGCTTGTTGAAAATAAAAATGACCTAAGATAATCAATATCTGACTTTTAATCAGTGAAATAGAGGCGTGCATTGTTGCAATAGTTCAAATACTCCCATCAGTGATAGTATCATCTCTTTATGAATTGATGAACAAAGGGATGCGTGCATGCATTGCATACAAAGACAGTTTAAAGTGTTTAAAAATGCTCACAATGTCTGAGAATTATTAAATATTCTTTCCACAGCCTCATTCTAATGAATACAGAGAGATGTAATTACAAAAAGAAAGATGTTATCTCATTTAGATATAATATAATCTCATTTGCGGGGTAACTAATCTTCCATTGAAGAAGGTGACCCACTCTTTACAGTGAGTTTAACTTTACCAACATCACCTGTTGCTTTGATCTTTCATTAGAATAGCTATTGGGGCCGAATCCACCTGAGAAGCAGCGGCAACTCAATGATAAGACATTTGATTCACTACCAGAAAGGTGTGGGTTGACTTCCGCCATTTGTATATCAAGATTCATTTCAGTAACATCATCCATTTGATTTATGTGTATTATGTTAATATTTCCACTTCTATGATACAAATTAAGACTATTATCATTATATTAATCACGCATTGTAAAGAAACTAGAATAGTCGAAGTGAATAGTTACATATGTAAACATCCTAAAGCTGTATGCTTATTATTTTTCTTTAAAATTGTTCTACATCAAAAACATGTACAGATCTTGGTTCCTTTCTCCATACAATATATACTTGTTCACATTTTCTGAAAGAATGTGCCACTCCTTCTGTGACAAGTTTTTGTTTGTTTTTACGATCCATTGCATTAAGTTCATGTTTTGCAGGAATTTTATTTAAAGGGGGTAATAAATAACAAAAATTCGATTTTTGAATTTTACTATGTTATAGTCAGGTCATTTATTTCACAAACATTTTTTCCCCCACATTTGTGTTCAGATTTTTTTCGGTCTTACGTGTCTTTGGTACTACACTTTTTCAGTACTACCTTTTTAAACAATTTAAAAAAAAATTCAAATTTTTAATTCATGTTTTTGTTTATAATTTATAGTTTCTGATGATTCCCAACTGTTAAAAAATTCATCAAATATTTTTATTCTATATTCTTAAAAACTTGTCGTGTAGTGTTTTTTGATTTATCTTTATGTACTATGGTTGTACTCCGTTATATATGCAGGATATAAGCACAATTATACCTATGAGCTATTTCAAGAAGCTACTATAATTGTAATTTCAGGTCTATGTCAAGACTGTTTATCGACCTTTTTGTGGACTATCTATAAATCAGTGCTGATTTTATTTCTCGATTATCAGTGTATGTGCTTGCATAAAAAGACTGTCTGTGTGTATTTTTATGTGTCTGAATTGATTTAGTTTGTGATATTACGAATATTAACATTGCCCCTTTTCTATGTATGTCAATAGCCCATGTTATGCATAAATTCCGTCTTATTGATTTTCCTGAGAACGTTCTCGTTCTAGACGTGTCATTACATATTTTAAATCTTCTATAGCTATAGTTCTATATTCTGGTTCTAAACGACATTATAACTTTATTTTAATTAAAAAAAAACTCGGTTGAAGTATTTATGTTTTGATTTGTGAAGCTTATCCTCTTGACAGCTGATATTGTTCTGAGTTTCTCTTAAGTTTGTGAATATTTAATTTCATTATCCTGGTAGTTGAAAATGGTTGTTTAAAAATGTGTTGATATAGGCTTTTTTAGAATTTTTTTTAAAGTTAGTGGTCTACGATTTTTAGAAACATTTTTAGGATTTTGGTGATCTAGGACTTTTAAAAAAATTTGTCTAAATTTTTTTTAGGAAAATTTAAAAAATTTGTGAAATTTTTCAAGACTTGTTAATATGGTAATTTTGGATTTATGCAAAATGAAAAATGATATTAATACATATATACCAGTCTTTTTTTTTTAAAAAAAATTTATATTATTATTCAAAGGTAAGCCGATTTAAAGTTGATAGTACCCGGTATGGTCTAGGATCTCTGGAATCTATCTATTATTGTGTTATGCTACTGTTTAGGCTGTTCAATCTAACGGTCAGTTATATTGGAAAGTACTAAAACATAAGGGTTGTATAATTTGCTAACATGCTGGAATTATGGTTTTCTATAATAATAATAATAATAATAATAAAGAAAAGAGATAAAACACCGGTATAAGCTCAACTTGCGCGAACTTTAGAAGATCATTCTTGTGGCTCAGACTGGGCGATGTGGATCAATACAGAGACTTGCGGGAACGTGTGGTTTTAAAAAATACAAAATGTTACTTTAGTTTATATATAAATTTCTTACAAATTCTCAGCTAATTACAATAGTTCATACTGTATTCTCAGTCAATGTCGTTCGGAACTACATCAGCTATTTCTGCGACACAAAAATACGACTGGGATGTATGTCGGAGCTCTAACTTACAGAAAAATCATACATTTTGTTCGCCTGAAATTTCTCCGCTGAAAAAGAAACCAAATCTATTCGAACCACCTCGGCTATTTCCACAACTGGTTTGACTTGTATGACTGCCCGAGAGGTTACGAATGAAAAAGGTTTGATCATTCGTAAATTCTAGGTCAATCCTTGTTTCGTAAATAGCCGAAGTAGTCCTAATGACAGATATCGCAATACGTTTGAGGTATGATCTGTAGGATTGACAAGTTGCGAATGAATCAACGAGGAAGAAATGTTTAGACTGGTTGCCAGAGGTTTCATCGCTTTTTAAGTTCGGTCCTGAGAAGTTTCTGACCTTTTCAAGTTCGGCCTGGAGGCTTCGGCCCTACAGTGTCTTTGTTCTGAGATAGATACTATTTATAAGCCTTTGTATATATATATATATATATATATATATATATATATATATATATATATATATATATATATATATATATATATATATATATATATATATATATATGTGAATTTCTACTAAATCCTCATGAATGACGGTAATTGCATCCAAAAAGATAGAGAAAATTCACATTACACCATTATTATTTTCCCCACTGTTAAAATGTTTTGTCAAGTACATGATGAAGTGACTGTATTCACGAAAATTTAACAAGGCCAACGTATCAAGGCCTTTAGTATTAATATCAAAACATTATATATACTTTAATGATTTTACTTCTATCATCATTATGCCTATGTTTATATTCTATCATTTTAGTGGGATTTCATTACATGCTCGTGTAACAATTGTTATTTTAAAAGTTATGTTTAGATAAACACATAGAAAAATATGTAAATATTAAATATATGTACGTGTGTGCATGCATACATGTATGCCTGAATGTATGTTTATAGTTGCATTTTTAAACTCCACCAATTTAAGAAAGGAAAAATAAAGAGAAATAATTACGATCTAAAGGTACCTTATAGAGAATAGGCCATAAGCATTATCCAATTTTACCCGACGAGTGGGCTTTGCTCGCGAGTCGGGTTATATTGAATAATGTGTGCGCCTGTTCTCTATATGGCTTGTGTTATGGAGTCAGTGATATTTTCATTCTCCACTCATCACCTTTTTACGAAGGATGGAAGTGACATCGGTAAAAAGTATTATTTCGTGGCCACTAGATTCCATACCTTTAATTTATATCAACACTTGCCTTAATACGA
This sequence comes from Margaritifera margaritifera, assembly GCA_029931535.1. Classification (NCBI taxonomy): domain Eukaryota; kingdom Metazoa; phylum Mollusca; class Bivalvia; order Unionida; family Margaritiferidae; genus Margaritifera; species Margaritifera margaritifera. The sequence continues at coordinate 2,455,323 of JAQPZY010001598.1, forward strand.
TTCACTATACCGATCAGCTGACTTTTTGGCGCGAAATATGCTTTTGTATGTTTCTCACACTCTCATTGACCCATTTCCCGCGAAGATGTGTATTCATGGTCCATACATTTTAAAATGTCAAAGATTGACTTGTTTCAACAAACAACCCGAACGGAGATTACGATCCGAAATTTTAGGATTATTTTTGTCAAGTTAAGTTGGATATAACTAGTTACCAAGCACAGAACAGACCAGCGTAGCTACAGAAAAAGGGTCCGATAATGGCTTTGGGGGTCAAGGAGCACTTCAGCTTTGGGGGTCCCGGTGCACTTAAGATATAGATGTACAAATACACCCGGAAAAACTGACCTTTATATATGTGTGTGTATATATATATATATATATATATATATATATATATATATATATATATATATATATATATATATATATATATATATATATTAGTTTAAGTGTAAAACGGTTTAGACCTATAATATGTGGTTTAGTTAAACGCATGCAATTTTATCCAAGGAAACCAGGGAGCCCTCATGACTGGGATGTGGGCAAGGCATGTGCCCCCAGCGTCCCCACTTTAATCCGACACTGAGCTAGACTCTTTCATCCCTCCCGTCTGTATATAGTGTTTCTGACCTTGCCGAGGTGAAAGTACACTTGCTCTTTATCGGATAACTGACGTTGTAAAAAGGCTGTTGTTTAGTTGCACTACACGAGTTTCAAAACCTGGAAATTAGAGTATGGATTTGAAACTCCACGTTCTAGGCTATTCTAAATGAAGCGATTTAAAGCGGTCTCATCATCAATGAAAATTTATGCGATCTATATTACAAAGAGAAGGAAATATTAGAGAGAAAAAAAAAATGGGTTTCTCATATTACATTATTCACACTCATCATGGCCAAAAACCTCTCGAGACCGAAGAAGAAAAGGGTCGAAACCCTTTGCAAAATCTATCTAGATATCGCCAACGCCAATTAAATTTGTATCCCGGATACTATCGGTATATATGTTGAACAACATTATATATATTTTTCTTTTTGAATTTTCCTTTAACATTTCTAAATGATTTTTACACGATAAATCTAGATTGATAGCTGAGTTATGAGGTAAAAGTTTTTTAATTTATCTACCTTATTAAAAAAATGGTTCCAAGTGTAAAACTTAGACTACACCGCTAAAGTAAGCACGCGCTAGCGTCTGCTGCTTCGCGGAGTATATAGATCAGGTGAAATGTTTAATTCCGCTTGAAATAGTACTGAAAAAAAAAAGAATAATTTATAACCAAAAAAAGTACGCTGGATCTAGATGAAGTCGTTTACTTTAATATCAGTGATTATTTTCTTTATTGGTAAGTATAATATTTCATAAGTATGTTTATTGTCACGCGACCGCTGTCTGTACGGTTATTTTCGTACTTCTGGGTCAATCGTAGTCCGTTTTATTACACCATAAAGTAGTTGAACTCTACTCGATGTATACAAATTTGCTTATCTTGGGGTGTATAAAAACGTTGCCATCTCGGTGCAGTTTATTACTTTTAAAAGCATAAATGGGCGTTTAAAAGTTGTGAAGATAGTTTCAATTCCGTTTGGAGTGACTCGCTCATTTCTCTCCTCACGGTTACACGAAACACCCATACCCCAAATACACACAGATATACCTTTGATAAGAGTTATATATGAAGTGTATGTTCATTAGGTATAATGTATTACACGAAAATATCCGAGAAGTTGAACTGCAGTAGAGCATTGTCGGGTCTATTCGGACCATCGGGGCAAACCTGACAATTTCTAAAATGTATCTCAATGTGGTCATGCACGCGCATTTACTAATTTTAAATTACCCCCCCCCCCCCCCAAAAAAAAAAAAAAAAGATTTTAAATACGAAAAGCATCAAGGATATAAACAAAAATCCACAAAACTTGGTCATTTCGTTCATCAATTTATAATTTCTAACCTGATTGACGCCAGGGAGCACGGGGGTTCGTAACTTAAAATTTACCTATCAATCATACATATATACCGGCGTTCCGTAATCTCGCGGTACTAACGAATTGAACTGTTATAAATTATTAAAAAAGACCCACCTGACTATAATTCTGTTGTTGTTTTATTCTCTAACATCAGTTTCAAATTTAGCACAAATATATTCTTAGTGCCGTAAAAGATTTGAGTTCATTTTCTGCTCATCAACACGCCAGGTGACGGCCATCATTTTTAAAGGGAGATTACCATAATGTCGCGGTAAATGAGTATTTGTCATTAAGATGGCTCAGAAGGGTAATAACATGATTGAAAGGTCAAAAAAAGTATCCACAATACTCGAGTCATTGACATGATATATTATTTGTTAGGGTGGTTGGTGTATAGATGGCGGTCAGTTCAGTATAACTTTGAATGTTTCATGTTTCTAAAGTCAATTCTGATCATACTGTTACGAAATTTTACCCTTGTTTGTTTGATGTTTAAACAATAGACACATTTCATAATTATGCAAAATTTCCATTTTTATTAGATATGAAAACATATGCACTATGCGATAATAATGAAATATTACTATTATTATTTTTAAAATTAAAGCAAAAGAGAATTAAAGTAACATAATTTTAGTGCTTTAAAGAATTGTGCAGGATTCAATAGAGTTATGGTCCTTATTTTCTACCGTACTTTTGTTCACCTGACCGAGCAATGCGGTAAGCTGTCGTGTGATTCTGATACGTCAGTAACATTCATTATCAAGCAGATTACCATTTTCTGTTAACTGGGAAAAGTATTTACTGTTTTTGTGTTTGGTAGAGGTGTATTGGTGAAGGAGGGTACACAGGTGGATTTAATTTTCATTGTTTTTTTTATCCTTTCATTTTTTCTTTCCAAACTGACCACAAAACAAAACATTTCTTTCATATTTGGTGTTCAAACTCTTTGATAAGTTCCTTGTTGCGCTTTTGCTGTGATAAACAACAGAAAAGTGTTGCACCATTGTATTTATTAGGGAAATATGATTTACCGCTATATTATGGGACCAGCGAGAATATGAGAAACGACTATACTATATAAACCTATAAGGGAGGACACTTCTCTCCCTTCTTGCGCGACCTATTTAAGAATTGATGCTGATATTTCAAGCTACACCATGCATAGTGTAATAAATTTGGTACCGATGATTAGCTCAGGCATTCAGCTTTTTATGCCTGCACAAAATTTGACTTGTTACCACACCTTTAAGTAATGCCAGACCATTTTCCCACGCTATGTTGACATGTTGACATGGCCATGATTGCGCGTGCTTAATATGCAAGTACAACACACCAAATGGAATACTGCCCCCTTAATGGTCGACTGAAAATCAGGTTATCATTAGGCATAGTACGTCATTTTTAGTGGACCAATGAGAGGGCACTATTCCAGGCAGTTCGTTGCACTTGCATGTTAAGCAGGTGCGAAGTTTTTTGTGTCTAATATTTGAAATGTCATATTTAAATATTTCTATAAAAAATTAAACAAATAAAAAGGAAGAACTCTTGTATACATGTGTTCAATGAGATAACTCCTAAATTTACGTAGTTATTGAGATTGTCAAAGACAGTGGACTATAGCACATCTGTTGTTTGAAAACATAGACTTGCCATGCAAATATGACGACCGTGTTACTAAAGAAACTCCTGTTTGATTCGAAACGCCAACAAGTTGACAGTGGTAGGGACCCCCTGGCGACAGTCAGGTTAGAAACTATAAATTGATGAATGAAATTACTAGGTTTTGTGCATTTTTTTATATCCTTGATGCTTTTTGTTTTTAAAATCTGTAGGAGGGTACAAATGGGAGGGTGTGCAAATACTATAATTGTTGTTCTAAGATTTAATTCTAATATAGTTTAACTAAAGTCTATTCAGTCTTGATTATTGAATACTCTGCACCTTAACTGTTGTCAAGAAACTTCCAGACGGAAATTATTGATTGCTATGGACTTATACAATATGGTGGCCAGGTTTTAAACTGGGTCAAGAAAAGAGTATGTCGGGTCTAATCGTCACAATATAGGGTAGTATGAATTTTTGCCAGATGTGTAGCTTTCATTGTGACATCACAGAGTGCAACATTCAATCTGTTTTGTACTGGATTACACCTTTAGGTTGCCCTCGTCCAAAATGTCCATGTACTTCAACGTTGAGTTTTTCTATGTGTTTCTCAGGCGTGTAAAAAATGACCTTCTGAAGGAAAATGGATGTATGAGGCTCCAAATAAAGTGAATAATCGCCATAAAGGTGCATGTAATCAAATTCTAAAAAACGACACCTGTTACTGAAATAGTCGGTACTGAATGGCTTTTACTATAACTAAAGTCAGGGCTTGAAAATAGTGTCGATGAGTGGCAGGTCCAGGACTGTCACCCACTGAGGGAGCCAGGTCAGACATAAATATAAACAGGTCCGAGTTTGCTGAGCTTTTGTGAGGAACATCAAATTCAATACAGAAGCATAGTTACATTTATGAGCTTTGATAAATGAATAAAGTAGTTATTTTTAAACAATGCAGTTTCCATTCTTTACTTGTCTGAATAAAATTTCCAGTACTGGTAGTCTTAAATGGTCTTTGTTTTCAATGTCACAGGACTCTAGATAAATCAAACCGAAGTAAAATCAAAATGCTTAAGAACATGATTAAAAATGAAACACATTTGCACATCATATAGTGTGGTCTCAAAGTATGGTTATTCAGAATCACTTCCCAGATTCTACCAATCTGTCCTATCAGTGATCTCGTTCTGCTTTGGTCCATTGCAGAAGTGGGTCAAGTGTCTTGCTCATTGTGAAGAAAGCAACCATTTTGTTGTTACCATGTCTGCATTGAAGGCTCCAATATGTGGGCCCTCCGACATAATCAGTAGTTGGTGATAGAAATTGTATTGCCTCAGACTTGTTCTCAGACTAGTTTTAACACAGTTAGCAGTTGAAAATTCCATCTCACATGAACTGCTAGAGGGTGAAATGGTGAACAAATACTCTAACAATTTTGCTATAGCAGACTACCCAAACATCTCCTTCATGTAGAAGATTGTACACTGCCAGGAGTTGACTGGTCTTACATGCAGTTTCAGATATAACCAGACTATGTCCAACATTGTGTGTTTCACTTCCTGTGTGAAATATTCACTGACTAAGTTGCAGTCAACATGGATTTCAGTTCTCATTCCCATAACTGTGAAGCTTCTCGGTGTCAAGTGGCCATGCATGAAAATTGAAAATCTGGAGCTCTTTCATGGGAGATGTGCTGAGATTCCTGAACCTCTACTGGATGTACTTGATGGAATTGTCAATTATCAGGCAACAGTCCCTAGAATCCACTTTAGGTGTTGGACCAGTGATGTTTATATCATTGAATTTCTTGCTTGCAGGGTCATAGTACACTAAATTTTCATGTGTTTACCTGGCTGGGTTTTCAGTGCTGCCAATCGAACAAGGCAAACCTCGGTCTGTTCTGGCAACTCAATAATAAGCAGATCCTCCAACTAAAATTGCCTTGATAGCTTTGCTACTATTGGCATATAGTCTAATAGGAAATGCAGCCATGAAAGAAACTTGACTAAAGTCAGAATTTTGTTGTTGCCTCTTGAATGATTAGCATCGTCTGCTCCTGTTGCCAGTAGTAAATTGTGCTGCAGATGAACATATACAGTTTGCAGATTTTTTTCAACAGCTGTCAGAGCAAGTTCCTTTTTAGGCAACCATCATACTTGTTTAATTGAGAAGTGTGCAAGTTCCTGCTCAAGTATATGTGCAATTTCACTCGGCTCCTTCCTCCAAACACCCCTTTTATTGCATCTTCAGAGTTACTAATGTATGACACTGACTTGTTTGCATCAAGAATAGCTAGTTCAAGTTTATGTGCAACACAGTGCAATCCAACTGCAGAAGGAATAACAGATCTTATCTTGGTTATAACACCTGACTTGTTTCCTCGATTGACAGAGGCACCATCAAAATTGGCACGTATTTGAGATGGCTTGTTCCAGACTGAAGTTCAGTGTTAGGTTTTAGATTTTCACACTCAATGTCAACTTTTGACAATGCATTTTTTATTCCAGTAAATATTCCATCTGCATTTGCTGAAGTAAGTGGCTCAATTCAAATTACTCTTCTAACTGGTATTTTCTCAGATGGTGACAGATAACGTACACAAACGATTTTTTGTTCCACAATGGCACTGTCTGTTGATCCATCACTTAAAATGCTGCTGAAATTTTCAGCTTTGATTACACATTTGATTGGATCTAGAAGGGAGTTGGCAAAAAATCCAATGAAGTCGGTGCATCCATGGGAATTTATAGAATTTTCACCTAAATTAACATCGTTTTATTTTCTGCACAGAACAAAAAAGTTCAAAATCAGAAAATGTTTTTCCTGCTTTTGCAACACAGTAGGCAGTATTGAATAGGTATGACATGATCTCTGCTCTTTATTCAGTTTAATCATGACTAATGATTGGGGCATCTGCTACAGCATGATTATGATGTTCACAGATTTTGTCAGCTGCTGTCTTGCATATGCCAAATGCTCTTTGCTTCCGGCAAGACACTGAAAATGGGTCAACCTATAAATTCTTTGTGCCACGATAAAGGGCGCTTGTCTTGTCAGCTAAATCAGGAAAGTTCAAACATCTTGAACAGAACAGTTTTTTTTGTAACCCGATCATATTCGACCTACGGCCACTTTGTTTTCCATTGTTCTTTAAATCATACTTGGCATCATTATTTGGCTGATACTTTTTTGCTGGGGGTCCATTTTGTTCATTTTTGAGCTCCCACAGCTTTTCAGATTTGCTGCTGGACGAGAAACCAAAGTTAAATAAACTTGTGACTTGAATTGATTGTCTGTCGCATTAGAACGGAACCACATGGACAGGTCGGTTTGCATTTTAGTGTTGTAGTTAGCGGCTAATTAAACCTCATTTAAGAGGATCAGTCATACATTATGCGTGAGCACATTTTTTTGCCAGCTATTGCATCTGGCATCTCGAGTCTCGTTGAATGAGGCTTCAGGTGGGTGACTTTGGAATTTTCTCTTTCCAAGTAATACAGTGAAGTCCCATGTAATGAGATTTGACTTTAGGTCTTGTGGCTGTGATACTTGTGTGAAAGGGTGCTAGAATTCAGAGGTAAAAATAGCAATGGCTGGTACACTTTTCTACTCATGATGTTGCAGTCTGACTGTCATGTACACAGCAAAATGTAAGTAGTCTTTGAGTGACATTGATTGTATGTAATTTTGCATATATATTTCCTGACATTTTATACTTTTTTTTGTTTTTTTTAAAGAAACAACTTTGAGACTGCAGAGGAATTCTTTTAATTTCCTTTTTTTTTTTTAAAGTGGGAGGTCCGACAGACTCCTGACAAGTTTAACTCTTGGGTCCGACGGAAAAAAAGGCAGGTCCTGACCTCGGACCACCGCTGTTTTCAGGTCCTGATAGTGTATGTCAGTGTATAGAGGTCTGAGAAGTAGGCACATTTACTCATCTTAAATTAAAAATTAATTGTTGTTCTAAAATTGAATATTAATATAGTGTAACCAAAAAATCAATTACATCTGGATTACTGAATGCTCTGCACCTTAACTGTCGTCAAGAAACTTCCAGATGAAAATTATTGATTGTTATGAACTTTTACAATGGTGGCCAGGTACTAAACTGGTTCAAGATAAGAGCACTTCGGGTCTAATCATCACAGTATACAGTAGTACATGTATACATTTTTTTTTTCAATGTGTAGCTTTCTTGGTGACATTACAGTGTGTGACGTTCAATCAGGTTTGTACTCAATCATACCGTTAGGTTGACCTCGTTCAAAATTGTCCTCATCCTTTAACATTGAGTTTTGCCATATGTGTTTTTCGGGGCATGTAAAGATTAACCTTCCAAAGGAATATGGATGTATTAGGATCCAAATAAATTGAATAATCACCATTTAAAGGTATGTGTAATCAGATTCTAAAAATGACAACTGTAACTGAAATAGTTGGTACTGAATGCATACATGACCTGTATGATGTTTACTATAATCATCATACGTTTTGGTTGATATGCAAATGCTTCCTGTCATGAAAATTAAATATAAGTGTCGACTTCCTCATTCCATTTATGCATCTTATGTGGAAAAATTCACCGTGCAATCTCTAAGGTTATTGGATAACTGGACGGATATGTATGTTATTATGCATGCACTTGTATGCAGTGAGCAAACATTTAACCAACCATCTAGAAGCATTTTATTTTTATACCCACTGATGACCTCATACACACAAGTGACTTGTTAGAGAAGGCGATGTGTTGATATGGCATGTAATGGCATGTATTAAAACGAGCGTGTGAGTGTCTGAATTCTCACTACAAGAAATTCACACATTCATCTCTTCTCTGACATTAATATGAAATAAAATGCAAAGCTATCAAAAGCACCCAATAGACCCGAACAACAATTTAGGATTTTACTGTGATGAATCAAACATTAGTGATGTTATGCATTGCCTAATTAATTCTCCATTTTTTGTTGGGATTTTGTGAAAGTAAATAATTGTTTCTTACGACATCCTCTGTTCAATGAACTTGAAATGTTGTATAGAGATCTGAGAAGAAACATAACAGTGATATACACAAGCACAAGATTTTAATCCCTGCTACAAGAAATAAAATTGAAATTGTACAGTAGAGCTTAATAACTAAATAGATGTAACTAGCTCTGATGATTATGAAATTGTTTCAGCGTCATTTATGTTCTTCATTTAAACAAAAATACTATAACATGGTCCCGATGGATTCTGAATTGTACCCAGTACTAAAATATCAGAAACTAACAGCATACCACATCTCAAATGCAGATAAGAACATTAAACTTCTTCCATACCTTACAGATTTCTTTCATTCTTGCCAATGTTGGATCTTGCTGCCTTGTTTTTTAAAAAAATAAGAAATTGAACAGCATCTGTAATGTCGAAGTGCCAAGTCTGAACTAGTCTATGTTTACGATGTTGGAGTGCGCAGCTTCCGGCTATTTTGGAAATTCTGGGAGAGTCTTGTATGAGTTGTGTCCCTTTAAAGTCTTTATGAGTAGTTCATTGCCTTGATGGAAAAATTAACTAATAAATATAGAACATCGATGCAGATTATCCTAGAGTGCAGGCAGTATGGAGACAAAAATCATATCATTATTAAAGAAATTAAGGTATAATGTTCTGACATTTTTGAAAAGCAGATGATGTTTTTTTGCATACCACATGTGTGTCAGGAACATCCCGTCATCCCTCCTCCTTGCATAGACTCTTCCAGCTTCCAGAAAACAACCAAAACTTTATTATTGTCGTCACATTTGAGAGCCACATTTTTTGAAAAAACAAAGCAGTAAAATTGAACATTGGCAAGATTGAAAGAAATTTGTAAGGTATGGAAGGAACATAAGATTCTTATCTGCTTTTGAGATGTGGCATGCTGTTTGTTTCTGGGATTTAGTTCTGGTACGATTCAGAATTCATCGGGACCATACAATACAAGTGTCCAATGTTGCCTGACATCAAATCTGGTTTCACATGAAACCATCTGATCTGACATGCCTACAGGATATATCTGAGGGGGTTAAAAATCATGTGATCAATGTTGATAAATGTTGGAAACACTTAACGATTATAAGCGGAACCTCCAACAGTTGCTAGAAAATTTTTCACAAGTATGTGCAGATAAAATGTATAAATGGCTTAGATGTCCAAGTACTCCTGACCTGACCCTGCTCTTGATGGTTAAGATTTATTGATAGCTTCTTTTAGAAAAATGGAAGCAAGTCTCAAAATTGAACAAAAGATTGAATAACCAATACAAAAACTTGTTTTAAAAAAAAGTGCATACATTCTGTTGGGAAACGAACAAATATGAGTTGAACAATTTTTTTTCTTCGCAAAAACCAGAATACTGTGTATAAAGGTTCTAGGAGACACAATTACAACAGAAAATGCTGTAGGATGGTGTACTATATTCTTGTGGTACGAAACAAGAAACGAATCGCAAATAAAAGAAAATGATTTACCCACCAATGAAAGTTGCCTAACTTGTTTATTTATCATTTATCTTTAAGCCTGTATTCAACGTATATTGTAACTGATGCCAATTTTTGCAATAAGCAATGTCCATTGGAACATACCGAGTCAAGTGCCATATAAAACTAGATTCTCATATTTTCACGGTAAATGATGTAATCGTTGTATTTTGGTCTAAACGTTATGAAATTAACATGATGTCGGTAATAACATACTTAATTGTTGTGCATAGCATAAAATTTTAAATTACCAATTTAAAAAAGATATTAAATATTTACAATCGTTATGGGTCAATACAATTATATATCCAGTTATTCTATGAAGAGGTTATGCAGAGATCTAAAAACGTGTTCTCTCAACACTTGAATTTTAAATTCAGCGAGTCCGCACATTTTTCCTTGTTTAAATAATCAACTGTTGGCAAGTAATTAGCTCCTCTGGACTGGCAGCTTTTTACTCTTGTAGACTTGTGCTCTCGTACAAATATGCACATTGCTGTTGTGTTTTTCAGAGGCTTTTATAGACTTTTGTGTTGTTTTTTTTTGTTTTCATTTATAAAAAAAACCTTTTCTTTGTATAATTTTGTCCTTTTCAGTATATGGTTGATAGTGTTACTTAACCATCTTTTTATGGACATGACATTAAAGGAATAGATTCTGTATTTTCTAAAGGCAGCTATGATGTATTCTGGAAACATTGCTCTTCAATTTTCACTCCTTTATTTCCTTCATTTTTTTTAAGCATAGATTTAATTGCCTTTTATTTATTGATTAACAACTTTTATCATAATGTAATAATTAATATGAATTACTGGCATGATTTCATTTATATATTTCGGCATATCATTAGTTATATCAATAGTCATACATGATCGCAACATTCCAGCACGATGTAAAGGTTTCAGTACAATGACCGTTATTGTCTACCATCAATGATCTCCCCCAAAATTTTTGATAGCATTGGGGTAAACTTGAGTTGGCATCAAAAAATGAGCATTATCATCATAAAAGTGAAAAAATTAATAGTAATGATGTATAAAAGTACATATATTTACATAGTATTCTTTATTTCCCTAAGTTATAACAAGATTTAATGTCAAACTCATTTGTCTTTGAATTTAAATAAATGATATCCTTTGTTTCTTCACATCCCAATATTTTGATTGCCACATTAAAATTAAAATCTTGTAGGCATAGTCATTCTGTACTAATTGTCACAAGATAATTCAGTACCCTCTGTGTCAACCTGTTCCTTAACACACTCATGATTCTGTTTATCGCAGAGAATTACCTTTTACAGTCTGGAAAAAATGGAACATAAAGTTTATTAATGGATGTACAAAAAGATACAAAACCTTATGAATCCTAAGTCAATTACCAGGGACAAATTCTTCAAGAGTCAAGATGGTGATGTGTTTTCAAATAATGATGACAGTATAACCGAGATAATACATATTCCTTTCCATTAAGAACAGTATATCAATGAGTTTGTCATTGTTTAATTTACATGTATTCATTGAATCCATGTCAGAGAGCTAAAATATTGTTTAAAAAAGGCAATTTTTTCAATGCCTGTCTACAGGACATGAGCTCCTTGATATGCACCAAGAGCTGCCTTAAATTATGCCACTCCACCTTCACATCATCAAACTTTGCACTTTCCTGAAAGTGGTTAGTCAAGATGTGAACCGTGCTAAAAAAATATCACCACTTAATTTATCGTGTAATGCAATCCAATTGCAAATTAGTTGTTTATTGTTGGAAAAATATTTCAAATATAAAGGAAGGAATAATCAAACACTTTTTATTTACACATTTTCAAAACGGGTAAAATTGGAAGATCAAAATTGACCATTTCTTACTTGGATAGAGAGAAAAAGGAATGAGAAATGAATAGGGCAGCATCCACTTAAGTTAAGGTCTACTGATCAAACTATTTTACTATGTAAATATAACAGCAGCTCGTGACTAAAATGCAACTTTAATTCCTTGTCACATTTTTCAGAAAATAATGACAACAATTACAACTACTATAAAAACAAAAATATTATATGTATTCTAATAGTGCATGAGGAATCCCCCCCCCCTCCACCATCACCTCACCTGTTGATCATTAAGTAGATCTGAACCAACATTTAGCAAGATGGAAAACTTACCATATAATCCAGCAAATTCGACCCAAAGATATGAAGTTTTTCATTCAGTGTTGAACCCCGTCCTTGGTTTCTTTAGCCCTTTCTTTGGTGGAAATCACATTATCTGAATAGGAATCACCATTGGTGACACCAATATCTGATCTTCGTAGCCAGGCCAACATGGGGCTAGCCAGGTGCTGGGTAATTTTACAGATTTTTTGCAGGTGGTGTGTCCATTTTACTCTAGAACACTAGAATTTGCTTAACTTGAAACATAATATGTGCAACTGTTTTAGCTGCTAGTGAAAATGATTGAAATATATATAACACACACTACCAACAAACCCGCATCAAAGGTCATGCACTGTCAGTCCGGCAAGCCAGGTACAAAAGGTAATGGCTAAGCGCGTGAGTAATTATCCTGGATTATCCTAATTAAATGCCCAAAAAGAGGTAAGAACAGGTGTCATTTGAGTAATAGGGCTTTGAATTAGGTGACCGGATGTTATTTAACATTTATTTTTTAAGGATAACGGAAAACAAAAAAGCATAGCCGCACAAGCAGATTGCATAGCGGCAGATTCTAAAGTATTGGATGCTGAAATGATAGAGTAGCAGGACTCCTACAGTAAAAGGCCCTGGGGAGAATACTGACCATAATAAACAAGGTCAATCGTGTGACTATGCTTGCATCTTTGTAACCATCATTAACTGTTTAGCCATAGAGGACCTGATGCAACTTTCAGTACGAGATGTAGCAAACTTACATTTGGATAGGAGGTAAAGGGAAAGTAGATCTTGAATAAATTTTCTATTGATTTATTATTTTCTTATTTATTTCCAGAGAAGGAAACATTATTGAATGAGTTTGTTGTTAGTTAAGATCAAACACTTCTTAATAACGAAACTACTACTATAAATGTTTTGGCAGGTATTGCAATGATCTACATGTATTTAGAACAAAAATAGTCAATACCGCTAGATTAGGGAACCTGCGAGAATAAGAGAAACAAGTATACATGATAATAAGAGTCTTATAGATTCAAGATGAATAGCACATAAATCCAGCGCACAGTTGCTTCAGTTGTATGATGTGAATATTCCTGACAAATTCAAGTAAGGAGTTTTTATTCATGGACAATTTGGTGTTTTCACATATTCTTTTTGTTTACTTGTGTGACGACACACACAATTGGAATTGTATAGAATAAACCAGAGTGAGACAAGTCTTTGGTTGAAGTTGTTATTAATGATGTGGAGAAAAGAAAGTACAAACCAGAACATAATGTATAGTGTGTTTGGCTGAATGTATTTTATTGTAAGGCATAGACAGTACAAGGTACTATTTCCAGAAAAGAATAAATGGTTTTTAAAAGAGTCTTGTAGTAAAAATGTCTTTATTTATGTATAGAAGAAAGACACTGATGTATGAGAGATTTCGGAGTTCTCATGCCTCCTTTATCACCATGGTTGTAATAGTTGTGATGTAAATCATAATAATAATAATAATCATACTAATATGAAAACTATGTAAATGTGTTAAAAGTTGAAGAATATATTGACCTCTGTATCACTGCACAATAAATTTAGATTTTATATGTAATGGCCTACACAATGTCTTATAAATATTCAAATATGTTCATCGTTGCAAAAATTGGAGTATTTTGACGGTTACTGTTTGTATTTATAGTGTTATTTCCCACCAGATAGGTTCACTATAGATTAATGCATTATTTTCTTTTGAAGGAAGTTGCAAATTATAATTATAAATTTTAAACATCTTATTTCTCAAATTAGCATGAAGACAACCATTTAGTAGAAATTATTTTTCAAATTAATAAGTTTAATCTTTTTAAATAAATGTCAATGCAGTTAATTACATGTATAAATGAATTACATGAAAATCATGATTGACATTATCTGTCATGAAAGTTCCATTGATACATATTTTGAGTAATTATATTAATTAATGATATTAAATTTATGCTACCTTAGTGTTTAAGTCATATAGAAGCAGAATTTATATATTAAAACAAGAACAATATACTTTAAAAACATTTCATTTCAAAAGATGTATGGGCCTTAGATTATATATAATACATTATATATTATGGTGAAATTCTAAAATTTTTTACTTTATTTGTAAAAAGGAATATGTGGGTTATTGGTAACATTGATTTAAGTTGTTAATCGTTAAAACAATGGGTTTTAAAACCATAGTGGTAAGGAACAACGAAGTAATCGGCAGTTTTATAAATTAATCAGCACGTGTTGCTGCCAATGTCAGTTAACCCATTTCATACCGAAGCCCAATCAGACGGGAACTTGTGTAGAACTGGATTTATTTTCTGTCAGTGGTGTATCAGTATGGATATATTTTCTGTCAGTGGTGTATCAGTATGGATATTTTTTCTGTCAGTGGTGTATCAGTATGAGAGAATGTAGTGACATTGGTCAATATGACTTTACAAGACAGACTTTTCAAATAATTGTTCAAAGTTATATACTATTTTAAAAAGCATGAAATTTTCTACAAAGTTGTATATATTTTCATTGAAAATTTTCAGATGTAAAAAATTCAGTGTAAAGTTAAAGTACAGTAAATTAAAGAACATGCTTTACATTTGTTTTAAAACTTACTTTCAGTGCAATTTTTCTATTTGAAATATTCATTTTGCTTCATTTGTAAGTGTATGGAATTTTGCACCATTTAAGATCGTGAAAAAATAATAAAATTACACCAAGATTGTCAAAGGTTATTAATATTGTATCAAATTAACTTGCATGAGAATTGGAAAGCAAGCAGAACAGATCCTTACTGGAAAGTCAACAAAGCGGTTCATTTTCATTCAGCAGTTTTATTCTATAATAAATTCTAATGCAAATATACTAGAGTTTTTATTTTGGCTCAGTAAAATTTCATAATATTATGCACACATATTCATATTTTAAAAAATTTTACTAACTTTGAAAAATTTGAGTTACTTCACATGATTTATAATTGAAAAATGTGTAAAGGGTAAGTAGTTCCATGTTTAAAATGATCATAAGACATAATGCTATTGAAATTAGTCTTGAACATCCTTTTTTTTTTTGTCCCCAGTAATTATTCATGGATGAGGGACATAAACACCCATGCAAAAACATCAATATATAAATGCCTTCATAGTTGGAATAATAATTGGCATCTATTTTGGTGCAGAGGGTGGGTGTTCCTGTTCTGTTTAAAGGTTTGTTTCTGTAACTGAATGTTGCCCAAGATCTTGATCCCATTTCAGATAAAAATAATGACATGGTAAAGCTTCATCTGGGCATTGAATCAGTCCCTCGAAATACGGGTGAACTTTATGAGCAGTGAAATTATCAAATGTTCAGTTAGCTTGAAAACCATAGAAGTCTTCTTCATAGTCAATATCAGAGTCAAAAATACCAATTAAATAGATATCATCTGCTCAGTTCCTTTCGATGTAGTCGAGATTACCATCCCCATTGCCTAAAATACGAATTTCCACCACAAAATTGTCTATATTTTCATCAAATTTGGCATCCACATCACTGCCATCACTTGCCGCTTCAGTACTCTCTGACATGTTGACCGCCACACGTTAAAACTTAATTTTTAAATCAAACATTTACCTTTTTTTTTTTAAAAAAATTGTGCAGTCACTACATCATACAGCATTTGTGTACCTTCTACCTTTATTTCCTTCTTTTCAAAAGAGTACACGTAAAATAATGACGTATTACACAATTTAAAGCACACTTCCATGAAATGGTAGATGGACTGTAGTGAACATATGACTGGAATCATATTCTGTATGAAAAAGTAAAATACGACTGGAATCATACTCGTATGAAATGGGTTAATGTATCTGGACATGTGCCATACAAGCCTTATCAGGTATCAATTAACTTCATATCGGTTCCTGTAATTAAATTATCTTATGAAAATTTAATTTGCAAATCCCCGAGTTAAAAGTGACGTTGATAAAATATTACTTTCAGTTTTTATACAATTACGATAAATGCCTTACCAAACTGTATTTTTCAATTGTAGATTTAAAAGTTTTATTTCTGTTTTGGACAGTTTAATTGGGTGTGTATTGATATGGTGAAAAATAGAATCAGACAAGTTATTATACATTTTGCGGAGGCATATGCACTAAATATATATTTTTTAAAAAAGGGTACATTTTATAGAGCTAAGTGATATATATTTATTTATATTGTTGATCAGAAAGAACAATATCTTTTTAAGTAGATCAAGGTCACTAAAGTTGAACTAGAATTGATAACACTCAGTAAAATATGTTTATGCATAAAGCTTCAAGATCAGAAATATTTATAAAAAAGTATAAATTTTACAGAGAGCCAAGGGAGCAATAAGTGTTATATATATATATATATATATATATATATATATATATATATATATATATATATATATATATATATATATATATATATATATATATATATATATATACACACACACACATATTGTTGAGCAGAAAGAACAATGTTTTTTAAGTAGGTCAGGGTCATTAAAGTTGAACTAAAATTAGTAGGACAGGAATATAGACAAAAAATGGTCCCCCATCCAAGCATACTTTAGTTGTGATGTATGGGGGGCATTATTGGAGTAAGCCGGAGGCTGAGCATGTATAAATTGGCATTTTCACCTTAACGCTTGCTTGAGAGGCGCTCTTTAAAGATTAATAAAACCACGTGACACCTGCAATATAAAAGCCGCTGTGTTCACAGACAACGTCATATTTTAAAACCCGTTTTTGTTGTCTCTAAGAAAAAAGAATCGGGCTTACTCCAATAATGCCCCCCATCCATCACAACTAAAGTATGCTTGGATGGGGGACCATTATTTTTCGTAAGCCTTTGGCCTCACATGTATAAATTAACATGTTTAAAGGACAATAAAAACTCACTAAAATCAACTACTGTCACTTCATATGTAAAACCACTTGTACAAAATTTCTTATTTAATTTATATACAGTAAATAATTTATTTATGTATTATTATTATTATTATTATTAAAATAAAATTCTTGGATAATGTCCAATCTGCCATTTTAAGAATTCCACAAAGGGAACATCATATCCCTATATGTAGCAGATGTCAATAATGACTGATATGAATGGCCTTTAAATATTGGATATCAATTCCCAAAATTCGTAGCATGGCTTTCAACTACATATTAACATGGTACTTGCCTCCACTTGAAAGTAGAGAAAAAAAAGGGTCAACTAATCACATTTTCTAAGACTCTTGAGTTCTATTGAGATAATGTAAAAGTGTGTAAGACCAAGTCTTTCCTCTAAAAAATAATTAGGGGTTTTCAAACCATAGCTCTTCCCCAGCCTGCAACTTTCGAGTAAAGTTGGAAACTAAACTGAATACCAATGCTTTTTGAACTAATAAAAGCACTCTTCCCTCCGCAGGTCGGAGCTTCGTTGCATGTATTAGCTCTAGAATTGCCACAGTTATCCAAGTAGGATTGTACGATCTAAGGAACCATAACTGATTAAATGAGCCATTTGCAGTTTCACTAGGTGAAAGTATGTACTTACACATGCATGGTTTAATCTTTGAGATAATTATATGACTACTGGCAAGATCAACCAGATAGCTTACCTGTTATACCGATGGTAAGCAACCGACGGCGGATTGATTCATGCATATTATGAATATTCATATAAATCAATGTTTGTGCCCTTGTTGTTCCAGAGAATATTAAAATGTCCAGCTTTCAAATACAGCATGTTAAACTCTACATTTTGTACAACAAATTAAAACTTTAAGACATGACCAACATCTCAAGTAAAAGCATACTTTGCTTGATGTATATTCATAATAACAATACCTTTCATGAACCTTGAACTAAGAGCAAATGTGAACACCAGTTCTGACCTAATTATTTTAAAGTTTGTATCCACATGGACTCTAAAACCCTGTATTATTTACCAATCATTATAAGATAACTATGTCATAACTGTTTCCTCAGACACATTTTAAGGTCTGCTCCACCCCCAAACAGAACACCAAAATGATTCAGTCACACCATGCAAGGTAATACTGCATTTTTGTGTCTTTCCCTCTGAAGATGCAGTCGAGATCGACAGCTTTTGCAGAAAGTCTTATACTTTGGAAGTTTGTCCCAATTCAACCGCCTATTAGCTGCAGATTTTTCTTCCGAGGGCGAGTCTCTCCGAAATACAGGAGTATAAGCAGGATGTTTTGTCATGGCAAAAATCAACACTACAAGCCACAATGAAAGGAGACCCAGATTTAGATGGCCAATATGGGATTATCACAAGAGCTTTAACGGTTTTGTCACTCAGGACCTTATTCATAATATTCCTTACTAAGTGGAAATGAGGAATTTGTATGACCCAAACTCGTGCCAGCTATGGGAAAAAGCATCTCAAAATAAATGCTCCAGGTTCTGGATTTTATAAAGCAAATTTATCAGTTTGAAAATTTAGAAGCAAAATTTCTCTATTCAGCATCCACTCTGTAGATTTTAAAATATTCCCAGAGTGAAAAATCAGTACAAGTATCATCTACTCGTTGTAAACAGATGGTTGAAAAGTATACATCTCTTTCAAGGAATTGACCACTACCAATAAGATTTAGGAAGATCATTCATTTCCCTGGACCATGTGACATAATTAATTTAGGAGAATGCATATGTATTGCCATGTTAGAGTACAAATATGTTTATTCTGAACCAGACAACAGAGATTGCAAGTTATGAAATATGGCAAGAATTCTATAAAATGAATGTATAATTTGATTCTTCAACTGGCCAATGGCCACAAATAGATTGATTCAAATCTGCTTAAAGAACTCACCACTCATCTTTGTATGCATCTGTGTAAATAGCAAAATCAGCAGTTATGGGTCTAAGCTTTTTATCATTGCATTTTGTATTTTCAGGTCTACATTTTGGCTCTGCCTAATTGTATCAGACAGGTTTATATGTTCATCGAAATTCTGGTACTATTTAAGACCAAGAACTTTATCTCCTCCTGTTAAAGCTTGTTCAAATGGCATCATGCAATAAACCAACAACAGATGCTCTCTGGTATAAAGAAATGTCTTGATGGACATCTGATTGGCAATGTATTATATAATTTTTTTTTTTTTTTTCAAAACTGTTTTATTCATAAGGACACGATTTGAATTGAACTGAATAAATTATAAATCTACAGAGTTAATTCTCCAAGACAGAATGAAGTGCACCCTCTTGTACTTAATCATAAAACACAAATAAAACCTTTTCCAGGATAAAATTTTCTCAGCCTAACTTGGCGAATATTGATGTTGATGATGTCATCAAGGTGACAGGAACAACAAATACCCGGTTGTATGAACTATAAATATGGTGGTTTCAAATTTGGTAATGACCCTCTGTGCACTAGAAACCCCAAGGTTAAACAACCCAATTTATAATGTATTATCGCATCATATTCAACCTAAACTTGTACATTTATATAAACATTTTTGAACAAGTTCATGTATTGGAACACTGAAGTAAGAATCTCTTAAGTCAATGGATATGATAAAATCATTTTCGTGTAATTATTTCATGACCAATTGAAATAAGCATCTCGTTTAAAATCTTCACAAGTCACAAAGTCATCCAAAGTCTTTTGATTTATGCCCGGTCTGAATTTACCATTAGGTTTTGGTACTATGAACAGATCTGAAATAACCTCTTCCTTATTATGTTATGAAGGTACATTAGTTCCTTTCCACAACATTTTATCCACTTTAATTTATACTGGAATCTTTTGTTCATCAGAATTTGGGATGCATTGTGGTATTCTGTTTTGGTTTTTAATTTTGTCAAATTCAGTATTGTAAATCTTGTAAAATCAAATTAGCTGATATTGGCCACTACCATGCCTCAATGTACATATTTATCCATGCATGAACTTACCTGTCAATTTTTTTTTTTTTTTTTTCTCTCTCTGGCAATGAGGTGCATTCGTGTGGCCAAATTGTTTGGAATTATTTTACGAGTAAAATCTGTTAAACCCTCTGCACCTTTCGTGCCTGTTGGGGCCAATGCCAGTAAAATTATTTGCATTATCATACCACCAGAAACTAAGTCCGGTACCACATTCTTTATTTATTTATTGTGAGGTTACAGCTTTTGTGTTTTTATAAGTTAGTCAAGTTTGACAATGGGCAAAATTACAGCTCTAACAAACTGTTGAATGTCACAAAGTTATTGTCAGCATGATTTTTGTTTAATACCCTCCAGACTTATGGGTTAACATTGGGGTTCCATTTCATTGCCACTCTGGCCATGTTATATTTGTCCCGTTTGACTGTATATGCACTGTAAGGTTGCAGTGTTGATCAGCAGGGTCAAAGACTCTATTTTTTTTTCTTTTTTTTTTTTCCAGTCAGCACTTTTAGCACATTATTTTGACTGTATCATACCCAGCAAAAGGGGAGTTGAGTGCTTGTAAAGTATGAACAACTCCATTACACCAGTTATGATCAATATCACATGTAGAACAAATTTCCCTTATGATCAATATCACGTGTACAACATATACCCATGTACAATTTTGTATCCAACCGGTTTCATTTATAAAATTCCATGTCACAAGTATCACTCTCTACAACAGCATGTGCTATAAATTTTTGGGCAAATACCCAATAATGCACGCAAAGGTGCTATATTTCCAGGGCTCATTTATTCAATTCAATAAAGTTCGGTCGTTCCGACATTTTTCCGGTTGCTGAGCTTAAGCCAACCTTATTATCAACAGGCCCTTTTCAGT
The DNA here is from genome assembly GCA_029931535.1 of Margaritifera margaritifera. Classification (NCBI taxonomy): domain Eukaryota; kingdom Metazoa; phylum Mollusca; class Bivalvia; order Unionida; family Margaritiferidae; genus Margaritifera; species Margaritifera margaritifera. Next base: position 2,476,353 of record JAQPZY010001598.1, read on the forward strand.
GCATCAATTGTTTGTCAACAACTGACGTGACTTTGGGTGCGTGCTTTGTTATTTCTCATGGAGGATACATCCATTTTAGCAACAATGCCAGCAATATTCAATATTGAACCTCGCAAAGTCTGACATCTACGAGTCAGACGGGTTAAGTGACGTATAGCGCATCCTTGTCAGCAGCCATAACTTTTTTCCCAAAGTCTAATGTACAACTGTACCAAGGCATGGTATAAATTGACCTGAACAGCGTTCGAAGGTCGGCTGCTTTAGTAAAAGTATCAATAATATAATCAACAATATAATACGCCAAAAGTTTATAATTTATTTATTTTTGAAACAAAACTCAACAAAATACAAACCACGTGGTTGAAAATCTCGGTATGTACTTACCATACTTACCTCCTCTCGTAAGCGCAAAGTGAAATATGACGTGGTCTGTGAACACAGCGGCTTTTATATTGCAGGTGTCACGTGGTTTTATTGATCTTTAAAGAGCGCCTCTCAAGCAAGCGTTAAGGTGAAAATGCCAATTTATACATGTGAGGCCAAAGGCTTACGAAAAATAATGTCTTTTGACCTGTATTATTTTGGCTTTTACAATACATATAAAAAGGCTGGTGAAACATTTGGTGTTTAAAAAGCTGTTAAAGCTCTAGTCACACCTCCACGTGGTACCAGCTGGAAACAACATCAGTACATGTTGGCTAACGTGACAGAGCGATTTTGTGTATTGGGTTAATCTAGATACCCAAAAATCTGAAGTACTTTTTTTTTTTATAAACTTTTCTGATATTTGGGGTATATTTGTGCACACCCAAATACATGTACAGACAAATATATCTTTAATACCTATGATATGCTATATAAACATGTTACTTGTTATTTAAAATTATCATACAATGGTGAAAAAAGAAATTCTAAATGTTGAAAATTGTTAAGCGAATAAAAAAGAAATTGACCGAGATTTTATACATATCAATAGTACACGTGAGCATGTTAAAAAAAAATGCACATCAAACTATATGTTATGCTATGCAAAGAAAATCTTGACCATCTACTGCAACTTGTATGGTTTCTGATATTTTCATGTAATATATGATGCCTAAAGAACATAATACTTTGAATATTGCGCATATCAAAGATATATTTGGGGTATATTCGGGTGAATTGGGATGTTTTGTGTAACCCCCTCCCCGCACCTTATCTTTTTAAGTGGAAAAGCTTCTCGTGATACATGAGTAGTGACGATTTTTGTAGTAGCTATTGGAGGTTCCACAGAGCGTTCATAATGTTTATCAGCATTGATCACGTGATTTTTCACCCCATTGTATTTATACTGTTGTTCTGTCAAATTGGATAGTTTTGAGTGAAACCGGACATGATGTTGGGTACCATTGGACACGTGTATAAAAAAAAAATTTGAGAACATAAATGACAATGAAACATTTTGATAATCAGCAGAGTTAAGTTACATCTATTCAGTTAATGATTAAGCTCTACTGTACATTTTTTGTGCCTTTTCTCGAACCTCTATACATCATTTAAGCTTCATCGAACAAAGAGTGTCGTAAGAAACACTCGTTCACTTTCACAAAATCTTGACCCCCCAATAAAAAAAAATATGGAGAATTAATGAGGCAATGCATAGCATCACTAACATTTGATTCATCACAGTCGTATCCTAAATTGCATTGTTGTTCAGGCCCTATTGTGTGCTGATAGTGTTGTATTCTATTTCGAAGTTAATGTCCGAAAAGAGATGCAGGGTTCTTCGTAGGATTTTGAAAGTTGCAGTCCAGGACTTCTTCTTTGAAAAAAGCTGGGAGTCACAGCCCAAAAAATAGGGGTCCCAATAACAATATATTATTTTCCTTGCAATAATTCAGAACATTTTGCATGTATTGTTGTGTCACCAGAACAAAGAATCATCAGATTGCTAATGCTCATTCAATGTGATATATTTAGTATTATAATTAAAGAATGAAAATTTAATGCAATTGAGAACGGTGGCAATTGTAATTGTTTTGTTAACTTACAACTATAACATGTCTCAAGTGCTTTACCTTGTCATTCTTTAATTTTATATGCAGCTTAAAGGAATCAAAGAGATTACAGTTTCTTATATTTATTTAATTAGCTTAATTTCATTTCAGATCAATAAATTTGCCAAGACGCTGGAAAAGAAACAAATCAAGTTCAATTCACTTTTTTGTTTTGAAGAACCCTGGAGATGAATGTGTGAATTTCTTGTAGTGTGAATTTGAATACTGGCGTGCTTCTTTTAATACATGCCATTAAATCATGCCATATCAGCACATTGCTTGAACCGGTAACTTGTCTGGATGATGTCACTAGTGTGTATAAAAATATAATGCGAGATGGTTGGTTAAATGTTTACTCATTGCATATAAGTACATGAGTAAAAACACACGCTCACCTAGTTATCCAATAACTGTAGAGATAGTATGGTGACATTTTTCACAGTCTAAAGCAGATATTGTGTAGATGAAATGAGGAGGTTGACATATATTAAAGTGCATGACGTGAAGCATTTGCATATCAACCAAAACATACGATGATTAGTGAGGAAGTGTCTGGTTCTTCCCAATAGTCCAAGGAGACCCGACCCTGCACTATGGCTATGTCTGTCAAAATGAATCTTTACTGATATAAATAAATTATATCTAAACAAGATGATAGATATCTAATGATACATTGGATAACATAATCCATGTTTGGCCAGTATCGGTGGTCTTTTTAAGTTGAAATAAAAACGTGACGAATCTCTCAGACCTTGTGCCGCTTGTACGTGAATATTTACATCTGACTAAGGTACAAGTCATATAGGCATTTGGAACCTACTTTTTCAGCTATTTTTAGATGAGGCCATCCAGGAGATGTGCACCAGTATAAACTGGATTGAATCTTGCGTGCTGTAATGAGAGAGAACCACACATTGAAAAAAATTAAAGCTACATTGGTAATGATTAGACCTGACTTTTGCTTTTCTTGACCCAGTTTAGAGCCAATCTGCCATTGTAAAAAGTCCATAGGGATTGATAATTTTCATCTGGAAGTTTTGTGATGACAACTGAGGTCCAGATTAGGGGTGAAACAATTCATTGATATATCGATGCATCAATACTTTTGCCATATCGATACGCATATTGATACAAGAGGTTAAGAATCTATTCAAAACGATACTTAACATATATAGGTAACTTTAATCTTCAGCAGTCATAAATAATTATTTGTCATTTGATTTTTTTTTTTATAAATTGAGAATACATTTGAGACAGCCATCACTGGCACAGGCACTAATTTTTTTCAGTAGAAAAGACAAAACTATTGATAACACTCACTTGCCTTCTACAAATTAACACAAGGTTGCGTTAAAAATCTGCCCCCCGCCAATTCAATGCTAATAATTTTATCCTGTCAGCATGTTCAGCATTAAGGAGACATTCCTGATGTATGATGAAGTAAGTTACTCCTCATTTAATAACCACTTTTATGCTAAGTTTTTCAGTTGCTTCATATCTTGTCTACTTGGATCGAAATTGAAGACTCCACTTCCGGTGTGTCACGCAGTGAAATATGTTGCATTCAATTCTGATTGGTGGTTATTGTTTGTTCCAGTCCAGGGTAAACAATAACCACGAATCAGAACTTAATGTAGCTTATTCTCTGTGTGACACAGCAGAAGTATTGGCATAACAAACTTGATCCAAGTAGATAGAAAGCAACAGAGAAACTATGTGCACAAGTGGTTATTAAATGATCTGTAAAGTACTTAAAATTGTCATTTAGATGGGCAGTGCCTGTGGCCGCGGCAGTTGTTTTGCATCTGGAGGAAGTACAATGTGATAGATTTGGTTGTTAGTCTTCTCCACTACCACACAAGAACTTGTTCTAGATGAGATTTTCCTTGCACGAGGAAATTGCACTATTCTGTCTTGAAGATAGCACCATAATGTCTTTAAAGTTTAAGTGAAGACTTGAAATTGGTAATAAGATGTTATTTAAGCATTCAACTTGCAAACAAAGGGCATGGTGGCCAAGATGAGTCCTGCATCCAGTCAAGTGGAGCAGCCTGAAATGGCCTAAAAGGTTGAACCACTGATACCTAACAGCTAGTCTGTTTGGAAGTATTTTTGTTTTCTAGTCATGGATGAGAATGGCATATGAGCAGATGCTAAGTCTGCCTGTGTGTAATCTGCATACAGGAAATATAACCAATATGTCAACACACATACAAGGGCACCACCCTAGCTACCACTGATGGACTTTCTAAAGATGAAAAGACCATCAAGTTGATATGTGTATCGATAATGTATCATATGATAGGCTGTGTATCGTGAATCATATTGATACGCGGCACAAGTGTATCATTTCACCCCTAGTCCAGATTACTCAACATCAGGAATAACAGACTTTGGTAAAACTACTTTACTATTACATTTTAGAACAACAATATTTTATTTATAATCAGTAAAGGTGCCTACATGACCATGTTGATATATACTTAAAATAAAATGCTATATGTTTTTTGCATGAAATTTTCTTTAAAATATTTTAAATTTTAGAACCAACCTTCACATCTCCATGCAAACAGTATTGTGTGTATTTCCATTCTAAGTGCACAGCTTTGCTGCTATAATTCTGCGACATCTTGGTTCAGGCTAATTTGGATGTTTGTTGATTACAGTGAATCTTTGTGTGGTTCAAGTTTTAGGCAAATGAAACAGTTTGTTCTAGTATGTTTAATTTCATTTGGCTTTGGATATTTCCCAAAGCAACTGTTTAGGAACATGGGTCCTCCCTGTGTTACTTCCCCCTATGCAAACATAGACTCATCCAGCATCCCAGTGTGCATCTGGATGAAGCTAGTCTAGATTATTAAGGGGTATTTTGGGTTTCAGATTGATGACATGGAATTAAAATTAGCCAAGTCATTCATTTGAAATGGGAATTGATACAAAAGTGTATCAAGATACAGAAGAAAGGTTTAAAAGTTCAAAATATTTGAAAGAAATGAATCATCAATATTATGCTTTCATTTAACGAGATATAGACAAGGGTAACAGGTGCAGAGGGTTCCAAGAAAACTATAGTTCACTCTTACATAGCACAACAAGGGGTATTATACATAAGGTCACATCATCACTTTTCAACTGTAAATGCACAGTATGATAATGTTAAACCTATTGTGAGGCAGCACTAAACATTTTCACATGATTGGGCATGGGGTAAAGTTTAATGCTGGAGGTATTGATAATACATCCCACAGTATTTCCATAAGTTTTAGCAAACATGTTGTAAATACCCACACCAAATTTTGCTAACCTTTTGCACATAAGATTCTCACGTGAGATCTAACTCATGTTAGTCTCATGTGCAACATGCAAATTAGGTAGAACTCACATGAGCAATAGAATCTAACAAAATCTGAAAATCACATGAGCAAGATTTTGCTCATGTGAGCAAGCATTTCCTCACATGAGCAAGTCTGCTCATGTGAAAATCACATGAGCAGGAATGGTTAATGTAAGCAAGAGCTTGCTCACGTGAGCAATAGGAAAAAAAAATGACTAGGATTTGATTTGTATTTGATAAATATTTCTGACAAGAATGAAAGAGAACCAAGTTCCTATAATAAAACTTATTTAGCAGCAATAAAGAGATTTTCAAAGTGATATTAAAATCTAGAAAATGAGCATATTCAAGTTCAATTATGCATGTTTTTGTGAGGTTTCTCACATGAGAAAAAAGACAACCCATATATAAATATGTGATAATAATGATTTTCAATTATTGTAATTATTATATCACATGCATTCTGTAACAATAAATGATCGCAGCACAAATGGGCAAGTGTAAAACACTTGTTCACTCATCAAGCTAGGTGCACTACATCCAAGCACTGATTTCATTACTGATGATAACAAAAGGTATAGGGTCTCAGGCTAGCATTGACCAATCAGAAAAGGTTGCTTTTATTGACTCAATGAATAATCCAAAATTATACCAAACAATGTTTTAATATTTATATTGTTGTTGATAAACATTCAGTGCATTATGCACTGACAATTGTAAACATGTAGAAGTATTTGCAAGGTGTGCAGCTGCCACCGAAATGGCAAAAATTAGATGACAAGGGAGTGTAATCGTATATATGATGAACATAAGAGACTAAGAAAGTACCAGAAATACGGGGAAAATGGACACTAATGGCTAAAGTGTGACACAGGAGAGTCTGTGTTGTTGGTGAAATACAGTTATTGTTTTGAGTTGATGTTAATGAATAATAAATGTTGAATTAGAAACTGAACTGGCTTCTGTTTGATTTTAGCAAGATCAGTGAAATTTAGACAGGATCAATGAAAATATTATTTTGGTGATTTTTGTGAAAAAAATCCTAATTTTGAGCCATGTATCTTGTTTTACATATGCAAACTTTCTAGAACTCATTACACATACTCCTGCTTGTTTGCTGTTAATCATACAATTTCAGTGGGGACCCCTAAAATCTGAATAAATCAAAGGAAACGACGTGGGAAGGAATAAATACAAATTCATAATTGTTTGAAACAATATTTATCATAATTGCTTAAAACTGTATTTATCAAAGTTAAACATTATTTTGTACACTTGTGCAATATATCAGTAGTTTCCATCATAACTTTTAAAAGTTTGTTAAAATGAAACCTCTCAATAGAGTACCATGATGTCAGTAAACCAGTCTTCAGGCTGTAAACAAAGGAAATAAGTGCCGTTACTATCATGATACAGAATTAGGTCTCTGTCACGGAAAACAATATTTCATCTTTTGTGATTTTTTTATTTTTGTTTAAAATGCAAAATTTGTTTAGGAATAATTCTTTATAGAATGCTGGCAGAATGGGACTAGTCTCTCTCCCTGGATTTGTTTCTGTAATGTGTTTATGACCCCTATAAGTGAGAGTAACTGCTGTGCACAATCTGTGGGTTTGTTCTGGCTTGGAAAACGGGCATGCCAGATGATTCAGACTGCACTAATGGGGTGCTACTCCTAGGTGTTACCATGGCAATACCTGGATAATTGCCTTTGGGGAGGATTTTGGTGTTCATCAGTATCCTCCTCGTGTACATTTTCCCATGTAAACTTGTGTCATTTATGAATCTTTTAGATAGGGACACAGTGATCCTTTTGAAAATTAAATCCCTCCATAGTTTGTGACCTTACCCTGTTACAGATATACTGTCGTCTTCAACATCGATTTCAAGCAAGCATTTTTTCCCCCTTACATGAGTAGTGAGAAGAAAGTTTGTAGAGTTCTTTGTATGAGCATGTATAAGGTTTGGAAATTCTTTAAATGAAACCTAGAAGTGAACACAATAGAAGTTTTCTGATCAGTTTGTGATAAAAGATTAAAATATGCCATCAAACTGATATGTTGCAGGTGTTTCAATATCATTCAGATAAAATTGAAAATCTGATGATGAAGATAAGTGTTTTGTCAGTAGTGTTAGGAGAGGTATCTATACAGTTTGTAATGAGAGATCCTTAAGCAGTGTACGAGTTATTTATATTAAAATCCATCTTAAAAGTTGTTTCAACCAATTTTCAATGTCGGGTCAACCTGGACAAGAATAGAAACTTACTCCCTGCATTTTGTCCACCATATTGTATAACTATCAGATGAGTCAAGTGTTTCAAGCTTTGATAGTGAAGAGGCTAACCATTATGTTCCACAAGTGTGAGATTGGGTGTTGGATTCTGATTTTGAAGAGATTAAAGAGGGCAGTGATATAAATTTTAATGATCTTGGTGAATCATGGAACTGTTGTCAGACAATGGGGAAGTGGATTATGAGACCGCCCCTGAAATGAGCAACCTGGACAGTCGGGCAAGGTATTCCAATGATGATGACTTTTGGTCATCAGCTGCCATTGCTGTTGATATTGGGGAGTTTATTGAGCTCGATGGACCAAACCCTTTGCTAGAATATGCCACACCTCCGTATTATTTTTATTTGTTGCTTGAGGAGATCTTATTCCACTTGCTAGCTGACCAGACCAGTAGCTATGCAGCCCAGCACCATGAAGGTGAGCAGGGGAGGACAGATGAGATGAAGGCTTTTACTGGATTCTATCCTCATAGGAATCATTTGATGAAGACAAGGGAAGCTCTGGCATCCAGAGTAGTAAAAACACTCTGTAAGGGGCTCAAATGGAAATGTCACCATATTTACATGGACATATTTGTAATCAGCACTGAGCTGTTCTGGACCTTGGAATCTAATGCAATCAATGTGTATGGCATGATGAAATTCACATTAACATGTTTCCCACTGGAACTGCAGGGGACTACATTGAGGACACAGCCTTTTCTACTTCCATGGCAGTGTGGTTGCAACTGTTAGGAATGACTCTGAATGGGCAAGTATTTGTTGAAGCTTATATTTATCTTTTCTCATGTTTTGTATATAATAATAATAATAATAATAATAATAATAATAATAATAATAATAATAATGACTTTATTTAAAGAGGGTGACACAATTAGTTGCATGGAACTAATCCTCCTTGTGGCCCTCTATTACATGCATATTTACATACAGAGTACATGTACATAGTTGCATAATAATAATAATAATAATAATAAAGCATTGATAATAAGCTACATGTATATATGGACATAATAAACAGAAAGTTTTGTAAGAACATGATCCAACTAGGTACATTGTGTATATACAGTACAAAAATTATCTGCATTTGCATGTACCTATATATATATATATATATATATATATATATATATATATATATATATATATATATATATATATATATATATATATATACACACACATACACACCCTGAACATTCAAAAATAGGCAGTGGTTTATAGTAATCATTGGTATTTTTGTTCGGTTTATTTTAAACATGTTCAGGGATGACTTACTTTGGAGTGTTATTTTTTTTGGTGAGTAAAACTAGTGTTAGACAATAGGACAATGGTCTCTGTACATCTGACAAAAATACATGTACTGTACATCACAAGGATTAATAAGAAATTTTAAAACTATGCTTTTCAATCCAGAATTGAAGTTGATTATGTTCTGCTATCTTAATTGATACATGGTTTTACAATTAGATGCTCATATATAGTTAATAATATTTGTATTTCTTTTACGAAGATACAAGTTTCTCCACATTAACAAGACACACTTATATTAGGTATTGTATATTTTTTCGGCTGGTGTGTTTTCCAGAGCGTAAGCTCGTAGGAAATGGGTGGCTTTTCTTCAAGGTAGGCTTACTTTCAAGGCCGGCTTAATTTCAGATTTTTAGGGTGTATAGTAATGCACCAACATTGATACACTCAAAGTAAAACAAAATATACAATCCTTGCTAATTGATGATAAAAACTGACTAATCATATCAATTATTGCAAGGAACTAAAATGAGATAGATGTATTATTTCATGCAGTTTATGTTTTATAACTGAATCGTTTACAAACATGAGGACACAGTCAGTTTAGGATCACACATTCAGCAAGAAGTAAAAATGCAAATGTGGTTAGTACATGTAGTTAAGTTATTGAACTCTCAAGAAATAGATTTTGGGTACAGATATAATATTTGTCTACTGGGGAGTAAATACTGTCAACATGTCATACATGGAAGTATGGCAGATGTACAACATGAAATTTTTCCTGAAGTCCTAATTCTTATTTACAGGTCAACTTTTTTGTTCATTTACACTGCAGCAACTGGAGCAGCCTTACACAGACAAAAAGATGGATTGAGGTTTGAAATTTCTCAGGCATTGGTAAGTCCACAACTGCCAGATTTATATAGGTGAGGTTGACTGCAGCTTAGGTTCAAGTATCCGGTTGTAAGGATGACTAGAAATGGTGGAATTTTTTTTTCGATTTCCTCATCAATCTTTGCCTGAGCAATGCCTTTATTATATTGTACAAGATGGACACTTTGAAGAAGACCAAGAAGAAGTACACCCTTCTGGACTTTCACATTGATGTTGTCAGAATACTAATTGGGGACTTTCCCAGTTGCAAACAAAGAAAAGTTGTTCCTGCTGCACAACCCAGACATCTGTGACATATCTCTGGCTAGATTGGGCAAGAAAGCGGAGCACATGCAAGCAATGTTGCAAAAATCACAAGAGAAAAGTTGACGTTGCTAAATGTGATGTACACATGTGCCCTGGTGTACCACCAGTAGCTAGGTGTACAGGAAGGGTTAAGTGTTGATAGGACTTTTTGATAATTGTTTTATTGTTTTGCCTCTTCAGACTATTTGTGATGAACCATTATCATTGAACTTTTGTGTTTTTACATTTACTTTCATGACTGGTTTACTACATTTGGCAAATTAAAATCTTCAAATTCATAGTTGTATTGTTTTCCTTCATTACCTGTATTTTTTGGAGGAATGTCATGCATAAATATGGCAACGCCATGCAGTCGACAAAATAAACGCCATTTTGAGTTCAATTTTTTTCAGTGAAAAGATCATTCTTACAATGTATAAACATCAGTTTTAAAGTGTATTCAAATGTACAAACACACAATTATTGAGTTTATACTTTTACCAAGCTGTCTATGAAATTTGACACACTGCTCATATTTTATATGAACAAATTTGAATAGGGCAGGGCTTGTCCAGTATACGAGTTTCAATGTATGAGTGAAAGCTGGCACATTCAAATAATTATTTTTGTAATTTATACAAAAAATGGATAAATTTAATTGAAGAAAATGAATCAAGTCTCTTTTTCACCATTACAAGTATTTGAAAAATGCCTGCTGTTCCCATGGCAACCAGTGTTCTAACACCTTTTCTTTATTATGTTTTATATCAAAGTATTTGCATATTTAAAGGATACTATAATATATTTAAATCTTACTGTTTTAATCACTTCTGATCAGAAAATCAAGCCATAGAGGCAGCTGTGCATTGTATACATTATATGTATCTAATGGTTATGTTGTATTACTTTTCTGTGACACAGACGAAGAACAAAAAGACAACACTTGTTTGAAAATTTCATATTAGTAGGTTCTTTTTATGTTGATATCAGTTTTAATTTCAGACGTATGTTTTTTGAAATCTTGTTAAAGTATTTGAGTTATCTACTATGAAAAAATACATTATTTGAAATTTATCTGCCATATTTGTTACCATGTCAATGGACAAGTACAAAATTGCTGCATGTATAAATTAGCATTTTCATGCAGGCATTTGCTTGAGAGGAGCTAGAAACAAAATCATGTGACAAATGGGTTATATAAAACCTGACTGTTTACCCTCCACACTTCATATTTGAAACCTGTTTTTGTTGGCCATAACCCATCATAATAGGGTTGGAATATATTATTGGGAGAATTTATAGGCTTCGGCTTCGCATGTATAAATTAGCATGTTTAAAGAAAGACAACAAAAACACAAAATGTAACTTGGTCATTTCATTTTTAAAACAGCTTGTACAAAGTTCTTATTTGAATTTATATCCAGTTTGATAGACACATATTATGAATATTCATGGCAGTCAATGTTTGTGCCCTTGGTGCTGTTGAAAGTGCTAGGAAAGCCATTGTTTTAATGACAACAACTTAAAATATACATTCTGTAGGGTAAACAAATTACTTAAAAATCTGAGCACAAGTTTTAAGTCCAACATTGCAAGTGAATGCATACTTTGCTTGAGGTGGATTCATAATGAAAATACCTGTCATAAACCTAGTAATTAAATTTAGTTTAGAACACCAGTTCTGTCCTAGCAACTGTAGAGTTTTGTAACAACAATAAACTTAAATGCTCCTTCTTTATTTCCATGGGTCAAATTTATCAGTTTGAAAACAACAGATCAATGTTTGGTTTAAAAAGGTGAGCGCAAATCCTATTAAGATCCGCACAGTAGAGTCTGAAACATTCCTAGAAAGAAAATCAGCAGAATTATTATCAACTTCTGGTAAGCAGCTGGCTGAAATGTAGATATCTCTGTTGAGGCACATCTCCCATATAGGTTTAGAAAGATCACCCATTTCCCTAGAGTGCATTCCACCCATGTTATTAATGTATGACAATGCACATGTATTGTCTGTTTGAATACCAACAAGTAAACTGATAAATGATGCTATCTCTCTCAAGTAAATGGATGTCTTATGTCTTGACTAACAACTGATTGGTAATGTTATAATTTTTTGGATTTCATCTGTAAGGAAGACTGAATTGTACTGAATCAATAAGAAATCCAAAAGGAGGAATTCTCTGAGATGGGATAAGGTGAGATTTCTCATAATTATTAGTAAACCCTAGAAATACTCTCTTTTCCAGCATTAAATGTGTATTTTCTTGGGGGATTTGTTCATGTTGATCAAGTTGTCAATGTAGTAAGAGCAACACATATCCAGCTTTCTGAACCTTGAATACAGTGGTTTCAAAATTTTTGTGAACTGGAAATCCCAAAGGGTAAACAAACAAATTTATAAAATATTCCATTCCACTGAAATTTTAGATGTTTTTAAAATCTTTATGTATTGCAAAACTGAAATATGCATCTTTTAGATCAGTGCATGTGAAAAAATCATTTTCCTGTATAAGTTCCAAAACATAAACTATCTTGTTTAAAAAGTTTGTATCTCACAAAATTGTTCAAAGTCTTAAGATTTATGACTTTCCATCAGGTTTAGGTACTATGAACAGATTTGAAATAAAATCTCTTCTCATGAAAAATAAAATAGCTCCTTTCCTTAACATTTTTTCTACTTCATTGTGTACCAGAATATTATGTTCATCAGAAAGTTTCATGTCCTGCAGTAGTCTGCTAGCTTTGATCTGTAATTTTGTCAAATTCAATCTTGCAAACATCAACTGTTTGTAAAAATTCAATTTTCTGGTGTCAGCAACTTCTATGCTACGAGACATTTACTTATTTTTGCTACACATGAATTTACACGTCATTTATGTTGATTGTCTCTCTGTTGAGTCATCTGCATTTTCCCCCCAGTCATGAGTTGTATTCATGTGGCAATATTGCTTGGGGCTGTTACATGGTTGGAATCTGTTGGATCCTCAATATGCTCTGGTGGGGCCCCTCTGTTGTAGCCCCTCCACATAAATTAAAAGCATAATCATCTTGTCTGAGGTGAAGTCCAGTCTCACATTTCTTTATTTCTTGGGTCACATCATCGCCAAAAAGAAAAGAGGAGATGGGGGTGTTCAGATTGCACAGACTGGAATACTTCTTTTCAAGTTGGGCCTCAACATATATCGTCTGCGGAGAGAGATGTTATACTGCACTTGGTTCCTTAGGGTAATTGCAACAGAAATGCAGTCCTTAATCTCGGGAGTAATGGATGTTTGTGCTTTTACCAGAGTAGCAAGTTTAACTATAGGCATAATGGCGGCTGCAACCAAAATCTATGTCTCGAATATTTTGTCAGCTGACTGTACTCTACTGTTCAATTCTCCCCAGACCTCTGGGTTAACTTTAGTGGGTCCCATTTTGTTGCAATTTTGGGGAATTTTATATTTCTCCACAATCTCTTCAGTTATACACTGTGATGTTGCAGCAGCATTAATCAGTTGTGCCAGAGACTCAGAAATGTTCTCCCCTAATGGGGGAACTTTAAGTTTAGGCAACTCCCAAGAATTATCTGTTATATTCTGATCAGTGTCGTGTAAAGAAAGCAACTGCATTTTCATCACACCCTGTATTAAACCGGCCTTCATTCAGATTTCTTGACAGTGATACTTTTGAAACAGCTCCATGTGGACTGCGTGATTTTGGTAGAGAGTTCTCAGGGACAGCAATTAAAATGTTTTGTTCCTTGTCCCAAATATCATCATCTGTGACAGCATTATTATAATGAGTGTCATCGTGGTTAGGGTTAATACCCAATAACTTGCGCAAAGTTGTGATATTTTCTGGGGTTAATTTATTCAGGTCGATTAAATTCTGCCCTGTCGACCTTTTCTCGACCGTTAACCCAACCATGCTAGTGGACGGATCGTCCAGAACATAATTCATGGAAGAATTATCTCCCTTCACATATATTTGCCAGTTTGACAACAATGGACTTTGTCTTAGATGGATGTTTTGCCTTTTTTGGCATTGGTTTTTTTCCCTTTCCCAATTTTGGAAGTTTTATTTCCTTTCCTCATCAAGGATACTTCCACATTAGCTCCAATACCATTAATATTGATCCCCGAGAAGTCTGACATCTCTGAGTCAGATGGGATGAGTGACAGGACATCAACCATGTCAGCAGTCATAAACCCGTGTTAAATTCGTAAAGGTTGGGCAATTTGACCCAAACTGTGTTCGAAGGTCGGCTGCTTAATTAATATATAAAAAAAAATATATATATATATAGAAGCAGGTATTAATTTAATTTTAAAAAACACTTGATAAAATGCAGACCATGCAATTGTTTCAATGTCGGTCTATATGCTTATAACCTCTTGTGAAAAGATGATGTGTGGAGGGTGAACAGCCAGGTTTTATGACCTGTGTCACGCGAGTTTCTCTTTGATGAGCCCCTCTCAAGCAAGTGCCTGGGTGAAAATGCTAATTTATACATGCGAAGCCAAAGGCTTACAAAAAATAATGACATATAGTAAATGAAACAATCACTGTGAAGCTGAGTGAGATTTGACATGCACTTTACAATAGCTCTTGGCTGTTCAGTAAGCCTAATGGGTAGATAGGTTGAAAGGTTGAGTTTCTAATCATTTCGATTAAACGACATTGTTTTGATTATTGTAAACTGTGTACCGTTACATGTTTACAGATTTTGGTAACGTTGCAGCCATGGAAAGTAAATACTATTTAAAATCCGAATAAGATCAGGATTAAATGAACAATCATATTAATGGATTTGTAATGCATAGGGCTTACTGTATGCAGATGAAAGATATATAGTATAGTAGCCGGATAATGAGATTGGAAAATTGACCAGGGCTTACTGTATGCAGATGAAAGATGTTCCTTGATTGTCGGGTTTACAAACATATATGTTGATTTGTGTTTGACACGTGTAATGATATCTTAATGTTGCAAGTCATCAGTTGTAACCAGTGTATATAGTATAATAGCCAGATAATGAGATTGGAAAATTGACCAGAAATGTACTGTATTTCATTATGTGTAAGATGTACTAATGTTTAAAACACACCGATTTTTGACCTAGAATGAGATGAAAAATTAGTTCTGCCATATAAAGTGCATGTAGTTCAAAGTCTTAATGAGTTTACTGTTTTTGTCTTGAAACATGTCTGCCATATTTAATAGTGCACTGATCGTCAGTTCTTACATGACATTTGATTGGTTTACAATAAAACGGTGCTGGACTGTTTCTGTGCTTCTCTGTCAGTGCATCAGGTTTTTAGCTGGCACTGATTAACTTTGAAAATATCACGGCAAGTTAGTGAAGCATTGATCACTGTATAAAAGCAAATAAGTATCAAATACTGTGACTGTGATGAGAAATAAAACCATGAACCAAGATTATTTTACAAAGGAAAGTGAATACATTGAAAATTTACGTAGATAATGCATTGTAATTAATTTAGCACGTCAAAGCTTTAACCGGCGCTGATTATCTTGAAAACGACTGCACTGAATCATTGTTTATGAACATTGATCACCGTATAGTCAAAAAGAAGTATCAAATGCTCTGGTTTAAAATATGAAATAAAACAAATAACCAAATATGTTTTCCAAAGAAAAGTAAATAAATTGCAAATCTGATACATTAACTTATTCCTTTGTTTTACGATACATGTCAGTGTTACTGTAATAGACAATCCATAGCCATGAAAAATCGCACCAAAAAGTGTCAGAGATGAGAAGATGAACAGTCGCAGAATTTTAAAAATTATTTTTTAATTCAGCCATAATTAAAGAAATTAATAAATGTAGATACAATTTATTAGGTCAACAGTTGTTGAACATTGAACATTTCAATCAGATTTGTTCCACTGGAGTAGGGTATTTTGCACAGGTTGAAAGTAATCATGACTGAGTAGATGAACAAGTTGCCAGTCTCTCTTGTGTATTTCTGGTTGAGTCATGGAATCTACACCAGGATGTGAAGCAGAATTACTTTTATTTACATAAATGATCAAAGAACAGCACTGTAGAGATTTGTAAAGAGTATTTATTACATAAATGATCAAAGAGCAGCACTGTAGAGGTTTGTAAAGAGTATTTATTACATAAATGATCAAAGAACAGCACTGTAGAGGTTTGTAAATAGTATTTATTACATAAATGATCAAAGAACAGCACTGTAGAGGTTTGTAAATAGTATTTATTTCTTAATAAGGCTAGCAGGTTGTCGAGTTCATATATTCCAAAAATGTAAGGATTTCTATATTTTTCCAATTTTCAAAAGGAATTTTTAAAATAAATTCCTATATTTTAAATTGTCCAAATGGCAAATGTTAAAATGGCCAATTTATTGTATTAAACTGTATGAACTCCATTTTTGAATTCAAAAGTGCATATTGTTTATCTCCATACATTTAATAATAATAATAATAATAATAATAATAAAGTCTTTATTTTATGAGGGTGACACAATTAGTACAAAAACTAATCTCCCTTGTGGCCCTCAGTTTACATATGTACAGGCAAATATATAAAATAAGCTGGGAAACAAACATACA
Source organism: Margaritifera margaritifera (assembly GCA_029931535.1). Lineage (NCBI taxonomy): Eukaryota > Metazoa > Mollusca > Bivalvia > Unionida > Margaritiferidae > Margaritifera > Margaritifera margaritifera. The sequence goes on from JAQPZY010001598.1 coordinate 2,493,031, forward strand.
AAAAAGATATTATGGATTAGTGTATAGAAGAGCAATGGAGTAATGAATTCAGCACACACAGCATTGTGTACACAAACATGCATGATTGAAAACGTTTTCATTTACACGTACACACACACACACGGACACAAAAGTAAATGCCCAGAAACATTTTATATAATACATATATATAAGTATACAAATATACAACAAAGTTGGTCATAACCTGTTTTAGACATCTGGATTGCATCCATTTCAAACCTCTGTGATGAAAGGAAGGCGCTGATGCTGCTACTTTAACATCTTTAGGTAGACAGTTCCAAATGATTGGACACAAAAAAGCCAAACTATTTGTATACAATTTGGTTTTAGGCTTTGGAAGAATAAAGTTATTAGATGACATAGAGTGTAGCATCGGTAGTCGAGAATCTGTATTGGCATTATTTGTCCTTTTATCAAACATATCATTTATATAGTTGGGCATATAACCATTAGAAACTTTAAACATAAATTTAGCATTTCCTAAACATATTCTTTCATAGACAGTCGTGATATTCAAATCATTCATACATTCATGGACATTATCAACATTATTGTCAAGGATATTTCTGATGGCTCATTTCTGAAGTCTTTCCACTTTTAACAAGTTTATTTTAGAAGCATTACCCCATATGACATTGCTGTAGTACAGATGAGGTTGTATATAACTTTTATTAAACATTATCCTGTGGTTAAAGGTTAGGATTTCTTTAATTTTTGATAGTAACCAGATATTCTTAGCCATCTTTTTGGTAACATTACTGATATGCTCTGTCCATAACATTTTGTTATCAACTTGAACTTCTAAAATTTTATCTTGCATAACATTTTTCAGTTCCACGTCATTAAAATTTATGTGGAGAATATTATCTTTAATTCTGTTACGTCTCTGATGAGTGGTTATCAGCATCAATTTAGTTCTGTCTAAATTAATGACCATCATACATGTAACAGAACCAGGATTTCAAACCAGTAGATTTACAAAATTTGAACAGTAGATTGGCCTATAAACCAGTAGATTTTGTATCTGCATAAATTTTAGGTTTCAAGGGAATGGAAAACAAAACAAGTGCTTTTTTTGTGCCATAATATGTATTCTCTTCATACTGTAATAAAACAAGAAATTTGAACATGAATCAGATTCGGATTCTGATGGAAAATGTTGCAATATTAATTAATTAATAGTAGTCAGTATATGGTAAAATAATGAAAGAGGAAGAGTTGTTTATCTGATAGTTCACTGCAAAGATTTTTCTTTCATAAAATCCAATAACATTTTTAGTTTCCTTCACAACATCACTGTCTAGTGACCACTAATGACATTCATTGTGATTATTAAGCTTCACACTTAACAGGCTCTTAACAGTTCTCTCGTCCAGATTTCCCCATGAATCACTTTGTATTTTGCAAAGAATGGAGAATGTCCTCTCTGTATCAGCATTAGAATGTTGTGATGACAGGACAACCATGCTCAGCCTGCAAAGAAGTTCCAACTTCAGTTTTCCTGTTGCTGGGTTTTGTAAGGTTGCTGACTACTCTCCAATACTCCTCCAAGCTATGTTCACGCCGAGGAGAAGTTCCTGACTTGGACTTCAGATGTATCCCTAAGCCTCTACCTTAAGGGCTTCTTTCTCTTCATGGCTCAGATCCCAAAATCTGTGGCAAGTTTCACCACTGTAAATAAAAAAATAAAGACATATTTAGACTTGAAATAAAAATGAAAAAAATACATGATGTGTTTATGCTTTAGGAATAATTTATCCAAACTTTAAAATTAACTATCTTGTACTATATTTTTAACTGATATAGTTTTTCTACCCGTACAGAAAAATCTCACCAATTCACATGAGCTGCTCATAAGCTTCATATGAGAACCTTGTTAGAAATGTATGCAAATTGGGTAGATTTTGCAAGCTCATGTGTTCAGTTTGTTAGATCTTGTGAGCCATTGAAAAACTAACCAAAGTTTCTCATGTGCAGATTTTGCTAATGTGAGAATTTGAATGTTCACATGAGAATGTATGACTTAAAAAATATTCGTTCCCCTTACATCTGACTATGTTTGAAAATAAGGCAGAGTTCTAATTTCTCACTTGAGTTATCACATGAGAAATTTGGACTTCGATTCTGATCAGACACATTTTAGATTTGATATAAGTTGGTTTTTCTCATATGAGTTAGAAACCCATCACATTCTTCCAGCATTCTATAAAGAATTATGCTTCAAGAATTTTGCTGTCAAAAACCAAATCAAATAATAAAATAAAATCACACAAGATTAAATGTGCTTTTCCACAACTGAGACCTAATCCGGTATTGAGAAAATAATGCCAGTTATTTCCCTTGTTTACAGTCTGGAGACTGGTTTACTTGATCACAAAATATGCACATAATGTTTTGAAGACACTAAAACACACAACTACCATGGTAGCCTTGCTTTCAAACAAGCGCCATTTTTAAATTAAGCTAGTTAATTCGGGAAATTTAATTGCAAGCAATACCAATATATGTGTAGCAACTGATCATAGAAACCAGGAGATAATTTAAAATGATGGAATTATCATGTTGGTGAGTAAAATCAAGACCATATTGGATTTTGCCTGTTTACGGGTACTGCAGTTTGGCTGCTGCTTTCGCAGCTTTGCCCTCATGATTTAATACGTCAAATAAGATGACCTTGTAATCTTGCTCCTAACAATCATTGAGACGATGATTTTTCAGATCATTATTATTTACTGCTGCGCCTGCCAAACTGCAGTTCTCGATGCATTAATGTTGTCAGTTATCGAGAATAGTGTGACGAGATTAGTATCCTTGATCTACCATGGTTCATGTCGTCAACGTTAATTTTAATGCTTATATTTTAATTTTGTGAGAAACTACTCAAATCGCCATAGAAAGTGTTGAACTATATCTGCTTAATTTATTCGTAAACTCTCCAAATTCTTTGCGAGCTGCTGTTTTTCCGAGCGTTTCTAAATGTGTCTATTTCTGGAAGTAATCTGTGGTTCGTGCCCCTGAAATAAAGGCCACGTGATGTAAGATTGGAATGTGACAATTAGGTCAATGTTTACTCTAGAAATCGATAGTGTATGATGTCCCTGTATTATTAATATTTGCATATGCAATACAAATCATTTCTTTCAAACGCATATCGACTGCAATAAAACACTTATAAATAATGATGGCAAAAATATGAAAGAAAAAAAATATGATGCATTTTTTTTTTCAAGCTGTCTGATAAAATTGTCGTATTTTAAGATACTGTAAAGTTTTAAAAGATTTTTTGTTTATGCTATTTCATAACAAAGATTTTGTTCCCTTAGGCTAAAAATAAATAAATATGTGTTTCCAGTCGGCCGACCATCCCTGTTTCACGATGCTGACCCTAGTACTTGCCCCCCCCCCCTCCCAATTTTTTTTTTTTTATTAAATCACATTGCCAAAATTGATTTGTGCATCTAACTGAGCCGGTTTTGACCAGTACTTTGAAGGGGTATAAATATTATTTGATTTATATATAATGTTTAATAAAAAAAAAAAAAAATAATAAATTTTTATTATAAACAAAATCACATTGCCAAAATTGACTTTTGCATCTAATTGAGCCAGTTATGCCTGGTACTTTGAAGCGCTTTAAATATTATTTGATTTATATAAAATGTTTAAAAAAAAAAAAAAAAAAAAGTACCTGCCTATCCTAATTTTAAAACCAGTGCAATTGGAAACACAAATATTTTTTTTTTTGGTCTTATATTAAAATATTTCAATGAAAAATTGCATACTATATAGTTTGTCATTGCATTTATTTTTTCTAACATGATATAAGAAGTGCATGTTATAATGACCAGATTTTTACATTGCCTTTAATGTCTAAAAAAATATCTGTTTTTGGTTTCCCGCTTATCAAAAGGTAAAGAAAACCAACATGTGAACAGTAGCCCTGGCTTGAATGGCTAACACTTACTCCAGGGCCAGAAAGTGTATGGTATGAGTAAAATTTGCCATTTTCATTCTATTATTTCAATTTGATTTGTATTAAGTATTCAAATATGTCTTAATCAGCGCTTATTGTCACTGTCAACAAATGCTAGTGACCCAGTTGATTACGTCAGGATCTCAAAACAAGCGTGTGAGGTCACGAGAAACATGGCGCACGAATCAAGGATAATCACGAAGTTAGGACAGTTGACGATAAATTACATGCAAGCTTGTTAATCCAGTTTCTGGTTTTGTTAGGGACTGTTTTTCTTCTAGCATTTCAAATTCTACAATTGTCTTTATGCAGTGAAGTTTGAACTGCAACTGAGGCAAGTTCAGAAGTCATATACATGTAGGTATGCTTCTAATTTTAATACTTTTAATTTTTCAAAGAATACGGCAGTGGATCTATTTAAAAGGTTTTAAGGTGTAAAGTGAATAATTTCATATTGCTTTTTTTTGTTTTTTGTTTAAAGACGTAAAGTATGAAACGTTTGACAGATATGATGTTGCAGCTTTCAAACTGGATGGTCATGAATAACACTTACAGATGTTTCTAAGACTTATGAAGTGATTTTCGAATGTTGAATTAAATTTTTAAAAAATGCCTTTGCCAAACAGGTAAATAGTCACATTTGTTGTCCAGGTTACATAGTACATGTTGCTGCATGTAATCTATTTCAGTGAATGATACTTGAATCATACAAGAAGCAGGGAAGGATTTAGGATTTTATTCTGAGAGGATTTGTTTAGAAGAGGTGGTTCAGTGTAATTCAAATGGCTAACATTCTTGTTTTCTTACCTAATAGTGTACGATTTTAACAGATGGGGAGGGGGAACCTTTAACCACCTGACAACATCCCCCCTCCCCAAAATGGATTTCTATATGGAAGTGAAGTAAAAAGTCTAAACCCATACAGAAAAAAAGTGAAGATTTCCCACATATTCAAGAAAGCAGCTGTGAGAGATTCCTTTGATTGAAGAGCTTGCCTTTCTGTGTACCACATTTTTGAAAAAGCGGCTGTGAGAGATTCCTTAGACTGAAGAGCTTGCCTTTCTGTGTATCAGCCTGAATTTTCTGGAATCTTTCCTTAATAATACATTGGATATAATCTAGATAATACATCCACTGTCTCCTTAATTTGCTCCGCGTGCACCAAGAAAAGTGTTTACAAAGCAATCAATCAGATTTAAATTATAAAATACTGTACATAGAGAAAAAGAATAAAACAAATTAACCTTTACTCAAAATAACGAAGCAGTAATTTTTGAATAATAATTAAGTAATAATTATAGTAGTACATGTTCTAGGTAGAACATTACCAAAGAATGTGAGAAATTAAATTATTAAAATTGCAACTATTGAACAAATTTATATTTTAAAAATAAAATAGGCCCATCATCTCATCAAATCAGTTCTTTCACTGTAACTTGTTGCCATTCATACTCTCCTTATATGTAGCACAAGCATTTTTAACATTTCTTAGATTATTGCTGGATTCGATTGGTGGTGGTTCTCATAATTTTTTTATCATAACACTTTTGAGATGATGCACTGTTACTGGATCCAGGTTTCCTCTAGAGTCTGCCTGAATTTTCCTTAGAATGGGTAGATTCAGATTGCTGCCTGCCTGCCAGAACTGCTCAAGATTGGTACTGTCTGGGTCTAATGTTGTTTTAATGTCGGTAAGATTCTTCACATAAAGCACAAACACATGCAGTATACCATCACACCCTTGTGGCTTTAAACTAATTTGCTGATACCTTTGTTGTCATCATTATCATCACTATCACCACTTCTTGTTAATAACAAATCCAGAAAATAGTTATCACTTACAAGTATTATAGATGAAGACAAAGACCCCATTAATCCTAGGCATTACTGATTACAATGGCAGTTAGTGACCTGTACTTTAGTCTGGTTTACATGTACGTTTACACAGGATTAAATCGAGGTCAGTGGTGTTTGTATCAGTTTTGCGATGTGGTCCTTCATAGTATTGTCGAACACATATTCTGCCTAAAAATCTTGGTCGCTGGTTGTGTTCTGTAGATGGTCACTCTCGACAGTGAGTTTATATAATAAATTATTATTATTATTATAATACAATTAAGATATGAACAATAAAATAGTCACTTGTTGTCCGTTTGCATGAGAACTTTTGTGCGATTCATGAGTCAGTGAACATTATTTTGACATGATCTGAAAATTGATCTGCTACCAGAGAAAGGAGATAATGTTTGGCTATAAAGTTGGCAAATAGTGTCTTGGCAAGTATAACTTTATCCACATTTGATGCAGATTCTGCGAAGATGGATTTCAGTGATGGCATATTTGTTGTCACAGTTAATATGCTTTTATGAGATGGGGGGTTTCTGCATGACTTGTGATGTCATTCTTGCCATCATAACAGACTTAAAAATCAGCTTTACAGGAAGAGCAGAATGCATATTCATGTCCCTTTGAACTTGATTGCAACCACTGAAATTCCTGTTTCCAACCAGCATTGAATTTTGTGTTATTTTTCGTTTGCTTGGATTTTGGTGTTTGGCATTGGCACGCTTAGACATCTCGACAAACTTTAAACACCAAAGTCCAACCGACTGAGTTTTATGCCACTTGAGTAATCCAACCATAATCAGTTAATATTTTTAATTCTGTCCAAATTACTTTTGATCGTATATAGTATAGACTCTAATTCATCTTGACAACTTTAAGCACTGAAGCATAACATACCTTGTGGAGAAAATCAAAGTAATGTTTATTGTTTTATACTGATTGAGCTCCTTAGTAACTCAACCATAATCAATTAATGTCTTTAATCCTTTTGGAATTATTTCTGCTCACACGTAGTTTAATCGACCTCGACAAACTTTAAACAATGAAGCTAATCGTCCATGCCAACAGGAGGAGAGGGTGAAATTAGCAGCTACATTGTCTTGCCCTGCTTAAGCCAGTTCACAGGCACGTGATCGCATGCAGTATTACCATAGATATGCTAACACTGGAATCAAAATGTGAAAAATATGGAAAAAAATTAATTTTTCACAAAGAATTTTGTGTAGGCAGGAGATTTCAGTTAGTGACAGGAGGGACGGGAGACACCCCTAAACTCGGGAGAAACACCCTCCCATGCAGGAGGTTCACGTGTATGTATACAACAATTTCAGTTTTAATTTCAAGAAGGGTAGCAATCCTGATTGCATTGCTTACATTGCCATATTTTCTAAACCATGGAGAAAAAAGTATCCAATTAAATATGTGCTTTTTCAGATGTATGAATTGAGAATTGTACAGTTTAATGTATGATAGCTTTTTCTTGTATTTGCCCATGTATTTTGTTTTTTTGCTTAAGAAAAGGTTACATGGTTTATAGATAATGATTTGTTAATGATATTTATGTACACGATCCATGTGGAAGCCTGTTTTGATGCCTACAGTAAACATCAGCCATTTTGAACTGGTTTTTGTAGCACCACTTTCATGGAAAAACCCCTATTAGAAACTACAGGCATTGAAGTAAATGACCATTGCGTCACATCACATGGTTGCTATTTTAGATGTAGTTGTCATCTGCTATTTAAAGTTGCTGGGTTGGATTCTCAACTCTCTAAAATGGAGACTGTGGATTTCATTCAGCACTTTCTTGAGTTTTGAGGATTAGAATTATTACTATGAAGGCTTCAGTAAGTCAGATAAAGGCTCTGATATTGATGCAGTCAACACCGATTCTTGATAATTTATCAGACTCGGATGATTTAGTGATATAGACGTAGACAACCAACAAGTAGATTTAGAGGTTGAGAAATATCAGCTATGGTTGGTCACACAGGTTCACTGACTTTATGGTGAATGAGTTCTCTTAAGATTTTAAAGCATATAAAAAATACTTCTGTGAAATATAATTATAAAACTATAAAGATAAGATTTTACTCTTAAACCTAACAATAGATAAGAAATATATACCATAGAGATAAAATGATTAAAATTTATGTTGAACTCAACATAAACTACACTGCTCTCAATGTTATAGGCAGGCCTAATCGCATAGAGTGATTTAGGTAACAGGTGTTCTATTTATAGCACACTGCACTGTGTTTCTTTGGCACATGTATATTGACGGTAATCACAGTAACAGACGCTATAAAGTAAAGGGTTAAATGAAAAAGGTGCTGCATAGACATCCAATATGGCCACCAGAGTGGCCATGTTGAAAATTGTTATCACTACTCCTGAATGATTCGTCATGTTAGCATGGGGTTTTCACTGAAAGACCTCTTATGATATCTACTCGGTCATAAATGAAAATGTTGCCAATCTGAGTTCAAATATGGCTGCCACAATGGCCATCTTGAAAATCTTATCATTACTTTTCCAAAACAGAAATTGATATCATTATGGGGATTCGATGACAAGCCCTCTTGTGATGTCTTGTTGGTCCTAAATGATATTTTGTTAGTCCTAAATGAAAATGGTGCCAATGTGATGACATCCAGTATGTCTACCACAGCAACTGATCTGAAAATTTTGTGATTGTTGAAGAATATCAGAGATGGTTTCAATACTCAGCAGTTAAATGAAAGAAATGTCTTTATCTTTAATTCCTGGAAATTCATTTTGGAAAATAAGGCATCAGTATTTCAAGGAACTCCTGTTGTAAGACTCGTTGCCCTTTTTGCTTTGTAGCTTAATGCAGTGTATGACAGAGTCTCATTCAAGTGAAACTAGTCATGCAGGTTTTAATGGAATTGCCTTAAAACTTGGTAAATATTATGTTCATCACTTGAAATTTGCCAAGCAAAAAATGATAATGCTGCTGCAATTTTTTTATTGCCTTTTTAATATTGTATCTTAATGAAATATATTGGAGAATCTTGTTAGTGCAACTATAGTCCAGCAGTCTTTGATGGATTTTCCTGACACTTGTTAAATATTATGATGAACAACTCAAGATGCGATATTAAAAAATCAGTTTGCTTCTGCAATTTATGTTAGAGTTTATGGCCTTTTTTGTCTTGTAGCTTAATGGAGTGTATGACAATATTGTTAGAGCAAGTAGTCCTGCAGGTTCTAGTAGTTTGTTTTTTTTATGTCTTGTTGTGAAAGTTGGTACATATTATGGACATCATCTAAATGTGCACATACTGACAAATCTTGGTGACTACTTGAGTTTTGTATGAGTTATTGCCTTTTTTAACTTGCAGTTATGTATCAAAAATTTTTGGGAATGTAACTATTTGTAGTTTTTAGTGGATTGCTGTGAAATTTAGTACATGTTATGGTCAGCATCAGAATATATACATTTTCAAAATCATTTTACTGGTACTATTTTCAGAAGAATTATGCCAGCTACCAGCAGAATTCACTATTAATTTTGATTTTTCTGGTGGCTACATCACCTGTCCCCCCCCCCCCCCCCCCCCCGCCCCATCCTGTATTGTATGTATGAAAATGTTTGTTTTTTTCCATCTAGAATCCTGCATTTCTAACAATTTGCCCATTAAAAATGTTGGCAAAACACTGGTTGATTCAGGTCTATGAGAACCAAGGATTGTTGTTGTTGTTGCTATAGTGGATCAGGGATCATTATTTTTCAGTATGGCATGAGAAAAAATACCAAAAAGCATAGAAGTTCTTTGCCATGTGGGTTCAGATCCATAGCCACCAGATTTAAAGTCGTAATGGGTTGTCCCAGGTATAAAGGTCTTTATGAATAAGAACAACAAAATGTTTTTTTTTTCTGACGATTATAGTACATGCAAAGTATTTGCTGTATTAAGGATTTTTTATTTTAAAAAAATCATTTGTAAGAAACACTGATTTAGAATTTAAAATGTGACATCATAAGTCTGTCATGTGATGTTATGTTTTGGACAGCTCATTTGATCTTTCACCAACATTTTAACAAACTCAGCCATGAGTGCTTACAACTTTGTATATTCTCTTAAACTTGCATCAGGTGCTACACATACAGTACAGCTCACGTGATTTTTCGGAACCCCACGCATCGCGGTGGGGTACTTAATCCCCTCCACTCTAGCTCTGCGATAGCACTCCGCGGTGGAGGCATAAATTGGCATAAATACCTACAAATCACCACCGCGTTTCGGCAGGCATGCCAATATAAACTCCACCGTGGAGGGGCTAGTCGACATTACTGATTGACATCTGAACAGCCAATGAATGAAGACCACCTATGGAAAGACTGAGACGTCAAGAGTGATTTACAACTGGATACCATCTGAAGAATCAGTCGTTTTTATTTCGATCATATATTTGGACAATAAAAAAATAATTTCAAAAGTCTTGGATATTCAATACACATTACTGTTTATAAAAGGTTGATCGACTTCTTTTGCAATAAGTTTATGATTTTAATTTATTTCAAAGAAATATGAACAAACTTATGCACTGACTTGACGAGAAGTACACATTGCTGAGCCTCTCAAACAGAATAAATTTATCATTTTGTTCCAAAGGAAAGTAATTCTCTGAGATATGGACAATTAAAATCCAAATTGACATCCGCTTCTGCTTACCCCCCCCCCCCCCACAACAACAAACCTAAAGCACTGAATTTACACTGAAATGCAAACCGCGTGCTTAGTCTTTAAGCAGTAATAGTAGAGTCACAAGGCTGAATATTATGACTGCATGTGTGCTGTAAGGGACTGACCATTTAATATACGGGGTTTATATGTTGTTTTTTTTCGACCGGGATATTTTTTGTTCTTTCATCACAGTATTTATTTATTTTAAGTGAAATATGGAACGGATTAACGTCTGTTACAAAAAAATCAGAGAAAGACAATTGTTTTCATGCATTCCCCCCCCCCCCACGGTTGGAAAATTCAATTGTCTCTCCCTAATAAAGACTTGACTTCAGCGGATGTTCTACAGAAATCAAAGCAGTGACCATTGTGAACACTGTTGTAAAATATTAACAAGGGTTTGCATCAAAGGATGATGTAAGTTTCAGCTTGGGAACCGTGTTTTTTTATTACACGAAGCCATCTGACTTCGCGCGTTGTACTTTATAGCCGCATTTATGGTCCCGCCATTAAGAACGGAAGTTTGATAATTGTTAGTAATTAATCTGAACTCGGCTTATTACCGAAATGAAAAATAATATGGAAAATTCTAAAATCTGAGATGTTCAGAGATTTTAATTTCAGAGATTTTAATTTCCACGTGTATCCTATTTTTTGCTCATTTTCCTACAGCGAAAATATAAAAATAAAATATACTTTTTTAATTATTTTTATGCAGATATTAAAGAATGCAGTTTCCTGTTTGTGACTGTTAGAGCCTTAGGTTATTGAGCGTGTTTCTGTTTCTTACCACTTGCAAACTTTTCCAGACTTCAGTTTACGATAACTTGTGCAGTAGTGGTTTGGATTCCATATTTTATGAGAGAGAGAGGGGGGGGGGGGACTTTACTAAGAAGAGTTAATGATCTAAACTTATTCATCTTATTTTTCTGTATTATGCAATAGGAAAACGAACAGAAAAGAAAAAGTTAAAGATTAATTTCATCTGATGCTCAGCATGTTTCCTAATATTTGCTCATTTTTGTAAGAGGAAAGTATAAAAAAGTTTTTTTTTATCATCATAGAAAAATAGTAAATCTTATGGAAATGATATGTCAGTAACCCAATCGTAATATTGATCTATTTCTTATAATTATTTGTACGCAGATATTAATGTATGCAGCTTTATCTTTGTGACTTTGGAGCGGTTGCTTATTGAGACAAGAAATAAACTAATTTCTTTGAATAGTGTTTGGCATGTTTCTGTATATGGTATATTGCTTTACAGCTACAGTTACTTTGGCCAAATGGATAAGAGTGTGTGTTACACACACATATTTGATATTAGAGCACGAGGTCGTGAGTTTGCAACCACCGACGGGAAAATTTGTTTCTTTTTTTCCCCCTCTATTACGCTATAATGTCTAGTACAGTATTACTTTTCTTACCACTTGCAAACTTTTCCACATTTCAGTTTACGATAACTTGTGCAGTAGTGATTTGGATTCCATATTTTATGAGAGAGAGAGAGAGAGGTGGGGGGGGGGGGGGCTTTACTAAGAAGAGTTAATAATCTAAAATTATTCATCTTATTTTTCTGTATTATGCAATAGGAAAACGAAAAGAAAAGAAAAAGTTAAACATTAATTTCATCTGATGCGCTAGTTTGTCAGATCAATGTACTTTAGGTTAACAGTTAGCACATGAAATTAACACGTCAATATCAGCAGTCCTGATGGCTTCTCTTGTGCTAGGTTACTTGCACGTGTCAACTACATGTATCTAGGATGACCTTTTGCGGCCATTTGTGATTTTTTAAAAAACCGCTACTTTGGTAATTAATGCAAATTAGTACAGTTTAAAATAAAATAACGATGTGAAATCTTAATAATGCTTTATTTAAGCGATTGGATGTCAGGAAAAAACGTACAATATGTGAATGATTACTCATGCATGGAATAACCATCTGAACTTGTGCGATTTTGTTTCACTTCAGTCAGGTATGACTGCAGCTTTGTTATTAATTTGTTCGATGTTTATCGTTCTTTTCATTGCAGGTAGTACAATATCACTGACTTTCATATGATCATTACAATTTTGTATTGCGTTTACTGAAAAAGAAATAAGGATATGACTGCATGTTTAGATTCCGATAACATAGTATTGAAGAAAAAAAAAAAAATAGATTCATTGCACAAAATGTAGTATTAATACAGTTTGCGAGGCATTGCCATTACATTATCATCATCTAAAATATGATTTGGCACTATGTATCATACATTATCTTTGTTAGAACAAGGAAATATTTATAATTAACTGAATTACTACGTTTTTTTCAGTATCAAAAAGTTAGCAAATTGCTCCCCAGAGGGATAACGTAGATAAATCGATGCCCCTCCCCTCCCGTCTCAACCTCTGCTTGCATGGGTGATAAACAGTACACCACGCCCATATTATCGAAACCACGTCCACTCCGCGGTGGTGATCGGATGCGACTCCGCGAGGGAGCGTGGTGTGCAGGGCTATTCTCCGCGACAACTCCGTCAGGACGCGTGGAGTGATGGTGGAGGGGTTTTTCTTAATCCTCTCCACTCACTCTCCACGCCCACTGCGATGCGTGGGGTTCCGAAAAATCACGTGAGCTGTACTGTATTTGTTTTTCATTTAATTTAAAATTTACTTTTTGAGAGCATGCACTGGAATTGTTTTGGTACCTTCACATATTTTTTTAGGGTTACAGCATCGGGGCTGATAATGGCCCCTGTCACAATGAGAAATATTTTACAATATTGCAGAATCCCCAGTTTTAGAATTTTATTTATGAAAATATGGTTCTCAAGTTTCCTACTTCATACCTGAACTGATTTATACATTTGGGTCCCATTTCTAATTTATTACCATAGAAAAATAATGCCTGTTTGACCTAGATCTGATGAAACTATCTTAAATTCATCTTTTTTCAGATGTTTTTTTTTGGTTTTTTTTGTGTACAATATCAATATTCTTGAAACAACAAGATATGTTTGTTTTCTTTTTCTAGGTGTTCCTGCAGTGGACTGCTATGGATGTGAGTGAATAGATTTTATGTGACATTTTGTAAAGTATTTCAAGCAACATGGCAAATTTTAAGTTCAGAGGACTAATGCCTGGTAATGCCATTCCAAGTTCCTAGTTCTGATGTGTAGAATCTCAAGTTTAATAGCATTAATAAAATACCCATTACTATTGTGTTGCTTAGTACTTGGAGGTTCAGAAGTTTAAAGAACAATTGATCCCAGTCTGATTACTTAGTCATAGCAAACATACAGAATGGCTTCCTCTTTTTCCTTGGACTTTATGTGAATGCACATGTTTCAGAGATCGGTTATCAAAATTCGCCTTCGTTGTCATTTTCAAATGTCTTCTAGGCCAATCTTGTACCTTTTTGTGTTGATTGTGTGTTTTTCTCCCCAGTCCTTGCATTATTTGACTTTTTTTTGTTTTGGTAATTTTGAATGGTTTTTGTGCCTTGCTTAGCAGGCGGTGCATCTGTTTAGTGTTAACTCCTTATTAACTGCTCTTGGTTCCCAGTTATCTTGCTTTTTGCAGTTTTGTTCTCTTTCAGAGATTAATATGTCGCAGGGTCTGGATAAGTGTAGGCACAAAAAGGCCCCGTGGGATACATACATGTACACCACCTGCCTATCGTGCATTGTTTGTGCATACATGGATGGATGTCCTACATGTTTTCTATGAACAGATTAAGTGTGGACTTGGTGGAAAGTTGCCCCACCTATAGAAGGAGGAGGAAAGGTCCCGCACTATCATCATCATCGCAAGACAATGTGCTCCATTCCCTGTAAGGCTCTGGATCCCTTCCCAGTTTAGGGAAGTCTACTCCCGTGTGGGGCAGAAACAAGGACAAATCTATATTGTTTGGAGATTGCCAAAAGTCAAGAATCCTCAGCGCTTGATTAAATGCCATCTGTGCCAGTGAAGAATATATTCTTGGCCCATCCCAAGGAAGCAAATGTGCCTGAGAGTGAGTTGACCCTTCTTGGCATGGATGAACAGTGCTCTCACTAGGTTGGCATAGAAGCAGTGACCGATATAAGTGAGTCGTGTTCTCTGTACCATAGTAAAGAGCAGTGATCTCAATCTGATAGATCAGAGGACTGCTTGTCTGTCAGAACTTTGTTGCTGGACCGGTCCTGTAGATCAAAGAGTATGCATACTATTGAACGGCAACTGTCGATGAGCATAAACAAAGTTCAGAAATGGGGAGAAGAAAACGGGTTGAAATTTTTGAAATAAAAACTATCTATGCATACCTGCCGATTAAATCATATTCATGATGACCCAAAGCTTTATCTAGATGATTGTGTTATTTTGTGTTGTGGAGGATAGCAGATCTTTAGTGGTTACTTTTGAAAGTAATGTTTCTTCCACATATTAAATACATCAAGGACAAATGTAAAAAAGCCCAGGATTTAATGTCTTGTGGCAAACTCAGATTGGGGAGCAGATCGGAAGGTCTTGCTTCAGTTATTCAGGTCATTAGTAAGATCAAAACTTGAATATGGCTCATTTGTGTATGGATGAGCTTGTAAATCTTACTTGCAGATGCTTGATCCAATACACAATCAGGGACTTAGACTTAGCCTGGGTGCATTTAGAGCTTCCCTTTCTGAAAGCCTCTATGCTGAGGCCAGTCAGTCATCACTTTATCTCTGACAAATGAAATTGGCTCTTCAGCATGTGTCCAAACTATTTACTAATCCATCTAACCCCACATATGAGGTAGTGTTTAGGTGCAAATGCCAAACCTTGTACATTGAGAAACCAAACTTCATTCCACCTTTTGATACACAAATTCATCCTCATTTAGAAACAGCAAAAATCAGTGTTGAAACTATTGCAGAATTCTGTATTCCCATATCACCGCTGTGGTTATCAAAACCTGCCAAAATAATACATGACCTTTTCAAATTCAAAAAGTCGTTAGCAGATCCTCTCCTTTTTCAGAGTAAATTCAATGAAATCAATGAGCCTCTTAACGTAGTCATACATTCCTGTGTACAGACGCTTCAAAAGATGGAGACAAAGTTGGAACTCCTATTGCAAAATCCTATGACATCATCTTGATCCGGTTACCAGATAAAGCCTCACTTTTTACTGTGGAAATTACAGCCATATTCAAAGCATTGAAATATATTGAAATCTCTCAAAAAAACAAGTAACATTATCTTTTTTGATTCTTTTTCCACATTGAAAGCCTTGCAGAATATGAAAAGGCTTTGGAACTGAAAGCGCAGACACTATTAACCATAACATCACAGGGTCGATCTTTTTTGACTTCCACATTCAGTCTGTTGAAGGAGGAATTATTATCTTTGGCTGCATTACAGAGATTGTTACAGGCAATTGCCAAGACGTCGAGATGTGCACTCTTGATGTCAATGGTGCTTTCTCCAGAGCTCATTTGCCTTCGTAAGGATGCTACCTGGGAGATATCAAAGATTTTTCTGGAGAATAGCAAAAGCCTTTTGCGGGCAGCACATAATGATGTGGAGATGTTATTTAGAGGACTAATTTCAAAGTTACATCACATGACTTTAGGGATCAGTAACACCTATGCTAGCCATGGTACTCGCTGTGGCTAAACTAGTAAAGAAATGCTTCGATCCTGGAAGGTCCATTAATCCCCATGCAATACGTTTTAAGCAGGGGAACCAACAATCCATCAGACCCAGTTTAAAACTCCTTTCCACTAGTCTTTCTTATGATGAGGGCCAGGGGAGAAAGCCTATGGACCTATCCTCCACCTTCCCTAAGGAGGAGGGGGGGGGGAACATCCCTAGGAAGTCGCACCTTCTCGGATGATGCGTGGATCCTTTACACAATAAGGGAAGATACCAGCTTTGCTTCTGGGACCCTCCACTTTCAAAAGTCCCCATTTGGTTCCACTAGCCCCAGCTGGTATCTTTATGGGAAGAGGGATACAGCTTTCTAAGGAAGGACGCAGTAGAGAGGGAAATGAACCTGCAAAGTCAATTATTTTATTCTTGGATCTTCCTTGTTTCAAGATCGACAGTTTTGACTCCTCATCAGTCTTTTCCTAATTAAGAAATTTTTTCTGGGAGAGTGTTGAAGATGGAGATGTATGCCTCAGTGAGGGACACCATCAGGCCGAAGAACTGGGCGGTCTTCATAAATGAGCAGCAAGCTTATCTTCACATCGCCATTTTCCCATCCCACAGAAAATTCTTGTTGTTTTCTGTGGGACAAGAGATCTTTCAATTTTGAGTTCTTCCATTTGGCCTAGCTTCCAATTCCAGAGCCTTCACCTGGTGATGAATGTAATGTCAGCTAATTTATGGTCCTTAGGAGTTCCCATTTTCCAATACTTTGACAACTGTTTGATGCACAAAATCCTCAGACATGCCCTTGTGATGGATATTTCTCTCTGGTGGGAGACAGTAACTCCTCCAGGCCTAGATCATAATCAGAAGTCAGCTGTGATCCATTCTCAGAATATCATTTTAGTGGAGTGAATTGTATCACATGTCAAGGAACAGTCCATGTTCTTCATGACAGAATATCTCAAATACTTGCTCTCATAGCAAGACTGGTCGAGAAGACTTCGTTGTCTGTTTGCCTCTACCTGTCTGTCCTGTGGACTCGGAACGTGGCAGTGGACTTAATTCCTCTAGGAAAGTTTCATCTGTGGCCCCTCTAGCTCTTCTAGTACACCAGAAAGCTCACAAGGAACCCGTTTGCTTGGATCCGAATTTCATCACCATCTGAGTGGTGGAACAATGGGGACAGGTTTCTGACTGGACTTTAGATCACACTCTGGAAGCTCACTTCTTTCTTTACAACAATGTTGCAGATTTCGGCTTCGGGGGTGGCCCATGTAGAGCCGGAGGTAGTAGTCCTGCAGACTTTAACCTTTCTCATCAAGAATCTAGAAATGCAGACTGTTTTTCTAGCACTTAAAGGGTGTGTCAACCACATATAACATCATTGCATCATTACTATGGACAACACATTGGATTTAGTATACTTTAGACATCATGGGGGCACTTGTGCTTCTCTCTGGAAGTTTGGAACTGTCTGAGAGATCATTCTCAAAGTCTGCTACATTCTGGGCAAGAAGAATATTCTGGCTGACGGGTTGTCCAGATGGGTCGAGGAGTCCTTTCAGAATGGTTTCTGCATCAGTTGGTAGCAGAGACACTTTTTTATCTGTGGGGAAGGTTCATGGTAGACTTGTTTGCAATGAGGCAGAACAGCAAGCTCCCACTTTATGTCTATCAAGTGCCAGACCAGAGAGCATGTAGGAAATGCGTTGATCCTTTCTGCCCCTCTATAACTGCAGTTGCAGATTTTTTTATTTTTCTCTTGTAAGAAACAGATTACTCACTATCCACTGTTAAGGGATCTTGAGCAGCCACCTAAAATCCTTTCAAGTTCTCTATGGGCTCCACTGTAGGGTTGGGCCCACATCTTTGAGAACTTAGGAGGTTCTTTGAGTTCCGGAGACCAGTCTCTCACTCTTAAATGCCAAGGTGGAACCTCTTTGTTCATTATCTAAACCTTCTTAGGAGCCTTTGAGTGAAGCTAAATTCCTTTGTAGAACCTTACCCTTGAAACAATCTTCCTTCTCTTGCTAGAGTTGGCAAGAAGGAGCGAAATTGATAAATTAAACTTGACTGGCCAAGTCGACATTTGATTGTAATTTCATGAACCCCATAAGTGCCTTAGTGATCACATGAGATGACATTGGTTACGTAACTGATCAGTCTTTACAGCATAAGAAATGGAAGCGTCAGTGTGTTATCGGGTGGGAAATATCAAGGGTGGACATGTAATCACTAAGGCACTTATGGGGTTCATGAAATTACTGTCAGACATTGACTTGGTAAATCTAGTTTAATTTATCAATTTCATTTCGCAAAAAAGTGCCTCGTCATCCCATGAGATTTCAGAGAGAGCCTTTCATTTGTGGAAAGTATTAACAATAACTAAAAAAGGAAGAAACCTTTTATGGGCTGTTAGTAAAAGGCATATGTGCCATACATTACATCAGCATTATGAAATTCTGGATGCCAACAAAACCGCTCTATTGAATTCACTTATGTCTGTAACAAGCTTATGATAGAATTTCCTGAAAGTACACCTGTATAAAATCATATGCCTGTATCAAAAGCGTACTACGGCTGCTCTATTGTTTCTCTTGAACATGAGAAACAAGCGTAGTACTAGTGTATCTCTGGTGTAATACTAGCGTACTTCAGGCGTACACAGAGGCGAATTATGTAAATAAATATGCATGTGTTCAGACAGTAGATACATTTCATTAAGGTAGCATCAATGCATACAAGGTGTATTACAGGCATAAACAAAACCCTGAGTACAGGCGTAAAATACAGGTGTAAACCACACCCCAAGTACAGACGTAAACTAAACCCCGAGTACAGACGTAAAACACGGGCATAAATCAAACCCCAAGTACAGGCATATTTTTACACATTTAAAATACAAGAATAATACTGTCATATTTTTCATAGAAAAGGTTTGTCATTGCAAGAACAGGCATACAGTGGTAACCAGTGTATTTGTAGCAGGGATGAGAAGTATCATTTGAAAAATGTACGCCTGGCCATTTTACTAGCGGAGCAATGAGCACAGATGATAAATATGAACAGTTCAATTAATTTTAATTAAAATAATTGAAATTGTGTGGGTATAATTTTTCTTCATGTATAAAAAGTAACATTGTTAACCTTGGCTACAATCTTTTAAAAAACAGAGGTCAATGCTCAACTTCTGAAACATAAATTCGTATGCCTGTGTGTTTTTCAACTGTTTCAACATCATCAGATGTAATTTGTGCAAAAACAAATTTAACACTCAGAACCTCATAACATAGAGTGGTCCCTCACCATCAAATGCTTTAGTATTATATTGTCTGTGCTATTTTAAAGTATCAGTAGAAACTTACCAGGCCCAGAAATCTTTGCTTGTAATTAATGTGTGCCAGCAATGGCCACCTTGCCTATTACACAGTTACTTACCATGAACTGCTATTAATAACTTATACATACATATTTGTTACCAACTCTTTTGTATGGATGAACAGAGAAACTGAATTAAGTGATCACTTCAAAGAATGTAGAGGAAGTTTGTTCCAAAACATTTTTAGATTGATAGCAAAACATCACAATATGCAAAGTCTTGATAATTAATTATACTGTATCAGTGTTATTGTGTTGTTATTTCAGCTTTAACTTGCATTAAATTTTTTTCTTTCATAAAAAAGATCATATACAGACAGATAAAACAAGCAAAATATACCTCATGCCAAAATACCTTTTTGCTTCCTCCAGGTACATGTACATATATTAAATAAAACATGCAGTCACAGTTGAACCTTGAAATATATGCCTGTATTGATTTTGGATGATGTTACGGAATTATATATCATTTCTTTTAAATAATGGTATAGTTTTATTAGTTTATGACCTCTGTATAATAGTCGAATATTTGTTGTTTTTAAGACTGCATATATACGGTAATTTCAATGTGACGCAGTACATTGGGCTTGGGAAAATTAGTATTGTCGGTTGAAGCATGAGTCATGTCACGTGATTCAGCACATGAGTTTGTACCCTTGACCTGACCTGGATTTCGCAATCCGAGGATGATTAATTTTTGTTGACCAGAAGTTAGAATAGGATCGTAATAGTAAGATGTTGATTTGAGACAGAATAAGAATTGGGTTTTGTTTGTTTCAATGATGCAGTAAAGAAAGCTATATAATAAGATGTGATCGCAGCATTCGTCATTTTTCTATATAGTTCGTCAGCCTGAGAGGTCATAAATGAGATTGGTTCATTTTGTGTGATATTCTGCTTCAGAGATAATATTATCATACAGTACATTTTGGGTTGGTACTGCTACTTAAACTTTAAGAATTATTCAGCTCCGTTGGAATTATTGGAAACATCTCTAGAACTTGTGTGATATTCCATATTCACAAGGATTACTTGGAATTAATAATATTTGGATATAACTGATTCTTGCTAGTACATCAGCACAGTGGTGTTTTCATTCGGAATATTCTTCATTTGGAATATTTGGATTAACTTCCGGATTTGTGAACATTTGAACAATTTAGGACTTTTAAGGATATTCTATACGGTAAGTTATTTTTAATTCTTTCATTTTGATTGTTTGTTGAAATATTTTTATATTTTAGGAAATTAAATATTTGTTTTAAATCTTGAAAGCTTGTTTGAGTCTTTTCTTTTGTTACATTACCCTTAGTTGTAACAAGAGAAATTGGGGGCTCGTCTGGGATTAGAAATTTGAATCATTTCGGGATCCGAATCTTGAATGTTTTGGGATTTAAATTTAATTAAATATTTTCGAGGTTTTAATATTTCAGAGATTTTGATACTTCGGAAAATTGTTTCTTTTTTGAGATTTGAATTTCATTGTTTGAAATTTTAGTGGTCTTAGACATTTTGATTTCCCAGTTAGGAAATAAATAGAGAAACGAACAGGCTTTCATCATGACATCCAAAGATGACAGTTTCATAGCTGATCTTACCCAGGAGAAATTTGAGTCCTTGAAGAAGGACGAATTACTTCAAATTGCTAAACATTATAGTCTGACTGAAGTAAAGGTTTCCATGTTGAAACAAGATATTAGGAGTATCATGATACACTATTTGGTACAAATTGGTGTTTTTGAAGAGGGAGTTTCGAGTGTAAAAAAGAAATCTCTCTAGTTTAGGAACGAAATTACAGATAGCTAAGGACATAGAGTTAGAAAAGCTTAAACTTCAATAGGAACAAATGCAGATGCAAGAAAGAAGGGAGGAAAGGGAAATGCAGGATAAAATAAGAGATAGAGAAATACGAGAGAGGGAAATACAAGAGAGGGAAAGAAGGGAGGATAAAATAAGGGATAATGAAATACAGAAGAAAGTAAGGGATAATGAAATACAGAACGAATGAAGGGATAGACAGGAGAAGGAAAGAATGGAGGATAAAGAATTACAGGAAAGAAGGGAGGATAAAGAATTACAGGAGAGGGAGAGAGATAAGGAACGGGAATTCAGATTAAGGGAATTAGAACTGACCAGTAAAGGGCACTCTCATGTCAGTACGGGTTCATACTTTAATCTAGCCAAATATATCAGACAGGTCCCCCCTTTTAGAGAAAAGGAGGTAGACAAATATTTTCTCCGTTTTTAGAAAATTGCTGAGAATTTGAAATGGCCGCAAGATAAGTGTACCTCATTATTGCAGAGTGTGTTTACTGGCAAAGCTAGTGATGTTTATACTGCACTCTCAAATGAACAATCTGCTGATTATGAAGTGGTCAAAGAAAATGTCTTGAGGGCTTATGAGATGGTACCTGAAAGTTGTCGTCAAAACTTTAGAAATTGTAGAAAGGAAACTACACAGACTTGTTTAGAATTTGCATGGTTGAAAGAGCGTTTGTTTATGAGATGGTGTACGTCCAAGAAGGTTGATAAGGATTATGATTATCTTAAGTAGCTTGTGTTGATTGAGGAGTTCAAGAATTGTGTCAGTAGTGACATTAGAATATACCTTGATGAGAAAGGGGCTGAAACTTTAGATAAAGCAGCTAGTACAGCTGATGAATACTCTCTGATTCACATGGTTCCATTTGTACATAAATCTTCCTCTCTACAAGCTTATGTTAAGAAACCATTTCAGACTCGTTTGAGTAATTACAGACCTCAGGCTGGTGTAACTGTGAGGAATCAAATTTCTGATAAGGAGTATCAGAAAACCTTATCTCTTACCACGTGCTCCTTTTGTAAGAGAAAAGGACATGTTATTTCTGATTGCTTTTGGTTTAAAAATAAGGAAAGGAATTCTAACAGAGCAGTTCCAAATGCTCTCGTTTATAAAAAGTCAAGGTCAGGGTCATGTATCAAGAAAGATACTTGTGTGGAGGCTTGCATACCCCTCAGTCTGATATTGTAATGAAGAAATATGAACCATTCATGTCGAAGGCTTCAGTGTCACTTGTTGGTGACTTCGATAAGACTATTATTAAGATATTAAGAGACACAGGAGCTTCTCAGAGTCTGTTGTTAGACAGTACTTTGCCTTTTTCTGAGAAGACTTCTATTAGTGAAAGTGTTCTAATACAGGGGGTAGAATGTGGATATGTAAATGTCCCTCTTCATTGTGTTAATTTGTCATCAGACTTAGTTTCGGGACCTGTGACCATAGGAGTTGTGGCTTCTTTGCCTATAAAGGGCATCCATTTATTACTAGGTAATGACCTAGCGGGAGATAAAGTCGTGGTTAATCCACTTGTAACTTACAAGCCTAGCATGGATCAACGAGTTGATCCTATTGAAGTTGAAATCCCTGGTGTAAATCCAGCTTGTGCAGTTACTAGAGCTATGGAAAAGCGTTCTCTTGAGAATGATGTTGTTGAACAGGATGTATTACCTTTAGCGGACACCTTTTTGGATCAGGCTTTTATTGAGGTAACTTTTGCTCCTAGTTTGGATCAATCAAGTTTTGATCACAGTGATACTCTTTCAGCTACACAATCTCATAACTTTAATCAGGGTGATAAAAGACAATCACTTGTTGTCTTACAACAGGGGGATCCTGATATCTCCTGTTTGTTTCAGAGGGCTATGACTGAAACTGAAGCCACGCAAGAAGGAACTTGTTACTTCTTGAAGAATGGGGTCCTTATGAGGAAATGGAGACAACTCGGGGTACCCGCTGGTGACGAGTGGTCAGTAAGTTATCAAATTGTTGTTCCTGGGTCATATCGAAAGGAAATACTTAGTTTAGCCC
The DNA here is from genome assembly GCA_029931535.1 of Margaritifera margaritifera. NCBI lineage: Eukaryota > Metazoa > Mollusca > Bivalvia > Unionida > Margaritiferidae > Margaritifera > Margaritifera margaritifera. Next base: position 2,516,407 of record JAQPZY010001598.1, read on the forward strand.
ATGAAAAGCCTTTGTCTAGTCGTTTAGGAATAAATAAGACCTATCACAAGATCCTAAATCATTTTTACTGGCCAAAACTTAGAAGTGATGTTCCTGAGTTTTGTAAATCAAGTCATGCTTCTCAAATGGTGGGAAAACCCAATCAGAAGACACCCAAAGTTCATCTGTCACCTATTCCTGTATTTGAAGAATTGTTTGGTAGAATGATGGTAGATTGTGTCAGCCCTTTACATACCTGTGATTCTACCGGCGGTAGGCCAAAAATACCGTTTTAAAGACCGTCTACCGCACATACCTTTTAGTAGTCGAAATCTACTGGTTTTGAAAATTTCAAGGAAATTTTTTTTTTTTTTTAAAAACCTCGGTTTTTTTATGCGTTCTATCAACACATTAGATAAACCAGCCAGAACCAGTCTACTGGGAACCGGAAATGTTCGACCTATGATATGACCGGTGCGACGATGCGTGGTTGAGTAGTCGGATTACAATTGTTAGCAATTTGTACACATGAAGCGGCTAATTGATTACCTTATTGTTGTAATTTGGAGAGTTTAAGGCCAAATGCGGGATGTTGTTTGAGGTGTTATAAGTAATAAAAGGATCAAAGGTAATCCATGAGTCTTTGATTAAAACTCGGCCGATCTGTCGTGGAAGGAAGATAAAACGGAGACCGACCAAAAATGATCTTGGCAGAAACACTTGAGTAAGTATTTTGATTTGATGTCTTTTAATTGTTCTTGTATTGTTCACGATGGTTTAAGATGAATATTTAAGGGCAGCTTGTATATTTTTGTTTCAATTTATGTCAAAATGCCGAAACGTCCGCTTTCTCCAACGCTAAGAAGCCACCAGCTAAGAAATACTACAACAAGTTTAACAACGCTTGGATACCAGAATTTAAGTGTGTGCAGGCGAATAGCAAAGGTCCTCACTTTGCATTGTGTCTTTTTAGGCTGGTGAATCAATGATTGGACATCTACATGTAGAGATGACCAGGCTGCTTAGAAAGCTTCTGGGAAAGTTTGTTTCAACCAAAGTCATCACCAGTGAACCAGATATTACAAATGTGAAGTTCAGACTTCTAGAAAATCAGCATAAAAGCACAACAATTATGTTCAAGTCCTAGATAAAATATATCCGCATGTTAAAAATGTATTACTTAATATTTAATTTTAAAGTTGGGATAAATGATTAAAATCATGTGTTTTTTAACTGTTTATTTCAAGTCTAAATCTAATTTGTTTAAAATTAATTACAGTGGTGAAACTTGCCAACATATTTTTGGACTGAGTGTAGTTGTCCTATCATTGCCACATTCCAATGCTGACACAGAGAGGAACTTCTCCATTCTTCGGAAAATCCAGAGTGATTCAAGGGGAAGTCTGGACCAGAAAACTAGTGACAGTGATCTTGTGAAGGAAACTGAAAATACCTGTGGATTTTATAAAAAATCTTTGCAGTGAACTGTGAGATGTACAACTCTTCCTTTTTCATTTAATTAACAATATACTGGCTCATATTAACTAACTATTATTGTAACATTTTCCATCAGATTCTGAATCTGAATCATGTTCAAAATTTGTGTTTTATTATAATATGAAGAGAATACATATTATGTGACAAAATGAACTTGTTTTGTTTTCAATCCCCTTAAAACATGTAAAATTTATGCCGATAAAAAATCAACCTTTTTAGAAGCCAATCTACTGATCAAAATTTGCAAATCTACTGGTTTGAAATCCTGGTTCTGTCACAGGTATGCCTTTACCTAAGACCAAGTTAGGCAACTAATACTTGTTGACGATTATGAGTGCGTGCACAAGGTTTCCAGAAGCTATTCCTTTGCAGAATATCAAAGCTAAGACCATCGTGAAAGCTTTGGTCAAGTTTTTCACACTATTTGGTCTCCCTAAGTCTGTACAATCTGATCAGGGATCTAATTTCATGTCTGGTGTATTCCAGAAGGTCTTGCATGAATTAGGTATCCAACAGTTTAGATCCTCTGCCTACCACCCTCAGAGTCAAGGTGCTTTGGAAAGGTTCCATCAGACTTTAAAAAATATGATTAAATCGTATTGTTATGAGACAGCGAAAGATTGGGATGAAGATGTACAATTGTTGTTGTTTGTTGCACGGGAGTCACTGCAAGAGTCTCTAGGATTTAGTCCTTTTGAACTTGTGTTCGGACACTCTGTCCGGGGTCCATTAAAATTATTGAAATAAAAACTTCTTTCTACTGAAGAGTCAGAATTAAATCTTCTGGACTATGTCTCTAAATTTAAAAATAGATTGGCAAAGGCTTGCGAGATGGCAAGAACTAATCTAAAATCTGTCCAGTTGAAAATGAAATTGGGGTATGACAAACAAGCAAAAGATAGGAGTTTTCAGCCAGGTGATCGAGTTTTGGCTCTGCTACCCATACCCCTAAATCCTCTTCAGGCTAAGTATTTTGGCCCCTATACCATTGACAAAAAAGTGAGTGATTTAAATTACGTTATTAATACTCCTGGGTGGAGAAAGCAGAAACAACTTTGCCATATTAATATGTTGAAACAATATGTAGACAGAGATAGCCATATAAATTATACAATTGCTTTAGTAGTACCTGTCCCACACTTTCAACATTTGAATGAAGATGAGAAATCGGATAATGATGAGTTAGAAGTCACTACTCTTCGCAATTCGGAAATTCTGGACGATCTGGACCAGAAACTTTCGTATATACTGCCGACTGAGATTAACAAACTGAAGCAGCTGATAAAAGAAAATGAACATTTATTTCCAGATATTCCCACATGAACTTACAAAATTTTCCATGATGTCGAAATAATAATTCAACACCTAGAAAGCAACACCCTTATAGGATGAATCCTCTCAAACAAGACTATCTGAAGAAAGAAATTCAGTATTTACTGGAAAATGACTTTATTGAGCCAAGTGAAAGTGACTGGAGTTCACCATGTATTTTAGTGCCGAAACCAGACAAGACTTTCCGTATGTGTACTGATTACAGAAAAGTAAATAGTGTCACCAAGACAGATTAATTTCTAATTCCTAGAATAGATGACTGTATTTACAGGATTGGAAATGCCAATAACATCACAAAATTTGACCTACTGAAGGGATTCTACCAAATAACACTTACAGAGAGAGCAAAAGAAATTTCAGGATTCGTGACTCCAGATGGACTTTACCAATACAAAGTCATGCCATTTGGGATGAAGGGTTCCCCAAGTTCTTTTCAACATTTGATGAAAATGATAACATCTGGAATAAGAAATTATGATGCTTACATCGATGACGTCATCATCTACAACGACACGTGGCAAGATCACATGAAAACAATTAAGCAGTTCTTCAAAAGACTTGGTGAAGCGAATTTGACCATCAATTTGAATAAAAGTGACTTTTGTCGTGCCTGTTACCTTTTTTGGGCATGTTGTAGGACATGGACAAATAAAACCAATAGAAGTTAAGGTTACGGCTATTTCTGAGTTCCCTGTGCCTGGCAAGCACATCAAGGGAAAGGAATATTTGATCACTGATGCACTTTCATGTGCATAATTTTACAGTTTGCATTGTTTTGTATACATGACCATCATTTATTATTATTTTTTTATGCAATCAATTACTTATATGTTAGAAGTATTTGCCAAAAGAAAGTTTTATTGTATAAAACGTTTATTTCTTTAAAGGGGGAAGGTGTTACGGAATTATGTATTATTTCTTTTAAATATTGGTATAGTTTTATTAGTTTATGACCTCTGTATAATAGTCTAATAGGTGTTGTTTTTAAGATTGCACATATACGGTAATTTCAATGTGACGCAGTACATTGGTCCTGGGAAAATTAGTATTGTCGGTTGAAGCATGAGTCATGTCACGTGATTCAGCACATGAGTTTGTACCCTTGACCTGAGCTGGATTTCGCAATCCGAGGATGATTAATTTTTGTTGACCAGAAGTTAGAATAGGATCGTAATAGTAAGATGTTGATTTGAGACAGAATAAGAATTGGGTTTTGTTTGTTTCAATGATGCAGTAAAGAAAGCTATATAATAAGATGTGATCGCAGCATTCGTCATTCTTCTATATAGTTCGTCAGCCTGAGAGGTCATAACTGAGATTGATTCATTTTGTGTGATATTCTGCTTCAGAGGTAATATTATTATACAGTACATTTGGATTTAGTACTGCTACTTAAACTTTAAGAATTATTCAGCTCCGTTGGAATTATTGGAAACATTTCTAGAACTTGTGATATTCCATATTCACAAGGATTACTTGGAATTAATAATATTTGGATATAACTGATTCTTGCTAGTACATCAGCACAGTGGTGTTTTCATTCGGAATATTCTTCATTTGGAATATTTGGATTAACTTCCGGATTTGTGAACATTAGAACAATTTAGGACTTTTAAGGATATTCTATACGGTAAGTTATTTTTAATTCTTTCATTTTGATTGTTTGTTGAAATATTTTTATATTTTAGGAAATTAAATATTTGTTTTAAATCTTGAAAGCTTGTTTGAGTCTTTTCTTTTGTTACATTACCCCTAGTCATAACAGATGATTTTTTCCTATTATTTATGTCAGTTTTGTCCATATTTCTACATAGTTAATGATTAACAGTCTCCATATATAGTAAATAACAACTTTGCAAAAATTTTGTACACAATGAAAGGAGTAATAACTAGCTTCAAATACAGAAATAAATAAAATGTTCAATATAGATTCTCTTGGTAGAATCGGTCATTCAGGATACATCCACGTTCCTTGTTTGTTGAACAAATTTCCACTACAAATAAGATATTTGATTGTGATTCTGTGCTCATCAATTTTTTTTTTTTTTACACTTTCTCCTGACAGCTTACAATTTAAGTGACAGCTTCATAGGGCAGTCCACGCTTGACACACCATGCATTCACTTATTCTGAAATAAAGATACATTTAGTAAGAAATGAAGTTTTTTCATGTAATGAAGAAAGTAAGAGTATTAATTTTTAATTCATTTGAGTTCAATTTGACAGGGCATACAGTATCAAAATTGAGAAAGATTCAGTCCTTTTTCTGTACATCAGTTCTGATAAATGTTGAATAATTTTTTTGGGCAGAGGAGTTGGTGTTTTTACAGCACGGCAACACTTTAAGGTTCAATTGTGCTGAAGGAGCGGAAAGTCTCTTGAACAGGGACATTATCACTGCAAACCCTTTGGGGCTGATCCAGTGATGTAATTCAAACCCTCAAACTTGTAATCATGAGTCCAACACCATAACTACATAGCTACCATTGCTCACAAAAAGGAACATAATTAATCATATAACTCAATTTATCACTTTTAATATTATTGATATATGCACAGAAAGTAGATATTTATTATAATATCGGTTTCATTTGTTAAGTATATTTGCTGCCAGATATAATTCTCAACATGTATAACATATATTTATAACAAAAACAAAACAATTTATAGAAACTAGAACTAGAATACGAAAGATAATTGTGGATGCTCATCAGTTACATATTTTATCTTTACCTGCTGATGTGCCTGTTTTGTCTAAGGGAGACCTTGCATCTGTTACGACTAGGGGTTATGTAACAAAAGAAAAGACTTGAACAAGCTTTCAAGATTTAAATATAAATCTTTAATTTCCTAAAATATTAAAATATTTCAACAAACAATTAAAGTAAAAGAATTAAAAATAATTTACAGTATAGAATATCCTTAAAATTCCTAAATTGTTTTAAAGTTCACTGTTCCGGAAGTTAATCCAAATATTCCGAGTGTTGTATTCCGAATGAAATAGCCTTCACTGTGCTAATATGTAGATAAGATTAAGTTATATCCAAATAATCCTTGTGAATCTGGAATCTCACAAGTTTTAGAAATGTTTCCGCTAATTCCACGGAGCTGTATAATAATTCAGATTAAAGACACAGTACTGAATCCTAAATGTACTGTATTAATAATAAATAAATCTCCAAATAAGAATATCCCACACACAAACTGAACCAATTTCGTTATATCCTCTCTATTCAAATGTAACTATGAAGAATGTTGAAATACTGCTATTAATTCATATATATATATATATATATATATATATAGCCTTAATGCGCAGAATCGAAATAAAAACCCATACTATGTCTTCGATAAACAACTGGGCATTTCGAAATAATTTCCTTCTAGTAAAGACGATTCATTCTTTGGATGTGACCTTAAACTATAATTCCTGGTCAATTTAATGTTTACTCTTAAAAGTATGAGAACTAGGTCGAAAGTTCATTACTCTCTCTCATGCGGAAAATACGTCACATGACTAAAGCTACAAGCAACTCAGTGAAATATCAATCGAGGCTACCGTATGTATACTCATAAGACGACAACTGTTTAGACTAAGAACAGAGATCATGAACTAATAAACTGTACCATTATTAAAAGGAAATATATATATAATTCTGTAACAGCATCTCCTTTCGATTTTAACAATCCAAGTTTGTCCTCGGGCAAAAGGGCCCTTTTCTTGTCTGTAAAGATTAAAGGCAAAAGCTTTCTCCTGAGAGCATGCCCTGGCCAGCTGGCTTTCTTGGCATAAATCAGGGTGCAATAATGCCTCCTTTTGATGCTAAATAGCAAAAAAGGAGTTTTGTTTTCTGAAAAATGACAAAGAATAGTATGAAAATATAACAAACATTCAGAAATAATAGCTAAAACTTCAAAAGTATGTTGTATTGTTTCACAAACTATTCAGACATATGTTAAAAGGTTACCAAGTTAAAATTCTGTAAAGGGTAATTTAACATAAAAATCAAAGTTACTGGTATAAAATGATTACATTCATTTGTAATTACGTGAACCATACAATATACTTAAGAATCTATTTATTTGCATCTCCGCAAACCCACTTATTTTATCATAATGATATAGATAAGATTCATGATTATTAAGCACTAAAAGAAAGTATGGAAAATCACTGAATAGCTGATTGTATGCGATATATTTATTTCACAAACTATGAAGAGTAAAGTTTTTAATTACCATATATTTTCACTCTAACTATGGAACCCCATTCCATCTCCATTTCTCTTTTTATATTAAACTCTGTCTTCATTTTCATGGAAGAATATCGTTGTTTAGCAGTGACCCTTGTGTGATGTAACGGATCACTACCTTGTATCTAAAAATAGAATGTAGCCCCAGCTTTGGAAAAACAGATTATAATATGGCGGGCCAGTACCATTATTTGAATTATAAAATTCAAAAGACACTTAAAGTAACGTGAATTAAAATCCAAATAATCCAATAATCCTAAGTGTCCTAATCACAAGTCCGAAAAATATAATGTTCCGAATGAATGACTCTATCCTTGAATGTGTTGATGCATCAGTAGTCTTTAATGTCCTGATGTGCCAGTAGTCTTTAATGTGATGATGTGCCAAAATTAAGTACTCTAGAATATTTTTGAATAAGTTCACAAGAATCCCAAAATCATCAGTTAAAAATCCAAAATCCAAAAGTCTATGGGCACTTCTAGAATAATCCAATGAGTATTTTTTATAATTCCTCTCTCTGATTTTGGAATGATTTTTCAGAATTGTAATGGCTTTTTAAAGACTGATGTTGAGGTTGAATACTGAAAAACTGTCCACTAAACATGGTATATATAATAATAGGTCACATGACTGAATGTTCTAGAATACTATATGGTGTATGTGATTTTTGACACATAGCTCTAAAGGAAATTCTGGTTTTATCTGTAAACAAAATCAACCTTGACCTCAAATTGAATCAACAACTTGTTTACCAAAACCGTCCTTGAACTCAAATACTAAGTAAAGAACCTAATTCAAGGACAATAGCTAACATGTTAACATATACTTAATATTAAAGTTTAAACAAATATTAAAGTCAAGAAACATTTATAATTTCCTAAAATATTTATAATATTATATAAACATCATACATAATATATTTTTCTTATTTTATTGTTTTATTGTACTTTCAACAATTTTAAAGTTTGACTTCATTTTCATTTTTAATAATAAAAATACATAATTATAAACATTCGTAATTCTTTCTATTAAATGCAACTAATGTTAATGGAGAATACAATAGCATGCATAGAAAAACTGGGTAAAAAACATCCTGGTTACATAATGACCTGCTGTGGCGGACTACCCCACTTTACAAGGGTTGTTTGATTTATTGGTTGGTTATCGTTATCTAGAGGATGATCGACCTCGGTGTTATTGCCCGGATCGAGTAAATAATAAAATAAATATGAAACTTATAGATGGAATAAATAGAGATCTGAGCAGATATATAGAACAGAATAACACGAGCCCCCGTACATGAAATATAACAATTGAATCAATTACATAAAACAAACTGAGATAATACATTACATTAGGAAGATACACTTCTTTTTTAAATAAATCACAAATATACTTATGCAAATAGCCCATCTGTTTTAAACGATAGAATTAGTTCATCATAGAATCGAGTGAACAATCGAAGTCATTGCCCTGCCTTCCTGCGTAACCTGCGATAATCTGGTCACTCCAACTTCGATGCTGCTGTCCAGTCAAGATTTCTTGTTTTTCTTTTCCTTCTCACGCTGTCTTATCTCGCCTCCTTCGGCCCTCAAACTTTGTGTGGGTAGGTAGGTGGATAGGTAGGTAGGTGGATGGAGCTATTTCCCCTTTAAAAATAAACAGAGAAGCAACCTAAATATTATGTCAAATATCCTTCTGGGAATAGTACATTACTCCACTCTCGTTACGTCAGATATCGTCCTATCGGAATTCAAACAGATACCAAAGGTTATCTGGTCAGGCCAAACCTGGCAGACCATAAACAAACCTAGTTTCAGAAGATTAATGTATTTCTAACGGCTGTTTCATCACTGACTCACATCAACATCAAATGAGACATAGCGGTTTCAGTTCACATCCTAATTATACAAATGAATCAATGAAATTCACATCATGGCTTAACTACATTAATTTCAGTGAAAACTCACTCAAGTCTTTATCATACATGAAATCATCTAAGACAACTTGTATCAAATAAAGTAATGTATGAAATTCTTAGAATGCATGATTCCTATAGCAATCAAGACGACAAATTCAAACAATTCATCAAACTCGTATAAAGAAGATTATTGTACGAATTCAGACAAATGAACTCAAACAAATAGTTATACTCATATCTGAAAAATTGATCAACGAATTTAAACAAATAATTCATGCAAATATAAACAAATAAATTTGAGCAAATAATTATATTGGTATCAATGAATTAAATGAGATTGATTCAAACATGCCCCTTATTTAGCGTAGCCAATCAGATTAACGGATCTACCGCCTTTTATAAATATGCAACAAACGTGGTCACCGTAACCTTCTAGATTTTTAAACAACCGATTCTGGAGAATTTCAAAAAGATAATACTACTTCCACTTGCTCTAAATCTAGTCCTGCAAACTCTCAACTCTGACATTTTCGATACCAAAATCTCAATTAACCCTTTCCTTGACCGTTAAATAATGAAGGCTTAATTAAGAATCCATCTTGCCCACCAAACAGGGACATTAACACAATCGCAGTCAAGTGATTTAATACGGTATCTTTCCTCATAAATCTAATTAATTGTTATCTGCCAAACTAAATGTGCTCTATGTTCTCTGCTGTTCTCTACCGAATACATCAACATAAAATTTGCATCCTTATGCCTGCACTCCACTGAACTTCCCCCCACCTGAATTCCAGTTCATTACCTCACAACATATTATCGTTTAATCATTTATTTTAAAAGTGCATGATGAAGAAGAATCTTTGAACTAATAGTCTTTTTATCAGTCCAGGCCCTGGAGTCCTTGTATCATTTCTGTAATATAATGATAATTAAATGATGAAAAGGCTTGTGCTCTAACATTGGGAAAACGTTTTTTAATGTCAATTAAAATCACATGATTTTTCTGAGGGGTGTGGGGTCTTTAAGATCGAATTTGAAAGGGTTAGTTTGTTTTACTGTATTCAAAATGGTCAGAGTTAAACAATTTTTTTTATCAAAATGTACTTTATTCTTGTAAATCACTTCCAAAGGTTTACAACTCAATTGTACAAAGATATTATTATTATTATTATTATTATTATTTATCCTCATATATCTTTGCAGGGTGAAACAGGGCATTGAGGCAAGAAACAGTCACTCCATTTAGATAACAACAGTGTTTCACAACCGTTATTTAAAATCACCCTTGGACAACACACAAAAGTTATCATTTAGAAAAAGATGAAAACAACAATAAAGTCTACTGAACGCCAAATCATCTGTTTATCTGAAAACAATATCGCCAAAGGCGCAATGCCTTGTGGGTAAATTACATCATACTCGCTCTCTAAACAATGCTATTGCTTGTGATACTTCACTAAAGGATTTATCTTCATGAAAGTGCAGAATACAGTGAAAGATTATGGATATTTTTACAATACTGACTGTTGCAGTAACCCTTGCACATGGTTCGAATGTGGGACCAATGATGCATTATAGAATTTATGTGGTTCTCTTAAGGGTTTTTTAGAATTTTTAAACAAAATTCCGTTATTTTAGCTGAATGAACAAGTGTTGCTAGTCAATTTTTTATTCAATTTATGCAACATATATATGCACTGCAAGCTTCAATTTCTGAAGTAATAGAGGATTTTTCAATACCTTTCTAAATCCTATTGCTATTTAAAGAATTAATGTCTATTTTCCTGCAATACCATCCACTTTAGAATGTTAAATGATGTTGACGTTACAGAGCTCGGAAGTAGGGTACAACCTCACGATGCGTAAACATGGCACCAGGGGTTAATGAGTTAAACGAGTTTTAAGAAATATCTTAGAAATTGTCCAGGAATGGCTATTTTTGTAATTTCACACAAATGATCAAACTGGCAGGGAATATTCAAATTTGGTGATGTCATCAAAATTCACCCATTAACTGATTAATCCTGGGAGGTTCTTTTCATGTTCGCCTGAAATGGGGGTAGGAAATGCATTTTTGGAGTTACTTCTGAATGTAGCCAAACACATCTGCTTAAGAGAGTTTTTCATTTAGCCGGATGCTTAGTTGTGTCAAAAACATTGTTTTTGATTGGCTATTATGCTTGTGCATGTGCAGAAGGGTAAAAGTTGGACTTCTCTTTTTTTGTGTGCTTGGAAGTAGGGTACAGCCTTGTGATATGTAAACGTGGTGGCATAGGTTAATGAGATAACATAGAAGCCTCCTTATGTGTAATTGGGCAAAATGTCTACCCCAAGTTACCAGTAATGATCAAAGAGGGAACCTTGTACAGTTACTGGAAATAATTGCATTTCTAATGCCAAATAGACACAAGTTGTGCACTAGTTTACACAGATTAAAAATATTCTTAAGACGTTTGAAAAATCCAATGAGATATCACTGTTACTGCTTGTGCTATGGTAGTGTAAGAGATAATTCCAAATCAAAATAACCCAATGATTTTTGCCATAAACGTTTTTGTATTATAACTTTTTATTATCATTGCCCATGTATTTCTTTTGATGGTTGAAGAGTAAATCAAAGTTACATGTTTATACATAAGGATTTGTTACTGATATATATTTGTTTCTCCTTTAATTTGTTTCTATTGTGATATTATGATTCATTGGTGCAACATTTGCACATTAGTATTTACGAGTATTTTGGGACCTATTGCCAGCCATATAATTATGTATGGTATTTATTTCTTTGTTTTGTACATTTTTGTTATTGATCATAATTTTGCCATTTGATATTTTTTCAGATATTTTGGTAAATGTATGTATCATATCCTAACTTTTGATTATTTACCAGTTATACTTTGATTTTTGGTGAGCCTATGGATTGGGTAGTGTGGGTGAGGAGTGCAACAAAACTGATTTGATTATTCAAATATAATGGTTTCAATAGATTTTGAGAATATTGTCATTCAGTTGCCCTTTTAAGTCATTATTAAACATAGATTGATGCATATATTTTTCACAAATGTTACCAAAGTTCATTAACTAAACAGCTGTATTTGCCCTTGTTTATTCACTTAAAGTGCTTAGTGCATTAAAATACTTTCTTGTCATTCTTTAAAGGCAGGGACCTCTCTGTTGTGCTATGCAATTAAGAATCACAGCCTTTAAGCAGATAATGTAAATGAATGAAAAAAACAGTAATCACTGAAGTTTTCTTTTTTTCTGTATATGTTTATATCCACAAAGACTCTAGTTGTGAAAGAGTGTCTTTTATTTGAGACTTGTCTGTGGATTAAAATAACATAAATTCTGAAATACGCCTGATGCATTCTTTCAAACGTCCTATATATGCCTCATCTACAGCATGCAGATTTTCAACGTTCAAAAGTACATCTCATCTACCACACTGCAGTTTTCTAAGTTCAAAGATACGCCTTAACTAGTGAATTAAAAATGTGTAAGTTTCAAAATATGCCTTTTCTTGCCCAGTACACCTGCATTTTTTTGGAATACGCCTGCAGTTTTCACAATCTTTAGACAAAAGACGCCTTTATTTATCACTGGTATTATGGTTCAGGGTCTTGTACGCCTGTAAAATTTGCTTTACGCCTCTAATTAGAGGGTATTACGCCTCTAATACTGCTCATGTGCATGCGCAGTACGCCTATACTTTTCGTATGTGAGGCACTAGCCCAACCAGCTGCCTTTAAGATTGTACCTAATTGCGTTCCTTGAGTACTGGCAGCAGAAACAAATGCAGCCCTAGTACTATGAGCCTGAAACACTGATGTATCAATACCAGACTTTTTCATAACAGTCTTTATCCCGTTTGATATAGTTCCTTTGGCAACTTCGTTATATGGGGATTGTTTGGTGATGAACAACTGTGTTTCAGAATTTCATAACACTTTAGTCTGTTGCAAGAAACATATATTGTAAACAACTAACAACACACAATTTCTAGTCAACTGGATATGATTAAAAAACAAAAGGCTCCACATGGTGCCCTGGTTGTGATTGTTTCAGCAAGGAAGGAATGTGTATTTTCACTTCCCCCATAAGTGCCTCGTGATCCCATGAGATGACTTTGGTGATGTGACTGATCAGAAGCACAGTTACATTGATGTGATCAGTTTGAGAGCAAAATTTTAAAGAAGAAAATGAAAAATATACAGCCTAATTTATGATTTTCTGCATAAAAGTGTTGCAGTTATTGTCCTTTTGCCATTTGTGAGCAATAATTTTTGCAGATTGGGGTGCACATTTGCAGAGGCAAGTGTTGCAGGCCATTTCCCAAATTTTTCAAGTTTTAAGAGAATGAAGGGTGTAAACCGCCCAAGACAGATTCCAGTGGGGACAGGCTTAATGAGTGAAATAATCAAAAACTGTCGTAAATGAAAGGAAAATGACAAAGATGATTTTGGCACGTCTTCTACTACAGTTTTGATGGGGAAACAAGCGCATTTGCCATTGGCAATTGCATCCATAGCTGCGCAGCCAGCGAGGCACATGTTGGCCAGCTCGGACAGGCTAGCTTAAGGCGGCCATTACAACTAGAAGATGTGATATCATTGTCTGGTTCTACTAGCAGAAGTCACGCAACTTCTGCCCAAGGTACCAATATGGCCGCTCTGGACAAAAAATTGGCAATGCAATGTCAACTGTGGGCGCAAAATGCAGATGTGGTGTAAAAAATGCATGCATGATTGACAAATATGGAAGAAATAATGGCCAGCGTTGCTAGTAAGATGCCAACCACATCAGCTGCGGATTCTGCAGGTATGTCACACATTGGTCAGTTTGCTGTGGACTTGCAGCACGAAGAAGGGGAGGTGGACTTGGATGTCGATATTGGTGATGTCGCAGGGTTAATTATGCCAGACACAGACTCGAAGAGGTCGCTGCGAACGATGATGATGATTTGTCTGCAGAGGTTGAAAGTTTCTTGTTGCAGCAGCAAAAAGCGTGCCCAAATGTGGATGAAAAGCTGGCTGAAGTTGTCAATAAAGGTCTGTGTTCTGTGTTAATTCCCGACAATGTTAAACATTTACAGGAGAAGTATCTCAGACCAGGAAATTGTGACAATTTAAAGGTGCTCAGAGCGAATATTGAGGTCTGGAATGCAATGTCCAAACAGGCGAAGAGTGCAGATATTTCATTGCAGAAGCTGCAAACTCAGTTGGGGCAAATGTTGGTCCCAACTTTAAGGGTTATTGAACTGTTTAAAAACATAGGAACAACCTATGGGAATTACAGTTGGATTCAGTCTGGGATTTTGTCATGGACATTTTCAAATTGTCTTGCTTTCTGTTCAGCGACTTCAGCTTCAAGCGCCGCGAGCTCATAAAGCCAGAGCTAACTGATGTGTATCAGCCCATCTGTGCTGCCTCAAACCCTGTCACCAACTGGCTTTTTGGTGACAACCTAAATGGGCAGATCACGAAGCTTAATGAATCTCAGAAGGCTGGAACTCGGCTGCTTGGAAAGAAACAACAGGATGGAGCTGAACGAAAAGTGGGCTAAATGTTAAAAGCAGTGTGTCTTTTTTTTTATGGACAATCCTATTCACGGGGCGGACACTCCCAGAACCGGAATTTTCAGTGACAGACCTATCACTGCTCGAGGCAAGGCCACAAAAAAATTCATAAACAAGGAACAGGGGTTCCCAAACATCGGAAGGATCAGTAAAATTTTCCCAGGCCAATAGTATGCAGCATAATGTAAGTACATATGATGTTTCTTGTACGAACAACACACCAGACAATTTTGTTGCTGGGAAAATTTCTGCATTTTTTGAAGGCTGGCAGATTATTACTTCGGATGTTTGGATTCTGAATACTGTTCAAGGTTATGAAATTTAATTAGAACAACGACCTGATGAGACATATTTACCAAACCAAATTAATTTCTCTATTAATGAAGAAAGACAAATAAATGCTGAAATTCAAAAGAATTTTACAAAAGGTATCATTCATCTAGTTAATTCTATGCCTGGAGAATATTTTTTAAACATTTTCATTCTACCTAAAAGAGATGGGTCTGTGAGACTTATCCTGAATTTAAAACATTTCAATACAAATGTCGAGAAGATACATTTCAAAATGGAAACTTTAAAAACAGCTGTTAGTGCCATGTGCAAAAATTGTTTCTTTGCATCAGTTGATTTAAAGGATGCCTTCTACTCTGTTCCTGTGGCTCAGAAGTATAGAACGTATTTGCGTTTTATGTGGTTTGGGGATATATATGAATTTACCTGCTGCTTGCCTAATGGTTTGGCATCTGCACCACACGTTTTCAACAAGCTGTTGAAGCCAGCTTTTGCATCATTGAGACTAAAAGGTTTCACAAATGTGGCATACATTGACAATAGTTGTTTGTTAGGGGATTCTTATGACCAGTGTAGGGAAAATGTTCAGGAAACAGTTTGTACACTTGATGGATTGGGATTAACTATTCGCCCAGAAAAATCCGTGTTTGAACCCACCCAAAAAATAACTTGTGTGGGATTTTTCCTGGACTCTATTATGGCTGTCAGACTAACTCGAGATAAAGCAGACATTATAGTTGATATGTGTTGTGACATACTGCAGAAACAGAAGATCACTATTCGTGAATTGGCTCAACTTGTGGGAAAGTTAGTTGCTAGCGATCCAGATGTAGAGCATGAACCTTTATATTATAAAGATTTAGAACATGAGAAAGATAAACACTTAAAGATACACAAAGGTGATTTTGATGCTTATTTATCACTTTCGGCTGAGATGAGACAATGTATATCTTGGTGGATATCTGATGTGCATTCTAGTTATAAGGTAGTCGCATATGGTGAACCGCAGGTTGCTTTGACCAGTGACAGCTCACTTGTTGGTTGGGGAGGAGAGTAAATCATACAACCAAAGCTGAAACAGGTGGTCATTGGGATCAAGAGGAAAAACTGTATCATATTGAATCTTGGAACTGAAAGCCAGTTTTTTGACATTACAATCTCTTTGTTCTGAGTTGAAATGAGCTCATGTGCGCATGTATCTATATGGATAACTCTGTAGCAGTTTCATATGTCAACAAAATGGGTGGCCGCATTCCCATCTTGCATAAATTTTCATGTGATATCTGGCTGGGGTGTTCAATTAGGAATATCTGGTTAAGTGCTTCTCATTTGCCAGGAACACTGAATTGTGATGCAGATAGATTGTCTAGAAACCTAAATGAGGATTCTGAATGGAAGTCAAGCTCTACATTCTTTATTGCTTTATTTGCTTTGAGGCTAAATCACCAACTTCCGCGTTATGTTTCATACAGACCTGACCCAAAAGCTATAGCCGTTAATGCTTTTTCAATTAAAATGGAATTACAGTTGTCATTATTGCTTTCCACCTTTATGACTGTTGGAAGCAGTGCTGCAAAAAATGGCCCAAGGTGAAGCAGATCTAATTGTGGTGGCACCACTATGGCCAACACAACCTTGGTTTCCCAGCCTCCTGCATGCTATAGTTGGTCCTTGCTTTCTGCCGCCCCGCCCACAAAGAGATTCTGCACTTGGCACACAACCCGCAATGATGACACCCCCTCCACAAATTGAAGATGGGTGTTTTTCATTTATCACGACAGCAAGCAGAAGTCAAGGATTATCAGACAGGGCTGTCATCATCATGATCATTTCATGGAGAACATCATCTAAAAAACAGTATTGGGGTAATCTCCAAAAAATGGATTTATTTTCAAATAAAGACAGATTAATCCACTTGACACACTTGTCACTTTAGTTATAGAATTTTTAACTGAATGAGTAGATAGAGGTTTAGGTTTTAGTTATGTAAATACAGCTAGATCTGCAATTTCATCATTAGTTAGTCTTACTTCTCAATCTACTCTAAGCAATAATGTTCTACTTAAAAGATTTATGAGAGGAGTGTTCATTGCCAAGCCTTCGTTTCCAAAGTACTCGTGTATGTGGGATGTGCAGCTGGTGTTTAAATATTTTGAATCGTTACAATGCAATGACCAGTTGTCCTTGCAGGAAGTTACTATGAAGTTAACCATGCTGCTTGCTTTGTTGACAGGACACAGGTGTCAGACACTACACCTAATGCAAACAAATAGCATTAAATTTGCTGTTAATAGTATTGTACAAATACACATCTTCATTGCTGAAACAATCGAAACCAGGGCACTATGTGGAGCCTTTATTTTTGAATCCTATCCACATGACAAAAAATTTTGTGTTGTAGATTGTTTACATTGTTATTTGCAATGGACTAAAGTTTTGCGAAAATCCAAAAAACAATTATTCATCAGCACACAATCCCCATATAAAAAAGTTGCTAAAGGCACAATATCAAACTGGATAAAGACTGTTATGAGAAAGTCTGGTATTGATACATTGGTTTTTCAGGCTCATAGCACAAGGGCTGCATCTGTTTCTGCAGCCTGTGCTAAAGGCACACAATTCAGGGTACAATTTTGAAGGCAGCTGGTTGGGCTAGTGCCTGTACTTTCAGGAAATTCTATGACAAGCCCGTTACAGACAAGACTGAATACAGTAGAAAGGTCTTGTCAGCATCGGAATTTCATAATGCTGATGTAATGTACTATGTTTTATGGGTTATCTGATTTACTAATAATACATAAGTGTTTTCTTTCTTTTTTTCTTCTAGTTGTTGTTAAGGTATTCCATGCATGGAATCCTCTCTCTAAAATCTCATGGGATCACAAGGCACTTATGGAGGAAGTGAAATTGATAAATTAAACTAGACTTACCAAGTTGACATTTGATTGTAATTTCATGAACCCCATAAGTGCCTTAGTGATCATATGCCCACCCTTGGTACTTACCACCCAATAAAACATTGAGGCTTCTATTTCTTGTGCTCTAAAGACTGATCAGTCACGTGACCAATGTCATCTCATGTGATCACTAAGGCACTTGTAGGGTTCATGAAATTACAATCAAACGTCGACTTGGTACGTGTAGTTTAATTTATCAATTATACACTATTAACACCAAAATTAATGCTATTTGTCTGCCACCTCTGTCCTGTTAATAAAGGAAGTAGCATGGCTAACTTCATGCTCAAGTCCTTCAAGGACAACTGGTCATTTTATTGTAAAGACAGAAAATAGTTAAACACTAGCTGCATATCCCACACACATGAGTACGTTGGTAATGAAGGCTTGGCAGTGAACACACTGCTTATAAATATTTTAAGTAAAACATTGTTACTTTGAGCAGATTGAGAAGTAAGACTAACTAATGACAAAATTGCAGATCTATTTACAGAACTAAAACCTAAACCTTAACCTACTAATTCAGTCAAAAACTCTATAACAAAAATCACAGGTGGGTCAAGTGGATTAATCTGTCTTTATTTGAAAATAACATCCACTTTTGGAGATGAACGCAATATTATTTTTTAGTTGATGTTCTCCATGAATTGGTGATGATGAAGGCAGCCCTACCTGATAATCCTTGACTTTACATTGCTGTCCTGATAAGTGAAAAACACACATCTTCAATTTGTGGAGGGGGTGTCATCATTGCGGGTTGTGTGGCAAGTGCAGAATGTCTTGTGCGCGAGGCAGGAGAAAACAAGGACCAACAACAGCATGCAGGAGGCTGGGAAACCAAGGTTGTGTTGGCCATAGTGGTGCTACTACAATTATATCTGCTTTGTCTTGGGCCATTTTTTGCAGCACTGCTCCCAACAGATTGAAAGGTGGAAAGCAGTAATGAAAATTGTAATTCCACTTTAATGAAAAAGGATCAACTAGCTATATATAGCTTTCGGGTCAGGTCTATATGAAACTTAAAGCGGCAGTTGGTGATCTAGCCTTGAAACAAATAAATCCACATCTATATGCCCATAAACTTGAATTATATTATTCAAGACCATAGAACTTAACTTCCATTCAGAATCCTCATTTATGTTTCTAGACAATCTTATCTGCATCCAAATTCAGTGTTCCCAGCAAATGAAAAGCAGTTCACCAGATATTTCTAATGATACACCACAGTCACGTGATAATTTATGCAACATAGAAATGTGGCCACTCATTTTGTTCACAATTAAAACTGCCGCAGTGTTATTTATATAGACGCGTACATGAGTATATTTCACCTCAGAACAAATAGATTGTAATGTCAGGAAACAGGCTTTCAGTTCTAAGAAGTTAATATGAGACATTTTTTCCTCTTGATCCCAGTGACCACCTGTTTCAGTTTTGTTTATATGATTTACCCCCCCCCATTCCAACCAATAAGTGAGCTGTCGCTAGTCAAAACAACCTGTGGTTCACCATGCGAGACTACTTTATAACTAGAATGCACATTAGATATTCACTAAGATATACATTGATCTCAGCAGAAAGTGAAAAATAAGCATCGAAATCACCTTGGTGTATCTTTAAAAGTTTTTCTTTCTCGTGTTCTATATTTTTATAATATTAAGGTGTGTACTCTACACCTGGTTCACTGGCAAGTAACTTTCCTTCAAGTTGAGCCAATTCACGAATAGTGATGTTCAGTTTCTGTAATATTTCACAACAGAAACCAACTAAACTGTCTGCTTTATCTCGAGTTAGTCTGACAGTCATTGTTACAGAGTCCAGGAAAAATCCCACAAAAGTTATCTTTTGTGTGGGTTCAAAGACAGATTTCCCAGAATGAATAGTTAATTTCAATCCATCAAGTGTACAAACTGTTTCCTGAACATTTTCCCTACACTGGTCATAAGAATCCCCTAGCAAACAACTATCATCAATATATGCCACATTTGTGAAACCTTTTTGTCTTAATGATGCAAAAGCTGGCTTCAACAGCTTGGTGAAAATGCGTGGTGCAGATGCCAAACCATTCGGTAAGAAGGTAAATTCTTATATATACCCAAACCACTGGAAATGCAAATACTTTCTATAGTGTTGAGCCACAGGAACAGAATAGAAGGCATCCTTTAAATCAACCAATGCAAAGAAACAATTTTTGCACATGGCATTAACAGCTATTTTTAAAGTTTCCTTTTTTAAAAGTATTTTCTCAACATTTTCAGTGAAATGTTTTAAATTAAGAATAAGTCTTACAGACCTATCTCTTTTAGGGATAATGAAAATATTGGAAAAATATTCCCCAGGCATGGATTACACGTTGTGAATAACACCTTTTGTAAGAAATTTGTGAATTTCAGCAGTTATTTGTCTTTCTTCATTGAATGAGAAATTTATTTGGTTTGGTAGATTTGTCTGTGCAGGCCAATGTTCTAACTCTATTTCATAACCTTGAACAGTATTCAGAATCCAAGCATCAGATGTAATATTCTGCCAGCCTTCCAAAAATCTAGACATTTTCCCAGCAACAAAATTGCCAGGGGTATTGTTTATACAAGAAACATCAAATGTACTTACATTATGCTGAATACTATTGAGCTGGGAAGATCTTACTGATCCTTCCGATGTTTGGGGACCCCTGTTCCTTGTTTTGGAGCTTTTGTGTAGCTTTGCCTCCAGCGGTGATGGGCCTGCTCTAAAAATTCCTGTTCTGGGAATGTCCTCCCCGTGAATAGGGTCGGCCTAAAAAAGGCTTGCTGCTTTTAAAACTGCCTCCTGTTGTTTCTTTCCAAGTATCTGAGTTCCAGCCTTTTGAGACTCATTAAGCTTGGTGATCTGCCCATTTAGGTTGTCATAAAAAAAGCCAGTTGGTAACAGGGTTTGAAGCAGCAGAAATAGGCTGATACACATCAGTTAGCTCTGTCTTTATGAGCTCTAAGCAACTGAAACTGAAGTCGCTGAACAAGGACAACAATTTGAAAATGTCCATGATGAAATCCCGGACTGAATCCAAAGGTAATTCCCTTAGATTGTTCCTGTACTTTTTGAACAGTTCTATAACCCTTAAAGTTGGACCCAGCATTTGCCCTAACAGAGTTTGCAGTTTTTGCAAGGTAACATCTGCATTCTTTGCCTGTTTTGACATTGCATTCCAGACCTCAGTGCTCACTCCTGGCACTTTTAAATTGTCACAATTTCCTGGTCTGGTATACTTCTGCAAAGGTTCAACTTTGTCAAGAGTTAAAAGTGAATGTAGACCTTTATTTACCACTTTAGCTAGCTTTCCATCCATATTTGGGCCTACTTTCGACTCCATTTAAAAGCTTTCCACCTCTGCAAACAGATCATCAATGTCAATCTCATTAACCTCTTTGGATTCTGTGTCTGGCATAATTAGCCCTGGGACATAACCAATTTCAACATCAGAATCCACCTCTCCTTCTTCGTGCTCCAAGTCCAGAGCCTTGCCAAACTGACCCAAGTGTGATATGAGATTCAGCAGCTGATGTGGTCAGCATTTGTGTCTTGCTAGCAAGACTGGTTGCTATTTCTTCCATTTTGGTCAATTGAGTGTGCATATTGGACACCACATCAGCATTCTGCGTCCACAGCTGGCATTGCATTGCCAATTCATTGTCCAGAGTAGCCATATTTGTTGTTTGGGTGGAAGTCACGTGACTTCTGCCCAGAAGAGCCACAATGACATCACGTTTCATTGGCGCTGCAAGGGCCTACTTGAGCTCACCTGCCCCTACTGACTAACATGTGCTGCACTAGCCATCACACCCCTAGATGCAGTTACTAATGGCAAACGAGCTAATTTCCCCATCAAAACTGTTGTGGGGACATGCTGAGATTATCTGTGATGTTATCCCTGTGTTCGCAACAGGTTTTGAGTATTTCACTCATTAAGCCTGTCCCTTCTGGGATCTGACTTGTGCAGTCTGCACCCTCTAATGTATAAAACTCACAGTTGGGTGAATTTGCAAAGTTTGCAAAGTGGCTTGCAACATTTTGTCTCTCCAATGTCATCTCATGGTATCAGGAGTCACTTGTAGGGGAAGTGAAATTCATGCTTTGTCAGTGGAAAAGGGTTGTTTATGGTTCAATGGTAACTTTGATTCAATCTCTTTTCTTTGCCAACGTGGGTTTCTGGCCAAGAATCAAATGTATTTGGTAGCTCTGCTAATAGCGAAATCCCTATTCTCAGTCATGTCTGTGCTGGTTATGATTAAGATATATTTCTTTGCCAAGTTAGAGCTTTACAGTTCTATCGAGCTAAATCAAAAGAGAAAAGATACCTCTGATATTTCGGCAGCCACCATCTTGAGGTAATTGCATGAATTATTAAAAGAGCTATTGCTGCATCTTAGATCTTTTTCAATTATTTTGCTTTGGGTGATATCATGAAAGCCACTTTCTGGTGATCTCATTCCACTTTTTCGTAATTTTATCTTTGATCAGTGTTGTACACAAGTGGGGGTATTTATGTATTGGGCCCAGGTGTAAAGCCCCAACAAGTTAATCAAGCCATCTTCCAGTCGGCATTAGAGCACCCTTACTATCAACAATGGTAAGTTCACTTTGACAGCTTTTCATAGGCCATCAGCCACCCACTTGGCTGGCAAATTCAGTAATATAATACTAGCTGGTAATGTCTTACTGCTTTTAAAATGTATTTCTTTTTGTTGGTAAAACTAATTTTAATTGTGTAATAGTTACTTGCTATTATTGCCCAGTTCTCTCCCTCACTGCTTTGATGTCCTTTCAGTTTCTGTCCAAGTTGAAGAAGGATGATATTCCAATTAACGGTAATGGGTTAAGATTTCAGACTGGTATCATGTTTTTTGTTCTAGAACTCAAGTTACTGATTGGAAGAGGGAATAATCACACTGGACTGGGGACAAGTACTAGAAAAAGGGAAAGCAATGCAATAATAACAGGTATTACACAATTAAAATTTGTTTTACCCACCAAATACTACATTTTTGAGCTGTGGTCAAATTTATATTCACCAGAGTGTCATTAATTTTAAATATTCAAATTTCAAATAAAATTTTATAGTTATTAACACTTTATTTTTAATCAAGAAAAGACTAGAAATGTATCCATACAAGAAGTATACCCCCTGCAAATATGATGCAGTTGAGGGGCAAAGTTATGTCAGGCAGTTGAAGGGCCAAATTTAATGTCAGACAGGGGTTATAACTGTAAACTATGTAAAAGGCTCTTGCCATGATCCTGATCCCTAAGCTATTTAATAATCATTAAGCACAATACTCTGATGGAAATCAGTACTGGTGAATGGAGTAGACTTGATAAACTAAAACAGATCTAAAGCAAAAGTTATTCTCATGATGTCACATAATGTGGTCATCAAAACAGAAGAAAAGGGGTGTGGTTAGATGGGGCTTCATATCTAAGAAAGACATCCATAGGAATTTACCCCCCCCCCCCCCCCAAAATAAACTTTGAGAGCCATCGGTAGTAAAAGTCAAAATAAAATAATACATTTTTACATTTTGGAAAAAGAAAAACTTGTGGAAAATGAAACATTTAACAAAGTAGTATAGATGTGACTACTTTCATCTGTTTTGTTTTTTCAATCCAACCTACACCTACTTGTACATGTAGGTTGTAAAAATTGTTTTTGAAGAATAGAGATAAAAGAAGAGTATTGGAATCTGGCCCCCATAAACTTTTCATCATCACATGAAAATAGTACATTTCTTTTTTAGTGGTTAGTCTTGAGTTTGATTCAGAAGAGAGTCCAGCAGCTGTTATTCCTTCTGATGTTGAGAAGAAATACAGTGTTGCCTTGAATATGGTAACAAGTTTCCCTGTTAAAGTGCAGATAATGGAAGATGGTGCAGCAGCAACTTCCTCAGAACTACTCACCCTACATTACAGTGTGTCAACAATCGATGTGCTGACTGCAGCCAGTCCTGGAATGCCTGATGACTGGGCAGACTCGGGGGGTATTTTGTGTCAATGGGGCATAGATGGACCTTTCCCCCAGAGGATTGACAGGACGAAGTACACGTAAATATATGGAAATACATTCAAACCTGCTGATGCAGATACCTCCAATATGTACACGAAGGATGCCTGCTTAGTATAAGGGCAGCATTTATAAACACTTGAGCAAGGTCTTTTCTAAGATGCAGTATTGTAGATTTCATATGGATTTTTTAAAAACATGTTGCAAAAAATGTGCATAATATTGGTAAACCATACCTTTGTTCACTTCAGTAAATCTACCTATATGTATAGAGAAATCCCTCACTGTTTATGGCCTGACCATAGGTGCAAAGGGATATAGTGATAGTGATGTTTGCTCACTGTCTGTCCACAGATGACGTGTTTTCTGCAACATAACTTTTGTTTGCTGTGATCTTTTTTTGTACAAACCTTGTACTGTATGTGCCTTAACCATGCATTGAGGAAGAAGCTGATTGATTTTCTGACTGTCATGTCAAGGTCCTTGGAGCTGAAAATTTGATTTTCCTTTTGCATTAAACATTGAAGTTTCCTTGGCATAATGTTCATTGAACTTCATAGGTGCACTACATCTCCCATTGATTCAGAGGCAGAAAGTAATATCATTGATTTCTGCTCAAGTCAAGTTTCCTGGATCTGGTTTCATCAAACTTCACAGATAGTGTACTCTTGGGCAGAGTTATCATGCTATTGATTCTTGGGCCAAGAGGTCAGGTCAAGGTCACTGCAGTTAAAAGAGTAATTTTTGGATAGACTGGTAGTATGCAAACAACAAATCAGGTTTCCTGGATCCAGTTTTCATCAAATTTTGTAGGTAGTATACTTTTATGCAAAGGCATCTTCCTACTGATTCTAAGGCCCATAGGTCAAGTCAAGGTCACTGGAGTTAAGATGGTAATGTTTTGGTTCTACATGATAACTCACTTTCAGAAAAGGCAGCTCCCTATTGAGACTGGATTTGATAGATCAAAAGTTAAAGTCAGGGGACATGAAATTGCATTTTTGGTTTCTGCATGACTTAAACAGCTGAAATTGGTGCCTGCCTGCTGGTCCAACACCAGTACTTATCTAGTTGGATTGGGTAAAAAACTAAAGTAGCTGGTCCATGTTGCGAGCTCAGAATTTAGCAAGCTTAGGAAAATCAGATCAGGAGGACTAGTTAATAATCTAGAGTACCAATAACTTTGTATGTCCCTACCTCTGTAAAGTAATCCTTGGATCTGTGCTTCGATCTGGCACTTGTTAGCACAACTAGTCCAGCAGATTTTGTTGGATTGCCATGAAACTGAGTAAATATTATGGTCATCTGAAGAGATGCACATATCTACAAATAACTTTCTTCCCACAATTTTTAGCTAAACTGGTCATAGACTGGAAGAGCTTAGTGATGGCCTGCTGTCTGTCTTCTGTTGTTCATTGTTTGTTAGCACAAGTTTGTTGTCGCTACTAATCCTAAAAGTATTTGGAAGATTGACATGAAGCTTTTCTCACACATTCATTCTAAGGTCTGGTTGGTCCTGAATGAAGATGGTGTCACTCGGACACCAAAAGAATCCTCATGATGTCTGGTTGGTCCTAAATGATAATGGTGATAATCTGTTACCTAATAGAGCTACTGTGGCAGCCATTTTGAAAATGTTATTGCTACTCATCCTAGATGGATGGACTTATTGACCTAGAGTTTTCACCAAAAGACTCCTTACGATGTCTTGTTGGTCCTCAATGAAAATGGTGGCAATCTGATATCAAATATGGCTATCGTGGCAGTCATCTCGATAATCTTGTTATCACTACATCTTTAAAAGAGAAAGTTGTATTGACATGGGGTTTTCAGCAGAATATGTCTTATGATGTCCAGTTGGTCCTACAAGAAAATAGCAGGCTGTAAAATTCCTATAAATTTCCAATAAACTCCTAAAAATTTAAGGATTGCAGTATTTTTTTTTGAAAATTAAGAAACAGTTCCTATAAATTTCTATTTTTAGTTGTCAAAATGGCAATTGTTAACATAGCCAATTGATTGTAATAAATTGTATCCTTTGAACTCCATTTTTGAGTTCAATTGTGCATATTGTGTATCCACAGAGTTCATTATTTCTTGTGTATACTAATAATACAAGTAGGGTTAATTTTTTGTGGTATGGTGATGTTTTTGAAACGGTGATTTTTTTTCTTCTTTTGTATTGTTTGTTGTAAAAAAAATCACATGGATCAAGAATTATTTTTGAGCATATGATATTTGCACATCATGTTGGAATATTTATAAAATTGTTGGCTTTGCTTTGCTGATCATGTACTGCATACTCAACCCAACATATACTTGATATGAGAAGAAAATCTTTTGTAAATTAGAGCTTTGTTTTCCATGTCAGATAAGCATTTGCTGAAGAGCTTCCTCTTGCAAAAAAACTCCTAGCAAGTTTAGAGTGTCTTAATCCTATGAAGAGAAACAATTGTCAAAGTAAATCTGTGATAGAAATTCAAGCGGTGACCAGACTGCCTTGTACTTTTTTGTTTGATAATGGCAAGTAATGCATTGACCGACAGGGATCTATCATTCGTGAGGATTAAAGCACTTGAGGTCCAAGCCATTGCTACCTCATGGGCCTGTCTAAAACATTCATCATTTGAGGATGTTATGAAGGCTGCGTTTTGGCAATCACACATGACCTTCTCCTACCTTCGTTCCTTGGTGCACCAGAATGAAGTCATTTATTCTTTAGGGCCCATAGAAGCAGCACAAAAGTAGCTGAAGTAGATTCTAACTTACAGAAAGGACATTCCTACAGTATGGGTGAGTATTTCCTTGTTTATACCATTTCTTGAGACCATTAGCCTCCCACTGCACTGACAATTTCAGCTATGCAGTGCCAATAGGTAACGTATAGCTGATATTAAAATGTAGTTTTTTTGGAGGTAAAACTAGTTTTTAATGATGGAATAATTACCATATTCCCTCCTCCCACCTTGCTTTGATGTCCCATGAGTGGTCTAGTCCTGAAAAAAGACGGAGACCACAACACATGCACCAGTGACTTGGCCAGCAGACTGGGTCTGTATATTGTTCTGGATTCTTTCCAGAATTCACTATGGGGGTTCATCTGTGGGAGGATGAATTATTATATGGACAGGGGTAATTCTCTCCCAGAATAACCAAGCTATTAAAAACTAACAGGTATATATTACATCAATAATATTAGTTTTAGTCTCCCCCACCCCCAACTTCATTTTTGCTTCCACCCACACACCCTTTTTTTTTTTACATAACATAAATAGGCAAACTATAAGGTACATTTGATGTGGCCATATAAGCAAAGGTAAACTATATTTGGGTTTAAATATACAACACTTCACATTATGTATAAAATTCGGTTGGGAATAAAAATAGAATAATCTTGAATGCTTTGATAAAACTTGTTAAACATTAAACTGAAATAAAATTATTTTTTTAAAATTTCAGTTATGTATTGACCCTTTTGAATTTGGTGGTAGAATGTTTTTAATTACTCAAAATGAAAGTATTAAGATAGCTGAAATGGTAAAAAGAAATCTAAGCATAGTTAAACTGAGATATACATTTTGTATCTGCCCCTAATAAATCACAAAAAACAATGATTGAATGAATAAATAAAATAATAAATAATTTGTCAGTAAAAATGAAAATAAAAAAACAACTTCAAACAACTTGTTCTGAAAAACAAATGAATAGAATTTGACCTGATTTGCATCCTGGCACAAAGTTTTTTTTAAGTTTGTACAAATGCTAATCAGCCATCAAATATGGCCACTGTAACTAAAAATAGAGAAAAAAAGAAACTTTAAATGTCGTCTTTAGTAAAACATCTTAATAGAACTTGAACAAATTTGAGAGCAAGCTTTCTGACATGAAAGGCATTTAAAATTTGTACAAATGATGCAGTGTTGCCATCATATATGGTTGCCCAAACTAAAAACAGCAGGGGTCATGCTGGATTTAAATAATTAAACACAATTTAGATTGTGAAGAGATAGAAAAATAGGTTAAGCAGGTAGGAAGTAAAATTTGTTAATGGCAAAATAAATTTGTCAACATCTGGTATTTACTGCTATAAATAGAACACCTGTTACTTAAATGACTCTATGTGAATGGGCCTGCCAGTAGAACTTTTAGCAGTGTAGTACATGTCAAGTTCAACATAAATTGTAACCATTTGGCCTTTTTTTATATCTATATATAGGTTTCAGAATAAAATCTGATCTTTATAGTTTTATAATTATTTTTCATTTAAGAATTTTTAATATGCTTTAAAATCTTGCGGGAACTCATTCACCATCAAGCATACATAGAGAGAACAAGGATTTCAAACCAGTAGATTTACAAATTTTTATCAGTAGATTGGCCTCTAAACCAGTAGATTTTTTATCGGCATAAATTTTACGTTTCAGGGGGATGAAAAACAAAACAAGTGGGGGTTACTTGTGCCATAATATATATTCTCTTCATACCATAATAAAACAGCAAGTTAGAACATCAATCAGATTCAGATTTCAATGGAAAATGTTACAATAATAATAAATACGAGTCAGTATATGGTCAAATAATGAAAAAGGAGAAGTTGTTTATCTGATGGGTCATTGCAAAGAATTTTATTTTTATAAAATCCAATAGCATTTTTAGTTTCATTCACAAGATCACTGTCAAGTGACCACTAATGACATTCATTGTGATTATTAAACTTCACACTTAACAGGCTCTCAATAGTTCTCTGGTCCAGATTTCCGCTTGAATCTCTTTGTATTTTGCGAAGAATGGAGAATGTCCTCTCTGTATCAGCATTAGAATGTTGTAATGACTGGACAACCACATTCAGCCTACAAAGAAGTTCTAACTTCAGTTTTCCTGTTGCTGATTTTGTAAGGTTGCTGACTACTCTCCAAGCTATGTTCACTCCGAGGAGGAAGTTCCTGACTTGGACTTGGGATGTATTCCTGACCCTCATTCTCAAAGGCTTCTTTCTCTTCATGGCTCAGATCCAAAAATATATTAGCAAGTTTCACCACTGTAAATAAAACAAAATATTGAACGATTTAGACTTGAAATAAAAATGACAAAAAAAAAATACATGATGTATTTATGCTTTTATGAATAATTTATCCAAACTTAAAAATTAATTATCTTGTAATATATTTTCAACTGATATATTTTATCTAGGGCTTGAACTTAATTTATGTGCATGAAAACTTCAAATGGTTTATGAAATATAAAAAATGCATACCTTTAAAACACACAATGCAAAGTCAGAACCTTTGCTACTCGCCTGCACACACTTAAACTCTGATAGCCAAGCATTGTTGAATTTGTAATATTTCTTAGCGGGTGGTTTCTTGGCATTGTGCGGAAGCACACGTTTCGGCATTTTGACATGAATTGAAAAAAAAATGTAAGAGTTGTCCTCTTAAAACATCTTGAACAACACAATAACAATTAAACAAGACAAAAATCAAAATACTTACTCTAGTGTCTCTGTCGAAATCATTGTTTATGGTCGGTCTCTTCATTTTATCTCCCCTCCGCTAAGGGTCGGCTGATTTTCATCAAAGGCTCAGAAGACATCATGGATCACCTTTTATCCCTTTATCACTTATAACACCTAAAAAAACCCCCCCCAAAAAACACCCCGCATTTGGCCTTGAACTCCTCAAATTCCAACAATAAGGTAATCGATTAGCAGCTTGCTGTGTACACATGTCATGTGTTCTTTAACAATTCTAATCCTATTGCTCTATCATGCATCATTGCACTGGTCATTGTACTGGTGGAACATTTCCGGTCCTCAGTAGACTGGTTTTGGCTGGTTTCTCTCATGTGTTGATGGAATGAGTAAAAATACCGTGTTTGGGTTTATTTTATAAAAAAAAAAATTTAATTTTCAAAAGCGGTAGATTTGAACTACTAAACGGTATGTGCGGTAGACAGCCTTTAAAATGGTATTTTTGGCCTACGCCGGTAGAATCACATGTATGATCAAGTCAGTGAAGCTGTGTGACCAACAATAGCTGACCTTTCTCAACCTCTAAATCTACTGGTTCGTTGTCTATGTCTGTATCACTAAATTATCCAAATTTGATAATTATTTTTGCCGACATTGATATCTGAGCCTATATCTGACTTGTTGAAGTCTTCATAGTTGTAATTCTAGTCATCCAAACTCAAGAAAGCGCTGAATGAAATCCATGGCCTCCATATTGGAGAGTGGAAAATCCAACCCAGTTACTTTAAATAGCAGATTATGGCTCTATCTTAAATAGCAACCACATGATGTGATGTAATGGTCATTTACCTCAATGCCTGTAGTCTCTAATAGGGGGTTTTCCCCAAAGGTGGCACTATGAAAACCAGCTCAAAATGGCTGATGTTTGCTGTAGGCAGGTTAAAGGACATTTAACCAATTAGAATAGAGTTAAGAAATGATGGTTCTTTCTGTGAAAGATGTCATATACTAAATATGGGTACTAATAGGGTGGTTTTCTGGAATTTGTATTGCACAATAGTCAATACATGTGGTTGTTGTTGATAGTGGAGACGGCTTTTGCTAGCCATTTGGAATCTTACGTTTTCTGATTTTTCAGAGAGCGAAGTTCATGATATTGAATTAGGGAGTGTTGGCAGTGATATTGAAGTATCCTCTTTCATCAGTCTGTTGGAAATTGAAACAGAATAGGACAATGAAGACAGCACATTGTGGACAAGAGAGCCATGTGCCCCGCATGTCACAGAGTTCACTGAAAGTGTTGGTCCTACTTTGATTTTTGATGAGGGGAGAAAAGAAATTTCTTTTTGAAATATTTTTCACTGGCATTAATTGAAAGAATTGTGGCTGAAGCTAACCATTATGCAGAAAAATCTTAAGGAAAAAAGCCCAGTTCTCTCTGGCAAACCACAACACTTGAAGAAATGATGCCCTTTCTAGGCATACATGTAGTAATGGCAATGGCAGTCTTAACTCTTCTGACATGTACATTAACTTGGCTATCTACAGTTTGGCTATCTAATGATCTTTCCAGACACCCAGTATTTCACAAATTATGACTAGATTATATTTGAAAAGCTGTCCAAGTATTTATGTGCACAGATTTGACTCTTAACTTTGTATATAAAGAATGACAGACAAACTTTGTGTTACTGTGTATTTGTATTCAATTCATATATAAAAAGGTAGTTATAGCTTTTATATTCATATGTTCTCTAAGAGGCTTAGGGGACTAACAGCATCTGGTGTTGTGTCTGGAAGATCTCCCTTTTACACCCTGGCACATGGAGGAGTTTCCTAAGGTTCTGCTGCTTGGTGGATCACGGAAGCCATAAGCCCTCTTTGTCCTCTTCTGTTGCTCATGATGTCAGTGGCACTTTCAGCAAAACTTCTACCTCTGTAAGGATACTATGGTCTGCTGGATTACAGCAAAGATCTATTGAGGGTGACTCTTTATTTGCCATCTAATCTTGTCCTCTTCAGTGGCCTGTTAAGATCTTGGGTGACCAGCAACACTGGTCATTGGCCACAGATCACAGGCCCAGCCAAACAAACCTAGAAATGGCATAGACTCCTCCTTCCTCCCTATGGAGGGAGACGATTGGACCATGGACACTGCACCCTCTTATGCCAAGTTCCCATGTTCCCCAAATCCAGTAGGTGCCAGACTAGGTCTTGTTTCTTTAGTGTTGGTAGTTTCCACAATATGAGGGTTACCAGTTTAGCTTTTGGTTGCCTTGACCTCTGTCAAGAATCCCCATTTGGTCTCACCAAACCAAATTGGCATATCTTAGGGAAGAGGTATATACCCTTCTAAAGAATAGGGCAGTAGAGAGGATAATAAACACTCAAAATCTTGGGTTCTTTTCGTGTATCATCCAGGTTTTGAAGATGGCGCAGTATTTCATGGTGGGAATATTTCACATCATTATCAATCTTTACGCATAAAACATGTTTATTCGGGAAGAACGTTTCAAGATAGAGAAATTATCCTCAGTTGGGAACACCGTAATGATGAATTACTGCATGGTCTCCTTAGACCACCATTATGCTTATCTAGACATCCTCATCTTCCTGCCCCACAGGAAATTCCTGTAGTTTTGTCTGGAAGAGGAGGTCTTTAAGTTTCATTCTCCTCTATTTGACCTAGCTTCCACTTCCAGAGCTTTTGTTTACCAGGGTGATGGGAGTAATAGCAGCTCACTTAAAATTGTTTGGGGTCCCCATCATCCAATATTTCAACAAGATTCGCTGACATGTTCTACCAAGGGATCTGTCGCACTGTTGGAAGACGGTGATTCATCTAGGGTTGTTCTCCTACTAGGAGAAGTTAGATCTGTCCCCTTCTCAAAATTGCGTTCACATGTTGATGAATTTACTCATCCATGAAGGGACAAGTACATTTTCCCCTCATGGGATCACACAGATACTGTCTCTCATAGCAAGACCGTTTGAGAGGACTTTGATGTCTGCTTGTCTCTACCTCTTCCATAGAGCCTGAATGCAGAAGCAAATCTAGTACCCCTTGGCCCAGTTGTTGCTGTTCGCAAACTGGAGACCTCAGCGACCTTCATCAGCTCGGATTCTTTAGGGATCCAATTTTCGTCACCATCTAAGTTGGTGGCTGAATCGGAAAGATTTCAGGCCATAGTTTTGATACATGCCCCAGAATCTTGGTCTTTCCTGTTTACAAAGTCCTCCAATTCAGTCTGATATGCTTATGAAGAGCCAGAAGAGGTAGTCTGTCATTGCTTTGGGTGTTGGGAAGAATTCTTCCCTTCATATCAAAATCCTAGAAGTGTAGGTTTTTTTCCTCGTGTGGAGCATCCTTAGATGGACAGCTTTGGACAGGATTACTATCAGGGTACACCACATTCCATTTTAAAAAAATATCCTGGTGGACAGCCTGTCTAGAGAGGATGGTCCTCAGAATGATCTCTGCATGAGTCAGTTGCAGAGAGACTTTTTCAGTTGTGGTGGAGGCCAGTGGTAGACTTGATTGCCATGAGATTGAACAACAAGCTGCAACATTATATCTCTCTAGTTCCAGACCTGAGTGCATGGGTGGTAGACACCCTCAGTTTGAAGTCGAATTGAATGTATGCCTACACCTTTCCATTTTCAGAATAATCCATCATGATGTCCACAGTGTTGGGATTTTTATGTCATGGTTCACCCTGTGGCCCAAACAGTTAAGCAATATCCTTGACCTGTTGGTATATGCCTCCAGGGAGTTGTAAATGGGGAGAGATTGTCTGTCACAGTGCAGAGGGTTCTTCATGTGTAACAACCCATAGATTCTCCAACTTCATGGCTGGCTCGCATCAAATGATCTATGCGCAAAGATTGGTTTTCAAGACGGGTTGCAGACTGCATTGCCCAGGCAGTCAACCTCAAGGGTTTACAATGCCAAGTGGAGAGTTTTCTGTAATTGGTACAGTAGGACACACATTGATCCATCTGATCTGCTTCCCCTTTGACAGCAGTTGTGGATTTTCTTCGCTATATTTTCTAAGAGAAAGATTGCTCTGTCTTTCGTTATAGATTATAGAGCAGCCATATCCAGTACTCTTAATTCTCTATTGACTCCACCATAGGGTCGGACACTCATCTTTCAGAACTGTTCAAGTACTTTGAGCTTCAGAGACCAGTCTCTCACTCCATGTTTTGTGGCAGAGTTTTGCCTATGATTCAGTAGTAACTATGATTCAGACTGGGACTATGTTTATTTTTTTTCAAAGACCTCCAGTTACTAATTGGAGGAGGGAATTCACCTTAGATGGGGGACCAATGCCAGGAAAAGTGAATGCAACATAGGATGTATGTATTACGCATAAAAAATTAATCCCCCCTTCCCTTTACATTTTATTAGATGTCAGTCATGTGAGCTATCTTGAATGGACTTGGGCCTTGTAGTATTTTGTTGCAAGCTATGGTTATGGGGTTCATGACTTGTTTGCATTACAATGAAATCAGTTAATCTAATGGCAGTATAAACACACACAAAAAAAATGCCACCTAGAAAAATCTTATGTATAAGAAATCTATTGTTCTGTGAGAAAATGAACTCAATGAGTTTGTGTATTGTCCAAAATTCTGTGAGATATAAAAGGTATGCTAGGCCGATAGTATTTTTGCCTATTTCTTGAACCTTTATATATGTTCGCCACAAGCCAGAACATATTATGTTATGTTGTCCATCCATCCATCTGACTGTCAATCTGTTATCTATTTGGTTTAAACATGGGCATAACTTATGTTGTTCACTGTCTACAGTTACTGAAGTTTGTGGATAGCTTGCACTTGGGGTAAGGAAGAATGCATCAATTTTGGGTTCAAAGATCAAGGTCGCTGTAACTGAAAGATGGAAAACAGTTTCAACACTATAACTTGGGTTCTCCACCTTCTACAGTTTCCAAACTTTGTGTATAGCTTGCACTTGGGCTAAGAAAGAATCCTATTTATTTTAGGGTCCAAAGGTCAATGTTACTGACTGAAAAAAGAAAAATGGTTTCTGCTCTAAAACTTGAGTTCTGCACATAGGTTAAGAAAAAAAAGTAATGATTTTGGGATCAAAGGTCAATGGTCAAGGTCACTCAGATGAAAAAAAATGGTTTCCATTCAGTAACTGGAGTTCTCATCATCAATGGTTCCCAAACTTTGTGGATGGCTTGCACTTGGTGTAAGGAAAAACATTATTGATTTTGGAGTTGAAAGGTAAAAAAAATCAAAGTTAGCATGACTGAACGAATAAAAGATTGTTTTCTGCACAATAACATTAGTTCTACATGACACACTTGAACAAAACTTTGTGGATGGCTTGCCTGTTGGGTAAGGAAGAAGACTATTGATTTTTTGGGTCAAAATATCAATGGTCAAGGTCACTTGTTGAAAGAAAAAAATTGTTTCTGCACAATAACATTAGTTTTACAGCACAGACCTGTTCCAAATTTGTAGATGGCTTGCACTTGTGCGAAGGAAGAAGCCTGTTGATTTTGGGCCAAAAGGTCAAAGGCCAGTATCACGGAAGAAAAATGGTTTCTGCACAATAATTTCAGTTATCTTAATAGAGGACTATTAAACATGGGGTGGGCATATAATGTGCCATTCATGGTACTCTTGTTTGAAGTATTTAGCATTTAGTAAGAGATGAATATTATTTTGTTTGCAGATATGTATGTGGAACAAACAATACCTTGACTGGCTACATCTCTGATGATGGAAAGATAGTAATAGATGGTCTTCAACACCGGCATAGCATAGAACCAACAAATCCAAGAATTTACCGCTTTTCAGTGGAATTACCAAATGGCACAATTATTTCAGTTGACTCGAATCCTTTTATAATTACTAGTAAGTAGTAGCAAATGCCCTATGTTGTCAACATATATCATATTTTTCCATGATAAGCCCATTATTGATGATAGCCCACCCACCCATATTTGAAAAATTCTGGTTAATTTTTACTAAGGATATATTTGTCTGATAATAAGCCTATGTACTATTAATGACAAATTTAATAGACTGGCCTCCTGGTGTCATCATGGAAGAAATACTGTATATTGCACAGGGTCTTGTTGCAAAAATCATTGAAAGTTGTGTAACAGAGATGTTTTCAGCATGGTAGAACAGTGGTTCCCAACCTCTGGGCTGCTGACCACTAGGGGGCAGT
The DNA here is from genome assembly GCA_029931535.1 of Margaritifera margaritifera. Taxonomy (NCBI): domain Eukaryota; kingdom Metazoa; phylum Mollusca; class Bivalvia; order Unionida; family Margaritiferidae; genus Margaritifera; species Margaritifera margaritifera. The sequence continues at coordinate 2,551,927 of JAQPZY010001598.1, forward strand.
GGGGTTATTCCAATGGATCCGCGAATTCACATAGCTTCAATGCTAGTATTGATCCTCCAGCCAGCTCTTGCTCTCCTCTGTTGTCCCCGTTGCTGCGAGCAAGGTATGTTCAAATTTATTGCGCCAAGCTGCTAAATGTTTATACCTGCCACAGCCTAAAAGTACAACTATTAGCATATGAGGGTCCGTGCAATTTCTTGAGGTTAAAAAGGGGTCCTCATACTCAAAAAGATTATGAACCACTGTGGTAGAATGTTTCATCAGCTTCAAAAGTGGTCAATATTTATTGAAGGGGGTGTTAGTAATTTATGGGGAATCATGATTTTTTTGTGTGCATTGGAACATCTTGAGGACAGTTTATACTTTGCAAAACAAAATGGGGAATTTAATTGCATGTTTAATGATAGAGTTCAGACATTTTATATAACCAGGTTTTGATAGGGGTTAAATTTCTCTGCAGTTTGTTTATATTAATCCTACATCTTCACCCCCCCCCCCCCCCCCACCACCACCACCACTTTCCATCTGCATTCAACACATTTGATTCGGCAGCAACTTTACATGGTATATGATGATATCATGGACCCATGTTGATGTCAGGTCTTAGCAATAAGAGCAAAGACAAATCTTTTTAAATGATACAAGTTAAAGTAGATTGTCAGTTTAAGTTCCAGCTGAAATGGCAGAAATTATGACACCCAATTTTAGAGTAAAAGATTTTCTAGGATGTCTAAGTTCAGATCTTGCGACCATATTTTAATCTTCGTATCGTAAGATGTAAACCAGTTCGGTCAGAGTAGGACACAGGTAAGCTTTGCAAATATTAGGAGGAGTTTGACATTTGCTTAAAAGAGGGACCAGGAGGCTATAATCTTGGATCGAAAAGAGTATCGCCAAGTCCAATGTTTACTCCTTTGCACATGTTACAACAAAATGTCCAATCCCAAACAGCTTCGTTGAGACATCTAGCCATCTAGCAATATGAAACACATGCGCAATTAAACTTTGTTGGATTCTCTTTTAAGAAACAAAGGATAGTTTATGTCTACCCCCATCTTGGGTGAGAACTCTGAAATTTAATTGTCAGTGTGTACAAGATAAAATTGAGTGCTACCGTATTGTATCACTGCACAAAATAATTTCAGTGTCCCTGCTGGGTCGCACTTGTGTGTTACAATAAATTGATTTGTTCATCTGGAGTTACCAAACTTTGTGGATAATACTGGCTTGCACTTGAAGTACAGGGAACTCTGCAGTTTTGGGTCAAAAGGTGAAAGGTCAAGGTCACTGAATGAAAGAAGAAAAATGGTTTTTGCACAATATCTTTAGTTCTAGACCCCATGCCTTGACCAAAACGTGTGTGTGTGTCTGGGAGGGCTTGCACATTAGGTATTGAGGAGGCCTGTTGATTTTGGGGACTAAAAGTGAAAGGTCAAGGTTATTGTGGCTCAATGAAAAACGAGTTTTGCAGAATAACATGGTTTGTACAGGTCTTGAAAAACCCTTGAATCTAACGTCTGATCTTGAAAAACCCATGTAAAATTAAAAAAAGTGGGAGAAAAAAAAAACCCTGAAAAAATTTCACTTTTTACCATTAAGTTTTTCATTTTTACCTATTTAATTCTTTTTGGGGAAAACTGAGTGTTAATGATCATTCTAATCCTTCCATTTTATCACATATTGTTTTTATTTGGATACCTTCAGTATGGTCCCTTGTCTTGTGCCAGACTGATACATTTCTACTCAAATTTTCCAAAGCATTGTTTGGATGTTGCTATCAGCAACCCAGTCAGTGCATTAAGCAGATGAAGCAAGATGATTGCTAATTTCATTGTTTTGTTTAACGATGGGGAATTGCATTGTTGGAAACCAAAGTGTGATTGATTTTGTTTCGCACACATGGGTTTCTGACGATGGAGAAATGCATGTTCAATTGCAGATGGATCACAGATTCCAAATACTTGTTGATTAGAGAGTTCAAAGGGGACAATGACAATGTGTGCTTTATGTAATAAGTTAGTAGATTTGGGGAAAATGGGGAAGTATACCCTTTCCTCGCATATGAGAAGTGCCGTAATAAAACAACATTTGTTAGTGAGCACTTTCAAATCCTCTGAACAGTCACTGATGACTTCTTTTTTTGAAGACAGATGCTGAGAATGATATTAGTAAGCTGCTGATTCACCCTCTATCTCCTGATGCAGTTACAAAGTCTCAACAGCTGATACCTTGAAAACAGAGAGTGCGCTGGACACTTCAGATAGTACTGAGTCGATACTCATTCAGATCAAATGAATCCATCAAAAACCTGTCTTCAGTAATGTTTCCTGACCATGCAGTTGTATCCAGATTATGTGGAGAGGGAAAACCTGCATACCTGGTGACATCTGGTATAGCAGAACATTTTTCATGAAAAGGAAAGTGACTATTTTGTGGTGCTGTTTGATGAATCACTAAATAATTAGAAGGCACATCTTAAGCAAATGGATATTGATATCAAATAATGGCAAAGTGAAAAAGTTAAACAAGGTATTTTGGATCCAAGTTTCTTGGCCATTCGACTGCAGATGAAATGGTGAGTCATTTTACAAGTGGAGTACAGATGAAACTGGAAAATTAGTAATGAACATAACTTTTCCTCACATTGCCATTATTGTATATATTGTTGTTTATATTTCTAGACTTAAACTTTTCACACTTTATTCGATAATTTGGAAGATCAACTTGACACAAATTGAGTAAAAGAGGTTTCAGAATTCTACTTTAAAAGTGAGAAAGTTAATTTAGGCAAGCTCTTGGAGAAAGTATAACAAGTCCTTAAATTTGTACGAACCATGAATAACTTCTGTTGTGGAATAACTTCATTCACCAGACTTTTTGGATGGCTTGCACTTGGGGTTATAATGAATCCTATTGATTTTGCGGTCAAAAGTTCAGAGGTCATGACCAAGGTAAGTCGAATAAAAAAATTAAGGTTTCTGCACATTTAGTCTGCACGTTTAGTTGAAGACTGCATACCTTGACCAAAGGTTGAAGTAATGGAGTCCCATTGGTCAATAACCCCCAAAGTCAACCATGCACAACTAGTGTCTACATAAAGAGACTATTAAACATGTGGTGTGCATATAATGTGCCATTTAAAGTGCTGTTGTTTATGTGACTGTTACACCTTTGGGCTTCACAGTCCATGACACAATCCATCTGTACCTGTTCATCACTGTTCACTTTGCCATCCACATGAATGCACGATGTTAGGCTGTTAGGTAAAGGTGATTCGAACCACTCACATTTATGTCCATGCATATGTACATGTCTATATGTACAGTGTGTGTCTGGGATGTTTGCATCTGAATCCTATGGAAACATTCATTTTATTTTTCATATACTGGGATTGTTTATACATAAGTGTATGCATGTCAGTAGATATATACATATTGCTGTAGCAATTCCTTTTATAGTTCATCCTCTTTTAGATTATGCGGCTTATTAATTAATGGAGGGGGTCTGTGTCTATTGGACACATGTCTAACTTTTTTTTTCTCAGTATTTTTTTCTCAGAACTTTGCAAAAAAAATTCTTTGTCTTCCATTGAATTTTTACAAAATGATTAGGATTTTGCATTTTTATATGTGCTCATGCACAGTCTCACATTTGAGATGGGGTAGATCAAGGGATCATGAACTGAGGAATTGCACCAGGAAAAGATATGGCAATGCAAAAATAGCAGGTAAGTATTACATACTTAAAACAAGTTTTACCCCTCTGCCCCCCCCTTCCCCCCCCTTCCCCCCCCCCCCCAAAAAAAAAAAAAAATAGATTTTTGTATTGGGCAAGGTGGTGGGACAAAGAGTGTTGGCTGTGTACGAGTTTATGATTTTAAAGGCCAACAAAATATTTGACCATTTTTACCTACCAATTCTTAATTTTTGGTCACAAATATGGCCATTTTAGTAGCAACAAACTTTCAATGCTGCTAAACATTAACAAGGAAATGATGACTGATGCAAAGGCTAATATGGCTGTGTCACACTTCATCAAAGAAGTGTACAAGATCAATGGAGAATGGGATGTACCTGATTAATTTGAGTTTTCTCATCATTTTAGCCCCAGCTGCAAGACTTGAATTTGATGCTCTGCCTCCAACATCTATAGTTGCAAATGAACCATTCAGTGTTTCTGCCAAGATTGTGGATGCTGGTGGAAATGTTCTCAGCACTGGCTATGACTCGGCTCTTATGGTGGAGTTGCAAATAGCATGGGAGTATCATTCTCAAGTATTCATGGACAGCTATGAAAAGGAAGATATTTTGTTTGATGCAAAGGTGATAACTAGTGAATCAAATACATGTATATACACAGATATGAAGGAAAATAACTATTACAAGCCTTTAAATAACTTGCCAGTTTCCAGTCTTGTGCAGTCTATGTCATTTTTGAAAGACTTTGAAAACCCTGTCAAGCCCCTGTCATATGCAGTTGGAAATGGGGGAAAGGGGAGGTGGAATAGTTTCACTGTTAGCTCTACTGGTCTCAGATATATCTGCCATGGCAGCTATTTTGACAATCTTGCCATCGCTACTCCAAAATAGAACATCATATTGACATGAGGTTTTCACCAGAAGACTTCTTGTGGTGTCTGATAACAATGGTTCTGAATGAAAACGATGTTGATCTGAAATCCAGTATTACCACCATGGTGGCCATCTCGAAAATCTTGTAATAGCTACTCCTCGAGAATTAATTATATCGACATGGAATTTTCATTTACATACTTCTTATAATATCTAGTTGGTCCTAAATGCAAGTGGTGTTAATTTTATACCAAATCTAGCTACCCCAACAGCATTATTGAAAATCTTATCACTACTTGTGAATGGATAGTGATGGGGTTTTCACCAGAAGTCTTCTAATGATGTCTGGTTTGTCCTAAATGAAAATGGGGCAGATTTTACATCCAGTATGGCCACTACAGTGGCTCATTTGAAGGAAAGCTTACTATTCCAATGAAATATCAGATAGTATTATGAAAAAGAACCTTAGAAAACTGGAAAACATTCAGTGACTTGTTAAGGCAAATCTGTCAATTACCTGCCATTTAGATGTATTCGTGATGAAAATGGTAACATTCAGCAAAAACCTCTTGAAATTGTGAATGCACTCAATGATTACTTTGTGAACATAAATGAAAAACTTATAGATCTCACAGCTCATAAAATATTCTCCAGTGATGAATTTCCTCAAAACTTAGCAAAGAAAACTACTTAAAAATACCTAAAATAAGTCTAGAATTCATTATAAATGAATAGGACAAAATTGATGTCAGAACAGCTACAGGTCTAGATGGTATAAGTGCTAAATTCCTAAAACTCGCATCTCTCTCGAGTGATTGCACCTTCACTTATGTATAGATTCACTCTATGTATTTCTGCAGGTATTTTTCCAACGAGTCTAAAACTGGCATAAGTAATTCCAATACACAAGAAGGGAGATCTTTCTGATATGAATAACTATAGACCTATATCAGTTTTATTATCACTTTCAAAGATATTAGAAAGACATGTTTGCAACGAATTTAGAAACTACCTGGAATCTTTTAATTTACTACATTCACGACAATCTGTCTGTACTCATCTTTAATGCCTTGTACATATTTATAGTAGCAGTAGATCAATTATCTAGTTTTTAATAGCATTGTTGTCCAAAGATACGATAACTTGTAAAAATTGTACAACATATACATGTAATTGTAGAATGCCTCAAGGAAGATTGGTCAGTTGACCAAATGAGCTTCTCCATAAAGTCATTATTATTATTATTGTTATGACTCTAGGTCTTAAAATATGTAACAGAAAGAAAGTGAAACCAATAAAATCAAGTAAAATCAACAAGCAATTTATTTCCGGACGATTAAAGTGAAAATTCAAAAGACACTTACAGTTTGTGAGTTAAATTCCAAATAATCCTAAATGTCCTAATCACGAGTCCAAAAAAATAGAATGTGCTGAATGAATTCCAATAGCCTTGAATGTCCTGATGTACCACAAAGATGTTATCCAGAATGTATTTGATCGAGTTGAAATAAATCGTGTATTAATCCAAATATCAATGAGCACTTTAGTATTTCCAATAAATATTGTAAACAAATAATTCCTCTCAAATTATATCTAATATCAACAACACAACTGTAACTACTAAAATAGATTCCTTAATGAGTGATGTTTAGAACCAGAATTCTAGAACAGGAATGAATTTGTTTACCAAAATCTGTATATAAATACACATGCCTCATAAATCCCTAAATCATGTATTAATCCAAATGTCAATGAGCACTTTAGTATTTCCAATAAATATTGTAAACAAGTAATTCCTCTCAAATTATATCTCATATAGACAACACAACTGTAATTACTAAAATAGATTCCTTACAGACTGCTGTTTAGAACCGGAATTCTTGAACATGAATGAATTTGTTTACCAAAATCTGTATATAAATACACATGCCTAAATGATCTATGTCACATCAGAATATCAGTAATTCTAATGGAAAAATGCTGGCCTACCTGATATGTGTCACAAAAGTCTAATTGCAAAATGCCTATGAAAATACTGGCCTTCCTAACACATGTCACAACCTACAAACATGGACAAAAGTTAAGTATGTATTTTCAAGTAACCATATAACTTACAATCATAAACAAAAGTTGAGTATGTAAACATCATACATAATATTATTATTATTATTATTATTATTATTATTATTATAATCGTGTTGCTCAAGAATATTAGAGATGGTTTCATCACTCGGTAATTAAGAAGAAAAAAAATGGTCCTATAATGAATTCCTTGAAATTCTGTTTGGACAGCTGAGTGTCAATCTCTTCGAGAGACTCTTGTTATAGTGTCTGTACATATCTCACCTTAAGAAAGAGCTTCAACAAACCAGACACTCTATTACTGCTCAGATCAGATGTACTCCATCATTACTACAGCTGATGACACAAAACTAACACGGCAAGTGCACCTTGGGATGAAAGCGTGTTGCTGATCAAAACTGGGTTACTTTTGTCCTCTTTCCATGATTTACTGAAGATGCCTTAATAATCTTGTCCAATGCTGGGTCTACTTTAGGATCTTTTCAGCAGTCACCACCTGACTTCCTCTATGAGAACTCCTTTGGTATAACGGATGCTGTGCATCCATACCTGCTCTTATAGAATGTAATAGTGAAAATTAGTTAAAATACATGATTCCCCAGATATGAAATGTTTATAATAGATTTGTCAGACTAAATGTTTGTTAGTCTGTTTTCGTTAAATATCAGTTACAAAGTCACACACATAGATGGTGTTTACACTGAACTTAAAAAGAACCTGCTGGACTTCAGGCCAGCAACTATTAAAGGAAATAACAATAATTTTTCAACAAAACAAAAAAATATTTACTGGTCTGCTTTGAAAATTTGCTGGTTTTGGACCACATGGCAGGTAGCAATTTGGAATGCGGGAGATCACATAGTTCACATGATCTAAGAAAAAAAATTGGACTTCCCGTGCATGATTGAAACTTAGTCTTAATTTGGGTGAATCATTATGAAGCTAAGACAGTTCATTATATGATGCATGCACTTGCCCCTTTGACACTGGGATCAAGGTCACTTAGAAATTTTTGTGTACAGGTTTTGGTTGAAGTTTTTTGCTTATATTTCCTACACTGCTTGATGGATTTTTTTTTTTTTTCAAACTTTGGATGAATTATTATGAAGTTAAGACAATTCACTTTGTGATATACTTGCTTGGTCCTTTAATCTTGTGGTCAAGACCAGAGTCATTTGTGGTAAGGTTTTGGTTAAAGTTTTCTAATTTGATTTTATTTCTTAAACCTGTTGATTGATTTTTCATACTTGAGATGGATCATTATGAGCCTAAGACGATTTGTTCTATAATGATTGCTTGCTCCTTTTAACCTTTTGGTTAAGGTCATAAATTTTACAGCCATACTTTGATTGCGAGTTCAACAATGCTGACCTTTACTTTATCTTTTATATTCACGTGTGTATAATGTTTTCTTACAGATTCGTCTTGGTGGTTCTGAAACAGTGGTAAGAGAAGGGATGTACAACACAGTAATCAGAAAGAGGGCTGTTAATGGCATGGTTATCTTCAATGATGTTCGTATTTTAGATGTAACACCAAAAGTTCGACTGAATTTAACAGTGACTAATCCATACTTTCCTTTCATCCGTGAACCTGATATTTACAAAGACTTGGCAAGCAAACAGGTTGTTTTGGAAAATGGGATCTTGGTGTATTACATGAATATATCATGGGGAACAGATCCAGCAGTTCTTCTCTCTGATCCCATTGAGGTTGTGGGTAAGTGATCAGGATGTCTGGCCCATCTTTACCTGCAAGTCATTATCACCATACTCAGACATCAGCATTGCGTGATGTTGGGGGATTGAATGCCCTTGCAGTTTGAATCGGGTATCATATTTTAGTGTGTATAGTGCACACTAATGTATAACCCCCAACCCAAGTTTTGACCCAGCATGAAGTTAAAAACTTTGTTATGCCATATAATACACATGATAGCCTACATTTACAAATATTGAGGATTTCATGCTGTTTTCATCATGAAAAAATATGCCATTTTGGATTGTGCACTGATTGTCATTTGTTATGTCATGCTTGATTGGTTTAAAATGAAACAGTGTTTGAATGTTTCTCTGCTCTTTTATGTCAGTGCTTGATACTTGTAAATGGCTAAGATGGTTGACATGTGTTTCTCAATGTAGGAGTTTTTTTACATGGCCCATATTGATACTTTGTCTGACTATATTCATTTAGATTCAAGATCCAACACAAGATACAATGTGAAAGTTCAGGTCTGGTATTTATACTTGTTTGTACTAGCATGACACCTGTAAATATATTTTGGTGCTGGAGGTAAAATTTACCCAGACATTGCATCGTTCTTATGTTCGGCACAGCATAGCATAAGCCGGCACAGATTACCTTTGAAAATACCATGCTGAGTCAATGTAGTGTTGATCACTGTTTAGAAACAAAAAAGCATCAAATACTGTGATTTTAGATGAAAAATAAAAAAAGAAACAAGTTTATTGTCCAAAGAAAAGTAAATTTTACGTAGACAGTGTATTAAACTTATGCTCAACTCGTCAAAGCTTTGGCTGGCACTCGTTACCTTGACAAATCATGCTGAGTCAGTAAAGCATTGATCACTGTGTAGTCACAGAGAAGTATCAAATGCTGTGACAAAATGATATGATGAGAAAGAAAACAAAGAACCAAGTTTATTTTCCAAAGAAATATAAACAAATTCCAGATTTTATACATTAACTTACTGTTTAGCTTCACAGTATGTATCAATGTTACTACATTACAGTATTTTGGACAGCCTAAAAGCATTAATGACAGAATAGATGAACAAGTTGTCAGTCTCTTGTGTATATTTCTGGCTGAGTCACAGAAGAAAAACAGCACAACGATGTGAAATGAAACGAGTTTATTAACATGAATAATCGAAGAAAAGGACTATCAAGATTTGTAAGCATTATTATTTCTTAATTAAAGCTAGTAACAATGTAGTTACAATGTACAGTGTGTACCCCTACTAAAAATAAAAGTTTGTGGATGGTTTGCACTTGGAGCAAGGAAGAAGTCTACTGATTTGGGGGTCAAAAGGTTGAAGGTCAAGTTCACTGAGTAATAAAAGAAGACTGGTTTGGTAGAATTACCTTTAGTTTTATATCATGTATCTTGATCAGCATTTGTGAATAGCTTGAATTTGGTGTTTAGGAAGAATCCTTTATGATCAAAAGATCAGATGTTGATTTTAGGTTCAAAAGGTCATCTGTTAAGGTTTATATTGTGCCTGCAAGGAGAAATATTATTCTAACTTAGTAGTGGACATGCCTACAGTAAGGGTATTTCCTTGTTTATACTAGTTCTTGAGGCTATCAGCCTCCTGCCGTACTGGCAAATTCAGCTATGCAATACCGACAGGTAACATATTAACCATATTAAAATGGGGGGTGGGGTGGGGGTCTAATTTTAATGATGTGATAATTACCGGCTGTTACTGCCAGATTCCCTCTTCCCACCACGCTCCGATGTCCCATGAGTAGTATGGTCCTGAAGAGATGTGGAATGTGCCAGAGACTTGGGTACAGACAGGGTCTGTTATCTTCTGGATTCTTTCTAAAACTCTCTTTGGAGGTTCGTCTGAAGGATGAATACTTAAAGGAAGAGGGTAATTTCATCTCAGAATAATGAGCTATGCAATACTGACTGGTAAGTATTGTAGCATTAAAATTATTTTTACTCCCCCCCCCGAAGAAAACTACATTTCATATATAATATTGACAAAAATCAAAATTTTGAGTTAGTGGGCTCGTGTATCTGATGCACACTAATAACCGTTGTGTATAATGTTTGGAGTGAATTTGCAGTGTTGTGCTTAAAAATTAGGTAGGTCTTGTGTGTGCTTTTCTGATGCAGACCAATAACCTTATTGCCCAATAAAATGGAGAAGTCTTAAACTCCTTAAAATGGTATTGCTATGTTAATCCTTTTCATACTGAAGCCCAATCAGCCAGGCAGTTATGTAGAACTGGAAATTTGTCAGTCATTGGTGAATGGGCATGTGGGAATGCAGTGACGTTGGTCTATATGGCTTTACTGGACAAGTTTTTCAAATAATTTTTCAAAGCTATGTACCACTGTAAAAAGCATAACATTTTCTTTAAAGTGATATATATTTTCATTGAAAATTTTCAGATGTAAAAAAATTCAGTTGAATGTAAAGTTAAGTAAGCTAAAAAACACACTTTACTTTTTTTTTATAACTTACTTTCAATGCAATTTTTCTAACTGCACCATTGATTTTACCTCTTATATGTAAGTGTATGAAATGTGAGGAATTTTACACCATTTAAGATGGTGATAAAATAATAAAAATCCATCAAGAATGTCAAAGGTTATTTAAATTTTATTAAATTTACTTGCATGAGAATTGGAAAGCAAGCAGAACAGATTCTTACTGGAAAGTCGACAAAGCTGTTCATTTTGTTTCAATTTTTTTATTCCATATTAAATTATAATGTAAAAATATCTGAGTTTTCTAGGGTTTATTTTGGTTCATTTCCAGGAATGCAGTAAAATTTCATACTATTAGGCACACATCTTAACTTCATTATGTGGGTGAACCTTGCGAGCAGTGAACTTAACAAAATGTCCAGCTAGTTTGAAAATCATCTTCATCTTGATGAAAAGTCTTCATCGTCGTCAATATCCGAGTAAAAAATACCAATTAACTAATTATAATCTGCTCATTTCATTTCAATGTTGTCAAGATCACTGTCCCCACTGCCTAAAATGTCAATTTCCCCCACAAAATTGTATATATTTTCATCAAAATTGGCATCTACAACACTCATCGGTCATCACTTGCCACTTCAGTAGTCTGCCATTTTGATCTTTGCACGTTAAAATTCAATTTTGAAATAAAATTGTCTACTAACCAGTTATCATCAATTATGTTCATTTTGTTGAACAGTCCAGATCACTATCTGCACTGCACATGTCAATTTTCTCCACAAAATTGTCTGTATTTTATCAAAATCATCCACATCACTGCCATAATTCGCCGCTTCAGTGATGTCCGCCATGTTTATTTTTGCACGTTAAAATTCATGTTTGAAATCAAATTTTCAACTAATTCAGCAAGCACATAGCTGCCATTACTTGCCGCTTGAGTAATGACTGCCATTTTTGATCTTTGCACATTAAAACTAGAGTTTTAAATGAAATTGCCACCAGTTTTGGGGTCTTTTAAACTCAATGTTTGACTGCATTTGTGTACATTCTATTTCCTTCTTTTCAAAAGAGTGCATGTAAAATGATGACGTATTACACGGTTAAATGCACATTTCCTTGAATTGGTGGATGGAATGTAGTGAACTTACGACCAGAGTCATATTCCGATGCAAAGGTAAAGTACGATTTGAGGTGTATCCTGATGGAAAAGGGTTAAAATACCTGAAATATTTGTGTCTATTTTATCTCGTGTACCGGTATATTCATTATTTTATGTATTGAACCTTATTAGTCACACATTATTTTAGATGTTTATTTGATATTTTTTGGGGCAATTAATAAAAAGAAGAAAAACAATACTGCAGTATGCTTTTCTCCAGAACCATTTCCAAATCTAATGACTGTCATTAACCTAAATATATGGATCCTCCAATTTTCTGGATGCTGACTGAGTACATTTTCTCATCATAGAACAGGATTTTTAAAAAAAATGTAAATAAATTCCAGATTTTATGAATGTTATGACCAGACCACATTTAATATTCTTCACAGGTAATAGTATTAGAGATCATGCTTGAAAGTTTTTTTTAGATGTTTGCTATTTCTCTCAATATTTTTTAGCGCCTACTGGGCTTAAACTAAAAAACATGATTCAATAATGGATACCTGTGTGTGTTGTTTGCTAATAGTGGTTGGTTTAAATTTCACGTAAGTTATATCAGACAAATGCAAGTTATTAAAGCAATTATATAGAGTATATATTTTTCGCAGAACATCATATTCTTGAGTATTACTGACAAGGTCTTTTCTCAAATGAATAAAATTGGGTCATGCAACTGTCAATTCACTTTGGACAGATGGTGTGGTAACAATGAGTTTTTTTAAAAATCTGATTCTGACTACTGAATCCAGTTTTTTTAAAGGATTAAACTAGAAACACTCCTATGTTGTTGGATTTCATAGACAGTATGGGAAGAAAGTGCTCCAAACTTTTCTTTCCACTCCACAGTTTTGCTACATGCATGAATTTGCTTTCACAAGCTTAAAGTTGCTAGTTAGCCAGGTGAACAAGATGAGGCCCACATGGTCCTCTTGTTTTAAAATGTTGGGAGACCAGAAAGAAAAATTGAAATTTTTTATAAATAATAAAATTGTACAATGTTAAATCAAAAGCTCTAAAATCCCCACCATCAGTATAACTAGTGACTTACAGTGCTACAGTCACCTCGGCTAGATCAATGAGTAAAAGAGCTTTGATGTATCAAGGGAAATGTGAAAATCATAGAACAAAAAATGAAATACCCAAAAAGGAAATGAATTTAAAATATATAATTTGCTTAAACATTAAAAAGTCAAGGAGTTATAAACACTAGAAAAAAAGTGTGATAACCCCAAACTCTCTCCACTTCTGCCCCACGTACCACAAAAGCCCTTGAGCCACAATATCTTTACCTAGGCATCATTTAACAAAAAATATTTCTTAATTCTTGTTTAAGAATGAAATACTTATTTCTCATATGTTGTGGACAGTACATACTGCAATCAGTGTTCTTCCCAGGTTTATAAACAGTTTATTATTGTGCTTGAAATTAACTTTTTGTCCTTAAAAATTCTTGAAAAGTGCTCAAATTTCCTGATGAAATATATGTGTGAACCATGGTCCCTTTTGACCACCTTTTGGTAGTGAGGAGGTTGCAAAGGCCAGGGGAGGAAATCTATAGACTCGTCCACTTTCCCCAAGGAAGGGAGGGGGAGGCCCTTGGGACTCGTACCGTCTCCTACTAAGTATTCTTCTTCCCAGTGTACTTGTGGATGCACAACTAGCCCTTTCTTCAAGGATCTGGTTGGCCATCATGGAGGATGTGTGGATACTTTCTGCTTTAAAAGAAGGTTACCAGTTTTGTTTCCAGTAACATCCTCCTGTTTCACAGAACCCAATTCTCTTTCACCTGTTGAACCTAGTTCAATTAAAGAGTACACACCCTTTTGCAAAAGAGTGCAGTTGAGAAGGTGGAAAAAGACCAGTCTCCAGGTTTCTACTCCCAGAATTTCCCGGAAAGGCAGGAAGTTTGTTTATACTCGGTCTTTCTTCCATAAACACATTCCTTCAGGAGGAACCATTGGGAACTCCACCTTGAACTCCATGGCAGACTTGGTTCCCTTGGGGAGACATCACTTGTGTCCTCTCCAGTTTCTCCTCATGGCAAACTGGACACTGCACAAGGATCCTCTATCAGCCTCGATCTCTCTGGGGTCCGATTTTCATGACCACTGGAGTTGGGGTTCAAATTGGGACTGGTTTCTCACCGAAGTCTCGATTAATGCCCCCAAACCCCACTCCTCCTTGTACACAGACACATCAGATTTGACAAGGAGGTACACATGCCCTTTGCACGGAGGTTTTTGTTATACAGCCTCATAAGGGATCATGCTCTGTGTCTGCCATATTCCAGGCAAGAAGAATATTCTGGTGGACAGTGTCCAGAGAGGGCAGGGTGTTACTGATGGAATGGTCTCTGCATGAATCATTAGCAGAGTCTCTGTTCAGTCTGTGTGGAAGACCCTTAGTGGCCTTGTTTGCAATGAGACTGAACAACAAGCTCCCCTTTTATGTCTCCCCAGGCCCAGATCAGAGGGCCTGGGCAGTGGATGCCTTCAGTTTAAAGTGGGATCAGCTGTTCACTGGCACCTTTTCTCAAGCCTATTAGATAAGCTTAAAATCACAAATTCAAAGGCAAGACAAGTAAAATTATTTCCAGACAATATAAAAATTGAATGTACACGAAAGAGTATATCAGCTCAATGTTTAATTTGTGATATATTGTGACCTGTGGTAAATCCTGATAAATCAACATTATCTAAATGTACTGGACTGTCAGAGGCAGACATCCTCAGAACATATGTGACTGAAAACAACCTGCAAAACGTATCTTCAGGTTTTGCATGTACCTAAAGGTGGTTTACACAGAATACAGGCCAGTCATTTATAGAGGAAATGATTGCATTCAGACATTTTAGAAGTTGTTGGGTAGGATTGCAAAACTGGTACATGATGAATTGAGATTAGGAAAAGCAAATTGTATGATCTTCAATGAAGAAGACAAAAAGAATTTTGATTCAACTATTATTTGTTCCATTTATGATAAAAATGATCTTTTGAAACGAAGGTAGAGACCACAAACAGTTGAGAGGAAATTATGAAGGTCTGACACATAATAAGTGCTTTGGAGATTTCAAATATCAAAACTTCATTCCAATCTTCATTTGTAACTTGCCTGGGTATGAGTCGCATGTGCTCATCAAGGAATTGGTAAAAGAAGATCCAACAAATGAAGTAAAAATAATTCCCAACAATAAAAACTAATTTAGTTCCTTCAGCAAGGACTTTGTTGTGGAGTGAAAAGAAAAAGTTGGAAAGAAACTTCTGGAGAAAATAAGTTTTTGATTTGTTGAGAGCTGTCATTCCTGGGCAAGCATGTGAATAGTTAACCAAGAATTTAAACGATGACAAGTTTGTAGACAATATTAAAAATACAGAAACATGCAGAATAAATTCCCACAAAAAGATGTATCCTTGCGAATTCATGGATAGCTTTGATAAGTTCAGCGAGACAACATTACCACATATAGAATCTGTTTATTCATTCTTGTTTAATTCAAACATTTTAGATCATGACTACAGATATGTTAAGGATGTACTGCAACACTGCAACCTTTAAACATGAGGCAACCTTCACAGCTATTTTGTGTAAAAAAATATAATTTCATGTTATGCATAATTTGTGGGGAACTTTGAAATGTCTGCATACACAAAATTAAATTCTAGACACGGTGCTAATGTATATCTGGTTTAGCACATGACTTGAGTTTGAAGATATCATGTTGTAGAACTAGAGTTTTTAGCTGATTATGACATGTTTTTCATGATTGAATAAGGTTTTTACAGGGGCATTACTGTGATATGGCAAAGATATGCAAAAGCTAATCACAAATTTTATGTTGAAGATGGTGAGATGTTAGAGACTGTTAAAGGGATGAAAGATAATGGTGGATTCGATCAGACAGAATCTAATCAATCAGCATGTACTTTGCACAAATAACTTGTTTGGCTGGGCTATGTCTCAACATTTATCATTAAAAGATTTTGGACAGGGAAATGAAGACGAAATTAGATGGATAGAAGAATATCTACTTGAAAGACCTGATGATGGTAATAAGTGGTACATTTTGAAAGTGGATTTCGAAATACCTATATAACTGCATGAATGACTACCCATTAGCGTGTGAGAAACTTGTCTCAGATGAAAATATTTCTCCTGTAAAAACAATTAATTGAAAAGAAAAAAGCAACTAAAGCAACAGTGCCTATGTTGTGGCATTACAAAAACCTAAATTTATAAATGAAGTTTGGAGTGAAATTAACAAAAGTAAAGAGTTGTTCTTTCAGTCAACAACAATGGTGAAAGACATATATTGATCTCAATATTTCATTGAGAGAAAAGGTAAGTAATACTTTTGAAAAGAACTTCTTTAAATTGATGAACAATTTGGTGTTTGGGAAACAGATGGAAAATTTGAGGAAGAGGAAAACTGAAAATATGTACAAATGAAAAGAACTACGGAAAATTGTAAAAAGATCTATCATTTGCAGACAGAAAGATAATTGATGCGAACTTTAACCTTGTGAGTATGAAAAAACAAAAGATCAAAATTATCAAACTGATTGTAGTCCATATGGTAAAGTAAGAATTTTATTATGCCAAGCTGTAGAATAAATACTGTAATTGAATGAAACTGCTTGCAACTGATCTTGATTTACTATGCATTCATGTTGAGACCAACAATTTTCATGATGACATGAAAGAGAATGTACAGTTCTCTGATAGCAACTGTCGCACAGAGAACACCTATGAGGGGTATTTGAAAAGTTCAGAATATTTATTTATAACTTTTTTTGTTTCTTTTAACCTGTGTATAATGTTGATCGATAGACAAAATAATGTTCTATAAAATTACTTGCAGCTGCATGTGCAGCACATTGGACACCTGCAAATACAAGCATGTGACATAATGTAGGTAAATGACTGTGACATAAAAATGTTGGAGAAGGAGAATAATTTTGTCACAGAGCAAAGAGCATATTATACAATCCGTGTGCTCTTAGGGCACTCTCTGAGTTTACGGATGTAATTCTCTGTCATATCCTCAATTTTGAGGTGGTTTCATCGTTTTAAAGATGGTCATAAATTCGTGGAAGATGACCCAGGTTCAAGAAGACTGTTGTCTGGAATTGGTGAGTGGGAAGTGGCTGCTGTGAAGGGGACAGTTGATGAAGATGCTTGATACACACTGGAAGATCTTTCAATTATCACAGGCATGAAGTCATCAGCGGTTTTTAATATATTGGAGAATCATTTGAAGCTCAGAAAGGTTTGTGCAAGATGGGTCACACATTTGTTGACAGCTGATCAAAAACAGACTTGTGTTGAAATTGCCAAACAGCTACTTGCCAAATCTGAAAAGAGTGACCAGGGATGTTTCAATGAAATTGTCACATGTGATGAAACTTAGATTTACTTTTTTGAACCTGACTCAAGAGAAAATGATCAAGTTTGGATCTGAAAAAATGAGCCGAGACCACAAACTGCTTGATGTAGTTGAACTTTATTGAGAGTTTTATATGCATTATTTTTGTATGCAAGAAGCCCAGTCATCCAAGTACCTATACCTGACTGCTAGTGTTGCTGGACAATTTTATGCCTCCAGAGTGTTGTCAAAAGTTGCTGAATTCTACTGAACCATCTCTCCTAGTGTTGCTGGAAATTTTTATGCCTCCAGAGTGTTGCCAAAAGTTGCTGAATTCTACTGAACCATCTGTCCTGCACACCAGTATCCAAGGTGTCCATCTACTCCATGACAATTCACCAGCACATAAATCCACCATCATGACAGACTTCCTGAAGGAGCACAGCATCAGAACTTTGCTACAACTTCTGTACAGCCTTTATTTAGCTCCAGGTGATTTCTTGCTGAATCCTGTTATGAAAATTTGCTGATAGGCAGATGATTTTGAAAGCCACCATGCGGTTGGAAGTGCAGTCTTCCATTGTATGAACAGCATACCAAAAAGTAAATACAAAGTGGCATTTAATAATTGGATCATCCTACTGAGAAAGTGTGGAGAGGTGAGGTGCATGAGGAGTGCTTGGAAGGGATGCACTGACATACTGTTAGGTAATAAAGCTTCTTGATTATATTACATATAGCTGACGAATTAATGTCCCTGATAATAGAACTGTCTTTTACTATGTATTGAGCATCTTCATCAATTGCTCCCTTCACAGTATCCAGTCTTCCAGAATCTGGGTCATCTTCCATTGATTCGTGACCATCTTTAAAACTATGATGCCACCTCAAAATTGTAGGATATTACAGAGAATTACATCTGTAAAGTTTATCCAAGTTGGACTTGATACTGGTTGGAAAGTACCCAAAGTGTGTCTGTATTTTATGGTGTGCTTTTTGCACAGTAGTAATATTGTTCTTCTTAGACATTTTTATGTCACTGTCATTTATCTATGTAACCTCACATGGAAATATTGGTCGCTGTCTGGTGTGGTGCATGTGCAGCTGCAGATAATATTATAGAATGTTATTTTGTCTATTATTTGGCAATAAATTTATAGACTGGTTCAAAGGAACAAAACAATTATAACAAAATATTCAGAACTTTTAAAATGTCCATTGTATACTACTCATAGAGTCCAGGAAAACGGAAGAAAAGACAATGAAAAGGATAAATTTATCGCCTTCTGTTTTTCTACAGAAAGTCCGAAATGAAAAGGAATTACATGATAAGCATGGACATTTGCAATATTGAGCCAGTGTAGTAGCTTTATTTTAATTTAGTTTGGAATCAAATATGCTGATGAATAGAGAAAGAAAATCAAAATTAATTTTATATATGCTAGATATTCTTCACCAAGTATATTTATTCATCATTATGGATGATTCTTTTTCCATATACTTTATTTATCGGCCTATATGTCGATACTTTTTTTACCTGGAAGTCTGGGCTTCATCTTGTACTCTGAATCGACTTGTATCTGGATTATGTCATTGACATTGCTTTACTGTATGTAATGTAATTTTTTGTACGTGAAAAAAATAAATATTTTTTTTCAAAGTACTAAAAGTAAAGTGCAAAAAAATAATTATCGTTTTGGGGAAGAGATTGTGTGCGAAAAAATATAGGACCCTACATTGAGGATTCCAAAATATTTACATGATTGTCAGTATTAAATTCACATGCATCAGACGTAATTGCGGCAAAGCAGCATGCACTAGTAATATATGTTGTTTAAATTTTCTTACATATTTGTGTATTAGAATAGATAAGTTGGAAAATGGAAAACCATGACATGGACATGGGTATTCCATCGCACATTTTTCTTCTTGCACCTCGTGATCGAAATAAAATATGCCCTGATATGAGAGAAAGATTTCAGCCCTTCTTCATGCTATTTTGCTTAATGTACCTTACTAACCCCGTTTAGCTGAAGCTTTTATCAAAGAGAGAAAACTAAAATGAAAAGTCAATGGAAATTAAAACAATACATACCATACTCCTTCAGTTTCAAAGATATATAATTTATATTTAAATAATCACAATATTTATATCCATATAGACTCCATTTAGTTTAAATCCCAAAATGACCATTTAGCATGCTGTGTTGTTTTCTTTGCAAATACAGTGAACTCTATATTCCCACAAAATAAGATTACCCTTTATCAGTAAGTACATATACACTTCCTGTAGTTAGTCTGCATTTTGGTTTGATCTTTGCTCATGAATTCAAAGCTCTGATGCTTCTATTGGTGAGAACAAAAGATGTCACTGCATGCTTGAGAAACTTATATGAGCAAGCACCTGGCATTAGCTGTCATTTCACAGTACTGCATACATTAATATGCTTTACAGGATCGATTACAATACTATATGGGAAGCCTCCTTTCCCTATTGGTAGCCTCACTAATTTGATCACATCTACTACTGATGTCAACTGGAATGACCTGGCCAAAGCTGTAGATGATATTTAATTGGCATGTAAATAACACTGCAAAACCATGTGGTTTTTCTGACAATGGATATAAAAGCAAGAATGAACTGTTTATTCAGAGGTATTAATTGATAATGGAATACAGTAATGCTCCTGTACATGAGTAAGATCACAATCATCAGGTAACTGAACAATACATATTACAATCACCCCTCTGCCTCTCTCTCCAAAAGCTACAAGTAAAAACTGCTCTGGATGCATACGTTCTCTTACACATTAACATAACATTGTTTCATCTCTCTCTCTCTCTCTCTCTCTCTCTCTCTCTCTCTCTCTCTCTCTCTCTCTCTCACACACACACATACATACATGCATTCACTAAAAACAAGTCTTAATCGAGTTCTTTTAATTTTTATTGTACATATAATTTGATAATGAGGTTACTGTTGCTGTAAGAATACAAGTTGCACTGGATTTTTTGACAACAGGGGTTCATATCGTCGTGTAAAATGTACCAGTAAGTAATACCTATAAATAATACTTGTACAGACCATCTTAATCATTTTCCCAATTAATATGGAATAGCATAGTGATACCATTAATATTCATGAAACTGGAAGTTACTGGCGAAAAAGACAAAGCCAAGGTATTGATCTGGCTTCGTCTTATACTCCACATTGACTTGTATATGGATGAAGTATTGAAAATTGACTAAATTAGCGGATTTGACTTATACTCCGCATCGACTTATTTGCCGGCAAATACGGTAATCAAACAAAAGTTGTAATGAAATATTCAGAACTTTTCAAATACCCCTCATATACTACTAATGGAGTTTGTGAAAATGGAAGGACACATGATAAAAAGGCTCAATTTAATGCCTTGTGGTTTTCTACAAAAGGTGTGAAATAAAAAGGCATTGCATGAAAAGCATGGGCTTTTGCAAGAACAAGCCAGTGAAGTATTTGAATTTAGTTTTGGAACAAAATATGCTAATGAATAGAGAAAAAAAATCAATGTTAAGTTTATATATGCTAGAGATACTTCACGAAGTAGTTACCAGTCATTGTTCATCATTATTGATCATTCTTTTATAAATAATTGAACCGATGCTCTACAAGTGTAAAGTCAAAGTTCACAAAAGATCATGTGTGGAAAATAAATGCAAGTAATGAACATATATAGTCTGTAACATTGCATTTGTATAATAAGAACAACATCATCTCTCTAGCTCCATTTTACATGTGTAACCTTTGTTATTTTATATACATTTTACGGAATTTTGACAACTTTCTGTTGTATATTTTATCTTGTTGTACTTAATGTTTACATTTAGGTGGAAGGGTTTGTCCTCTACATTTGTGTGCAGTTCATTTTTGCATTTTTTAAACATTAGTTTGCACCATATAGACACTTTTGTGCTGAGGTGCTGTAAAACACTACTACGTGCATACATACATCACCCTCTGATCTTGTCAGTTTGCTTTGTGATCTCGCAAGGTTACTATCTCCCACTTGGTCTCAGTTTCTGTCACTTTTTCTCGTCTGTTTTAAACAATTTGATATTCTAGAGAATTGAATGAAACAGTATAATTTAAATCACAAAACATGATACATATAAACCGTCACTTGTGGGACTGTTATAGATATAAAGTGTTACATTCTCAAAGAAAGAAAAGATGCACAAGGGAAAGATAAACACAAAGACGTATGCACTACAGGCGCTTCCAAATAAAGGAGTAAAATAATTTTTCTAGTAACCTGTAGCATTTGATTGTTGACATACTAGCATAGAGACAAGAACTTGTTGATGAGCCATGTTGTCTAGGCTAAAACTGTATTTAATACAGACCCTGAAACATTGAAGTACCCCTTTGAAATGCAAATGGAATGATGAATGAATGGTAATTGAATTTTAAAAAAACACTATGAGCAAGAAATAGTGTACGTAAAATGCTGCTTGCCACAAGCAGCAAATGCTGAACCATAAATGATAAATGCTGAATGATGAACCATAGAAAGTATGATTCTGTTATGGTTACTTCCTTTATGTAGCCTCTCAGAAACGTTCACAACTGCATTTTCAAACACATTCTTTAAGGCATGTAAGTGAAAGACACATGACTTAAGAAAATGAATGGTGAATGATGAAATTTTGAATAGTAAATGGTAAAATAGTTGATTGAAACACTATTGCAAAAGAAATGCATTTTAAATGCATCTGAAATGCATTGATATGCCAAAAGAAGCATTTTTTGTACTAATGTTTTAGGGTCTGTACTTGTTCAATCAGGTATGAGAAAATCTTAAATAAGGGGCTAAGTGGTACAGCAAAAGGTACATTTTCATAGTAAAGTTTTAAAACTCATTTTGAGTCCATGAAGGACACTGTTGGTGATGAATGTGATTTACATATAGTTTCATGCTAATAAAGGGCTGGAGATTAACGGTTGTATTAAAGCCAGGGACAACTGAAACTTGAATTTGGACAAATAAATTTTGCATCCCACCAGTCTCATTATGCAAGTGGCTTATCTATTCATTTATTCAGTTGCAAGATTTTCAAATGTCAAAAAATGAACCACAAAGCATTCATCTGTAGTGTAACTTAATAATTCATAATATAAATAGCCAATTTTATTTAGTTTCTCTGGACAAGTGATCTCTACTTTTGGGCAAGATAATTTCAACATCCACTTGCTTGAAAGGTCAAGTTATTTTGAAAAGTTGACATTCAGCCCTAATACAGATGTTTGGTGTGTTGCCTCTGGGAGACCCAAAATGACTCTTACTGGACTTTTATATGATAGTTATTTTTGAATTGTTTTGAAAGTATTTAGTAGCTTTGATACTTTGCAAAACTTGATAAATTAGCAAACAGTATACATGCCAAAAGAATACACTGCACATGTGTAGATGTGTGTTGCTGAAGCCATCAACAACAACCTCTGTTTGATTTCCTTTAGGAATTTTCATTAAAATATTTTCAATTTACAACCCCCCTCCCCCCAACCTTTGCCTATCAAGACATGAAAGTATTGTTCCATAACAGGTACATGAAACTTGGTGGAGTAGTTATCACCCATTTTGCAAAGAAGTCACTTGAGATACTTTGTTTTTATTTGTAGCTCAGACAGCAGCAAGTTTAGTGTTGCTAAATGGCACCGAAGTCATGAAAAAGCAGGGTGCCAACTTCCCCATTGAAGATAAAATTGTTGTTGAAATACAGGATTCTTCAGGCCGACGGATTTACTCTGGACCAGATTCAAGGCTGGTATGTAGTTCACTTTTAGAAGTCTGCATTGCATGGGTTTTACTTTATTTATTGTTGATGCAACCATCCATCTGATCATGATTGCCTCCCATTTCAGAAAGTACTGTGAATTCACTATTTTTCTTTGGGTAGCATTGGCTTTGGATTTTGTGATTCTTTGAGTCACAATTTAAAGACCCGATGGACAGCAATGCATCTGTAGAAGAAATTTGGAAACCCCCATCACCGCCTCCACCCCTTATCCCATGAGAATCATGTCCAGTAATTTGAGTACAGATTAATTGTTTTGCAAAAGCATGACATTTGATACCTGGAAAATAAATGAATTTATTTACTACCTAATGTACTGCCTAATGCCCACCGAAAACTGCCTTTGTTCTTCGAATTGGACAACTCGCCATTCTTAATTATTCCATTAAACTACATTCTTAGCCATTCCAAGTGAACTCAAAATGACCCCAATACAGCTCATCTTGAGCACTGTTGTTGTCACTAATTACCATTATGGTGCAGGTGAATCTTAGGTTAAAAGTGCATTGCACACATGTGACCTACCTTCTGCAGTTAAATTAAGATTTGCTTCAAAATCTTTTTAAGGTTTCGTTTCAGATATCTCTGACCTTTTACAATCAAAGTTGCACTGTACATCTTAGAGTGATGTGTTGCCCACCAAAGCTTGGTTTGCATTGATCTACCTTTCAGTATTTCTTCATTTGCTTAAAAATTGCATTTGGGCTCGAAATTTCAAGAGCTATTAACCAATTGTCACTTAATTAGAATTGCATTGTGGGTGGAAAATTGAATCTTCCAGTAAACTTCGTACTAGATGTATAGTTCTAATACATTTTTTAACCATCTGCCACAAAGTTGCACTTGCATCATGTGATAAAGATGTTATGCACCAAAACTTGTTCACTAGGACCTACTTTTCAATATTGATTTAACATTGCTTAAAATATTGTCATGGTTTGTACAACCTTGAAAAATCCTTGAATTTGATGGGTTGCCTTGAAAATCTTTGAATTTTGACAAAGTTATTTTTAACCTTGAAAAGTTCATGAATTTGTTGAAAACCTCCTTGAAATTTCCCCAAACTTTCTCTCAAACTCCTTGAATAAATCTGAGGGAATACAAAAAGTGAAACTAAATAAAATATATCACTTTTTAAAATTCAGTAGTTTTGTTATAAAATTATGAATAAACAAATAACCCAATGGGATAAAATTGGGTGGATCAAATGACACGACATGGTAGTTTGCAGATGGAGTAGAGTCCCTTTGCTGGAGTGGCATGCTAACATTTTACATGTTTCTTCTACTTTTTTGTACCTATTGAGGCAGTGATAAACAAAAAAACATGAAGAAAGGTCAATTTCCATAAGAAAAAATACTCCTTAAAAACTCTTGGAAGTCCTTGAAATTTCTTAAAAGGTCTTTGAAAAACAATTCACTGTACCAACCGCAATCAAATTTTTTAAGATGTCAAAAATTAAGGAAACTTATTCCAAATGACAAAGCTTATTAAAACCTCTTCAAAACAGTTTAAACTGTCAATAGGGACAGGAGGACTTATCCTGTTTTTTCCTGTTCATCATCTTATATGTTTGCCGGAGGGGTCTATGGCACTTTCTGATGTAGGAAAGTTTCCAGTTTCTGCAAGAGACGTGTTGATAAGGGAGGCACCAGCTTCCACTAAAGGGGGATCTTTGATACTTGGTGGGTAGGTGTCAGCTCAAAGAGGGAGGGATTCTCTGTACTTTGGGTGAAGGAAAGTCACCAACCCCCAACAGCAAGCTCTGCCTTCATGACGAAAAAGAAAGCATGGTCGTTGTTTTGCTCAAATAGACCTGGATATTGTTCAAAGAGATCTTGTTAGCTGGAGTTCCTGAACAGAAACTCTCCAATGCATCATCTAATTGGTAATTACCTGGTGATCAGTGACAGGTCACCAGGTACTGGGTATAGGGCACCAGGCGCTGGTCTATTGGGAATGTGCCATCTGACAGTCATAGTAGGTCTGACACTAATCACCAAGTACCAGACACCAGGAAATATGTCAAGTGACAATTATGGAAGGTAGGTCACAGGTCTAGAGCATATGTACCATCATTTTTGCATCAGGCACTGGGTGATGGGTACCAGGGAATATGTTGGGTGACAGACATAGAAGGTCCATCACTGGTTGCTGGGCACTGGACACCAGGTATCTGGCATTGGACAACAGGCACCATTCACAGGTTTTGACTACCGGTGTATGGAAAGGGATCTGTTAGTTACCACTCCTCCCCCTTTTTATGTTTCCATTCAATACCTATGTGGCATGTGCTTCAAGTTTTGATGACCAGTAGGGGTCTACACCTCCCCTTTTGATGTTCCCATTCAACCCATATGGAGCTCTGTGACTCCCACCACTCAGTGGTGAGTTGGCCATATCTCCATTTCCAACTGTGACACCATTGATGACTTTGTCTTTGCTCCATGAAATGACAGACTGGGCATGCCCTAGATCTTCCTGTCTCTTCTGGCCCCATTATTGAGGGAAGACAATGAGGGAAGTCAAGGGGACTGCCACTCGCTGTCTCTTGTGTCGAGAGGGAATCACCAAACTTTTTTTCCGTGGAGTGAGGATGAAGCAACAAGTCCTGTCCCTCCCCATGAGCAGAGATAGGATGAATCCCTGATCATAGTCCCCTTCTGCCAGGAGAGGGATGAGACGAAATAGTCCTGCCACATTCCAAGAGCAAAGTCAGGGTGACAAAAGTGTCAATTGATGTGGACTCGGATGAGTTAGCAGAAGAAACCACCATACAACGTCCTTAGCATTTGTTGGGTTCATCTTCTTTGCCCCTCCCCGTGGGTAGGGTGACAGAGGTGGAAGGCGGGCGAACTTTTGATGGGGCTGTAAATGAGGTTTACCATATGCTTTCCCCAAATCTGTGTCCCAAACCCTCAGGATTGTTGGTGGCTATAATCTGCGTTTTTTAGAGGCTGTCCGGGGCACAACCTAAGTCAGACCTGCTGTTGATCCTTCACTCGGTAATGGTGAGGGAGGTGACTGAGAAGTTGTCTAGAGGCCAAGAGGTGGCTATGCAGCAGAAGTGGTGGTCTGCCTCTGCTTTAGCACCCCACCTTGGACATGTATGTTTCAAAGGTGGGGATTTTTGCAGGGACCTGGGTCCATCTCCCTGTCAGGCTCTTTAGGCTTTGGAACTGAAGGCATGGACACTAGTTACCAAATCCTTGCATGCTGAGGAATCATTATCTTAAGTCTGTTGGAACAGGAATCATGATCTCCAGCTGCGTTGTAAGATGCAATTGCCAAGACATTGATACACGTGCTTTCAATTTCCATGACACTTGTTGTACAGCTTCATAACCTCCTAGGGATGATGCCTTGGAGACAACAAAGGTCTTGCTGGAATACAGATAAAGCCTTTCGCAGACTGCCCATCTTCATGTGATGACGTTATTCGGAGTGTTAATCCCAACAGTTGTCTCGCAAGAATTGAGGGATCAGCAACACCAGTCCCTGTCTGTGGTATTGGACTCAGCTTAACTGGGATGAAAAAAAAACCATCACAAAAGGTCCATAACTTGCCCTCATTAATGTTTTATAAAGGGAAACCATCAGAACCAAAATCAGTTTCAAACTCCTTTCTGCCCATCTTTCTCAAGGGAAGGTGGCTTGAGGGGTCATGCAGGTATGAAGACTTGTTTTAATGATTTATTTATACTCTTAACTGAATGATTTGAGGACACTTAATTTAGCCATCTAATTAATGGCAAACAGTATGTATTGGTTTCCGTTAAGGTCCATGCCACCCCACTGCCCTAAACATTTTAAACAGGCAAACACCATCAGAACTGAAATCAGTCCCAATTTAAAACTCTTTCTGCCAATCTTTCTCGTGACGAGGTTTCTGGAGGGACCAGGGGAGGTAGTCACTTCTTTTCCTTTCCTCAGGAGGTAGACAATCATCCCTAGGGAGTCGCACACTCTACTGCCAAGTTGCCCTCTTCCCAATGTCCTAGGAGGTGCCAGATAAAACTTGTTTCTATGGCCTGGTCGAACCTCTTGGATGCTGCATGGGGTCTTTCCACAATAAAGGAGGATTAATGACTTTGCTTCTGGGATCTTCCACCTCTTTCAAAGACAACCATTTCTTTCCACAAGTTCCATATGGTATCTTGAAAAGGGAGAGGTGTACACCTGTCAAAGGCAGGATGCAGTAGAGAGGATGAAAATATTTCCAAGTCCCCAATTATATTCCTGAATCTTCTTAGTATCAAAGAGAGGGGGACAAATTTGACTTCTGATCAATCTTTCCCCTTGGAACAAGTTTCTTCTGGACGCATGGTTCAGGATGGAGACGTCCACCTCAGTCAGGAATGTCATCAGGCCAAACAGATAGATATCCAGGATGCTTGTCTTCAAATCCCCATCTTTCCAGCCCACAGGAAATTTCTGCAGTTTTATCTGGGACAGGAGATCTTCCAATTTCAGGCTTTTTCATTTGGCATAGCTTCTGCTTCCAGAGCCTTCAACAAGGTGGTGGATGTAACAGCAGCAACCTTAGCGGTTCGCATTCTCCATTACTTCAACAACTGGTTGATTCAGAGTGTCCTCAGATATGCTGTTCAGAGGGATCAATGTCTCTCTGTTGATAGATAGTGACTCATCTAGGCCTAATTCTCAATCAGAAGTTGGATTTGGTCCCGTGTGAGAATTTCATTTACATGGGGATGAATTTTCTCACCCGTCAAGGAACAGTACTTGTTTCTTTAAATAGAATCTCAGAAATATTTGCTCCCTGGCAAGACTGGAGGTGAATACTGTTGTCTGCTCATCGTTACCTCTTTCGCCTGGGGACTCTGACCACAGTAATGTACTTAGTTTCTCTGGGAGACAGATAGACAGACAGAGACAGAGAGACAGACAGAGAGAGCAACAGAGGGAGAGAGAATTGCGAACCCTAACAAGACCTTCTCAGTAAAGTGGTCGATATTGTTCCATAAGTTAGACCAATTTTCAGTAAGGTGTAATGTTCTTGCTTTTAGGAAACTGGAGACGATTGCTTTGGTCAGATCCAAATATTAGCTTGTCTGTGAATGGCTGGGATCTGTGTTTTCATATTTGATTCAGAGGAGTAGATCAGAGAAGCAGACCAACAGCACAGTGGTACCTCAGACTCTTTAATCTGTCCATGTTTTTCATGCAGAATGCCTGCATGATCAATATTTTGTTTTTGTGTTATAGCATTATCTAGAAATGTTGTCCAACAAACATAAACACATTAAATGCAAAGGGGACAGTCAGCCTCTTAACAAGTTCAAACAGTCTGCAAAGAAGTATGAAAGGAAATATTCAGATTCTTGGCCATGTTTGGAAAAAAGCAGGATAGGCAGCAATTGCCTTTATTGGACATGTGAAATTGAAAAAAAACTACAAAGATTACACCGAGTTGAGAGATGTACAGTACAGCTCACGTGATTTTTCGGAACCCCATGCATCGTGGTGGGGGTGGAGAGTGAGTGGAGAGGATTAAGAAAAACCCCTCCACCATCACTCCACGCGTCCTGACGGAGTTGTCGCGGAGAATAGCCCTGCACACCATGCTCCCTCGCAGAGTCGCATCCGATCACCACCGCGGAGTGGACGTGGTTTCAATAATATGGGCATGGTGTACTGTTTATCACCCATGCAAGCAGAGGTTGAGACGGGAGGGGGGGGGGCACCGATTTATCTACATCGTTATCCCTCTGGGGAGCAATTTGCTGACTTTTTGATACTGAAAAAAACGTAGTAATTCAGTTAATTATAAATATTTCCTTGTTCTAACGAAGATAATGTATGATACATAGTGCCAAATCATATTTTAGATGATGATAATGTAATGGCAATGCCTCGCAAACTGTATTAATACTACATTTTGCGCAATGAATCTAATTTTTTTTTTTCTTCAATACTTTGTTATCGGAATCTAAACATGCATTCATATCCTTATTTCTTTTTCAGTAAACGCAATACAAAATTGTAATGATCATATGAAAGTCAGTGATATTGTACTACCTGCAATGAAAAGAACGATAAACATCAAACAAATTAATAACAAAGCTGCAGTCATACCTGACTGAAGTGAAACAAAATCGCACAAGTTCCGATGGTTATTCCATGCATGAGTAATCATTCACATATTGTACGTTTTTTCCTGACATCCAATCGCTTAAATAAAGCATTATTAAGATTTCACATCGTTATTTTATTTTAAACTGTACTAATTTGCATTAATTACCAAAGTAGCGGTTTTTAAAAAAATCACAAATGGCCGCAAAAGGTCATCCTAGATACATGTAGTTGACACGTGCAAGTAACCTAGCACAAGAGAAGCCATCAGGACTGCTGATATTGACGTGTTAATTTCATGTGCTAACTGTTAACCTAAAGTACATTGATCTGACAAACTTGCGCATCAGATGAAATTAATGTTTAACTTTTTCTTTTCTTTTCATTTTCCTACTGCATAATACAGAAAAATAAGATGAATAATTTTAGATCATTAACTCTTCTTAGTAAAGCCCTCCCCCCCACCTCTCTCTCTCTCTCTCATAAAATATGGAATCCAAATCACTACTGCACAAGTTATCGTAAACTGAAATGTGGAAAAGTTTGCAAGTGGTAAGAAAAGTAATACTGTACTAGACATTATAGCGTAATAGAGGGGGAAAAAAAGAAACAAATTTTCCCGTCGGTGGTTGCAAACTCACGACCTCGTGCTCCAATATCAAATATGTGTGTGTAACACACACTCTTATCCATTTGGCCAAAGTAACTGTAGCTGTAAAGCAATATACCATATACAGAAACATGCCAAACACTATTCAAAGAAATTAGTTTATTTCTTGTCTCAATAAGCAACCGCTCCAAAGTCACAAAGATAAAGCTGCATACATTAATATCTGCATACAAATAATTATAAGAAATAGATCAATATTATGATTGGGTTACTGACATATCATTTCCATAAGATTTACTATTTTTCTATGATGATAAAAAAAATCTTTTTTATACTTTCCTCTTACAAAAATGAGCAAATATTAGGAAACATGCTGAGCATCAGATGAAATTAATCTTTAACTTTTTCTTTTCTGTTCGTTTTCCTATTGCATAATACAGAAAAATAAGATGAATAAGTTTAGATCATTAACTCTTCTTAGTAAAGTCCCCCCCCTCTCTCTCTCTCATAAAATATGGAATCCAAATCACTACTGCACAAGTTATCGTAAACTGAAGTCTGGAAAAGTTTGCAAGTGGTAAGAAACAGAAACACGCTCAATAACCTAAGGCTCTAACAGTCACAAACAGGAAACTGCATTCTTTAATATCTGCGTAAAAATAATTAAAAAAGTATATTTTATTTTTATATTTTCGCCGTAGGAAAATGAGCAAATAATAGGATACACGTGGAAATTAAAATCTCTGAACATCTCAGATTTTAGAATTTTCCATATTATTTTTCATTTCGGTAATAAGCCGAGTTCAGATTAATTACTAACAATTATCAAACTTCCGTTCTTAATGGCGGGACCATAAATGCGGCTATAAAGTACAACGCGCTTAGTCAGATGGCTTCGTGTAATAAAAAAACACGGTTCCCAAGCTGAAACTTACATCATCCTTTGATGCAAACCCTTATTAATATTTTACAACAGTGTTCACAATGGTCACTGCCTTGATTTCTGTAGAACATCCGCTGAAGTCAAGTCTTTATTAGGGAGAGACAATTGAATTTTCCAACCGTGGGGGGGGGGGGGGGAATGCATGAAAACAATTGTCTTTCTCTGATTTTTGTAACAGATGTTAATCCGTTCCATATTTCACTTAAAATAAATAAATACTGTGATGAAAGAACAAAAAATATCCTAACATATAAACCCCGTATATTAAATGGTCAGTCCCTTACAGCACACATGCAGTCATAATATTCAGCCTCGTGACTCTACTATTACTGTTTAAAGACTAAGCACGCGGTTTGCATTTCAGTGTAAATTCAGTGTTTTAGGTTTGTTGTTGTGGGGGGGGGGGGGGGTAAGCAGAAGCGGATGTCAATTTGGATTTTAATTGTCCATATCTCAGAGAATTACTTTCCTTTGGAACAAAATGATAAATTTATTCTGCTTGAGAGGCTCAGCAATGTGTACTTCTCGTCAAGTCAGTGCATAAGTTTGTTCATATTTCTTTGAAATAAATTAAAATC
Source organism: Margaritifera margaritifera (assembly GCA_029931535.1). Classification (NCBI taxonomy): domain Eukaryota; kingdom Metazoa; phylum Mollusca; class Bivalvia; order Unionida; family Margaritiferidae; genus Margaritifera; species Margaritifera margaritifera. Next base: position 2,583,352 of record JAQPZY010001598.1, read on the forward strand.
ATAAACTTATTGCAAAAGAAGTCGATCAACCTTTTATAAACAGTAATGTGTATTGAATATACAAGACTTTTGAAATTATTTTTTTATTGTCCAAATATATGATCGAAATAAAAACGACTGATTCTTCAGATGGTATCCAGTTGTAAATCACTCTTGACGTCTCAGTCTTTCCATAGGTGGTCTTCATTCATTGGCTGTTCAGATGTCAATCAGTAATGTCGACTAGCCCCTCCACGGTGGAGATTATATCGGCATGCCTGCCGAAACGCGGTGGTGATTTGTAGGTATTTATGCCAATTTATGCCTCCACCGCGGAGTGCTATCGCGGAGCTAGAGTGGAGGGGATTAAGTACCCCACCGCGATGCATGGGGTTCCAAAAAATCACATGAGCTGTACTGTAGCAAGGGGTCATTGATCTCCATGGGGTTTGGATCTGCAGTTTATGGAACTGAACTCGAGGTCATTAGGGTTTAAGTGTACTTTATAAACCTTTACTAGAACATAATGTAATGTTGCCTTAGCTGATCTTTTCAAATGCACATTTTCCAAGTTGACAATAGCAGTATATAATATTTCGTTAAACCTTGCTGAAAATTAGTTTAACTTGTACAAAAAAATGTTGACTGCCATACCGTGACAATGTCTTTTTCGGGGTTGTCAGGCCTGTGAAAGTATGCAACAATTGCTCTGAAATATAAATCAAGTGCAGTTTGTGAAAATTTAACAAAATAACAATTTACTGTACTTTTGAAAATTTACCGAGTTATAGAGTAGTGTTGCTGGAAGAGGCAAAACAAGGTCACATGACCCCTAATAAGAACAATGGTTGGCTCATATTTTATTAGCTGATCATTGACAACATCAGACTTGTACTCCAGCACCCCGTATAAACAATTCACCTGCCATATAACCCCGTAGGGAAGGCTATCAAAGTTTCAAGTATATAGAGGTCATAGATTTATTTATTTTGTAGCATATATTCACTTGTTAAAAGAAATACATTTTTTTTACACTTTTTGAAATGTGAACCAATGGAGGAAAAAGCATCATGTAAGGAATCATGATTCAAACGCATGAATTTTCCTGGAAATCGGTAATTATTCACGTGTATTGAGATGATCCTGAAAAATGGATCACTGTAAACTACCTTCCACAGTGTTTTCAAGTTTGCTTAATTTTTTTACTGTGGTCTAAATCCAAAGAATTCCACATGTGTGTGCATCTTGGGATGAGCATACATCATACATAAAACATTGATTCATTGTGACCTACATCTCGGGGGTTTGTTCATTATTAAATAAAATTTGTTTCCAACTGACTCGTATAATAGAAAAGAGGGTGTGAGAATGAGGTCCTAATCTCTCACAAATCTGGTTTACATTTTTGTTTTTCAGGAGGTAGCAGTTGTAACTAATCCAGCAACAGTCTGTTTGTCTAGTGATAGTACCTTTGTCACAATAGATGGTCAAGGAACATTCATGGGCTCCATTTGTGAACCAGTAGCATCAGTTTCCTTAACATTTCAAATAGTTTCCAATGTGACACATGGAGCAGTGATTTCCTCAATACCAACAATAGACATGGAAATCACAAGTAAGTATTCTGATGTAGACTACCATAATCACAGTAAGTCTTGGGACACAAAAAAATAATAATTTTTTTTCATGTCCCAAGACGTATATGCCTGTAAAATATGTAAAATTTTTGGTGTCCCAAAACTTGTAGGCACAAAAAAATGTAAAGACAAAATTGGGAAGAGCGCCATACATCACACAGTAGTGACCAGCTCGTTCAATTACCACGTCATTCGTCAGTAAACTGTTATAAACTACTATGATTATGTTATTATTTTGCATGTGCATATTTTCCAATTTCTCCAACATGATTTAAAATAAAGGTAAATAAAGACTTCATAATTCATGAGCTGCTTACATTTAACGGAAGACCTGTCACTTATATCCTTGTTTATTCCCAACAATATTCGATGCAGATTTTGCTTTATTCATCATTTTTACCAAATCGCATTCTTCCAGATTTTACATTTCAGCTACACGTTCATTGCTGTTTTATTTATTTGGATTCACGCACTCAACAGTTACTGTTTTTCAGTGGTATAAGCGATCCTACAAAGTGATGTAATCTATATGAAAAGGCACGCGTGTTTAATTATATAAAGCACATAACCAGCATAAATGCAAATAACTCTCATATATTCATGAAAGAATGATCATAATATATGTAAAAATTCTGAATATAGATAGATTGAGAGCATCATTGATCCATTTTAGTTTTGTGTTTCGGCTTCACAAAATGATAATTTCCACACATTATTCATTCCACTTTTGATTTTGGCAAGCTGGTTGTTTTGGCGTCTCCTTTGTTTATGATTGGCGGATTTGTCTTTTGTTTTTTGACAGCAATCCAGGCCAGTTAATTGTTAAAACCCTGAAATTGGCTTGGGTAAAGAGGAATTTTGTCCGCGGCAATGCCGGTACTTTGATGTGTGATTGGCTTCTACTGCATAATATTAGCACGATTACCGTAGCTGAGTAAACAAAAACTTATTTAAGGTCGCTTACATCAAAACAAACTACCACAGAGTTTTTATTTTAAAAGCATTATTTCTTTAACTTCTTTATCGTATTTTAAAGATATTATTTAAGTTTAGTGCAGTGGTGCCTATGATTCAAATCAAATGTATGTACTTCATTCATCACAAATAAAATCTTCAATGTACATGTGGTGACGCCATGATGTAAACATGCGTACAGTAAATGCTAGAGTTGAAATAAACACTATTTTCGTTGTTCTCATCCTGGTATCGCATTGTAATGAATTAGGCATTTCCATTTTCAGGGAAAAAAACTCCCCAGTAATTACAGGTGACTTTCGACAATTTTAATGCAGTAATGCATAAACTGACAATAGTAAACTAGAGCACAATAGGGAGAAGTTATTGTTGAATGGGTATAACATACCGCTAATGCTCAGTTCTTGTCATCATCTGATTAAAATATACATATTTTAATTTTATACAAATAATAAGAAAACAGAGAAAAATTCAATATATTTATTGACTCTTCAAACAAATTATAATAATTTATAATATTTCCATGGAATTATTCATAATGAGAGTCCCTTAACAACCCCGAAGTCCTGTTTTTTTTTACATGAGGTTACGATCGATATAATACGTCGATTGATCAGTAGAAAAAAATGTTTTAGGTGTCCCAAGACTTATAGTACATGAAAAAATTGCTTTAACTTCATGTCCCAACTTTTATAGGTCATAAAAAAATTAATTTTGAAAATAATTAAGGGTGTCCCAAGACTTATAGTGTCCCAAGACTTACCGTGATTATGGTATTCATGAGAAATGATGGGTCATTATGTTAATGAATGAATTTTCTGCACTCCATATTGGTCACAACATTCTATGTCACAAGCATGTGGAAATGTGGTTTTAGCAGTTGCAGCAATTGGTCAAAGTGTTTGAAGCAAACAGTGTCACTCCGACAAGAAAAACCAGCTGAGACAAATAGTAGCTTCTTCAGTATCTTTAGTAGAATATTCTGAATATCTTTCTGAAATATTCGAATAATAAAATTACGGGCAATGCTTAGTTCAGATTGGATGCCAACATGTAGGTAAATTTTCATCCTTAATTTTGCTACAGTGTTTTGTGAACACAGTGTAGTTCACCAAAGATACAAAACTTGCAGCTGTTTATCATGCCTTTTTGGAGCCATGGTATCTCAGTTGTTAGAGCATTGGACTCATAATTCAAGGGTTGCAGGTTTAATACCCACCCAGACCAGCCTGGGTTGGATGCCTTGGTGTGTCCTTGAGAAAGGCACTAAGCTCCCATTTCCTGGGCATTATATAGTCAATATTGTGTTTTAAGTGCTGTTAAAATCCCCCGAAAATTGTCCTGGTAACTTGAGAGATTTAGAGCAATTATTTCACTAGGTTGAAATTTTAAAGCAAATGCAGAAAAGCCTGAAGTGATGATGTAGGATGGCGAGATTGATAAATCAAGAGATACCAACCACCTTTGGTACTTTCTTCTTGTAAACAGTTGGGAGGCTCTTAAGCTAATAAGAGATGTTTGGATTACAAACATAAAGCCTTAATTTTCGTGTGCCTGTCATTATGGCGGAATTTATTATGTTACAATGTCTGTCCATCAGTGTGTTGCCAATTTCATATAAGATAAGATAAGAATTCTTTATTTCAGACTGCATGGTCCATACATCAAAATTAAAATAAACAATAAAATAAAATAGAGAAGTATTTTAAGACATAAAAGTTCATAGGTGTCTTATGTACAAATATACAGACCCATCTGCAACTACAGAATGTGTCTGTCATTGTTAGGAATAAAATTATGTAAGACATTTATATAGTAATTTGTTCCATCCATCTATAATCTGAGAACTTAAATGAATATCATAGTTCCACAAAGATTTCAAGATACAGTTTTTATTATTAGATATTCGTATCATCATTGAAAACACATACTTTCTCATTAATTCTTCAAAACTAAATACATTATAGTTTACAAACATGGTAGAGGCACTGTTCCATCTAGCGAGGCTTAGTAGTAAATGAAGACTATTATTATAGCCAATAACTAGTTTTCTTTTCATACAATCACTAAAGTTTTTCCAGATTAGCACAGTACATTGTGCAACAATAAGATTTCAATAATCTAATCTTGATATTTACAGAACAATTTCTAAACTTACGTAAAAGCATGTTTGTTCTAGTACACAGAAATATGCAATGTCTCATCATATCTTCATCATCTGACCAATTGTATTTTAGCATATGACCCAAATATGTATAACTGTTGACATATGCAAGAGCATGGCCGTTAAGAAGTACAGAGGGAGGAGATGGTAATTTGAAAGAAGTTAACTGAAAAACTATGCAGACCAATTTTTGTGTATTATATATGATATCATTCTCAAATGCGTAATGTTCACATATCTTTAATAATTTCCTTAAACCTGCGATAGAAGGACTTATCAATGACATATCATCAGCAAAACTAAAATTGTTATATTGTTAAATCCGCACAATAACTTGAGTTGTCCACAATCTCTAGTTACCAATCTTTGTGGATGGCTTGCACTTGGGTTATTAAAGAACTCTATTGATTTTGGGGTCAAAAGCTCACAATCATGGTCGCTGTGATAGAAAGTGGAAAAATGGATTATGCACAATATCTCAAGTTCTCCACCAGCTATTTACCAAACTTTTGTGGAATGCTTGCACTTGGGGAGAAGAAGAACACTATTGAATTTGAGGGCAAAATGTCAAAGGTCAGTGTCACTGAGCTAGTAAGAAGCAAAATGGCTTCTGAACATTTACATTAGTTCTACATCACAGACCTGGAATAAATTTTGTGTATAGCTTGCACTTATGGAAAGGAAGTAGCAAATTGTTTTTTTGGGTCAAAAGCTGAAAGATCAAGTTTGCTGTGACTGAAAGAAGAAAAATGGTTTCTGAACAAAAAATTTCATTATCACATATTGAGGACTATTAAACACGGTGGGTGTGTAATGTGCCATTCACTATACTCTTGTTTACCAATTGAAAAACATGTTTGTGTTGAAGTTTTTAGTTGCATTTGAATCCCAAGGGATAAAACTTGTATCATGATTTTTGTTTTTGTTTTTTTGGGTTGGGGGTGGGCATTGAGGGTTAGTTTTAACCTCACTTTAAACACATTATTGACTCTATGATGCCAAGGAAATGTCATCTACTGGTAAGTGCATTTCCCAAGGAAACACTGAGGCAGCCGACCTGAGTGGGTATCAAACCTGTGACCCTTGGATTACGAGTCAGATGCTCTAACAGCTGAGCTACCATGGCTGTCCTTTTTATTTGATGACATGCAACAAAATGTTTAATTCTGTTCATTTGTTTTTTAAGAAAATCAATCAGTGGATGTAAATAAATTATAGGGCCTAATATCAGGATGACCGAGGCCAAGTTGAAATGTCACCTTTTTCCATCACAATTTCATTAAATAATGGTCACTCTAATTTAGAAGCTTGCCCTTGTATCTTGGTTCAAGGGTTCTAAAATAGTGCAATATATGCCCTTTTAAAACAATGAAAGGTCCTTTTGTTTAACAGGAGGCAAAGATTATCCATATGCAGAGATTCCTATTAGATCGTGGAGGCTTTATCTCTTAAAGGGAGACTTTACTAACATCTTACATGCATTTGTTTATACAATGTTTTATTAAGGAATTTTTTTTTTATGGAACATAAGATTAAAACATATCCTGAAATTTAGTTGCAAGTTTGACAAGACACAGAGTATTCTGCATTCTTTAACTCTTGCTCACATAGGCAACTCAAAATGCCTCAGTAAACTCTAAATTCATGTGGCTCTTTACACGCCTACTTTATTATGAGGTGAATAAGTCTGGAGACCTTGACCATATTCACATACAAGCGCTCTCAGTGGCAGGCAAATATAATAGTCCCTTTCCACATTTTCAGTGTGAATGCTCAAGATCCTTCAAGTGATATTAAATCCCACGAGAACAATAAGATTCAAGGTTTTGCTTGAGGGGACAAATCTTTCAGCCTTAATCAAGGGTGTTGAAAAATTAACTTTTGACGATAGGAATATCAACCTTCATTGTGTCTCCTGGGCACTCAACATTTTCATCATTTCTGCTATGATATAATTTTTAGCTCTACTGGTCATTGGACCTGAAGAGCTTATGGGTCAGTCTGTTGTCTGTCGTTCATCATCCATTCTTCTATTAGCACAAGTTCCTTACCACTGTACGTCCTAAACTACTTGAAGGATTGACATGAAACTTTACACACATTCATCCAGTTGGTTCTAAATGAAAATAGTTCTGCTTGGACATCCAATATAGCCACTATGGCAGCCATCTTGAAAATCTTATCGCTACTCCTCCTGAATGGATGGTCATATCAACATGGGTGTTTTCACTCCAAGACTTCTTATGATGTCTAGTTGGTCCTTAGTGAAAATGGTGCTGATATGGCATCCAGTATGGCCACCACAGCAGCCATCTTGAAAATCTTGTTATCGCTACTCCTCCAACATGGATGGTCATATAAAAATGGGGTTCTCACTGAAAGACTTCTTATGATGTCTAGTTGGTCTTAAGTGAAAATGGTGCTCATCTGGCATCCAATATGGCTAACAGCGGCTATCTTGAAATTCTTTTTATTGCTACTTCCCCTACATGTGTGGTCATATCAACATGGAGTTTTCACTGAAAGAGATCTTATAATGTCTGGTTGGTCCTAAATGAAAATGGTGTTGATGTGACATCCAATATGGCCACCATGGCAGCCATCTTGAAACTTTTGTTATCCATGTTGAATATCTTGTTATTGCTACTGTTGCTACTTGGATGGTCATATCAACATGGAGTTTTCACTGAAAGACTTCTTATGATGTCTACCCTAGTAAAAAAATGTGACTGAAATTTCAGTGAAATTTCACTGGTATTTTAGTGAAATTTCATGAAAGTTTTGGTCAAAATATTAGTGAGATTTCACTAAATTTTGGTGAGATCTCACTAAAATTTCACTGAAAATTTGGCGAGATTTCACTAAAATCTTGATCAAAACTTTCACTGAAAAATATTTGGTTAGATTTCAATAAAATTTTTGACAAAAACTTTCAGTGAAATTTCATTGAATTACCAGTGAAATTTCGCTGAAATACCAATGAAATCTGACTCAAATATAGTCAAGGTTTTGCTTGAGGGGACAAATCTTTCAGCCTTAATCAAGGGTGTTGAAAAAGACCACACTTAGTCAATGAAACATTGATCACTCTATAGTCAGAAATAAATATAAAATACTATCTTTTAAGATGAGAAATAAAAACTAAGAACCAAGTTTATTTTCCAAAGAAAAAAATATTTTCCGACTTCATACATTAATTGATTATTTTGTTCCACAACGTGTCAGTGTTACCGTAAGAAAGAAACCGTAGTCGCAAAAAATATGTCCCCTAAAGGTGCCTCTGATGAGAACATTAACACTGCTTGAATTCTATACATATTATATTTCAATTCAACCAAGAATAAATGAAGAAAAAATGTATTAGATCGACAGTTATGGAATACTGAACATTTACGGAACAAGTACGGTAATCCTCACAGTGGTATTTGTTCTGCTCCAATGCGGCACTTTGCACAGCTTTTGAACAAGTTGCCAGTCATTATGTACATGTATTTCCGGTCGAGGCACAGAACAAAACGCTACACAGTGATGTGAAATGAAACCAGTTTATTAACATAAGCAATCAAAGAACAAGACTATTTGTAAGCATTATTTATTTCTTTAATACGGCTAGTACCGGTAAACAATTTAGTTGCAATGCAATATACAATGGATTTAATATTTCACAAGGAGTGAATGTGACACATGTAGGCGGCTATAGTGCCTTCATCCTCTCGTCAGATCGATTTGGAAAAATACTTTTTTTTATAGTTCTTGTATAAAATGCGCACCCCCGACTTAAGATAAGAAAATTAGGTGAAAAAAGTGCGCGTTATACACACCAAAATACGGTATTATGGATTTCAACTGTAATCAAATCTTACCTTTAACAGCTCCAGCATGTTGCTGTACAGTGAAGGCTATTCAACTCACAACCACACTCAGTGCATATTTCTTCATTACTTGATCAATTTAGAACACATGATTGGCTGGTTTCTTTCTTTGGTGTTTTACTGCACATCAACTCATCAAGGTTATTATCATAATAAATAAAATCTGGTAAGTATTGTGACATCACAAAACTTAGTTTTTAGCCATGCACATATACACACTACAATATTTTCTGAGCTGATCAGAGACTATACAAAAGGATAGTGAATAGACAGCTGTGAAGAAGAAATGAATACTTTGTGTCCCATCCAGTTCTTCAACTTTTCAGCAGGGATACATGAACTTACCACTAATCTTGAGGACTGTGGCAGTCTATCATCGGACCAGAGCCTCATCACTTTCCTGCCAATTTCCAGGTTGCCATCATAATCAATATCATCTTCAAGTAAGACTGTCAGCTCATGATGATCTGCAAACTTTAGGAGTACATGCTTATCTGAAAGAGGAAAATAAATGTGTGTAACAATTTATAAAGTCTATCTTTTCAGTAAAATTTCAGTGAAATTTCAGTCAAAATATCTGAATGAAGTTTTCAGAAATTGTGGCAAAATCTTGGTGAAATTTCAGTGAAATATCATTGAAATTTGGTGAAATACCAAAATCTCAGTGACATATGGCCATTTCAGTGAGTTTCACTGAAATTTCAGTAGCATTTTCACTAGGGTAGTTGGTTCTAAATGAAAATGGTGCCGATGATGTCCAGTATGGCTGCCATTCCTTCTGTTTTTAAAATCGTTTTATTCCTACTCCTCTTACATGGATGGTCTCATCAACATGGGGTTTTCACTAAAAGTCTTCTTATGATATCTAGCAGGTTCTAAATAAAAATGGTGCCAGTCTGACATCCAGTATGGTCGCCATGGCAGTCATCTTAAACATCTTGTTGTCGCAACTGTACCTGTACAGAAAGTCTTATTGATGTGGAGATTTAAATAGAAGACTTATTATGATGTCTAGTTGGTCGTAAATGAAAATGGTGCAGATCTGACATCCAATATGACCACCACAGTGGCCATCTTGAAAATCTTGTTATCGCTACTCCTCCTGAATGAATGGTTGTATAAACATGAGGTTTTCACTAAAAGACTTCTTATGATGTTTGGTTGGTTTAAATGAAAATGATGCCAATCTGACATCTAATATGGCCACCACAGTAGACATCTTGAAAATCTTGTTATTGTTACTCTGGAATGGAAAGTCGTATCTTGAAAATATTGTTATCTCTACTCCTCCCAAATGGATGGCTATATCAACATTGGATTTTCACCAATAGAGTTCTTATGATATCTAGTTGTTCCTAAATGAAAATGGTGCCAGTCATACATCCAATGTGACTGCCACAATGACTCTTAAAAATCTTGTTGTCACTGCTCATGAATGGATGATCATTATGAGATGGGGTTTCAATGATGTCTGCTTTGCCTGAAATGAAAATGGTGCCAAGCTGACATCCAATATGTGCTCCACAGCAGCTAATTTGAAAATGTTGATATCAATGCTGAATATCAGAGGTGATATCAACACTTGACAGTTAAAAGGAAGAAATAGTCTTATCTTGAATTCCTGGAAATTCTTTTCTCACAGTAGAATGTCAGTCCCTTCAAGGGACTCTTGTTTTGTGTTATATTTGTCATTTTCTCCAAGTCCTTGTGTAATTTTCATGTGTCTGTGTTTGTTTTCATTGCATTTGAGGATTTAGAATACCCGACACTTGGAAAGCGGTGCCTCTTTGTTTTCATTCCTCTTTTATGAACCGGTGTTAGGGTAAGTATTACTCATTCAATTCCTGTCCCTGTTTGTTGTTTATTTCCCATAGTACCTTTCAGCATTCAATATGCCTCATGGTGTGGGTAAATGTGGTTATAAAAAGTCTGCTTGGGACACGGCATCTGCATGGATGCTTATCCTATTTGTTGGCTTTGTGCTGTTGAGGTATTGCACTTGGTGGATGGTGGAAAGTTGCCATGCCTGTATGACCAGGAAGAAGGGATTTTGTCACTGGAACACCTTGTATATTCCCAAGAGGTGTCTACAGGCCTTTCCAAGTGAGGGAACAAGTCAGTTACTGTAAGGAAGGAGTCCATTGCTCTTTCCAAGGTACAGAAATTGCTCACTTCTGCGAGAATTGGATCACTGATATGTGGAAGGAAGCTCTCTTGAGGGAGGGATCCTTGACACTTCCTGTTGGGGGGAAGCCACCAGCATACAGTAGTGAGCCCTGCATTCCTGATGCAAGGGAAGCGTGGATCTTCATGCACAATTAGATCTGTTTTTTAATTGAGAGGATCTCATTCTTTGGAGTAAAGTTCCCCAAACAGAGACTTACCAATAACATCTAGATCATCTGACTGGTCCTTTCCTGGTGAGCAGTCACTGGACACTGGTCATTGGTCACCAGCTAGACTGTGAAGTGATGGTCACTAAGTGTCAGTCACCAGGCACTGGGTATCAGTGACCAGTCACTGAGTAATGTATGAAGTGTCTCTTCTGTTGCTCACTCACTCATCAATGGAAAGGGAGCTAACTCAGAAGTTGTCTTGAGGTCAAGAGGTGGCCAGATGACAGAAGAGGTGGTCTGTCCCATTTTCTATGCTTTGGCCTATGGTTTCAGCCTTTAGTTACAGGGTCCATTCGCCTACCCCCCCCCCCCCCCCCCAGCCTTGGGCGTGGGTGTTTTCCAGGTGGGGATTTGGGCCCATCTCTCCATTAAATATATTGAGGCTTTGGAAATTGTTTAGCTGCCTCTTTCAATCTATTGAAGGAGGAATTTTTGTTTCCAGCTGCATTGCAAAGATTGTTATAGGTTGTTGCTGTGATATCGAGACATGCTTTTGATATCTATAGTGCTGTTGGCTGAGCTTCTCCACATCTGTAGGGATACTACTTTGGAGATGTCAAAGGTTTTGCTTGAGCACATCAAAAGTCTTTTGTGGGTAACCCCCTACTTAATGTGGAGACATTATTCAGATAGCTAATCCCTTCAGCAGCCTCAAAAGGCTTGAGGGATCAGCAACACTTGTCCCTGGCTGTTGTACTGGGTTTGGCTAAACACGTGAAGAAATGCCCTCATCTGCAAAGGTTCATGGCTCCATTACTAAATGTTTCAAGCATCAAAACCAACAGAACCATCAGACCCTGTTTAAAACTCCTTTCCACCCATCATTCAAATGACAAGGTGGCTGGAGTGGCCAGTGTAGAAAGTGTACGGACTCCTCCCTCATACGTAAGGGTGGTGGCAATTGTTAGGGAGTCGCACCTGCTCATGCCCAGTTCCCCTTTTCTCAGTATTATTCCATACTATGTGCCAGATTTAGCCTTTTTTTCAGAGGCTTTGTTTGATCTAATGGATTATGCATGGGCCCTTTTCAGAATAAAGAAGGATTACTGGCTCTGCTTTTGGGACTTTTCATCGCTTTCAAGGACCCTTATTTAGTTCCATCAGTTCCAGCTGGTATCTCTACAAGATGAGGTTTACACCCTTCTAAAGGCATAATAGTGAGGGTGACAAAACATCCAAAGTCCAGAATTTTGTTCCTGAATCTTCCTGGTTTCAATAAAGGGAAAAGTTGCAACTCGTTATCAGTCTTTCCCCATTGAAAAAGTTCTTCAGGAAGAGCGTTTCAGGATGGAGATGTCCACCTCAGTCTGAAATGCCATCAGGCTGAAGGACTGGGTGGTCTCCATAGATTTCCAGAATGCCTGTCTTCACATCCATATCTTCCCAGCCCACAGGAAATTCCTGTGGTTTTGTCGGGGACAGGAGATGTTCCAATTTTGGGCTCTTCCTTTTAGTCTAGGTTCCACTCCCAGAGGCTTCAGTCCAGGGTGATAGAAACTTGTTTAAGCTTTTTAGGGGTACCCAACTCCCAGTACATCAGTGACTGATTGATGCACAATGTCCTCGGACATGCCCTTTTGAAAGGTCTGGCTCTCTTTTATTACTATATATGTAATACAGAGTTTTCTTCAAAATGTGTACTATTTGTTGTTGAGTGTAACACTATGATACTGTATGGGTGACACTATATCACACAGCATCAGGTCATGTAAGTTCAGTCACTAACAATTTGCATGATTCATGTGGAAAACTACTTATAAAAAGTTAATATTTTAAGATTGCTTTTTGTGTTTGGAGTTCATTTGTATGCATTCTTGATGGCACCTTTTCATTGATTACATAAATGTATACTGGAGGGTCAACAGTCTTGACATACTTTAAGATCTTTTCATCCTGATGGGGAGAGAAAGAGTAAGAGAGAGAGCGAGCGAGAGCGAGAGAGAGAGAGAAAATGAAATGAAGACGACAAAATAAAATAGATCTAAATATGGAAATACAGGTCTGAAGAACATACATAAGGGCAGTTGTACTTCCTAAATCAAAAAAAGAAAGTAGTTCCAAAAGTGATATTGCCACTGTGGCGATGAAAGTGGTATCACTACTGTGTCGATATCATTTTTCTCCCATTGATATATTTCAAGATCTCATTATGAAATATATAATAAACTGACAAATCACTGTACTTTTACAATTTTGTATAGAGTTATTTACCTTTGTCTTCTGCAGCTGAATGTAGTGCAGCACAGAATCTGGTCAGTGTAACTTGTCAGACTTGCAGGTTTTAGTGGATTGCTTTGAAACTTGGGAGATATTAATGGTCATCATTAAAAGATGTGTTGACCAATCGTTGTACTTACACTGTTAGCAGAAGAGTTATTCCCTTTGACTATATTACCATCCTGGATTAGGGGTTGGATGCAGGAGAGGTGGCAAATATTTACATGATCAAGTTGGTCAGCATTCCTTTAGTTTTACTTCCAACTTCTTGGTTTCTTGAAAGTTAAATATTGGCACGTGATACTAGGTGGAGAAATAATTTATATATGATCTCTTACCCTCTTGTTTGTAAATTAATTTTCTTGTTCCTTTACCATCATTTTGAGTTGGGACTAGAATTTTGCAATTCTATCCCCAGTTTTGTTCAATCATATATTTTATATTTGTGTGATTTGTCTCTTTATTTTTATGTCTGCCATAAGGTAGAGATTATTATATTATGGTGATGTCCATCTTTCTGTTTGTATGTCCATCCATCTGTGGCCAATTTAATTTCTGCACAACAACTCAAATTGTTCACCATCTGCTGTTACTAAACTTTGTGAATGGCTTGCACTTAGGATAAGGAAGAACCCTATCGATTTTGGGCTCAAAAGCTCAAACGTCAGGTTACTGCACTTGAAAGAATTGTTTCTGCACAATATTTCAATTTGTACACCGTTTATAGTTATCAGACTTGTGGATAGCTTGCATTTGGGGTAAGGAAGAACCATATTGAATTCAGGGTCAAAGTTCAAGGTCATTATGTCTGAAAGAAGAAAAATTGTTTCTGCACAATATCTTGTATTCTCCAGCATCTTTGGTTCTCAGACCTTGTAGACTGCTTGCACTTGGTGGGAGAAAGACTCCAATTGATTTTGGAGTGAATAGGTCAATGGTCAAGGTCACTGTGACAGAAGATTAAGAATTGTTTCCATGCAATAACATTAGTTCTACATGACATACCTTAACCAAACTGTGTGGATGGCATGCACTTGGGGTAAGGAAGAAGTGTATTGATCTTGTGGTCAAAAGGTCAAAGGTCAAGATCACTGACTGAAAGAAGAAAAATAGTTTCTGCAGAATAACATTAGTTCTACATCACAGAACTAGCCAGAACCTTGTGGATGGCTTGCACTTAAGATAAGGAGAAAACCTTTTTTTTATTTTGGGGGTCAAAGGTCTTTCTGTGCAAAAATATCAGGTATCTACATACCAGGTAGAGGACTGTTAAACATGGAGTGGGCATATAATGGGCAGTGACGGTACTCATGTTGCACATTTCATGCATTCATTCATTCATTCATTCATTCATTCATTCATTCATTCATTCATTCATTCATTCATTTATTCAATCATTCATTTGCTATGTTATTTACCCCTTACCCTTTCTTCATTCTGTTTATTTGTTCATCCTTTGATGTATTCATACTTTTGTTCTTTCAAAGAAACTTGATGACTGAATAGTGAAATTGCCCATCACATTTTGCTATCATTACAGGTAGTCTAAATTAGCAGTTACATAATATTGAAGACTCACATAAATAAACCATCAGGATACAAATATTTAAGCAAAGGGAATATTGAAAATGGTACTTTTATCCTGGAAGGGGAAGCACTGTTAAATATTTTAAAATTTATTTTAATTTGTGTTGCATCTAGAGTGTGTTTTTGTGTAGTTATTGTATTTGTGAAGACCTGGCATATTTGGTCCTATGAGCCATTTGGGCATAAAATAGTAGTTGCTGCAAACATTCATTCCTAACAAGTTGTTCAGTTTGTATAAATGATCAATATTATCATTGAGAGGGCATACTTTTTTTAAAAAAATTCCAGAGCTAAAAATAGCATTGCCCAGTCAGTTTACAATCTCTTGCTCTGATTTTTCTGTATCCCTCAGAGCTCCGTCGTATTTTGAACTAGTGAACTTAGCAATGCGTTACGTCTCCTAACCATGCTGAGGGTATTCAGTGACCACAAAAAACTAACTTGCAGTGGGTGAGTGAATGACGGTTATAACTTTACCAAACACTACTTTGAACAAGTATTGCTGCATAATGTGATGGGGAGAAAGGATGTTAGTAACATGGTACTATTCCTTAGAGCTAGTCCAGAATAGTGAATGGACTTTGTTTGAGCAACTTCCATTGTTGGAAACCCATGTGTGATTGATTCCATTGCTACTGAACCATTCAAAAATGGAGTTGTAATGGGCTTGATGGTATGTGGATTTTTATTGATGAGAAACTTGACTGAAATGAACCTCTCATCCGAGTATTACTCGGAATGTGATGGATGAGGGGCATTCTTTGAATACCAGACATAGCTGGAAGGGATCAGTTAGCATTTCAGTTGAGACACTGACTGCATGTGCTAATTGAAAGAGAATAGCTTTGTTGTCTAAAGACACCGCAACTTGTACAAATTGTATATCATATACATATAATTGTAAAAGTCCTCATGGAAGATTGGTCTGTTGACCCAAATAAGTTTCTCTAAAAAAGAAATTATTATTATTATTATTATAATTATTGTTATTATTAATGCAATAATAACGGGTATTACATGACTGAAAATAGTTGCATCCACAAAAGGTACATTTTAAGTTGAATTGCTGCATATTAACATTTATTCAATGTTCTAACAAGTTGTTCAAATAGAGAGTACATAAGCTCATTTTTCATGCACAGACACACACACACACACACACACATGATGATGTTACAGAAAAAGAATCCTAAACTTTGGGGGTAATTTTGGAGTTTGCGGCACACTTTATTGACACCACTGAGTGGAGGAGGACTTTGATTACATGTAAATAAAGGTGGAGTCGCGTGGAAGTATAATTGACCTTGTAGTACATGTATATGAAAGTGATGACTAATATGAAGATTTTGATATATCATTGTCTAGCATCAAATAGAGTTTAATATATTGCATTGCCCCAAATTCCATTTCAGTCATTTTGTGAAACTTCCCTGATGTTTTTTTTCTAGTGTTAATATTTTATATACTGTTTTCTCACTCTTTTTTTTTTAGATGAAATTCATTTTGCACACTTCATGGACTTGAAATACTCGATCACTGGACTAAATATTGGAGCTCACCATGACAGTTTCATTCAATTTTGTAAAGAAGATATAAACTCAGGAAAGCTGGGTTTATTACCAGGTAAGGGCTGCTATTAGAATGAAAAGTACAAAAAGTACGAAAGCTGAGGGTTGGAAGGCACTTGCTTAAACTAAATATGGGCCATGATGATAATTGTGACTGTTCTATTTGTTCTGTGTCCACCAGTAGAATTAAAACAGTATTCGTTACCAGACCAGCCATCCTTTATGGTTGTACCATAAGGCTTACTGATATGTGCCTTTTTTGTGCAGGTAGTTGCTACCAGGATGAAAGTAGCAAAATCACTTACCAATTATTAATTTTG
Source organism: Margaritifera margaritifera (assembly GCA_029931535.1). Lineage (NCBI taxonomy): Eukaryota > Metazoa > Mollusca > Bivalvia > Unionida > Margaritiferidae > Margaritifera > Margaritifera margaritifera. Next base: position 2,600,067 of record JAQPZY010001598.1, read on the forward strand.
TGAAGTGGATGTCAGATCCCATATGCACTGTATTTTTTCATAGTCATAGTTTTATTGATTCTGGTTAAATGGATAATAATGGGTTTTAATATCCCTCTTGTGAGCTACCATCTGTTTAACACAGGTCTTGGGTTACAAGGATAATGTTATTATGAAGATTGATTCTAAACTGTAGCCAGTTCAGTAAATAGTTTTGCTTTTCAGGCTTCCATCATACTTACAGATGATGACCGAGCATTATCATCATTTCTACACCTTAAGAAATGTCTGGTATCCATATTATAATCACATGCAACAGCTGTGAACTTAGGCGGAAATATATTGTTAATGCACATGTAAAAAGTTCTCAGTTGCTAATCTCTGCAATTTCCCTGTGTCAGCAGTAGATCATAGGGTAAGGTAATGACAGAGCAGAGAAGCTGTGGTTCATAGAGTCAGAAAAGAAATTGTCCTCATCGCGTGCTATACAGTACACATGTCGCAAACTTCAGATTGCCCACTTAATATGGTGGACATGGACATGGGGCAAGAGATTACCTGTTAGTGTCCACTACGAATGGTGGATGTCCAGTAAATGAGGTGGATGTCTACTAAGCGTATTGGAGATCCACTCAGTCTAGTGGAACTCCACCACAGCTTTTATTTGCAGCTGCAGTGAGTTTTATGGCACCCCTTGCTGATTTTATTGCATTCACCCCATGAGTTGACACAATAAACAAACATGGGAAACCCTGATGCTGTAAACCCAACAAAGGCAGGTGCCAATTTCATATCTTTACCTGTACAAACTATACAGAATTTATCAGTGGCCTAGCTAGGAATATGTATAGACAAATGTGCATAAAGTAGAAAAAAATACCAGGTTTTAAATTTCTTAGATATCTTCAAACCCCTGTCCATAACAGAGCATACATCATAAAAAGTTGCCTAGCTACAACATACATCCCAGTAGATCGACTACATATACATGTACCTGTTAGCATATGTATATGTGTAAATATACATACTGTTCTGCATCAAGCGGTGACTTCGATTCTCTTGCTCAATAAATAATATTTCATAAAGTGTTTATTGTAATGGTTATTAATTAATAATTAGATTTCCTTGACTTTCCATACTGTTTCCAAGGCCCCCTTTCAACAAATTATTGAAAGCAGTATACAAACGAAACAAAAAAAAAGAAAGTTTTTGTCACAAACGTACAAGACATTTATGTACAGTACAGCTGACATGATTTTTCGAATTCCCATGGGAGACTTTATCCTCTCCACTAACCATTTAATATAATGGCTAGAATGTTCTTTCTGACTGGGATATTTTTTATTCTTTCATCACAAGATAAATTTGTTTCAAGTAAAATAAGGAATGGAATAATGTCTTTTTGTATACTACAAATCAGAGCAAGACAATTGTTTTCAAGCATTTATCCCCCACCCCCACCCCCACCTAACAAAGACTTGACTTAAGTGGATGTACTACAGAAATCAAGGCAGTGACCATTGTCAGCACTGTTATAAAATATTGACAAGGGTTAGCATTAAAAGATTATGTCAGTTTCAGCTTGGGAAAGGTGTGTTTCTGTCATATGACTTGGCACATTGTACTTAACAGACCCAATTATGGTTCTGCCATTAACAGCGGAAGTTTGGTAATTGTTCATAATTAATCAAGAATACTACTGACAAACTTCCTACAGCTTTTCTTTTGTTTACGTTAGAGTGCGCACTTGTTTTACCGCTGTCAAAACAAGTGGGCAGATGTTGGATCATGAATATTGCCAAGAAAACAAAGTTAAGAAACAGCTGGCCCTACATGTCATTTGTCATCTGGTGCAGCACATGTTTTAATGGTTAATTAACATTGTACACTACAATAATTCTCTTCATTAAATTGTGAGTGCATTTATTTCAGATGATTGAAAAGAAAGAAAAATCTTGTAAAAGAAAAACAAGGAACAGAATTGTTTTTATTTGATCTCTCTGCTTGGCTGGGGGTGGGGGTGTAAAAGATTTTAAATCTGTATCACTTTCCATATAGAAAGTTGTATGGTTTCATTTCAGCAGTATTTATTGCAAACATTATCACAGAAAGTACATAAAATATCAGATCAAGAGAGCCAGAGGATTGAGCAAAAAGATTAAGCTTTTTTGTTTCTATACAATATTTATTCAAGAAAACATCTTCACATATAATTCATAACAATGCAGTATCTAGGGATTCAGTAGAAAGCTGGAAATTTATTAAAAACTATCACAACAGCATTCTAACAATCAATATTTGCCTGCTGGATAAAGTAGATTGATCATAACCAAATATAAATATATACATGATTAATTCAAGTATATGCAATTATTACAGAGATCATATCATAGAGTAAAGATAGATAAGTGTGGTTGTGATCCATGTATTAATTTGAAAAAGTTTTAATGATTTTAGGTAGGTTTGCACTGCCATAAATATATGGATATTAATTTCATCAGAGTACATGGAATTGCCAAATAATAGTGTCTTGATTGTATGTCAAAATGATAAAGTGAAAAGAACATGATGTCTTAGAGCTGTATATTGTTGACATTCTAATAGAAAGGGTTCAGCTGTTTCGATATGTTCGTATGTACAGTGGTTCAGCTGTTTCGATATGTTCGTATGTACAGTGATTGAAGAATAAGTCGTTATTTAAACTAGTACATTTGGTTCCCAGAGGAGTATGCTGGACTTGGCCTACCCGATCATCAGTGTTAGAATATGTAGAAGTGATATGTTTATCCTGGTTCAGGTAAGTATTGATATTTTGTATAGATTGGTTACTTATAACTTCTGTTAGGAATGTGTTCCACTGTTGAATTGTAAATGGCAGGAATTAATTTTGATATAAGATAGTTCTACAGAAGGGGAGCAGAATGATCTAAAGCTCTAGGTCTCATTGATAATAACAAACAGTCGAATGACATCTTTGTTAGTAGTTCAAAGCAAGATCGTTGTCCATTTTAAACAACTAATCTTACTTCAAGCTTTCCCTCATTTACAAATACTCTTTTCTTAGGTGATCTGACTAACACAAGGAATGAAAGACAAGAAACAGATAAATGCAAAACTTTGATACTAGCTGTTTTGATTAGTTCACAAGTTCTTTCTATCATTGATTTTTCTTTTACAAGAATCAAAGAATGGAATAGCCTGTGTGTTATACAGTATGATTCAACAAAATGCTCATTGGATAAAATAAACACTGTTCAATTAACCCAGAGTACCTTGTTTATTGTTAACATAATGTTCTGCTTTTAGGTTATCAGTTTGCACATAAAATTAACACATCAATGGTAAAGAAAACAAACCGTGTTGATGGCTTCTGTTGTGGTAGGTTATTAGTTTGCACATGAGCATCTATGTTCAAAAAGTTCATGTGAACCTACATGTATCTAGGATGACATTTTACAACCTTTTGTGATACCCCCAACCCCAAAAAAACCCTGCTAGTTTGATAATTAATACAAAATTGTGCAGTTAAAATTAAAGTAAAGATACAAAATCTCAATAATGCTCTCTCTCTCTCTCTCTGATACACACACACACACACACACACACACACACACACACACATGTATATCTGAGACTAACATTCATGTATGTAGTGCCTCTGCCCATATTCACAGATCTGTTATTAAGTGCATGAATGCATCTTCTTTTCTTTACAACATACAGAAACTCAATATGAGAATGAACTTCACATCGTCATCGTCTTTATATTTTTGGAAGAGTACATGGTGAGTTAGCTTTTAGCAATAGTTTTTGTATGTTCATGCAACAACCGCCAGAACTATGTTTTCTCACATTTTAATGACCCCTCTATAATCCTGTGATTGGATGTCAGAAGAAATCGTACATTATGTTAATGAGAACTCATGCATGGGGTAACCATCAAAACTTGTGTGATTTTGTGTCACTTCAGTCAGGTATCGATGTGATTTTGTTATTAATTTATTCGATTTTTATTCTTTTCACTGCAGGGAGTACAATATCACTGACTTTCATATGATCATAAAAAAAGTATATTGTGCGAACTGCAACAGAAATAAGATAATGAATACATATGTAGATTCTGATAACATAGTAATGAAAAAAAATAATTAGATGCATTGCACAAACTATAGTATATATTCAGTTTGTGAGGCATTGTCATTATGTTAATATTATGTAAAATTTTATTTGGCATTATGTATCATACATTATCTTTGTTAGAACCAGCAAATGTTTCTAATTAACTGAATGATCACATTTTTTGGCATTACAAAGTAAGCAAATTGCTCCCAAAAGAGATAACGATGTAGATAAATCGATGCCTCTCTCTCTCTCTCTTAACCTTTTTTAGAGCATGCTCGCAGGGGTCATAAACAGGAAACCACAGCCATTTTAATGAGACCATGTCCACTCCCCATTTGTCATCAGATGCGATTCTGCGAGAAAGCATGGTGTACAGAGCTATTCTCTGTGAGATGCGATGGTAACTCCATCAGGATGCACGGAGAGATGGTGGAGGGTGTTTTTTCCTTAATCCTCTCCCGTCCCCCTCCCCACTGTGAAGCATAGGGAGTCGAAAAATCACATAAGAATAATAGTTATGACCAGTAGCAATTACAAATGTATGCCATATTATTTATAGCATACATGCACAATGAAATCCAAGGGTTATAATGACATGTATGTAATAATTCTTTCTCAAATTTATTCAGTAAGAATAATGTGGCATCATATATGGACATAATACAAAAAAAGATACATGAGATATGCTAGAAAATGTTCTTCTGTACCTTTATCCATAGACTTAATGATTATTTGAGTATGACAATATTCACATACACAGAATTGATTTACAATGTTCTGAAGGCTGCACTCTGTCAGTGGGCATTTATGTCATCAACAAAGTGATTGTCATCTCAGCTCCAGATATGCAGCCTTGCTTATGTTTGTGACATGTTGTTGCAATGAGAGAGTACTGTCGAGAGTAACACCTAGGTTTTGTACTGACTGTGTGAATTTAAGGTTGGTGTTGCTGATACTTATTGTTTGAGGTAAAGGATGGGAATGAGAAAGTCTTTGCATTGTGATCAGAATGGCTTCATTTTTATCATCATTCATCTGCAGCTTCTTACATGTCATTCATGACTTCACATCGGAAATGCACCTCTCTATGCCTTGGATAGTAGCATCAACTTCCGTTGGGTTGCTAGATTTGTATATTTGGGTGTCATTGGCGTACAGTTGGTGAGACACTGGATGATGATCTATGACACTTGAGAGGGGCTGAGTGTATAGAATGAAGAGAATGGGTCCAAGAACTGAACCCTGTGGAACACCAAAACATAGATAAGCTGGGCTGGAGTGTTTTCCATTTACGGACACCATTTGTGTCCTGTTGACTAAGTAGGATTTGAACCATAGTACGGCTGTATCGTGACTGCCAAATACATGCTGGAGATGGTGAAGTAATGTATCATGATCTATTGTGTCAAATGCTCTAGACAAGTCAAGGAGGGTGAGGACTGTAATCTTTCCACTATTCAAAGCAGAGAGAAGGCTGTTAACTGTTTTCAGAAGGGTAATTCCAGTATTGTGATGAGAGTGATATGCAGACTGTACATTGCTAAAAAGACTTTATTATAACCGAAACAACCAACCAAAACAAGCTTGACAAAATGAATAGATGAATGAATTATATGTTAAAATAATTTGTGTCAGCTCTTTATTCAGCAATTTTGCTTGTATTAATTCTTTAATGAATATATGTTGGGCTTGTGAATGTATGACGATTATATGAGTGGTATTTGAAAAGTTATGAATATTTTGCGTTTTGTTTTTTTGAACGTGTCATTAAATTTGATGCTGATCGATAGACAAAATAACATTAGATAAAATTATCTGCAGCTGCAAAATGCAGCATGTCAGACAAATGCAGATATACATGTGTGACATAACATGAGCAAATGACAGTGAAGTAAAAATGTTGGAAAAGGAGAACAATTCTGCTACTGAGCAAAGAGCATACTGTAAAATCCAAGTGCTTTTTGGGTACTCTCCTACTGATGTCAAGGCCAACTTGGATGAAGTTTATGGATGTAATTCTCTTTCATATCCTACAATTTTGAGGTGGTTGCATTGTTTTAAAGATGATAATGAATCCATGGAAGATGACCCACATTCTGGAATACCATTGTCAGCAATTGGTGAGTCAGGGAAGTGGCTGCTCTGAAGGGGGCAAATGATGAAGCTGCTTAATACAGAGTGAAGGATATTAGTGTTATTAATTTGTCAGTTGTTTTTAATATATTGAAGAATCATTTGAAGTTCAGAAAGGTGTTGTGCAAGATGGGTCCTGCATTTGTTGATGGCTGATCAAAAACAGACTTGTGTTGGAATTGCCAAAAAGCTTCTGGCCAAACATGAAAAGAGTGACCAGAGACATTGGAATGAGATTGTCACAGGAGATGAAACGTGGATTTACTCTTTTGAACCTAACTCGAGAGAAAATAAGGTTTGGATTGGAGAAAATGAGTGGAGACCACAAATCACTTGATGTAGTCATACTGTGAAGATAGTTTTGTACACATTATTTTTCGATGCAAAAGGCCTGAACATCAGGTACTTGTGCATGACTGCTAGTGTCACTGGACATTTTTATGCCTCCAAAGTGTTGCCAAAAGTAGTGGTACACTACCAAATCACCCATTTGCTCACTGGTACCAGAGGTATCCATCTACTCCATGACAGTGCACTGGCGTACAAGTCTGCCATTGTGACAGACTTCTTAAAAAAGCACAGCATCCGAACTTTACTACATTCTCCATACAGCCCTGATTAATAGCTCCAAATTATTTTTGGCTGAATCCATTATCAAAGATATGTTGAGGGCAGATGATTTGAAACCAGCCATAAGGTTGGAAGTGCAGGTTTCCAGTGTATGAACAACATACCAAAAAGTGAATACAAAATGGTATTTAATAATTGGATAATCAGACTGACAAAGTGTGTAGAGGTGCATGGGGAGTACTTTGAATAGATACATTGATGTACTGTTCACTAATAAAGAAAGTTTGTTGTACAGCACACTGATATTTAGAATTTTTCAAAAACCCCTCTTATGGTTTGTATATTACTAAGTATTAATTGGTTATTCATGGCTTTTAATATGGAGTACACCATGTTGTAGGATTGCTTATATCAATGAAAAAACAAGAATGGACTTTTGACCAAGTACAACAATTGAAGTGAACACAATAGCTATGGAAATATGCCTAAGATGCAGTCAGCAAGAACGAGGTATGGTAAAAACTGAACAATTAAAATTCTGCCTATAATATTTATTTTCTTCAGAATAAACAGATATATATGTGATGCTAAGCATGACGTACACTATTTAAATATCATATAAGAACACCACCCATAGACCAGAAAGCTTAATTTTATTATTTTCATTTTCATGTTGGTAATATGAAAATATGCACACAAAAATAACAATATAAAAGCAATCATAGTAGTATATAACAGTTTATTGTCTAGATAACTGAACAAAAGCTGGTCTCTACTGGTGATCTTGCTGATCAGGTCACAATATTTTTTGTATCTAACAGTGTTGGGATACTGAAAAAGTTATATTTTTTACATACACATGAGCCTTCGGAGACAAAAAGTAATAATTACCATATTTGCTGGCCTATAAGTCGATATTTTTTTACCTGAAAGTCTGGGCTACGTCTTATACTCCGAATCGACTTATATATGGATTATATCATTTAAATCGCTCTGTAATCGGCAAAATCGAAAACAGGTCACATAGCTGTACCAATTCTTGTTCAGTTACCATGTCAAAATTTTTTTATAAACTAATATGATGGCTTCATAAATGTCATAACGCTTCGTGTCATGTGAAAAACACGATTTTGGACTCCCAAACCCCCTTGACACAGTCATCTTTAGAAAAACATGATTTTCAGCTACATGTGTATCTTAGCGAAAAATAATTTTTCCCACAAGAAAAAAAAAAAAATACAACAACAAAAAAACAACATATCTCTCTTGATCACAATAATATATGCCCATAATCTGTGGTATGTATAAACAGTAAACAGTCTTCCTCAGAGCTCATGTAAAACTACCCTTGGGACAGTTTATACAGCTGTTTTTAGAGGCAATTAAAAGGTAAGGCGTTTGGAGATAAACAGACACGTTTCAGAGTTTTACTGAATTGGCTAACAATAGCTAGGATGATGTGTCTTGTCATATCCTTTGAGCACTACTGAGGGAGAGCCCATTAGGCTAATTTGCATAGGTAAAGTATACTAAGTGGAACAACCCAATTTGTCCGAAGTTAAGTACATCAAAGAGATGCGTGTTGAAGAACAAATAGTATTACACATCGCTGACTGCATTGAATGAGAATGTTGAAGCCATCTTTATCAAAGTTTGTGATAAGCGGCAACATTTCTCTGAAGTTGGATTTTTACTCCTTATATAAAATTCAAAACATGATTATTTCGGTAGGTTGAACAACAGCACCATTCAATCTCTAATACAGTATTGCACCTAGGATCCCAAGGTAAGGGGATACTGTGTCCCTCACCCTCCAGATTTGGGGACACAACATTTTAAAGGGACAAAGGAAAATGATAGTACATAATGCACTAGAAGTGCTAAAAAAATGAGATAATTTTATTTGCTTCGACAGTTTTGCCACCTTAACTTTCTCATATTTTCCTTGGACATTTACATTATTGCAATAAACGTTTTATCATGTGATCAAGTAACAGATGAAAACATTTATATGTTTAAATATCTGGTTAACCTGAAGTGAACTGCACCATGGAATGATTTGTATAAATTAGTACCTTTCTTCATTAATTCAGCCTGAGAATAAATTAAATCCTCACTGCCGGATGTGTGGCTTTAACCTTGAAATACATTACAATACCGGCGGTCAGAGACAACTTGGCCGACTACCACAAACCTTGAATGTTTTCATTGTCAGATTCATTGTTTTGAAATGGATATTGTTACAACTCGTTGGTCTTAAAATAATGTAACAGCAAGAAAGTGAAACCAACAAATCAAATAAAAATCAACAAAATTTATTTTTAGATAATTAAAATCAAAATCAAAAGGCACTTACAATATTGTGAAATAAAATGTCAAAAATAATCCAGAATGTATTAATGACAGGTGTGCTGATGTGCCAATATATATTCATTGCCATCTTTCAGATTTTATCACTTTTAGCGACTTTGGGTATTGCTTGTGCCAAAGTGGAAGTGGAGGCACATCCGTGATGGAAAAGTGGCAGCATATTTGTGAACACAAATGACACTTACATTACCGTCAAACAAGCTACTGAACTTTTTGAAAGCAGCAAAGGCTGCATGTAATTAAGACAACATTCCACTATCCAATGGATTTCAAAGACAGTAACTTGGTGTATTTTTGTATTTAATGTCGGTGAAGTTGTGACCATGTGTGTGGTGATGTCATTTGACAATGGTAAGTCTACCATTTTTTTGTTTGTAAGTATATTAAATGCTTCAGAGAAAACGGATGGTATTTTCTTTTATTCTGATTTGAATTTCCAGTCATTTGCTTTAGGCTGATTTAAAAAGATGGCTTATTCTCATTTGGATGACATTGCTTTTGGGGGGTCGTACACTGACCCCCCCATGGGACCCCAAAACACACTTTTTGAGTCTCAAAACCCCCCAACACTGTCTGGGAATATGGCAAGTATGCGGCTTTTATATTATAAGTTTTATAATTATTTTGTATGCATTTGAATGTTCTTGTATTTTCTGATTTCTGATTTCTCCAACAAGAAAAACAAAGAGTTCACAATTCACGGCCACATAGCACACTTACAGTCTATACTCTATAGTGTACTGTACTTTTTGAAAGCATATCGTTTGTTCCTAAAAAAAAAATATGAAAAGATTTTGCTTCATCTTTTTTTTTTACCATACATCATTCTTCCTGATCACATTTTAGCCATAGGTCCATTGATATTTGATTTACCAGTATTTTATTTGACGTACTCGAGTGATTACCGGAAGATCATTTTAATTGATATAATTGCTCCTACAAAGGGATGTAATCCATATTAACAACTCAAATCTTTGATGAATATTTATAAAATACCGTAGATTAAACACATAATTATCATATATTCACAATACTGTCATATATTCACTAAAGAATGCCTTAATACAGCTTAAAATTCAGAAATCGAGATGGACTACTTGTAGATCATCAATGATCTGTTTTTAGTTTTGCATATCGGCTTAAAGTAAAATGTAATGTCAACACATTACCCATATTTATTTTTAACCAGCTGTTGTTTCAGCATATCTTGTTGATTATACCGGTAATTGATAAAGTGGTCTTTGGTTTCCGACAACAATCAAAGCCAGCTACCGCAATTGTTTAAACCCTGATATTGTCTTTGGCTACCGGTAATAGGTAATGCTGGTTACTCTTTGTTCTCTATCATTAACCCACATCAATTATGGTACTGTTTTTCCAATCTCAAGTGGATTAAGAACCACAAGATGTGATGCCCTCTCTCTTCTCTGGATATAAATGAAGTTAACCGAGGGCATTGTTTTCATTGTAGTAGTACTGGTACATTTTAACGAGTTAGGCATGTTCTGATAAATCCTTTCAGTCCTAATAATTTGTATAAATATCCTGAACAAATCATCCAACTTGCCTCACATAGATATATTAAAGAATTATAAAAAAGTGTTTTATTTATTCTTTTTATGTGACTTTTCTCAGTTTTTTTGTCTGTCACAAATTTTCTTTACATTTCTGACTTCCCTATGGATAGCCTCATTTCCCTATTGGTAGCCTCACTAATTTGATATCATCCGTCGAATCTTGCCCTAAAACCAGTGTCAACTGGAATAACCTGGCTAAAGCTCTAGGCAGATTTAATTAGCATGTAAATAACACTGCACAGCCATGTGGTTTTTCTGACAATGGAATTAAAACAAGAATGAAATGTTTATTCAGAGGTGTCAATTGATAATGGAATATAGTAGTGCCCTTGTACATGAGTAAGATCACAATCATCAGGTAACTGAACAATACAGATTACAATCGTCCTGAAACTTCTCTCTCTCTCCAAAATGAAACTGGAAAAAGCATGTTAGCGTCGGTGATGGCAATTTCCCAAATACCGGTAATCTGGAATAGCATACAGTGATATCATTAATATTCATGAAACCGGAAGTTACTAGTGAAAAGGATGAAGCCAAGGTGTTGATCTGGCTTTGTCTTAACTCCGCATCGACTTATATATGGAATATATGGATGAAAGATGGAACATTTACAAAATTAGTTATTTTGACTTATATTCCGCATTGACTTATTGGCCGGCAATACAGTATATATGTAATTTTCCTGTCCCAAGACTTATATTTATTATGGTAGAATTTGACCAAAACTTGACTGAAAGTATCCTTGCCTGAAGACCTTACAAATGACTCCAATCCACCATCAGATATGCCCACAATTAATAAATATAGGAAAACCTTTAAACAACAACTTCTGAAAAACTGCCAAACAGAATTTGACCAAATATGATAGAAAGCATCCTGGTGTAGAGGGCAGAGGTCTTTCAGATTTGTACAAAAGATGCCAATATGCCATAAAGTATGGCCACCATTACTAAGAAAAGAATAAAATTTTGATTGACTTCTTCACAAAAGCCACTCAACAGAATTTTGACCAAGTTTGACAGAAAGCATCCTGGCATAGAGGGCTTTCAATTTTTACCTTTGATGCTGACCCACTATCAAATAATGGCTGCCATTACATAAAAGAGAGAAATTTTTAAGCGACTTCTTCTGAAATAGTGCTCACCAGAATTTGACAAAACTTTACAGCAAACATCCTGGAGTAAAGGGCTTTCAAGTCTCTACAAATGATGCCAGCCTGCCATCCAATGTGGTTGCCATTTCTTAAAATTAGAATGAAAACTTAAAACAACTTTTCAGAAGCTGCTAAAGTGAATTTAACAGATGGCATTCTGATATTAATATCTTTCAAATTTTTACAAATTATATTGATATGCCATAAAATTTGGCTTTCATTATTAAAAATGGAAAATCCTTTTAACAACTTCTCAAAAGCACTGAATAGAATCTGACCAAATTTTAGAGAAAGCATTCTGGCCTTAAGGGCTTTTAAGTGTGTACAAATGTATGTAAAAATGGCTGCTGTTACTAAAAATAAAACAGAAAAACCTATAACAACTTATTCTAAATAACTGCTTAACAGACTTTGATGAAATTTGTCAAAAACCCCCAAAGTGTACTTTCTTGATTGTCTTTCATTTACAAATGATGCAGTTATGCCATCAAATGTGGTTGCCATTACTAAAAGTATTTTAAAAAATACCCGAAAAAAACCCACTGAACAGAATTTGACCAACTTTGATGCAAAGTGTCCTGGCATATGGAGCTTTTAAGTACTATAGAAATAATGTTGTGTGTAATCTGATTTGGATGATGAAACAAAAATCAGAGAAAACTTGAAACTATTGTTTTCATAATGTATGTAATCAGTAGGACTTGACAGAAAGTGTTTCCTTTTTTTTACGTGGGTGTTTACGGTACTTTGAATACATTATTGGCTAAATCATGCCAAGGACATGGGAGCTAAGTGCCTTTCCCATGGACACACTGGGCAGCTGACCCGGGCTGGCCTGGATGGGTATTGAACCAGTGACCCTTGGGTTAGGAGTTCGATGTTCTACCAACTGAGCTACTGTGGCTCCTGAAAGGGTCCTAGTTTGAATGCCTTTCATATTTGCACAAATAATACATTTATGCTATCAAATATGGCTGAATTACTAAAAGTTAAAAGACACCCAAATTTATTCAGTAAAAAAAAAAAAAAATGCAGAAGAGAATAAGACTAACTTTGGTACAAAGTATCCTGGCAAGGATGTTTGCATGACATATGCAATCAACATCATTGGAAGAAATTTCAACAAAAAAGCATTTTACTGAGCCAGATTTCTTTACCAGGTGAACTAGGGTCTTGTTAACATGAGGATGAGGTGGGTTTCTATGTATGTGGGTTGTAGCCGACTTGTTTACTTAGCCATATGTGCTGAGAGACATGCTATTTTGGGAACTGTCATTACTTGTCCAGTCTCTATTTCATTTTTATACATCTGTCATGGTAGCTCAGTTGATAGAGCATTGGACTCGTAATCCATGGGTTGTGGGTTTGATACCCACCTGGGCCAGCCTGGGTTGACTGCCACTGTGTCGTTGGGAAAGGCACTTTGCTCCCATTTCCTCACCATGTCCTACTAGTGCATACATAGAGGACTATTAAACATGGGGCTGAGATTCATGGTACTCTTGATTTTATACTTGCTACAATTAAGTTTTCAATTTATTTCCATATAAGCAACATCTGGTTGTAAATAATTTGAGGAGTGTTGTATGTTAAATATTTCCTTCATCTCTAATTACAATTTCATTTGTTTCAGGTCGCAAGGTTTTTGTTCACAGCTATGACAATGAGAATAATAATGTAGAGATTGTGGTTGCGAAGTATAGAAAAATGATTCGTCATGGAAGGGTAAGCTACTGTTGAAGCACAAGTGTATAATCAGCATTCAGACATTAAGGCACACAAAAATCGTCTTGTGGTTTAGTGGTGTGCAATTTTAAAACAATCCATGCATATTAAACTTGAAAATTACCAATTGAGTTACAAAGAATGTGTCTTTATATATACTGGTCCAAGACCACAGAGAGAGCTTATGCAGTAGTTTTGCATGTTGTCCATCATCTATCTGTTAGCAAATGCTTAGTATTGCAGCACCTCAAAAACCATTACGAGTCTTTGTATATAGGATTGTTAGGATACCAATCTGCTCATTTCCCAAGGAGATGCAAACGTTATGTTCCTTTGCAATAGGTAATTTTTAGCTCTACTGGTCATAGACCAGAAGAGCTTATGGGATGGTCTGTCATCCGATGCCCATCTGTCTGTTAGCACAAGTTTATTATGGCTAATCTTCCTAAACTACTTGGAGGATTGCGATGAAACTTTACACACACATTCATTCCATTGTCTAGTTGGGCTTAAATGAAAATAGTACAGCTCAGACATCCAATATGGCCACCTTGAAACTCTCATTATTTTACTCTGCCTGAATGGATGGTCATATGAGCATGGGGTTTTCACCAAAAGACTTTTATGATGTCTAGTTAATCATGAATGAAAATGGTGCCAATCTGATGCCCAATATGGTTGCCATGGTAGCGATCTTGAAAATCTTATTGATACTTTTCCTGAACGGAAAGTCATGTCAACATCGAGTTCTTGTGATGTCTAGTTGGTCCTAAATAAAAATGGTGCTGATCTGACATCCAATATGGCCACCACAGCAGTCATCTTGAAATCTTGTTATTGCTACTGCTCCAGAATGGAAAGTCAGATGGTGCCAATCTGATTTCCAAAATGGCCACCATCTTTAACCCTTTAGCTACCATTGCTGCATCTATGCGTTATCTGTAAATAACTCCTGAACCCCACTGCCACTTATATGCACTGTCGATAACACTTGTTTGCTCCCACTGATGCATATATGCACTTAGTCCAGCATTACTCAAAATCCTAGTGCCGCATATATGCGTATGTTTTTTCACTATGTTCACTGAACATTGATTGGTTGAAAGTACAGAAGCTTACAAATTTTTGGTTATCATAACCAATGAGAGGACTGTTTACTCCACATTTTGATACAAGTTTGTAACATGATTGAAATTTAGACACAAAGGAAGGAAGGGCTTTTCCACACTTCAAGAGACGTGTAGTTGAGATAAACAAAGATGGATTCCGATTCAGATATGAGCAAGTTTGAAGGGTTTAATGCAATCGATGTAGAAGAGTTTAATGAATCAGTCTTAGAAATCGGATCGGATGTTGATGTTAGTCCAGTTGCAACATCACACGAAAGTGATTTTGAATCAAAAGACAAGGAAGCCATAGTCCCACTTGCACAATGGAGAGATTACATCTCCATGTTTGAGATTGATTGTTTCAATTCTGATGTCAGTTCAACTGCTGAGCTTAGACCACTAAGCAATGAGAAAGATTTTTTCTGAAGTATTTTCATGAATGTCTGATAGAAATGCTTGTTAAAGAAAAGAATACTTGTACAAAGACAAGGGGTGGACCAAAAGCAAGACTTGAAATGGTATGCTACCAGCATCATGCAGATGTGGGAGTTCTTTGGGAACTACATTGTCATGAGCATTATGCAGATACCCAAATATTCTATTGCCTGGATGACATCTATGTAGTTTGGGTCCCAGGAATACCTGAAATCATGACCAGGGAGAGGATTGAAAGAATAGGCAAATATTTCCATGGCAATGACACAAGTGTCAATGCATCCAGAGGCCAACCAGGACATGACAAGATTTGCCACATAAGACTTTTCTATGACACAGTCTTGGAGAAATGCCTGGAAAAGTATGAGCCTCCCAAAAATCAGTCAGTTGATGAAGGCATGATTGATTTTTTTTCCAACAATACCTGCTGGCAAAACCCACAAAATTTGACATAAAAATCAGGGAAAGATTTCTCATTATGAGGTTTTGTGGTCACTGTTGATATGGTCACTACCAATACAGCTGAGACCTGGCCCCCATTTTGAATAAAAATGATTTGGGTCCTCCTTGAGTCCATTTGTTACTGGTATGTCTTGCACTTTTTGAGAAGTGAAACTTTCTAGACACTTTATTCCCCAACTCTTGAGCATCCACAATATTCTTGACTTTAGAAGCCAGGTCATCTCCAAACAGGAGGTCAGTGACCTTATTTTGGGATCATGTGATGTTGATAATAATCATAATAATAATAAAATCGACTTTAATTAAAGAGATGACAGAATTAGTTGCATGGAACTAATCATCTTTGTGGCCCTCTATTATATGCGTATTTACTGTATGAGCCGGCATACAAGTCAATGTGGAGTATAAGTTGAATTGGCAAATTTTATCAATTTTCAATTCTTCATTCATATATAAGTCGATGTGGAATATAAGATGAAGCCAGATCAACACCTTGGCTTTGTCTTGTTCACTAGTAACTTTTGGTTTCATGAATATTAATGGTATCACTATGCTATTCCAGATTAATTGGGAAAATGATTAAGATGGTCTGTACATGAATTATTTATAGGTATTATTTATTGGTACATTGTATGCAACAATATGAACCCCTGATGTCAGAAAGTTAGTTGCAACTTGTATTCTTACAGCAGCAGTAACCTCATTGTCAAATTATATGTATAATTAAATATAAAAGAACTCGATGAAGACTTGTTGGTTTTAGTGAATGTGTGTATGTATGCGTGTGTGTTTGTGTGTGAGAGAGAAGAAACAACACTATGTCAGTGTGAAAGAACGTATGCATTCAGAGCAGTTTTTACTTGTTGCTTTTGGAGAGAGAGAGAGAGAGAGAGATAGGTTACAGGGTGATTGTAATATGTATTGTCGAGTTACTTGATGATTGTGATCTTACTCATGTACAGAGGCATTGCTATATTCCATTATCATTTAATATCTCTGAATAAGCAGTTCATTCTTGTTTTAATTATAATATCTATTGTCCGATTGTCAGAAGAACCTCATGGTATTGCAATGTTAAATTTACGTGCTAATTAAATATGCCTACAGCTTTGGCCAGGTCATTCCAGTTGACATCAGCAGTAGATGTGATCAGATTAGTGAGGCTGCCAATAAATGAGACTACCCATAGGTTATTGTAATCAATCCTGTAAAGCATATTAATGGATACAGTACTGTGTAATGACCTGTAATGCCATGTGCTTGCTCATGTAAGTTTCTCAACCAGTGACATCTTTTGTTCTTGCCAACAGAAGTGTCAGAGCTTCACATTCATGAGCAAAGATCAAACCAAAATGCCACCTAACTACAGGACATGTACATGCATTTACTGATAAAGGGTAATCTTATTTTCATGGAAATATAGAGGTCATTGTACTTGCAAAGAGAACAACACAGCATGCTAAATATTAAATGGAGTCTATATGGATATATAAATATTGTGAATATTGAAATATACATCTTTAAAACTGAAGGAGTATGGTATGTATTTTTTAAAATTTCCATTGACTATTTTATTACTGTTTTCTCTCTTTGATAAAAGCTTCAGCTAAACTGGGTCAATAAGGTACATTAAGTAACATAGCACGAAGAAGGGCTGAACTGTCTCTCTCTCTCTCTGTCATATCGGGGCATATTTTATTTCGATCACGAGGTGCAAGAAGAAAAATGTACGATGGATTACCCATGTCCATGTCATGGTGATTCGTTTTCTAACTTGTCTATTCTAATACACACATGTGTAAGCAAATTTAAACAACATATATTACTAGTGCATGTTGCTTTAGTGCAATTACATCTGATGCATGTGAATTTAATACTGACAATCATGTACACATTTTGAAATCCTTCTCAATGTTCGGTCCTATATTTTTCATACACGATCTCTTCCCCAAAATAATAATTACATTTGTTACGCCTTATTTTTCGTACTTTGAAGAAAAATATATATATTTTGACGTACAAAAAATTACATTAAATACAGTTAAGCAATTCCAATGACAATCCATATATAAGTTTATTCGGAGTATAAGACGAAGGCCAGACTTCCAGGTCATAAAGTATCGACTTGTATGCTGGCAAGTACGATTCATACATATTACATACTTGCACACACAATCAATTTTTTTAAAAAAGGCATTGATAATAAGCTGCATTTGTATATGTATGTAATAAACAGAAAATGTTGTAAAAGCATGCTCCAACTGGGTACATTCTGTATATACAGTACAAAATTGGACAACAAAGTGGAAGGTTTGAGAATGTATGCTTTAAGTTGTAATGTATTTGTCAAATCAAACAGGTTCCACTTTTCATCAATTGAATTAGATTATAATTAAATGCATTTATATTTGTACCTTCTCTAATTTCCTTTGGGATTCTGTTCCAAATTAGTGGCCCCGAATATTGAAAACTTTTCTTAAAGAGTTCTTTATTTGGTTTTGGAATGGAAAGGTGGTTAGCTGAAATTGATCTTAAATTGGGAGTGTTGCCTTGTTTCCTAGCATGAAATAGTTCCTTGACATATAATGGGGCCGTATTGTTTGAAAGTTTATGCATAAGTTTAGCCTATCTCAAAAATATTCATTCACTTACTGTTAACATCTTAATATCATTCATTGCATTTGCGATATTTTCAGCATTATTGAGGATGAGTCTGCAAGCTCCTTTTTGCAAGTGGAATAATTTGCAAATATTTTTGTTAGAAGTGTTTCCCCAAATAACATTACAGTAGTCTTGGTATAGTTGTATAGAGCTTTTGTAATATATTAACCTATGATTAGTTGATAGATACCTTATCTTGCTTAATAACCACAGACATGAATTGACTTTATGACATATGACTCGAATAAGTTCATTACATTGCAAATTGTTGTCAAGCATCACCGCAAGGATTTTGTCATGGGTAACCATTTGTAGAGAAATTTCATTCAGCTTATGTTTCAAATTGTTATTCTCCAGTTTTGCTCTCTCTTTTTTTTGGTCCTAATCATTAATACTTTAGTCTTGTCTGTGTTTACTTTCATGCCATTTTCCTTATACCAGGAATCTATTCTAAGTAAGGCTATCTGAAGGGAGACCTCTAGGTCTGATATTAGCTATTTGAAATCTGGTAGAGTGGTGTCATCAGCATATAGGCCAGTACATGAAATACAGTTGCCTATTTTCAGGGCAGATCATTTATGACAATAAGAAAGAGGAGTGGGCCCAGGATTGATCCCTTTGGCACTCCACATGTAATTGCTTCTTCTTGAGAAAAACTGCCATTTATTTTGATGCACTGTTTCGTTGTTGTTAGATACGATGTAAACCAGTCAATTATTGAATTGCCACATTGATAAAAGTTAAATTTATTGATAAGAATATCATGATGAACAAAGTCAAAAGCTTTTTTAAGATCAACTAGTATGGATTCAACTAACTTACCTTGATCTAAGGCAATAATCCATTTATCTATATGGAGACCAATGCTGTATCACAGGAGTTGTTTTCTCGGAACCTTGATTGGTTTTGGTGAATTAATTCTGTTAAACCCAGAATATGTACATTATTGACCTTAGATGATAATAATAAATTCAGTTGTTGCAACGTATTATTCATACCTTGCATATTTATATGCCCAATGTGTAGACATTTTCCTTTAATTCTTAGATCTAATATGTCACTAAAGTAAACATTTCTAGGAGGATCAGACAAAGAGCTTAGCTCCACCCAGACATTTTGAAAATATTTGAAGCATGCATGTAATCTCTGTTAAAACATTCACAAACAAATAATGTATTTTCACATTCAAAACATTCATCGTATTTATTTGAGAGATAAAATGTTTAACTGAAGTCCCAAAGGAAACATGGGCATTATCATCCAGTAGAGTTCCCAAGTTTTGTCTTGAAACAGTGGAGAAATTGTGTCTCATAAATAGGGCACTATCTTCATATCCGTTAACCTAGCACCTGTTGCTAGGGTGAAACATTTCAATGTTTTGCCTTGTGTCCATATTCCAAACAATCATGGCATTGAATTTTCCCAGTATATGTATGTCTGCATGAATCTAAGCCATGCCCAGGTTGAAAGCAATTATAACACTTCTCTAGCTTGTCTGGTTTGTTGAAAGTATTATCTTGGTCCCTGTCATATCTTTGATTATTGTATTTGCCTTTGAGTATTTGGGACATGTTCATTTATTGCATACAGAATGTTGAAAGTCCCTTTTTGTTTACATGTATTCTGTCCTGAGGCATGAGGTGTTCCAGTACCAAGCCAGACTTTGTAACAAATGCGTTTTGAATGCCAATCATTTTGGGGTCCCATTCATTGCATGGTTGCTCTAGTAAGGCATTCAAGTTTCGAACATCAGAGTCAATTCTTGAAGAAACTGTGCAGATGAACACCTTACAAGCTGGGTTGTCCAAGTAGGTGTCATTCAGAATGTAAAAATTGTCTGCAATTTTTTCAATACCAGTGTTGTTGTTAACATCATTTCCTCCAACACTGATGATGATGTTGTCAAATTGAGAAAGGTCTGTTTCTCTGATCATATGAAGCATATGACCACTTCCCATCCCAGGTAATGACTTGACTCTGACACAAGGTTCAAGACCTCTTTCATTGACATATTTAATAATTCAGTCACCAATCAGCAGTGTTTGTTTTATGGAAATTTCCTGATATTTTAGGTGGCTAGATGTTCTTTTATGAGAAGAACCTGGTATTGGAAGAGCCAAGAGTTTTACTGCAAATATTAAAATAAACATCTTATCTCCACAGAATCAGTTGTTTGATCTCCTTTGACAATGCTTTGGGAGTGAAGAGGAGTTTTCATTTGCTGTGGTAGAGTTTTCAAAATCTTCTTATCACTACTCCTCAAGATTGGAAGGTGATATGAGCATGGGGTTGTCACTAAAAGAATTCTTATGAACTCAAGTTGATCCTAAATAAAAATGGTACCCAATCTGATAGCTAGTATAGCCACCATGGCAGGCATCTTGAAAATCTTGTTATCGCTACTCCTCCTGAGCAGAAAGTCATATTGACATGGGGTTTTCACCACAAGACTTTATGATGTCTAGTTGATGCTAAATGAAAATGGTGCTGATATAATGTCCAATATAGCCACCACAGTGTCCATCTTGGAAATCTTGTTATGGCTACTCGTCCTGAAGAGAAAGTCACACTGACATGGGGTTTTCATGAGGAGACTTAGGATGTTTACTTCGTCTTAAATAAAATTGGTGCTGATCTGATTTCCAAATATGGTCAACACATCAGCCATCTTGAAAATCTTGTTACCACTATTCCTCCTGAATTGAAAGTTATACTGAGATTAGATTTTCAACAGATTTCTTATGACATCTAGTTGGTTCTAAATGAAGATGCAGCTGATCTGATGTCCAATAGGGCTGCCACAGTGGCCATCATGAAAATCTTGTTATCACTACTCCTCCTGAACTGATGGTCATATCAACATGGAGTTTTCACTAAAATACTTCTTATTATGTCTGGTTGCTCTGAAATGAAAATGGTGCCAATCAGATATCCACAGCAGCTATTTCGAAAATGGTCAGATGGTTTCAACACCCAGCCATCAAAAGGAAGAAATGGTCTTATCTTGAATTCCTGGAAATTCTTTTCGGCCAGTAGAGACTCTTGTTCTCTTTCAGAGATTATTATATCGCAGGATGTGGGCAAGTGTGAGGACAGGAAGGCCCTATGGAACATACACCCCACCTACCTATTGTGTACTGGTCTTTTTGTGCATGCATGGACGCATGTCCAATTTGTTGTCATTTGACTGATCAAATGTGGGACTTTGTGGAGAGTTGCTGCAGATATGGTGAGGAAGAAGGGCCCCTTGAAAATGTTGTTATCGCTACTGCTTCTAAATGAATAGTCATATGAACATTTGGTTTTCACTAAAAGACCTCTAGTAATGTCTAGACATGCATGTGCAACCAAAAGACCACAACCTGGTTTTATTTGCTTATTTACATTATAGGATGTGGCTTTGAAAATTGCTTATCTGTCCTTTGCCCTGGGGGAAGTTGCACATGTCTGGTCTAGATGGTCATAAATTAAATTGGTGCTGATCTTATATCCAGTATGACTGCTACAGCAGCCATCCTAAAAATGTTATCACTACTACTCCTAATGGAAAGTCAAATTAATATGAGATTTTCACCAGAAGACTTCTTATGATGTCTAGTTGATCCTAAATGAAAATGGTGCAAATTTGATGTCTAATATGGCCACCAGAGCAGCTATCTTGAAAATATTGCTATTGTTTCCCCTCCTGAAAGGATCAACATGGGGTTTGTACTAATGACTTCTTATGATGTCTAGTTGATTCTAAATGAAAATGGTGCTGCTCAGACATCCAATATAATAATAATAAAAATAATAATAATAATGACTTTGTTTAAAGAAGCTCATTTAGTCAACTGACGAATCTTCCATGAGGCCTTCTACAATTACATGAATATGTTGTACAGTTTTTACAAGTTGTGGTGTCTTTAGACAACAATGCTATTAAAACTATATAATTGATCTACTGCTACTATAAAATATGTACAAGGCATTAAAGATGAGTACATACAGGATTCATACAAAGATTAGTAGTGACCCTGTATAAAACATTGCAGGCGAGTACATAAAGAACATTGTTTTAAAGAAAAGTAGTACTGAATTACACAAAATCATACCATTATTATTAATGATTGTTTTTGTAAATGTTGACTAAGAAGCTTCTTAAAATCAAGGGAATAGTCAGCTGACCTTATGTAGGGTGGAATGGAATTCCATAGTTTGGCTCCAAAAAAAGCAAAACTCTTTTGATAAAACTCTGAATTTGGTTTAGGTAAATATAAATTGCTGTTTGAGATGAATCTTAATTCATATGCATGTACATTTTCTGCAAATTTAAAATTACATTGAAGATAATCTGAGGAGCCAACCCATGTAAGAATTTGTAGACTAGTAAACCCTTTTGAAGCTGAGTTCTCTGTTGAAATGGAACCCACTTGAGGGTTTTGAAAAGATTTGTTGATGGTGTGTCTAAATCAGCATCAAGAATAACTTGAGCTGCTCTTTTTGAAATTTGAGTAGTCGTTCATGATTTTTTGTATTACTATTACTCCAGATAGAACAGCAATATTTTAGATGTGGCATGATATAGGCATTGTAGCCACCACTGTGGCAATCTTGAAATTCTTGTTATCACTACTCCTGTATGAATGGTTATATCAGCATGGGGTTTTCACTGAAACACTTCATATGATGTCTAGTTGGTCATAACTGAAAATGGTGCTGATCGGACTTCTGTTTTGGCCACCACAATGGCCATCTTGAAAATCTTGTTATGGCTACTTATCCTAGATGGCTGGTCATGTCAGTATTGTGCTTTCACCAAAAATCTTATGTCTAGTAGATCAAAAATAGAAATGGTGCCAATCTGACATCAGTGTCAGGCATCTTCAAAACCTTGTTATTGTTATTTTGCCAAAAACAGAAAGTCGTATCAACATGGATGTTTCCACCATGAGCCCTCTTATGGTGTCTATGTTGGTCCGAGTGATTTCTTGTTGGTCCTAAACGAAAATGGTGCCAATTTGATATCATCAGAAGCAAATTTGAAGATCTTGTTATTGCTGAAGAATATCAGAGATGGTTTCTACAATTTGTAGTTAAAAGGAAGAAATGGTCATACATGTATATTTAATTTCTGGACATGTTTTTCTTGGCTGGTAGAGTGCGAGTTCCTTTGAGGGACTTTCTTTTCTGGTTTGTTGTTTAATGGCACAGCAACACAAGTTGGTTATTTAGTGCCAAGGCAACTGGATTAATGTGCTATCCTTGCTAAGTAAGGACACACCATGATAGCCAACCTATGCTGATCCTTTGTCCTTTCTTGGTCATGAATCTGGGATGCTAACCACTGAAACACGATAGCTCCTGGCATTAAAATAAATACATAAATAAATAGTTCACTCTAATTTGCTCCTGCAACCATTTTTTTTAAAAAAGGTACCACAGTATGTTACAGCTTCAAAAATAAAGCTACAATACTTTGGGAAAGTTACAGTCAAAATTGTGAATTTGTATCCCCTTCCTGATATGGAAAAAAAAAGTCTCTCAAGCATTATGTGATGCTTTATGTACTGCAAGTTAAACCTCATTTTGCATTTCTGGTGGACAAAATTGGAAGAAATCTTACTGGTAAAGCTGGAATTTTTACTCTGAAAATTTGATATTTGCCTTATTTTCCCAGACCTTTCTGAAGAAACAGGGGAGGTATAGTATTCCATTTGTCTGTCCAATATATCCATTTGTCCATCCATCTGCCCATTACACCATCACTTCTGCTGTGTAACTTCAAAGCCCTTGGAGAGTATTGTGAACTTTTGTGACTTCACCATGGATGGCATGTGATAAAATTCACTGAGTTTGCTTTATAGATAACTCCATTTAGCATTCAATTGAAGTGTATAATTTTGCATTTCAGCCCTGTGCATTATGGTCAGACTATAGCAAGCAAATCAAAATGCAACAATTTTAAGGGCTTTGTCAAGTAATGATCAGAAAATTCCAAAACCAGAGAAAGAATTCTCTTAGAAAAGTTTTGTATGTTCTGGCCCATTGATTTGGAACAATTTACCTTAAGATGTGAAAGAAATTATCCACATTAAATACTTTTCATCAAAGAGTAAGAAAAGGGCTAAATGATTCATCATGCGTTATTAATAAATACATTCTCTCATTCCTCCACAGTTTCATACCTTTTTTTCTCACAATATCTTGCTGTAATATTTCCTTGTCTCCTTCGGTTTCTCTTTTTTATGAAATTATATTGCAAATTACTATGCTGAAACACATTTTTGTACATTTACTTGTAAATGCTTGCATATAAAACTTGTACACATATACAGACATATATATATATAGCATGCATATATAACAATATATTCACTTTCTTTCCTTTCTCTCCCACACATAGACTGACTAACTCTTACATATGAAACAACATAGTCAATATACATGCAATATGCAATTAGTACCAAATAGATTGGTAATATATTTCATGATGCCCAAAGGCATTCATGAATACAAATAGTTGTTTTCATTCTCACTCAAATGCATATATGCATACGCTTCATGAATCATCTACACCTGTATCCAAATATACTCGTATTAATATATTTCACCTATCTCTCTCTCTCTCTCTCTCTCTCTCTATATATATATATATATATATATATATATATATATATATATATATATATATATATATATATATATATATATATATATATATATATATATATATATATATATATATAATATATATATATTTATATATATAATGTAAACAAATTTTAAGCACATCTCTGAAGCTACTGGATATATTAAATTTTGAAGAAAAAAAACTGAGTGGGCATTTCTAATTTCTAATGGAATACTGTTCCAGAGCAAAGTCCGAGAGTATTGAAAACTTCTTTTTAATAATTCATTATTTGGTTTGGGAATGTTATGGATTTATCTTTACATGGTGTAAGATGATTCCAAGGGGCTAAAGTACAGGTTTGCATTTAATTTGTTCATGTACTGATTTGTAGATTAGCAAATATGAGTGGGTGTGGTCATGTTCATGTACTTTTTCTGCTTGGAGTTTTATCTTGCACACTCTTCAACTTTATTTTCTGAAGTAATAAGTAATATTGAGTTCTTCAACTTCCTGAATATTACATGGTTTTGTCACTTTTTCAGATTAACAGTTTTTGGGGAAAAAAATGTCCTGCTTTCTTTCCAGATGTATCCACATGAGAAAATCCGTGGAATCATTGGATTTGGATCCAATTATGTGACAGTAAAAATGAACCCACTTCTGACTGATGATGAGATGAATCAACTTGCTACGAAAGAGGATGACAAGGAATTTGAAGATATTGTATCAGCCATTTTTTTTATGTCCTTGCATTTTCTCTGGAGGGGGTCATATGTTTTTACCAATATCTGTTCATCATGTCACATTCATCACTAAATTGATTGAAACCAAATTTAGTATTAGGCTTTACATTAAAAAAGACGTAGGTCTAGTTCAGTTTTCACTATTTTCCAGCAACATTTCACAGAGTTATGGCCTCCATTTGACTGAAAAAACGTCCTTCAATTTCCACTCAATAACCTTGAGATGGTGACTTTAAATTTGCTTTTATGAAGATTTTGCAGAGAGTCCAAATTTTGAGCTGAGTATGTAATCAAGTTGAGAATTTTTTTAATATTTTAGTCAGTTTGATGTTTAACTCACCTGGCTGTAGAACCAAGTGAGCTTACAGCATGGTCATACATCTTGGCAGTGCATTGTCAGTTTTAAGTTTCTCTGTTGTCTGTCAACAATTACTTGTTACCACTCTAGAGTTCATATTTCTGATATGATTGTGATCATACATGGAATATGGACTTTTATTATATATTTTATAATGAGTTATTGAAATATATAGGTTTGAGAAAAATGATATTGCCACAGTGCGATATCACTTTTGGAACTACTTTCTTTTTCCGTTTAGGAAGTATATCTGCCCTTATGTATGTTCTTTAGACCTGTATTGCCATATTTAGGCCTCTTTTTTTCTTCTTATTTTCCCTCTCTCTCTCTCTCTCTCTCTCTCCCCATCAGGATGAATAGATCTTAAAATGTATAAAGACTGTTGAGCCTTGCTGTCAAGAATGCATATAAATGAACCCCAAACAACAAAATTGCGGGCTTCAAGTATTAACTTTTTTATAATTAGTTTTCCACATAAAATTGTTTAAGTAGCAATTTTAACTATTATCACAATCATAATCATATTTGAAAACGATGGAGAAATCAGGCATTGATTATTATAAATTGCAAAATGGAATTAAGTGACAATCAAAATTTGGGTGCAGTGTCTGTTACTGAAATGGACTGCAAGCCTGCCAAGATATAAAATTCTGAAGTCTGTTGGAGTGTTATGTCATGTTGCTATAGTACCTCCACCCCAGCAAAGTTCACTGTATCAATCCTGTAAAGAAATGTATTAACAGAAAGAAAAATCTCTTCATTTTCACTTGAAAACATTCATTAATTTGACAAAATACACAATTTGAAGCATTATATGTACAATCTAAATTTGTAAAATGTCGCTGTGCTAATATTATCTTAAAATTTCTAAACTTCTTTTTATCGATGTAGTAATGCAGGCATTAATCGCAGTGACAAAGAATGGAGAAAGAAATCTATGCAAATCAAAGGTTTGTGCCTTTGAAAATATATCATAAAATGAAAATTTACATTTTTGAGTAGATACAAGGAAATATTTCACTTGTGAAGTGGAAACATTTTCTATTGTCACTTATGGCAATAATGAAATATTTCACTAGGGAAGTGGAAACATTTTCTATTGTCACTCGTAGCATTGCCGCTCATGACAATACAATGTTTCCACTTCACTTGTGAAATATTTCCTTATATCTACTCAACAACCATAGATATCCTCTATATATCATCAAAGTCTTAGATGAGTTTGATAATGAGCGAGATCCATACATATTGATATGGTGATCTTGCATTTGATTGGCTGACCTTGTTCCTACTCTGCACAGGTCAGTTTTAGCAGCTGGCCTTCCATCTCATGGGCTGTGGGTTTTTGTGAGGGCCAGTTAATACTAACAGCTTGAGGTTGACTAGGCCTGTTAAATTTTCAAAGTCGTTATTAAATAAATTCTATTAAATCAGGAAGTTTCGTCTGACATTATTTTCTGTTACCAAGAACATTCTGTTGTTTTGTCAATCATGCTTTCAGAATACTGCAGTTTAAAACATTAATGAAATTATTTTTATTTTATCGGGAGTGCCAGTTGATTTTCTGCAGGGCCAGTTTGTTTTCCATGTGGGCTCAGGGCCCTGCTGGCTAATGGAAAAATCGGTGCTTCCTGACCCTTGCTTTAGTGTTAGCTTACGTGCTCTTTAGTACTCACCCTTATTTGGGAAGGTAAGCACCACATGTTGTAAATGAATTGATGCTGTGTTGACTGAGACATAAAAGTCTGTCAAGTGCTTTGTGCTAGGAAGTGTAAATTTTATAAAAAAAATTGGCACCACATGTTGTAAATGAGTTGATCCTGTGTTGACTGAAACATAAAATGTCTGTCAAGTGCTTTGTGCTGGGAAGTGTAATTTTTTTTTTAAAAATCGGCCTAAGCACTATGCACACTGTGTATGTGGGTGAGGTCAAGTGATAAACAAAGAACTATGTGTTATATGTGTTGAAAAACTTTAGTTCAGCGGCAGCTGTGCTTGCCTAAAGTTCTACTGATTGTAGGAACTTTGCTATCAACTTGCATGCAATCATGGTAATCAAAAATTAAAATCTCAAAATGGGACATTTCTGGCCCAGTTGCACCTAAAATCACTCAAAACAGTTGAAAATTGCTTGTCAGATATATTATTTATTTTTATTGAGTTAAAATTGATGAAGATATACCAGAGGGCTATCTCCAAGTGCAAAATCACTGGGATCTGGCAACTCTGCTTAAAATGTATATTCATTTGACCATAGCTCTAAAGTCCCCACCATCAGTGTAACTAGGGACTTGCAGTGCTACAGTAACCCCAGCTAGATTAATGAGTAAAAGAGCTTTGAAGTCTCATGGCAAATGTGAAAAGCATACAGAAATGAAATATCAACAGTAGGAATGAATTTAGAAGATATTTTGCTTAAGCATGTAAAAGTCAAAAAGGAGTTCTAAAGACAGGCAAATAAGAGTGCTAACTCCCAAACTGATGTAGATTAGATGAATATGCCTCTGCCTCCATGCCCCAAAGTCCCTTTAGCTACAATGTCTTTACCTTGGGCTGGTTTTAAAAAAAATACTTCTAGTTCTTGTTTAAGAATGAAATACTTAATTCTGATATTTTATGGACTCTACATACCGTAATCAACATTCTTCCTAAGTTTATACACAGTTCATTTTATTGCTTGCAAATAAACTATTTGTATTTGAAAAGTGCTTGAATTTCATGATATCAAAATCTTGGAGAAGTTCAATAATGACCGAAGTACATGTGTATAAATGAGGTAATCTTTTATTTGATTGGCTGAGCTTGTTACCACTCTGGAAGTCATATTTTTGATCTGATTTTTATCAAACTTGGGATATATGCTGATATCATCAAGATCTTGGACAATTTCTATAATGAGTCAAAAGATCCATGTATAATAAATAGGTCATCTTGTATCAGATTGACTGAGCTTGTTACCACTTTGGAACCCACAATTCTGATCCAATTTTGATGAAAATTGGAATATGGGGCTATATCTTCTGGATCTTGGACAAGTTAGATAATAAGCAAGATCCATGGATATTAATGAGGTGATCTTGCATTTGATTGTTTGATCTTGTTACCAATCTGGTAGTCATGTTTTTGATCCTACTTTGATAAAACTTCGAATATAGCCTTATATGATCAAGATCTCACACGAATTTAATAATGCACAGGATCCATGCATATTAAGGAGTTGATCTAGCATGTGATTGGCTCAGCTTGTTAGCAATCCAAAGTTTGTATTTCTGATCCAATTTTGATTAACTTGGTAAAATATGGCTTTAAATCATCAAAGTCTTGGATGAGTACAATTATAAGCAAAATACATACATACTACTGTAATGGGGTGATTTTCCATATGGTGCACTGAGTTTGTTAGTACTTTAGCGACTCTTTTTCTGATCATAGTTTTACCCAACTTGTGAAGTTGGCTTATATCATCAAGGTATATACTGAGCTTTATTATGAGCACTATGTACACATATTAATGAGGTGATCATTTTGCATCTGATTATCAGAGTCACTTGCCACTTGAGAAACTGTATTTACAACCTCATTTTAATCAGACTTGGTAAATAGGCTAATATTGTCAAGATGCTGGGTGATTTTTTTATGAGTAGGACCTATGCACATTTATGAGGTGATCTTGACGGTGCTTGGCTGAGTGTTTTTTTTCATCTCTAGAGACATTATTTTTGATAAGCCTAAAATTCATGCATTTTAATAGCAGTAATACAACACCTCCTACTATTGCATTGCTTACATTTTCTGGATGCCAAGTCCCCATCCAAGCTAGATATTCCCTCCTCCAGTAGTTGGCAGCCATGAATTGAAAAGAACATGATCTCAGTCTGATTCCTTAGTCATAGCTAACATGTGGAATATCTTCCTCTTTTCCATGGACTATCGTGTAAGTATACATGTGTCAGGATGCTCAAAAAATGTCACCTTCATTGCTGTTTTTAACCATTTTTTGTTTGCCAAAACATAAACTTTTTTGTTTTGTTTGGGTCATTTTCTCCCCAGTCATTGCATTAATTGTCTGTTTTTGTGTGCTTTTTTTGCTAAATTTGAAGGGTTTTGCAGCTTGCTCAGCATAGCTGTGCTTCTATTACTTGTTCTCTGTTCTTAGTAACACTGTTATGGTAATTATCTCCTACCCTTTTTTGGTTCCTGGTTATATTCTTTTTGTCACTTTTTCTCTTTCAGCACATAAATATGTTGCAAGGTGTGGGTGACTGTGGGCACAAGAAAGCCCCTTGGAACACTCACCTCACCTCACATCACCTGTCAATTGTGTACTAATGTACATGCACGAACAGATGTCCTATTTGTTGCCTGTAGACAGATGTAGTCTGAGACTTGGCAGAGAGTCACCCCAATTAGCAAAAAAGGAAGTTCCCTCTTTCTCCTCTTCATCTCAGGATGATGCCCCCCATTGCCAGGAAGATTATGGATCACTTCTGGTCATAAGAAAGTCTACACCTTTAGTGGGGCTTAACAAGGAGCGATTTTCATGGTTCAGAGATCACTAAAAGGCCTTGGATCTCTGACACTCGTTCTGATCTAGTCAGATCCTTGTCCTTTCCCAAGGGAGGAAAAGAACCGGTGCTTGAGAGCGAATCATGCCTTCCCAGCAAGGATGAGCAATGCTCTCTCAATGGAGGTAAAGTGATGGTGACTAATAAGAGTGAGTCATGCCTTCCTGAAGACAGGGCAGAGCAGTGCTTTTGCTCCTGTAGATCTGAGGCAACCTCTGATTCGACAAACAGAGTTTCATTTGTCAGATCATCTTCACTAGACCAGACCAGTCTCTGACAGGTCACTGGTTGCTGGACAACAGGCACCAGCCACTGAGCAACACTCTTCGAGCAATCAGGAACCAGGTTTTGACTGACAGTCTGGGATTACTATTCAATCCCTATCGGGGATAGGGAGTTGGTGTTTCACTTGCCCATCTAGAGAAGGGGATCAAATCAGCATCCCCTCTTCCCTATGCTCACATTTAATCCCTATGGGATTTGGTGACCCCCACTACCTGGTAGTGAGTCTTCTTTTCCCCGGTGACATAATGTATGCCTCTTACTTGGTTTCAAGATATGTTGGATGCAACAGGCCATGGACCTACTCTGTCACCTTGGGCCTTGTCCAACAAAGAGGAAGCAGACTCACCTCCAAGATTGTCAACAAAGGATCAGGAGGAAAGATAGTAGGGTTAGTCCCATTACCCCCAGTGAGCCAATAAAACCATTTCAACATCGCCATGTCCAGAGTTGGAGAGCAGAATGGACAGTCTTGTTTTGCCTCAAGAGTGAGTTCAGGATGACAATGACCTTCCCATTCTGGTGGACTTTAATGAATTGCCAGAAGAACTGGTTGCAGCAGGTCCTTCCCTTTCATTAGTGTCCCTAGTTCCTTCCCACCTCCTGGTGGATGTGGAGGAAGTATGGACTTTTGATAAGGTGGTAAATGAGGTTTACCACTTCCAACATCCAGACCTGTGCCCAGAGTCTTCAAGGGCTAAGGATACTTGGATTCTCTCTAGTGTATAGAGGCTTTTTGGGGTCCACTCTTGTTCAGATCTTCAGCTGCTCCCACACTCAATGATGGTTCAAGAGCTAGCACACAAGTTTTCCTGGAGCCAAGAGACTGCCAGACAGAAGTGGTCTTTCCCTGCTTTTTTGCTTTAGCCGCCACTTTCCAAGTGGGGATATCACCTGGGACTTGGGCTAGTCTCCCAGTGAAAATCATTTGGAACCTTAGAGCTAAAGACTTGAACCCTGGCGCCAATAGCCTCTTGTGCAGATCTCTTTTTGACTGCTTCCTTCTGTCTGTTGGAGGAGAAATCATTGTCTCCAGCAGCTCTTCAGTACTTGTGGGAGGCTGTGGCTAAGACATTGAGCCATGCTCTGACAATGTCCATGGTCTGCAGAGGTTCTACACCTCTGTTGAGATGATGCCTTGGAGACATCCAAGGTCTTGCTGGACCACAGCATGAACCTTTTGAGGACTGCACTGCATGATGCAGTAATGCCTTTTGGAGGTCTCATCCCCTCTGCATACATGTGATAAAAATGAGCGGTCAGCTTGGAACAAAGAGGGAGATTTGCAAAATTTGGTTTCGACCTCAAAAGAGGTAGGTTTTTCATCGACCCAATGTTTAGCATGCAAATGGGCAAATATTACTACTATTGAATACATTTCTATATTTTTAATATTAAAATGTGCAATTCAGTTCTTTCACATTAACTTGTTGCCTTTCACACTCTCCATATATGTAACACAAGCAGTTTTAGCATTTCTTACAAGATCATTGCCTGGATTATATTGGTAGCAGTCCTTATCATTGTTCATCTTAACACTTAAAAGATTATGTACTGTCACTGGATCCAGGTTTCCTCTGGAGTAAGTCTGAATTTTCCTCAGAAGGGAAAATGTTCTTTCAGTGTCTGCATTTAAATATGAATCTACTGAGTTCACCAAGCTGATTGTTTCCTGCCTGTGGGCTGAGTCAGATTGCATACATGTGACAGAACCAGGATTTCAAACCAGTAGATTTACAAATTTTGATTAGTAGATTGGCCTCTTTTAATTATGCAATACTTACCTGTCGCTATTGTTGAATGCCCTCCTCCCACCCCGCTCTGATGTCCGAGTAATCATCGTCTATTTTGTGCCATAATATGTATTCTCTTCATACTATAATAAAACAGCAAGTTTGAACATGAATCAGATTCAGATTCTGATGGAAAATGTTACAAAAATAATTTATTAAATAGTACTCGGTATATGGTAAAATAATGAAAATGGAAGAGTTGTTCATCTGATAGTTCACTGCAAAGATTTTTCTTTTATAAAATCCAATAGCATTTTTAGTATCCTTCACAACATCACTGTCTAGTGACTACTGATGACATTCAGTGTGATTATTAAGCTTCATGCTTAACAGGCTCTTAACAGTTCTCTGGTCCAGATTTCCCCATGAGTCACTTTGTATTTTGCGAAGAATGGAGAATGTCCTCTCTGTATCAGCATTAGAATGTTGTAACAACAGGACAACCATGCTCAGCCTGCAAAGAAGTTTTAACTTCAGTTTTCCTGTTGCTGGGTTTTGTAAGGTTGCTGACTACTCTCCAATACTCCTCCAAGCTATGTTCACCCCGTGGAGGAAGTTCCTTACTTGGACTTAAGATGTATCCCTGAGCCTTCTCCTCAAGGGCTTCTTTCTCTTCATGGCTCAGATCCAAAAATCTGTTGGCAAGTTTTACCACTGTAAATAATAAAAAAATAAAGACTGATTTAGACTTGAAATAAAAATGAAAAATATACATCATTTATTTATGCTCTTATGAATAATTTATCCAAACTTTAAAATTAATTATCTTGTAATATATTTTTAACTGATATATTTTACCTAGGGGCTGAAATATAGTTTTTTTTTTGGGAGGGGGGGGGGTAAAACTAATTTTAATTATGCAATACTTACCTGTCGCTTTTGTTAGCTTTGCCATTTTTCGTGCTGAAAAACCACCGTCCGTTAGATGTGAATATATCATCCCACAGAGTGGAAAAAGGCATTAGTATGACCTTTGCACTCCAGTCTGTGTCTCGTTTAGGTTTGCCTAAACTCGTCATCTTTTTTTTTATAGACGATGATTACTCGGACATCAGAGCGGGGTGGGAGGAGGGCATTCGACAATAGCGACAGGTAAGTATTGCATAATTAAAATTAGTTTTACCCCCCCCCAAAAAACTATATTTTAATAGCAGCAATTACTTATCCTGTTGCTATTGTTAGCTGAATTTGTCAGTTAGGTGGGTAGGCTGATGTTTCTAGTTAAACTGATCAAAAACAGAGAAAATGTAATGTACTCACCATAGAGGGAGAGGTCCTTCTTATAGAAGGTTTGTATTTTTCTGAGCCACATGTGCTGCAACGATGGGCCCAAGAGAAAAGATGCCTGCGCTTTGTTGTGCTAATGAGTGGAGATAAAAGGAGGAGAAGGTAGTATGGGAACGCCAGAAGGCTGCCTTTATGATGTCCTCTAATGGGGAGTGATTGATGTAGGCCCATGAGGCAGCAACGGCTCGAACCTCATGGGCTTTTAGTTTCATAAAGGACAGGTCTCGATCAGTAAGGGACTGATATGCTCTTTTGATTGTAGTGACAATCCACCGGGAGATAGTGGCAGCTGAAATGTCTATGGAGCCCTTAAGAGGAAGGAAGAGACGTTTCCTACCTTTCCTTTTTCCTTTGGAGGCATTAAGATAGAAGTGAAGGGCCCTCACGGGGCATGAGTCTATCTGGATCATCCCCTGCACAGATTCGACTTAGACTGGGGATCTCTATAGGTAGTGGGGCTACCGAAGGTAATTGATTTTTAGTGAGAAATCCTGGTTGGCAGAGGAGGGGGACAAAATCGTAACTCCCATTAAACCGGAGACAGCCAGTGTCAATAGACAAGGCATGAATCTCACTTCGTTGTCTCGCAGATGCAAGAGCAAGTAGGAACACAGTCTTGAGTGTGAGTTCCTGAAAGGAGGTTCCGCTCAATGGTTCATAGGGGGTTTTGGTTAAGGACCACAAAACACAAGAAAGATTCCATCTGGGCATAAGAGAGCGGGAGACGGGTCTCTGGAGCTCGAAATATTTAATAAGATCGGCAAAGTACGAATCTGAACCGATTGCCGTGCCAAGAGAATTTAAGTGTGCTGGAGATGGCAGCTCGATAGCCCTTGATAGTGGATACTGAACATCTTTTGGTCTCAAAAAGGAACAAAAGGAAATCAGCAATGGAGGTTACAGAGGGACAGATAGGATCAACGTGTTTCCTACTGCACCAATCACAGAAGATTCTCCACCTGGCATCATAGACCTTGGATGTAGAAGCTCTCATGGCTTGAATGATGCAACTGGCAACTTGGCCCAAAAACTTGTTCTATCGGGTTGACTATTCAATCACCAGTTTTTAAGTACTGGTAAAACATTCCTTTGTTTACGACCCAACTTTTTTTGTTCATCAGCTTTTTAAAAAAAAGAACTTTTTGCGTGTCCAGATAATTATTGTCCTATTTAAAATTTATACAAAGTTGGAAAATATGGTGTCCAGATAACTGTAGGGTCTGACAGTTTGGGTTAATTATGGTAATTTGTTGATAGTGTATAACTGAAAGCTTGACATGGAAACAAATTGCATGGTTTATATTTTTTTACTAATATATTTACACACCTGAATGATTTAAGAATACTTATTTTTATCCATATAATTATTTGTCAAACAGTTTGTATTGGCCTCTTGATAAACACTGTTCATGGGAGGTAGTTTCATTATGTTGATTATGCTCTCAGAGAAATCCACTTGTTCATAAGGTATTATTGAAAGCTTGGCTTGGAAACAAGAGTTTTGTAATTATTTATTTATTTACACATCTAAATGATTTAAACAACACTTATTTTTATCGATGTAATTGTCAAACAGTAAGTATGTATCAGTCTCCTAATAAACACTTCTCACGGGTGGTGGATATTTTGATACATTGATTGCACTTTTAGAGAAAGCTGAATGTAATTGTTAGAGATGAGTGTCTTTTATTTCCAAACACACCTTTAACGGAAATCTCACAAGTTATGTCATCAACAATTTTCACATAGTCACTAGGAAATTGGCAGTTTGCATGAATATGATCCTTGACAAGACATCTTTTGACAGTCAGAAAGCTTAGCACATTTCATTAGACAAGAAAGTTGTCTAGACAGTTTAATTAGCCAGCATATTGATTAGGGAGGACAAAAGCTACTGCTTGTGGTGAAGTTAGGACTTGATTAAGTCAACAAATCCTGTATACTTACAAATATTATGATTAAAAATGTAACTGATAACAATTTAAAATATAGATATTTATTCCCTGTTTGTAATAATAATAACTACTCTATTTAAAAAGAGTGACACAATTAGTTGCACTAATTATCATTGTGGCCCTCCATTATTTGTATATTTACTTACATAGTGCATAGTTGCACACACAATAAAGACAGATACAACTCTTATTTCTTTCTAGAGGGAACAAACAAATACATGTGCCTCAAAACTTGCTTCAGATTGTAGATATTCACATTATCATGTCCTCATGAGAAAATGCAATTACTTACCTTGACATTGACTTCAAGATGGGAGTGACAGACTTTGACAGTGTATGATGAAATACAGGATTGATAGATGAATGAAATTGCATGCATTTATATGACAGAAACATTAGGTGCATATAAAATGCTAAATAAAGGTGCTGATGTATGTAATGTGGTGAGCTTTCAGAGTATAGAACTTGCAGAATGTAAAGCATTATGAAGTGGACATAACCTTTCTCTTTCTGTCTCAATTCTTTGGAATTGCCTACAGGCTAGCACCTTGCAAAGTTGAACTTGTCTGAGTTGAATTTGAGCTTGTCCCTAGAGTTGGGCAAGTGGATTTGCACGCTTGACAAAAATGGAAGAAATAATGGCCAGCGTTGCTAGTAAGACGCAAATGCCGACCACATCAGCTGCGGATTCTGCATTGGTCAGTTTGCGGTGAATTTGCAGCACGAAAAAGGGG
Source organism: Margaritifera margaritifera (assembly GCA_029931535.1). NCBI lineage: Eukaryota > Metazoa > Mollusca > Bivalvia > Unionida > Margaritiferidae > Margaritifera > Margaritifera margaritifera. The sequence goes on from JAQPZY010001598.1 coordinate 2,636,696, forward strand.
AGGTACACTCGGATGTCGATATTGGAGTTGTCTCCGGTCTAATTATACCAGACACGGACTCTGAAGAGGTTGCTGCGAACAACGATGATGATGAATTGTTTGCAGAGGTTGAAAGTTTTTTGTTGGAGCAGCAAAAAGCGGGCCCAAATGTGGACGAAAAGTTGGCGGAAGTTGTCAATAAAGGCCTGCGTTCCGTGTTAACTCCCGACAAGGTAAAACCTTTACAGGAGAAGTATCTCAGACCAGGAAATTGTGACAATTTAAAGGTGCCTAGAGTGAATATTGAGGTATGGAATGCAATGTCAAAACAGGTGAAGAGAGCAGATATTTCATTGCAGAAGCTGCAAACTCAGTTGGGGCAAATGTTGGAACAAACCTTAAGGTCTAACGGGAATTACCGTTGGATTCAGTCCGGGATTTTGTCATGGACAATTTCAAATTGTCATCTGTTCTGTTGAGCTATTTCAGCTTCAAGCGCTGCGAGCTCATAAAGCCAGAGCTAACCACAAACCCTGTGCTGCCACAAACCCTGTTACCGACTGGCTTTTTGGTGACAACCTAAATGGGCAGATCACGAAGCTTAACGAATCTCAGAAGGCTGGGACTCGGCTGCTGGGAAAGAAACAACAGGATGCAGCTAAACGAAAAGTGGGCTCAATGTCAAGAAGCAGTGTGCCTTTTTTAGGACGACCCTATTCACCGGGGGGACACTCCCAGAACCGGAATTTTCAGTGGCAGACCAATCACCGCTCGATGCAAGGCTACAAAAAAGTTCAGAAACAAGGAACAGGGTTTCCCAAACATCAGAAGGATCAGTAAGATCTTCCCAGGCCAACAGTATGCAGCATAATGTAAGTACATATGATGTTTCTTGTATGAACAACACACCAGACAATTTTGTTGCTGGGAAAATTTCTGCATTTTTTGAAGGTTGGCAGAATATTATTTTGGATGTTTGGATTCTGAATACTGTTCAAGGTTATGAAATTAAGTTAGAACAACGACCTGTACAGACATATTTACCAAACCAGATTAATTTCTCTGTTAATGAAGAAAGGCAAATAAATGCTGAAATTAACAAATTTCTTACAAAAGGTATTATTCATCGAGTTAATTACATGCCTGGAGAATATTTTTCAAACATTTTCATTTGACCTAAAAGAGATGGGTCTGTGAGACTTATCCTGAATTTAAAACATTTCAATACAAATGTCGAGAAGATACATTTCAAAATGGAAACTTTAAAAACAGCTGTTAGGGCCATGCGCACAAATTGTTTCTTTGTATCAGTTGATTTAAAGGATGCCTACTACTCTGTTCCTGTGGCTCAGAAGTATAGAAAATATTTGCGTTTTATGTGGTTTGGGGATATGTATGAATTTACCTGCTTGCCGAATGGTTTAGCATCTGCACCACATGTTTTCACCAAGCTGTTGAAGCCAGTTTTTGCATCATTGAGACAAAAAGATTTCACAAATGTGGCATACATTGATGATAGTTGTTTGTTAGGGGATTCTTATGACCAGTGTAGGGAAAATGTTCAGGAGACAGTTCGTACACTTGATGGATTGCGATTAACTATTCACCCTGAAAAATCTGTGTTTGAACCCAGCCGGAAAATAATTTGTGTGGAGTTTTTGCTGGACTTTGTCACAATGACTGTCAGATTGACTCCTGATAAAGCAGACAGTATAGTTGCTATGTGTTATGATACACTGCGGAAACAGAAGATCACTATTCATGAATTGGCTCAACTTGTGGGAAAGTTAGTTGCTAGCGAACCAATTGTAGAGTATGCACCTTTATATTATAAAGATTTAGAACACGAGAAAGATAAACACTTAAAGGTACACAAAGGTGAAATAAATCATACAACCAAAACTGAAACAGGTGGTCATTGGGATCAAGAGGAAAAACTGTATCATATTAACTTTTTGGAACTGAAAGTCTGTTTTTTGACATTACAATCTCTTTGTTCTGAGTTGAAACACGCTTATGTGGGCATCTATATGGATAACTCTGTAGCAGTTTCATATGTCAACAAAATGGGTGGCCGCATTCCCATCTTGCATAAATTGTCACGTGATATCTGGCTGTGGTGTTCAATTAGGAATATCTGGTTAAGTGCTTCTCATTTGCCAGGAACACTGAATTGTAATGCAAATAGATTGTTATGAAACATAAATGAGGATTCTGAATGGAAGTTAAGTTCTACAGTCTTTAATGCTATAATTAAAGTGTACGGACATATAGATGTGGATTTATTTGCTTCGAGGCTAAATCACCAACTTCCGCGTTATGTTTCAAACAGACCTGACCCAAAAGCTATAGCAGTTTATGCTTTTTCATTAAAATGGAATTACAGTTGTCATTATTGTTTTTCCACCTTTCAGTCTGTTGGGAGCAGTGCTGCAAAAAATGGCCCAAGATGAAGCAGATCTAATTGTGGTGGCACCACTATGCCCAACACAACCTTGGTTTCCCAGCTTCCTGCATGCTATAGTCGGTCCTTGCTTTCTGCTGCCTCGTCCACAAGAGATTCTGCACTTGGCACACAATCCGCAATGACAACACCCCCTCCACAAATTGAAGATGGGTGTTTTTCATTTATCAGGACAGCAATCAAAAGTCAAGGATTATCAGACAGGGCTGCCATCATCATCATCAATTCATGGAGAACATCTACTAAAAAACAGTATTGGGGTCATCTCCAAAAGTGGATGTTATTTTCAAATAAAAGACAGATTAATCCACTTGACCCACCTGTCACTTTAGTTATAGAATTTTTAACTGAATTAGTAGATAGAGGTTTAGTTTATAGTTCTGTAAATACAGCTAGATCTGCAATTTCATCATTAGTTAGTCTTACTTCTCAAACTACTCTAAGCGATAATGTTTTACTTAAGAGATTTATGAGAGGAGTGTTCATTGCCAAGCCTTAATTTCAAAAATACTCGTGTGTGTGGGATGTGCAGCTGGTGTTTAAATATTTCCAGTCTTTACAATGCAATGACCAGTTGTCCTTGCAAGAACTTACAATGAAGTTAGCCATGCTGCTTGCTTTGTTGACAGGACAGAGGTGTCAGACACTACACCTGATGCAAATAAATAGCATTTATTTTGCTGTTAACAGTGTACAAATACACGTGCCTTCATTGCTGAAACAATCGAAACCAGGGCACCATGTGGAGCCCTTTGTTTTTGAATCATATCCACATGACAAAAAATTGTGTGTTGCAGATTCTTTACATTCTTATTTGCAACGGACTGAAGTTTTGCAAAAATCCGAAAAACAATTATTCATCAGCACATAATCCCCATATAAAAAAGTTGCTAAAGGCACAATATCAAACTGGATAAAGAATGTTATGAGAAAGTCTGGTATTGATACATCCGTTTTTCAGGCTCATAGCACATTGGCTGCATCTGTTTCTGCAGCCTGTGCTAAAGGCACACAATTGGGTACAATTTCGAAGGCAGCTGGTTGGGCTGGTGCCTGTACTTTCAGGAGATTCTATGACAAGCCCATTACAAACAATACTGAATTTAGTAGAAAGGTCTTGTCGGCATCTGGAATTTCATAATGCTGATGTAATGTACTATGTTTATAGGTTATCTGATTTATTAACAACACATAAAAGGTTTCTTCCTTTTTTCTTCTAGTTGTTGTTAATCTATTCCATGCATGGAAGCCTCTCTCTAAAATATCATGGGATCACAAGGCACTTATGGGGGAAGTGAAATTGATAAATTAAACTAGACTTACCAAATCAACATTGATTGTAATTTCATGAATCCCATAGTGATCACATGCCCACCCTTGGTACTTCCCACCTGATAAGACATATTGAGGCTTCCATTTCTTATGCTCTAAAGACTGATCAGTCACATGACCAATGTCATCTCATGTGATCACTAAGGCAGTTATGGGGTTCATGAAATTACAATCAAACATCGACTTGGTAAGTCTAGTTTAATTTATAAATTCTTGACATGCATCATTCAGTACTTTGACCAAAGTTTGTAAATGCCATGCTCTTGGGTTAAGGAAGAAATCCTGATTTGGGGTAAAGAGGTCAATGGTCAAGGTCACGCTAACTCAAATAAGAAAAAATGTAGACCAGACTTTGTGGATGATCACTTGCATTTCAGGCAAGCAAAACACCTATTGATTCTGGGATCTAATGATCAGTGCTAAAGGTCACTGACAATAGCAAGAGAAAAAATTGGACAATAACTTTTACAACAAACGATATAATGACATCAAACTTTTAGGCTGGCTTGCTATCATGGGAAGGAAATAAATTACAAATGTGGAACTAGACAGGTGAAAGATTAAGGTAATATGAACAAAAAAACTAAAATTGGATTTTACATTGTAGCTTGTAATCTACACAGTCTTTCAACAAACTTTATAAATGGTTTGATTTGAGGCAAGGAAAGAACTGTATGCTTTTAGGGTTTAAGTGTTGAAATCAAGATCACTAACCAACTGGTCAGTGCTGTCCAGAGCCAGTTATGTCATGCTATTGGCTACCTACAGAACATAGGTGGGTGTATAATGCACCATTTTAAGTGACTTTTGCTCTCTTTTGCCTCCTTTTCTCAGATAAAATTGTATGTGTGAAACTTCATGGAATCATTCATTTTGTAAAAGATTACTCGCTGCAGCTAAAAGTAATCCACATTGATCTTTTCACATGAGTTTCTTGGCCCCATTTCTATGTATTTTTTCGCAAATAGCTTTAAAACTATTGATGCATTTATTTCCAGAATAGAGCTGTTACCAAAGAATATGTTTAATAATAGATACCTTGTGATGATTTCTGGCAAAACAATTTAAGACGGGCTTGAATGTGTCATCACAATTGATTATCTTCCAAACACTTACTTGCCAACCAGTTAAAATATACTGTGTTTTCTTTGTCAAAGCTGGACATAGGACAAAATCTTTAACAAATTTGAAACACCAAAATCGGTTGCAATCCAATACATTTATTTATTTCAAAGTGTCTTTTTTTTTTAAAATAATAAAAATCGTGTAATGTATGTATGGGTTAGCAATTCAGCACATCATATCAGTAGAAAAGAATAAATATTCCCAGCATGTATTAATGTATTGTTACAGCTCTACTCCAGAAGCTCTGCAAACTGCTATAAAATAAAGGTCATACTGGCCTATCCTTTATGCTCAATTGGTCTAAAATCAATTGGATTGCTTATCATCTTGAAAGACAAATAATTGGAAAATTAAAATGAAATATTTCAAACAAGAAAAGCAAGTAAATAAATAGACTTTAAGTGATAAATTAATGATATAATATATTCATTTATTATTTCACCATAGATTGTTGGTAAATGCTATCAACGTTTTCATGTTACATGTAGTTGCAAATTCTGATTATGATCATAATTTTTCTTTTTTTTTCAAAGGATGTTTATCCATATTTTAATCGGATTTGTTGGGACATGAATTCTAAAACTCAGAGTGTTCTTCTGGCAGCCAAGAACAGAGGATGGACAAGAATAGTAAGTTTTAAATTAGCAAGGCTTTAATAGGATAATTTTGAAGCAAATTGGTAGGCATCATTCCCAGTTTAAAAAATGGTATGTAATTGCTTCCCTTTGCCCATACCTATTTAGACAAACAAAAGTTGACACTGAAGTAACATTGAATTTATTTTATCGAACCTTTTTTAATTTTCATACCAAAAGTTCATGTGAAAATAATTACATGTGCAAATAATATCACCAGATTTTGTATGATAAAGAATAAAAGATTAAAAGCACATACATTTAAAGCATTGTTTTGTCATTTTGTTATTTTGTATATATTTTTTAACCCCATATTTTGATGTTTTGTATTTGAATCAAGAAGAGAAGTTCACCTTTCATTGATATGGCTTCGAGAAAATGCTGACATATTTTAGATTCATCAAATGACCAATGTATTATTTGCTAAGAATATGTTTGAGCAAATCTCGCATAGAAAAACAAAAATATTTGTTAACTTTGGGTAAGTATTTAATTGAGGCATTGAAGAGAAGAGACAGGAAATATATATTTAGTGCTGTTATGCTGCAGAACTGTTATACTTCTTGCTTCTTGTTGTTGTCATTGTTTTCCTTGTTATTATCGATGTTGTCATGCATGAAACTATTTCTTTTACCTTATTCATGCTGACACATCCTTTCTCTTTAAAGTTCATGCTATAGTTAACACTACTGGTAATTGAACAGAAGAGCTTATGGGATGGCCTGTTGTCCATCATCCTTCTATTTTCACAAGTTTGTTATTGCTACTCCTCCCAAACTACTTGGATGTTTGTCATGAGACTTTACATGTACATTCATCCCATGGTCTAGTTGGTTCTAAATGAAAGTGATCCTGCTGGGACATCTTAAAAATTTCAAAGGATGGTTATATCATCACAGAGCTTTCACTAATATACTTCTTTTGATGTCTAGTTGGTCCTAAATGAAAATGGTGCTGTTCTTAAATCCAGTATGGATGCCACAGCAGCCATCTAAAAAAATCTTATTATTGCAACTCCTTCTTTATGGATCATCATATCAACATGTTGTGTTAACTAAAAGACTTTTTATAATGGCTAGTTGGTCCTTAATGAAAATGGTGCTGATCTTGCATCCAGTAGGGCTGCCATGATGGACATGCTTAAAATATATTTGTATTTTTTCAAGTGGAGAAAAAAAAAATTTGCAAAGTCCTATTTCTACTGACGTTTGAGTTACAGTTGATAACTATACTGCAATCCAGGAATTTTGGAATAAGAAGGAACTACAATGGTTTTCTATCGGTTTCAGTTGTAATTTTTATTATCACTCTGAATATTTTAGAAAATCTACATGTACAGTTGAATTGTTTCTCTTGTTTACTTGCTAATAACTGAAGTATGATCTCTATACACATACAAATTTGTATTTTTGGATGATGAGAAGTTCATAAACAATCAGCCTAAAATGTATTACTGGGACAGCCATTTAATTTTTAGGGAATAGTAGGCAAATATGTAACACAAATATCTGTGATTGGCTGTCCTACAAAAATTAATAGCAGTACATGTCATCAGAGGTGACAAAGTAACATATTACCGAAAGAGAGTCGATGCAGGAGTCAAGTGTTTATGCAAAGTGATGTCTTCCTCCACCTGACTAGGGTGCATTGGTGGGAAAAAAGGGAGAAGCGAGTGTAGAGTAGTCAAAAAGTAGAATGCTTACAACAATCACTTACAACAGTCATTTTACTAAACCTTTGAGTCAGGTATTATACACTGAAAGATATTTATTTAATTTTATGAAAATGTTGAAATTGTTGTTAGTCCGAGTCAGTAAAAGTGTATGACTTTGTTACTGAAAAGACAGTAACCTCAAAATAGGTTACTGATGAAATTTAGATCACAGATATTAAAGGTGCAGTTCCTTTCTTCGTACTTTTACAGGTTGAAATTGAAATAAACTTGTTTACTTTTACTAGAAATCAGCCCATAAACCTCCACAGAGTGATATTTACTCATGAATGAACTACATGTGCATAGAATTTCACACCCATATTCTACATTCATGTGTATATTATTGGCGGGAATCGCATAGAATGAAACATATTTGGAGACATTAATAATCATTCATTTGACACTAAAATTCATCAAAAGCATAAAATATGATCTTTAAACTTTACATTGAAGAAAAAAGATGCAAGAGTTGATGTTGCATTTAGAACAAGGTCCGCAGCGGACCTAAAAAACCTTGAAAACCCTCAAATTTAATTTCAGTGTTAAAAACCTAAAAAAAAAGCCCCAAAAAACCTGAAGGAAACCTAAATTAGAAAAAAAATCTAAAAAATTTAAAAAATGATAAACGGCTCTACCCTGTCACCACAAAAAATGTTTTTCTTGCACATGGTTTTTTGTTAGGTTAGCCTAGCGGTCTAGAAAGCGCGCGAATTATGCAAATTAAAGACATCTAGTCATTTTATTCTATCATTCATTTCATAGACCCATAAAGACATATCATTGTTGGATCATCAACAGCATAGGATTGCATTTGCTTCAGTCCTTGCACAGTTTGAAGTCTGTTTGCTTCAACCTTTGTTTGGATTAAGATTCTTTTACCAGAAGTGTTTTAGGGTGCGTCGACAGAGTAAGGGGCCATTGTGTCATGGTCTCCTCCGACAACATGTCCATTGTAACGTATCTCCGATGTCAAGGAGGCTCACATCCCCCTTCTCTTTGTGTGGAGGTGGAACCTCTTTTGCTGGATGCCTTGGAAGGGATAACCCTTCGAGCCAGCCACATTCCTCATAAAGCGCCACGTTCTGGGGAAGAAAAAAGTATTAGCGGAGAGTCTGTTCAGGTCAGGCAAACAGTCCTCATGGAATGGTCACTTCACCGCTCCATAACAGAGTCCCTTTTCTCTTTATAGGGATATTCAAATTTTTAATAACTGTTATGCTCACCATGGAGATAATCGTGTAACTGCTTTGTGTCTTGAACCTCAAAAAAAATTTAAAACCTTGAATTTTTTTGGGTAAAACCCTCGATGTTTAAAAGTTAATTTCACTTCTAACCTTGTTAGAATATTAAAGCATTCAGTGACCTGAAAAGAGGGTGGGGACAGCAGCTTAAGAAAAGGTAAAGTCAGCTTCACTTTTTCTGTGTATTTTTGTGAAATGACACACTGAGGTGACTGTTGGCATGTGATTTTTGCTAAATTTATGTATTATAGGGAGTTGTACCAATGATCTGCTGTATATCATTGGAAAATTTAACATTTGAAAAGAGATTCAACAGCCTGAAATCTCAACTCACACTTTCCACAATTAACTCACATTTTGCAAGTATACAAACATTAAATCTGAGCGCAGTTATCAAGCAAGATATATGTAATAGCACTTGTAAAAAGATTTGTAGACGAGACAAAAAAAGTGAATTAGATATGTACAAGTAAAGATCTTTAATTGAAATTTAATAGCAGTAATATCTAGCCTATCACTACTGTGTAGCTTATTCTTTTTCATGCCGATAAACCTTGTCCATTTGATGTGAATACATCCTCCTACAGAGTGAATTGTCAAGAAGACATGGTCAACTCATGCACCTCGCATGTTCATGCGCAAAACATTCATCTAAAGGATGCCATGTTAATGGATGTGTGTCGATTTGTAACCGGAGAAAAATTGCTTGTTGCTAGTGCTGCACCACATTGCGGTCTTCCTTCAACAAATATTATATCTCGGTGTTACATTTATCCTCACCATATTCATTTTACATGCCAGTAACCTCCACTCCCTTTCAGAAAATTGTTCTTTAAGGGACCCTTAGTTTATTAAGCTGTATTCAACCTCTTAGTAGTTAGGGTACACTCATATTCATTATCAATTACTACTGGTTACACTCATATTCATTATCAATTACTACTGGTTATGGGTAAGTCTGTTGTGTTAAGGAAAATAATGTAGCAGTGGTCCTAGCATAACATCACAGGAATTACATATTCCTTTTCTTAGTTAATTGTCTAAACACCAAATTCTTGAGTTTTTTTCTTTTTCATATTGATAATTGTTCTTGTGACTTGCATCACATTGTTATTGTGTGTGTGTTTGCACTTGCTCCTTAATAAAGGTTTACTATAAATAAAAGACAGGTAAGTTTCCCTTGTTAACGGCTAAAACACGGTATTGGTGCTGATAAAGGAATTTTCATGTTATATGCATGAAATAGAAAAATTAAACAAGATATGAACCAATTTTAAAGATTGGTAAGCCTGGCATATACCTCTCTTACTTTCCTGAAAATTTCAAGAGGTTAGTGTAACCCATTGTTGAGATATGCATGGAAACAAGCTCTAAAAATGGCCATTTTTGAGCGTTATGTAGTCTCACTCGAAAAAAGCTTGAATATAAAATAGAGAATTCTCTAAATATCATACTGAAATTATGCATTTATTGGTCTGGTTTTATGCGGAATTCTATCCTGCAAATATTGCTTCTTGAATTAAAGAAATCGGTAAAATATTATGGATTTTATAAGCAAAATACCGTCAGTAGAAGTTTTGTTTCAACACTGAAATTCAAACACTAATCTGTTGTTATATGCCAACATTTTGTACAAAATAACATTCATTATAACTTTTATTGACATCTAGAACTCGACTTTATATTATAATAAGTAGTAAAACCATTTAAATCACATGGCTAGCCAAGATATTCGATTGAGAGCTTGTTCTTTGTCAAACTTTCCAGTTCTAAATTTTGTAGTGTCTGTAACCTTTACAAGTTTATATGGCAATAATTTTGTTGTTTCATTATGGAAAAGTATAAATCCTACAAAGGCTCATGTATATCCATGTGATGTCCAAGTTGGCCAAAATTGGTGGTGCTGTATTGTACCATTAAAAAACAGCAACTCAATAAAAAAAAGTTACAGACACTACACAAACAGGTATAAAAATGAAAGATAAAAGTATTGTTCTACTTGTCATTAAAACATTGTTTTTCTCAATAGAAAGTTCCATCTTATGTGATGTAATGTTGCATCATCTATTTACCTCTGCAGCCAAGAGCAAAAAAGTGATGCAATAACTCTCTTGATTGAATATTGCATCATTCTTGCAGCACTGTCTGTTTGAGTAATTTACTACAAGACAATGTAACCTGAATTTCTTATCCTAGAAGAAGCTGCCTAATTACTTTTTCTGTTCTTTACCATGGTACATCCCTAAGACATGGGAAGACGACAAAAGCAAACCTCTGGGAACAACTCTGGTAAGTTTGTATTGAATGGTAAACCACACTCTTAAATTGTAGTGTCTGTAACCAATATCCCCTTTTTATACTGTCTATGACTTTATCCCTGTTTTTTTTAAAAAAAATGAAGCCAAATTATGTTTCCTATTACAGTATTGATGTGTAAGGCTAAATTTTGACATATTGTCTGTCTGCAATTTGTAATATTTTGGTATATTTATAGTTTCTTTCATCTAGATTTCTGATAACAGGCAACATTTTCAGTGATTTCTTACAATATGCAATTGAAACTGAGTATTTTTGCATTCCATATCATTAGACTAGTAAATTCAAACAGAAATATTATGAGAATTCAATGAGCTCAGACTTAGTATTGGATACATTGCTGATATTGTCAAATGGTTACAGACACTACTAGACATGTGAATTGACCCGACTGTTGTTTACATTATTAAGGAAAGTGTGCAATCATTGTAAATGCTAGAACATTGAATAATCATCAGGTTTTATGCTATTTCTTTTTCAATCAGATACTTTTCTTTAAGAATCTACAGGTTATTCCAGTTTGCTTATGTATGAAAGCATATTGCGTACTCATTACAAGTATGTTTTGTAAAGTCTAAATTTCATCCGTATACATAGAGGAACAAAAATGAGAATGAAGTTGTTTGCTTTTAGGAAGCAAAGATAAGCCAGAAGAAGATGAACAGAAGATTAAAGCTAGAAGGGAGAAGACGAGGCTAAAGGTACAAGCCTGGAGAAAAAAACAGAGGGAAAATAAGGCGAAACATGAGGAGCTAAAAAGGGTTGATAGAGAAAGAAGAAAAGATGCAAGACTACTAAAAAAACAGCAATCACTTTCCGATTCAAATCTTCAACAAGAATTAAGAAGGAAAAAACGTGAAGAAATGAAAAGGTATCGCCAGAAAAAGAAAGAAAAAGCAGCCCTGGCAATATCGGTTAATAAGAGTGTTGATTTAAGAAGTCCGAAAACTGCTGAATTAAGTAGAAAGAAGAAAGAAGCTGTGAAAAGAACCCAAGCATGGAGAATGCGTATCAAACTGAATGAAAGTATACAGCAAGAGTGTATTCAGACTGATTGTGAAATAGGAAATACTGGGTCAGCCAGAGATTCACCAATGAATAAAGTGTTACCTAAAGCAACTCTGTACAGACAATTAAAAAAGGTAAAGGAAGTATTACCAAATACCCCAAAGAGAAAAGCAGTCATCATAAGTAAATTAATTGAATCTCCATCAACATCAAAGTTTCTAAATAGGAATATAATGATAATGACACCGGATTGCAGAAAAAAACTTGAATTGACAGATACTGTTATACAATCTGTGTCAGAGAGCATTTCAGAAGTGAAAACAAGGAAAGGGGGTGCAAAGAAACATGCATACAACATCATTTGTGACGCATTACTGAAGAAATATAAAAGACACAGACTAAAAAAGTATTTCAAAGTATCAGTGAAAGGGCAAAAACCTAGTTCTACATGGTGGGAGACGAAACAAAGAAAAAGAAGAAGGGATGCACTTAACTCTCCATTAAAGAAATCTGTGAAAGATTTTTTTCTAAGTCCAGAAATCAGTAGGGAAGTGCCTAATAAACGTGAAACTGTGAAAGTAAGAAAAGGTGGTCAAAAAGAAATACTTCAAAAACATGTGATGACTATGACATTAGAAGAAGCCTACAAAGACTACAAGTTAAGGAACCATAGTCACAAAATAGGATTAACTTCATTTTCTAAATTGAAACCAGTGAATGTTAAAAAGGTGTCTGAAACAAGCAGAAGATCATGCTTATGCCAAAAGTGCTGTAACGTGGCCCTAAAAAGTGAGGCACTAACAAATGTAAAAAAAGCAGTGAAAGAAAATGGAGATTTGGATGAAATTTCAGTAGATAAGAAAAGCTTAAGTGATGCTACTTTTTGTAAATACGACACCAATCCAGCTATTAAATGTTTAAGAAGAGAATGCAAACAATGCGGTGTGAAATGTTTGCAGAGTTACCTTAAACCATTTGTTGAAAAGTATAGTGACAGGCAGATATCATGGCATCAATGGGAAAGTATAGAAATAGCAAAAGATGATAAAGTAAAGCGTTGCGTCTCCTGTGTGCCTAAAGAAACAGACATAAAAACATTAATTACATGCTTAGAAACTGACATGCAAGAGTATCCAGAGCACGTTTTCAGGGCCAAATGGCAACAGCAACAGATGGGAATTTGTGTTGATAGAATTGGTGAGGGTTCTATTGCTATGGTCATGGACTTTAGTGAGAACTATGGGTGTGTTTTTCAAAGTGAAGTACAATCTGGATTCTTCGACAGGAACCAAGTTACAATACATCCAATCATGTGTTACTATACAGAAAAACAGGGAGAAAAAGAATTCAAGATAAAGCATGCCATTATTGGCATCAGTGAAGAAACCAAACATGATGCAGACTTAGCTATCACTTTTGAGAACAAAGCTATAGAAATTCTGAAGAAGAAAGGTGTGAAAGTAGAGGAGATCCATGAGTGGACAGATGGCTGTGCTGCCCAGTATAAGGGGAAGAAAGCCTTTGCTGACATAAGTCTGAGGAAAAAGCCATCTGTAACACGAAATTATTTCGAAACATCACATGGAAAGAGTGTTTGCGATGGTCTCGGTGCGACAGTCAAGAATGCTTGCTACAGAGCTGTAATCAGCAATAGAAAGGTGATAGGTTGTGCAGAAGATGTATATCATTTCTGTACAGAGAAACTGAAAATGGAAAATACAGATAATGAAGCTAAAACAGTTTCGAGAAGGGAGTTCATCCTTGTTAAAGATGTTGAGAGAAATAGAGAAGAAACTGATGTGCAAACACTGCAAGGTACAAGAAAATTACATGCTGTAAAGTCAGGAAGCAATGATTATGAACTGAGCATAAGAAATCTGAGCTGTTATTGTGAGCAATGCATGAAGGTTGATGGGAGATGCAACTTCAGCGAAAATGTTAATGCCTGGGAAATGAGAAAGTTAGTACTCAATAAAGATAATTTAAGTCAGAAAGGAAAACAACTTAAAGACAAGAATCCATCAACAATAGAAAATAATGACAAGAAAAGAAAACAAGGAAGTAACCAGAAAGATCATAACTCAGCAACAAGCGAAAAGCCTAATAAGAAACGGAAGTCAACAGAAAGACAAAACATTGTGACAAAGAAGATCAAAGTTGACAAAAAAGCACCAACCAACACAGAGAAACCAATAGAGAAATACCACCCTGGAGAATTTGTTGCTGTAGGACTTAAGCCAAAGAAGGGACCTCTAGATGTATACTTAGCAGAAGTAATAGACATTCTTCATAACGAAGTTAGACTTAAATACATGAGAAAGTCTGGCAACATGTATGTTTGGCCTGAAAAAGATGATTATTCACAAGAGGCTCTAGATGCTATCTTGTACAGGGTAAAAGCTCCACAAATAGTCAATGAAAGGGGTCATTTCAAGTTTAATGCAGCTGAATTGTCTAAGCTCAAGTCAAATCTGGAAAAAAATCATAAGCACTTCTATTTGAAATGACAATATAAAGTCAAGGTTTAATGTGTAGTGTCTGTAACCTTAAGATCAATCACATATGGGTCTGTGTTTGAGTCAGCACCTTGGGTTGAACAATACTTTAGTGACTATGATTTATTGAACATTCATTATACTTCAATATTTTACTCTTACAAACACTATTTAGTATTAAACTTTCAAGTGCTATTTACCAGTTCATAATTTTAACACAAGTATTGGACATATACCTGTTACAATGTGGTTTTATCATTTTATTAACTAATCAACATTCATTTAATGAATAATTCTAGTCAATGTGTTCATGTTGAATTATTTTTGAAGTGAATTTTATGGAGATATGTATGGTTCTGCAGCTGTATTGAAATGCTATAGTTTTGTAGTGTCTGTAACCAATTTTATGGACAATGTACTTCTGACTCTTATGGAAGTTTGCAATACTTTTGGCCAGTATTAATGATTTTGTTTGTTTAAATATTCTTCTTGGTGTTAGATAAATGCCTAAATAAGATTATTCTATGTCTTTTATGTTTGTTATGCAAAAGTTTCATGGTTAGGTTTTTTTTTCTTAGTGATACCTTTGTCATAGATGTTTTGATTTTGTTATTAAGTTGTTTACCACTTCCAGTTATGTTGTTTACTTTAAATGTTGATATCCTGTTACTGATGTTACTGTGAAAAAAAATAAAGTTTTAAAGTTTTCATGCTGTTTTTCTTGCATGTTATACACCAAGTGTAGTGTCTGTAACTGTTGTTATACCAATGAATTGAAATAATGGTTAAACAAAATCGCATGCATGTTCAAGCTAAATCTAACTTGATCTGACTAGGGGACACCCTAGGGTATATAATGAGCTTCATTGAAATGTTCTATCAAACATTTCAATTTTTTAAGTGAGTGAGACTACTCTCAGCACCAATACCGTGTTTTAGCCGTTACCTTGTGCATGCACCGGGGTGTATATAGCACACAACATATAAATAACAGGTGAGTTCATGTGTGACATATTAGAACATATCATCATTATTCATTGTTTTCTTGCAGGAAAGTTTTATTTTAGAGAACAATGTCAGGACAATCTTTGGCGAAGTGTGATCACAAGAAGGGCCATTGGGACACTCACCCAGACTGTCTCACTTGTTCAAAATGCACACAGAAAAATAGTTGTGCATATTGTAAATTATGGTCAACTGGAATCGGTGAATCTAGCTGATTACAGATGGACGTATAGATGGTGAAGGAAACATTCATCCCACTCCTCATGTTCAGAGCAACCTGTTGCTCCCTCTCGCAAGGGTGGAGAAGCACTGCAAGCCTCGCATCTTGGGTACCAAGTTGCACCCCCCACCAAGGGAGGAACTGCACCACACCCAGCACTTTCAGGGTAGTGTGTTTCGCCCTCCAAAGTGGGAGGAGCAGCACCACACCCATCATAGTGATGAATTGGACAAACAAGATTCTGACATATCTGTCACTTGACCAGTCGTTGACCAGTGACCAGGCAGTGACTGGTGACCTGTCATTGACCGGTTACCGGTCAGTGTCTGGTGACTGGTCAGTTTGTCCAGGTGACTGGTCAATGTATAGTGACTGATCACTGGTTAGTTCCTTCCGGTGACTGGTCAGATCATCCACTGGTCATCTCGTACTGATCGCCGACTATTGACCGGTCATCACTCAGAGGTCTCACAGTACGGGAATAGAGATCAGACTGAGTTCCCCTCTCTCCCCACTCTATCATCACATCCTATGCAGGAATGGGAGTCTGCCTTATGGGTTCAGATGAGAGAAATGGATTGGATTGCTATTATCCTTACAGGAAATGTAGCCTTTCACCTCAAGGTAATTGGTCCATTATGCCTGCATGGACTACTGGACCCTGGATCCAGAGTAGAGCTGATGCTGTGGTTCATGTACTGCCATCAGCACCTTATCAGGTGGCATCAGTCAGGAAGGCTGGAGGCATAGCATCATTTATACCATCTCGGAAAGACAAGCAGTCTCGTCTTCCCATTGGAACTTCTAGTACATACTGAGATCCTACTCACCACGATGAGCTACGGTGAGTGGCATTGAGTGCTTCTAAGTCACCTCCATCCCCAAGGGACATAATGATGCCCAGTCACTCTCCTGTTTGGAGTGTACTAGTGATGATGATGCCCTATCTATCCTCATCAACTCCAATGAGTTTGATGTGAAAATAGCTCCATTGACACCTCCTATCTGGCCCACTAGTTCCTCTCAGTTGGATGAGGAAGAGATCTGTTCCTTTGATAAGGTGGTAAACAAAATTTACCACCTCTTACCCATGGACTTGTGTTCAAAACCATCAGGTGCACAGTCCAAGAAGATTCTTTCTATTTTGGAAAAGATCTTAAGGGCTCAAACACAACTAGATCTCCAGCTGCTTCCTCATTCATCCATGATTGAGGAAATCTCGGAGGTTCTCTACAGGTCAAGACATTGCTTGGCAACGTAGAGGGTGGTCCATTCCTTCCTCTTCTTTGAAACATGTGGTCTCTGCCTCGAGTTACCGGGTATATTCCATGAAGTGGCCTATTATACCTCCCCAATAGGATACTGGATCGTCTTAAGTGGTTATCTCAACTGGAGTCTGATCATGCCTTCCATGAAAACAATTGAAACTATTGAACAGAGAGCCCGGTTGTTAGTTACCATAGCTTCTCATGCTGACCTTTTCTCAGCTGCTTCATTCAGTATGCTGAAGGAGGCCTCAATGAATCCAGTCGCATTGCAACGTGTGCTGGAAAATGTGGCTAAAACCTCCCACATGTGTTTTCTGTGTCAATGGTGTTATAGGCAGAACTTCTGCACATCTGCCATGATGTTGTGTTGGACTTTTTGAAGTTCTTACTCAACCATAGTAAAGACCTTCTCAGGCTGCTCCTTTCGAAGCCGAGATCCTCGTCAAAGGACTCATTCCTACCATGGCTTCCCAAGATCTGAAAGATCATCAGCACAGATCCTTTACAACTGCTCCTGGCCCATTGCAATTGTCCAGGAAGCGTGGTCATGCAAATCACCCTCAGGGTCATCTGCAAAGTTCTTTAAATAGATGCAGCCTGCATCCAATCTGTAACCTCAGTTCAAACCTCCTTGACAGTTGGGTTCAAGGCACAGTTGCAGAAGAGCTCCAAGAAGGAAGTTTTCTAACCCTTCTTCTTCTTCCTTTTCTAAGGAGGGGGTGGGGACACCCCAAGGGACTCAAATCCTCTCCTGCCATACATTCCTCTCCCAAATGTCCCTGTAGGTACTCATCTAAGCCTTTTTTCAAAGGCTTGTTCAAGCATCATGGACAATGGGTGGACCCTTTCCATTGTAATGTAGGGCTACTGACTATAGATTTGGGAACAAATCCTCTATCAAGGACCCCCGATTGTTTTCACCAGTCCAATCTATATTCTGCTCCCTAATATTCCTGGTCACCAAAAAAAGTGGAAAGTTTTGTCACATAATTGATCTTTCCTTTTTAAACCCGTTTCATCTGGAGGAATCTTTCAAGATGGAGACCACATCCTCCATCCAGAATGCAATGTGTCCATCAGATTAGGTGGTCTCTATCGAGCTTAAAGATGCCTTCTTGAACAATCCAATATTTCCTCATCATCACTAATACCTCTAGTTTTGTATGGACCAAGAAGTCTTTCAATTCCGGGTTCTACCATTCGGATTCGCTTCTATACCCAGAGTATTTAACTGAGATATGGAAGTAGTAGTGGTATATCTCCGATTACTGGGAATTCTGATTCCACAGTTCTTGGACTACAGGCTGATTTACAATGTCTAGGCACAGTCCCTCCATCAGGATATGTTCCCTTACTGGTTGACAGTAACTCAGTTGAGTCTTTTATCCAACCTTGAGAAGTCAGAACTCATTCTGTCTTGGGACTTTGTTTATGTGGGGATGAATTTCCTCACAAACCAGAAATTAGTCTGGGTCCTATGGGACCAAATAGAATGAATTCAGACACTTCTAGAGGTGCTACAAGCCCAGACATCATTGTCTGCTGGCCTTTACCACTCCCTACTGGGAACCTTGAACATCGCTGCAGATCTGTTTCCCTTGGGACATCTCTGTATGCACCTTCTGCAGTTTCTCCTTTTTGCAAGGTGGAAACCACACAGATTCACCCTCAGCTCTGATTCTGTTAGGACCAGATTTTCATCAGCACCAGAGATGGGGGATGAATCAGGACAGATTCTTGAATGGGGTCACCATGCATGCACCTGACCCCTACTCCTATCTGGTCGCCGATGCATCAGATTCTATTTGGGGCACTAATTTAGAACCAGAGGATTTAATCCTCCAAGTCGCTGGACTCGAAATCATCTCTCCACATCAACAAT
Source organism: Margaritifera margaritifera (assembly GCA_029931535.1). Classification (NCBI taxonomy): domain Eukaryota; kingdom Metazoa; phylum Mollusca; class Bivalvia; order Unionida; family Margaritiferidae; genus Margaritifera; species Margaritifera margaritifera. Next base: position 2,655,380 of record JAQPZY010001598.1, read on the forward strand.
CTTGAAATGAAGGCCGTGTTTCCGACTTTGCAAGGGTGCATTGATAGAGAATGGGGTCACTTTATCATGGTTTCCTCTGACAACACATCCATCATAGTGTATTTCTGACATGAAGGAGGCACACATGCCCCTTCTCTTTGTGCGGAGGTCTGGAACCTCATCTGCTGGTGTTATGATGCTATGACCTGAAAATATGTAAGGGAAAGAAAGTAAAACCAACAAAATCAAGTAAAATCAATGAACAATTTATTTCTAGACAATTAAAGTGAAAATTCAAAAGACACTTACAATAACGTGAATTGAAGTCCAAATCATCATAAGTGTCCTAATCACATGTCCAAAAACAGAGAATGTTCTGAATGACTTACAATAGCTTTGAATGTACTGATGTACCACAAGTCTTGAATGTTCTGATGTACCATAAGGATGTAATCCAGAATGTTTTGAATTAATTCACATAAATCCCAAGATCTATGAGCACTTTAGAATTTCCAATAAATATTTTAAATAAATAATTCCTCTCTCTGAATTGCACCTGGTTTTCAACAACACAACTAAAATAGATTCCTTATATACTGATCATTTAGAAATGAAATTGTAGAATAGGAATGAATTTCTGTATTTCTTTATCAAAATTTGTGTATAAATACACATGCCTACATGACCTATGTCACATCACAATGTGAGTAATTTGTATAGAAAATTACTTTGTGTACCTGACTTTTGTCACAACAAGATGTAGAAATAGCAGTCCAGCTGCTAACAAAACCAGCCTTGATCTCAAATGCTATGTAAACATGTTGTTTACAAAATGACAATAATCCTACTAAAGTACAACTTACAATAACGGTCATATATTATAAATTCAATATACACAACACTGGGCATCTTTAGAACATCACACTCCAAGGTTAACACATTCTAGTTGAGAAGAATATATTAGCAGTCAGTCTGTACAGGACACGCAAAACAGTCCTCATGGAATGGTTTCTGCACCGCTCCATAACAGAGTCCCTTTTCACACTGTGGGGAGAGCCTCTTGTGGACTTGATTGCAACCAGGCTCTGCAACAGCCTTCCCTTTTTATGTTTCTCCAGTGGATGCATTCAGGTTCCAGTGGGATCGTCTATTCAGATATGCTTTCCCGCCTTTCCGAATGATACCACAAGTTCTACATAAAGTCAGAACTTCCACTACTTATATCATTTTCATAGCCCCACTGTGGCCCCAATGATGATGGTTCATTGATCTTCTAGACCTGCTGATAGATTAACCCAGGTCCCTACCAAAGAGGAGGGATCTTCTCTCAGAACACATGGGCTCCCTAGCCCTCACATTTTCCACCTTCATGCTTGACTCCTCTCAAGCGATCTATCCGCCAGAAGTTTTCAGGCCAGGTCACAAGTTACATCATTCAGATCAGGAGAGAGTCTACATCCAAAACCTATGCTGCCAGGTGGAGAATCTTCTGTGATTTGTGCAGTAGAGAACATGCTGATACTAGCTGTCCCTCTGTGACTTCCATTGCTGATTTCATTTTATTTCTTTTTGAGAACAAGGGATGTTCAGTGTTGACTATCAAGGGCTCTAAAGCTGCCATTTCCAACACACTTAAATTCTCTTGGAGCATGGCAATTGGTGCAGACTCGCACCTTGTCGATCTCATTAAGTGTTTTGAGCTGCAGAGACCTGTCTCCTGCTCTGTTATGCCCTGATGGAATCTGTCTTGTATTAACCAAAATCCCCAATAAACCATTGAGTGAGGCTTCCTTGCATGACCTTACACTCAAGACTGTTTTTACTCGTCTTGGGGTCTGCGAGTAGACAGTGAGATTTATGCCTTGTCTATTAACACTGGTTGTCTCCAGTTTAATGGCAATTACAAATCTGTTTCTCTTCTGTGCCAAGTGGGACTTTAAGCAAAAAATCGATTATCTTTGGTAGCTCCACTACCTATAGAAAATCCTCAGTCTCTGTCGAATCTGTGCTGGGGATGATCAAGATTGGCCTTATGCCCTGTTAGGGCACTGTTTCTATCTCATTGCCTCCAGAAGGATAAAGGAAGGGTCGAAAACATACTTCCCTTCCTGTTTCAGCTTCCACCATTTTTCAGTGGGTTGTCATTACCATCAAGAGAGCTTATGAGTCCTTTACTAATAGAGGCCTTTCTTTTATGTAACTAAAAGCCCATGTGGTTCGAGCCGTTGCTGCCTCATGGACTTATTTAAATCACTTTTCCTTAAAGAACGTCATGAAGGCAGCATTTTGACGAATGTGTCTTATCTTCTCCTTGTACGCCCACTCTTTAGCACAACAGGGCACAGACATTTTTCTCAGAGACTCGTAGGTTCAGCACAACATGTGACCTAGAGAGACACCAACATACCGTAAGTGGACCTGTCCCCCAAATGGCAAGTACATTGCATTTTTCTCTGTTTTTGATGAGTTTTAACATATAATTAGCCTACAGATTTGACAAATTCAGTTATTCAATGGTGACAGGTTATGTATTACTGCTATTAAAATGTATTTTTTGGTGGGGGTAAAACTAATTTTAATTATGTAATACTTATCCGTTGCTATTGCTGAATGCCCTCCAACCCTGCTCTGATGTCCTGGCGTAATGGTCGTCTATGTAAAAGTTGACTGTTCTGCACATGGGCATGAAAGGTGCATGAGTGGACTGTCTTCTATTGACAATTCTCCAGTATATGGGAGGATGTCTTCACTTCAAGCAGACGAGGTTTTTTGTCACAAAAAAGAGTAGCTACGCAATAGTGATGGGTAAGTATTACATAATTAAAATTAGTTTTACCCCATGAGAATCTACATATGAAACATAACCAAGAACAGAACTGTGTTGGCTTAATTTTAATAATGTTTAATATAGATCAGATTTTTCTTTATCTTCTTTTACACATAAAGTTCAATTGATTATGCTGATTTAAGTATAATCATCTTTAAAGAAAACAAATTAAAACCAAGTCCATTACTGAAATATTCCAATATCAATTCATTCTTTGATTTTTTTTCATGGAAGTGTTGTGTCTACTTGCATATCTACTAAACAACTTCGATATGTGATCCAATTTTTATCAAAGTCTGCAAAAGGGGACGGTGAACCTTTAGATTAATTAGAAGCTGAAGAGTTTCTTGGTTAAGACAGATCCTCTGATTTGTGTTGATTCTGATCATTGTGCTGAATCTCTGTTCACACATGGTTGTTGAATGGTCAGTGACTACTGATATTTCTTACGAAGTCTACTATATGAGTCAAGTTCTTCAGCTTTGATTTCAGCATGCTGAGTTGCATTTCCTGGGGATAACATGAGGTGACTAGTAACATGATTGGACAATCTTTAGAGTCGATAGCTACATGAACACACTCTGTTTGGGTGGACTGAAAAGACTTTGGAGGGTGATTGATAGTAGGGTGCACCAGGTATGAAAAACTTGGAATCAAATATCATCTTACCAAGTAAGTACTCATTTAGTTCCCAGTTTCATCATACCTGGTACCCCTAAGGGACCCCATGGGAATTTCAGAGACATGTAGCCATACACACGTGCATGCAGAAGAGGGAACAAAAATCAAAAATTAGATTATAAACTTAATACCAAAACTTTTGACAGGCCATGAATGAAACACGATACTTCCATAGTAAAAGTGATGGAACCAAAGGCAAGACACCTAAGCTACTTGATTTAGCAAACCTTCACTAAAATCAGTATTGTCATTTTAGGTTTATTATAAAATTTACTTTAAGTGGAATCTCTACTCCAGCCTGATATCCTAATAATTGTATAATTGGCATAGTGTTGCAGCAGCAGCAGTGTTAGAAGCAGTCCTAGAACTATGTGGACTAAAGTCAGATCAATGCCTGCCTACTTTATTATGAGGGGAATTAAAACTGACAAACAACTGGGTAACCTTTCCTCAGAGCTCTCTAGTTTTGTCCAGATATTCTCTCATGACTGTCACTAGGATGAAATAATCTCCTTGGACTAGGGACTAGTTCCATGAAAAGATATAGCAATGCAATAATTACATGTAAGTAGAACATAAATAAAATTTGTTTTACCCCCCCCCCCCCAAAGAAAGAAAACTACATTTTTTATTTTATATATGGAGTCAAATCTGACTTGAAAGAAACTTTGCAGCCACTGATCACGAACTAGCCAATAATCTTTAATAAACATGACTCAAACATTTTCATTCAGTGCAACAAAGTGCAATGACTTTTGTTTCTTCACCATCTCCATTTTATCAAATTTCAAACAAATTATGTTGTTCCACTTTGTGTACTTTAACTGAGCAAATTAGCCTAATTGGCTCTCCCGCAGCTGTGCTCAAAGGTCTAGCAAACACAAAATGACCCTAGCTATTATCAGTTAATTAAGTGATCTGTGAAATGGTGGTTGTTTATATTTTACCTCCTTTATCTTTGGATCACCTCTATGACAGTTGACCATATATACTACCTAGAGGTGATAGTATTCTATGAGCTTGAAGCATGTAGCTGTGCAAATCATGACTGTTTACTATTTATACAGATTATGGGCATAAATCGTGGTGACAAGAAAAGTTTCTCTCGCTCTCTCTTTTTTTTAATAAGTGTGGCGGACTCCCTTCTTACAAGGTGTCCGCTTTATTTGGTTGGTTATCGTTATCTAGAGGATGATCGACCTCAATGAATATTGCCCGGATCGAGTAAATAATAATATAAATTATGAAACTTATAGATAGAATAAATAGAGATCGGAGCAGATATATAGAACAGAATAACACGAGCCCCCGTACATAAAATATAACAATTTAATCAATTACATAAACAAACTGGGAAAATACATTACATTAGGAAGATACACTTCTTTTTGAAATAAATCATTTACTGAATTTCAACACAAATATACTAATGCAAATAGCTGATCTGTTTTAAACGATAGAATTAGTTCATCATAGAATCGAGTGTACAATTGAAGTCATTGCCCCTGCATAACAGCATAACCTGGTTGACACTGGACCCTCCAAATTCACCGTTGCTGTTCTCTTTGTTCTTTCGCTTTTTCCCCTCCTCACTCTCTCTATCTTGCCTCTGTCAGCCCTCAACTTTGTGTGGGTAGGTGGATATGTAGGTGTGGATGGAGCTATTTCCCCTTTCAAAATAAACAGAGAAGCAACCTAAATCTTCTGTCAAATATCCTACTGGGAATAGAACCTTACTCCACTCTCGTTACGTCAGATATCGTTCTATCAGAATTCAAACAGATACCAAAGGCTATCTGGTCAGGCCAAACCTGGCAGACCATAAACAAACCTAGTTTCAGAAGATTAATGTATTTCTAACGGCTATTTCATCCCTAATTCACATTAACATCACACGAGACATAACAGTTTCAGTTCCCGTCTCAATTATACAAATGAATCAATGAAATTCACTTCTACATTAATTTCAGTGAATACTCATTCAAGTCTTTATCATACATGAAATCATCTAAGACAACTTGTATCAAATAAAGTAATGCATGGAATTCTTAGAATACATGATTCTTATAGCAATCAAGATGACAAATTCAAACAATTCGTCAAACTCATATAAAGAAGATTATTGTACGAATTCAGACAAATGAACTCGACAAATAGTACTCATATCAAGAAAATTGATCTACGAATTCAAACAAATAAATTCATGCAAATATAAACAAATAAATTCAAGCAAATAATTATATTGGTATCAACGAATTACATGAGATTGATGCAAATACCTTGTGCTTTCAAGACTCGCTCACTTCTACGGCCAGAATTGTGTCCGTCAACTTTCCAGACATTCGGTCCCTTAAATAATTGTTTTTACGAGAGAACTTCTTCTAAATTCAATCTCGGAGTCAAAAATATCTTCCTCTTGCAGGAATTTATCCTTACTAAATTTTGCGATGGCGCATATTAAAACCATGAAATTTTATGTGGGAAACACGCCCCTTTTTTAGCGTAGCCAATCAGGATTAAATATATCTACCACCTTTTATAAATACATGCCCATTGTAGCTAGCGTAACCGTCTAATTTCGCGCTATTTAAGAAACATTCTGGACAATCTCAAAAGATAATACAATTTTACAAACAATCCCTGCATCCTCTCAACGTTGACATTTTTTATATGTAGACTTCCAAATAACCTTCTCCTTCCAATCTGTCTGACCGTTAAATAAACGAATGCTTAATTAAGAATCAATTTCGCCCCTCAACATGGACATTAAAACCATCGCAGTCTAGCGATTTCATACGGTACCTTTCCTCATAAATCTAATTAATTGTTCTCTGTCAAACTAAAATGTGCTGTACAGAAATCGACAGAAATTTGCACCATCACAATAAGATTTATTGGAAATCATGTTTTTAGAAACACAACCATGTCAGGGAAGTTTGCAAGTAAAAAATCATGTTTTTCGTGTGACATGTCATGATCTTGCAGCTATGTCAACTTTTTAATGATTTATTTATACTCTCATTTGACAAACGGAAAATATGTATCAGTTTCCTGTAATTATTACGTAAACTATAGATTATGAACACTGATTGTGGTTACAAAATTTTCAGTACATCGATAGCATTTTTGAAGAAATTCAGGTGGCTAATCACTAGAGAGTAGTGCCTTTTATTTCCAGAGACATATGGTAATTTGTGTGTTATATTATTAACAATTGTCACCTAGTCACTTTGAAATCATCAGTATACATCAAAACAATCTTTGACAAACTGACTCTTGAGAGTCAGCAAGATCGGCAAATTTCAGAATCTACTCACAAATTACCTATGGCTTGGTTAGGACTTGAAAGTTGGTGAATCCCGTATACTTACAAATATTATAAGTAAGTTGTAACTGAAAAGTTAAAATATAAGTTCCCTTTATCTATTGTTCAAAACTTCCTTCAAAATGTAAAAATATTCACATTATCATGACCTCATGAGAAAATGTGAGACTGATCTTGACATTGACTACAAGAAGGTGTGGCAGACCTTCAGAGTGTATCATGTGAAATGTAGTAGAATCAATAGATGAATGAAACTGTAAGTATTTATTTTACAGAAGCATTTGGTACATATAAACACTTAATAATGGTGCAGATGTATGTACTGTGGTGGGATGCAGAGTATAAATCTTGCAGTACATAAAGTATCATGAACTGTGCAAACTAGAGTTTGCCCTAGACAGATTCGAGCTTGTCCTATGCATTAAGCAAATGGATTTGTCATGCCCCACATAAAGTAAATAGAAATATACAGAGTTTGAATTGTCTGTGTCCTCACAGGTAGAATATAATTCTTATAATGATACATTTTCAGATTATTCTTCGCCAAACCTATTTTCAAATCAGCAACATTTTCTTCATAAAGGGAATAGAGTTGGGTTTTGATCTGACTGAGGTAAGCATTTAATCTATATAAATGATTATTGGTAAAAAAATGTTTCTCAAACCTTAAGAACATATATTGTTATGATATCTGTTCATCTGTTGCCTTTTTAGTTTCTGCACAAGAACTTGAATGTAACACTGTCAACCTTTACTGAACTTTGCAGATGAGTTATACTTGATAAGATACCAACCATTGGAAATTTAATGCAATTATTATGAATTTTAGTGAAAATTCTGCATTCCAAATTATGTAAGGAAATTTCCAAAACTCAAAATTGTATGGGATACAATTTTAAACAGGAGTTTTTTATGTGCAAATGGATGAAGAAAATTACTTCACGAGTATGATAGACATATGTGTTGAAATAGTTTCTCAATGCAAAAACACGGGATGTACATACAGATTACAAAAAAAACAAAAAAAAACCAACATGTGATGACTGTAAGTGCGTGAAAAATGGCAGCAGAGATGAAGTGAATGGAAAACTGCAAATATTTCATGAGGAAAAGTAAAGTTAATGATTATTGTTTTGGCCATTTTAAGAAATTCAGAGTTCTGGAATTGGTAGGATGGATACACCATTTATTTTCCTCAGGCATTAATGGTTACTGACTTAGTACAGGTATGCATGTATATGTATAGGATAGATACAGTTGTATAAAAAATTGTACTTGTAATGAATGCCAGATCCATTTCAGACAGGTTGTCAAGGTTCCCAAAAATCGATGTTTTGATTTCTAGTTAGCATGCTCATGGGTTGGCATCTCTGTATTCAGGGTAAGGAAAAGCCTAATGATTTTGTGGTCACAAGGTCAGAGGTCAAGGTCACTAAAAATGGTTTCCACAGAATAACTTCAGTTCTACATCACAGATTTGAACTAAATTTTGTGGATGGTTTGCACTTGGAGTAAAGAAGAAGGCCATTGATTTTGGGGTCAAATGATTGATTTTGGGGTCAAATGGTTGATTTTGGGTTCAAACGGTCAATTTAAGCTCAAGATCACTGAGTTAAAATAAAGGGAAAATGGCTTCTGCACAAAGTTTCCATTCTTAACCATGCACTTTCACCAGTGATTGTTGATGGGTTATATTTTGGGTCGGCCATTTGAAAACTAGGTCATTGTCACTTAATCTGTATGCTTAAGTGACTTTTGTATTTTCATCTATTCACTATGCCCTCAGTATCATTGAATCTATTTCATCTACATATGAAAATTGGTATGTGTATGCATCTAACTTGATCATACCAAAATTAGGTCAATGTGACCTAATTTTCAGAGTTGAGTGACTTTGGTATTTTCAAGCATTCAGATAGTATAGACAATGGGATAGCAATTCATCATTGGCATGTCCTCTAATTCATAAAATTTAGTTTCAATGACTGCTACTGCATAGGAAGCATGGTAAAATTTTTATGACTTGAGATACTTGCATATTGATGAATTGGTATCACTGTTTTCTGTACTTCTCATACCAGTTCACCCTACTTCTAGAAGTACTTCACAGGCATAGTGGGACATCATGGAAGTATGGAGGGAAGCATGGCAGTATTAAAAATAATGTGTTACATAGAAATTGACAGAATAGTGGATAGTATACTTAAGAGAGTGAGAATTACTGAAAAGGTGGTTGAAATATCGACTGAGAACATGGCTAATATTTTGGCTGAAAAGATAGCTAATATATTGGCTGGAAAAGTTGCTGAAGAATTACTGCCTAAGCTATGATCAAATGTAACTGAGCCTTCATATAGTCAATGACATTAGTCAGTGCATATAGCCATGATAAAACACTCATGTCAATACTGCAATATGTGTTTACAATTGACTGAAGCTACTATTAAAAATAATCAATACTCAATACAACCAGGTGATAGATGAGTGTCATATGTATCTTAAGTGTATGAACTTGAACATTGTTGTTTTAACCCTTTCCTCATTCATCAAAGTCACTGCCCGATTTCCTCAGGATTTTTGCAGAGGCACTAAAATTTACAATCTAATTTGCTATGTTGAAATCAGGAAAGAATATTTTTCACATTTTTTGTCCTAACTTGATGAAATTTACATATTAGACTTGTGAAGTAACAAGCTTGACATTTCTGACAACAATGGAGTGCAGCAATTTTTACATGGCAACAAATATGGTAGATAGAATTCAAATAATGTATTTTTTCGTGGTAGATAACTTAAATGCTGTAATAAGCTTTCTAAAAACAAATGTTTTAAACTAAAACAATGATGTCAGTGTAAAAAGAACCAACTAATATGACATTTTCAAGTAATTGGGGTTCTTTTTTGTTTTTCTATGTCTAAGTGTAACAGAAAAGTAATGCAACATAACCACTAGAAACACATCAAGCATAACCAATTGATACACATAAAGCATACCTTGCACATGTGGGTTGATTTTCTAGACTATCAGAAGCAATTCAGACTAATATTAAATATTATAGTATCATTTAAATATGCAAATTCTCGGATATAAAACATCATAAAGAATAAGTGTTAAGCATGCCTAAAATACTTGTAATGATGCAAAAGAGACTTTATCATTTTCTTTTAAATTAAAATTATCAATTTGTTTCAGTGCGTAAATTAAAAAGATAATTATGTTCTTGCGCCAGCTTTCACTCTAGTACATTGAAGCCCCAGATACTGTACAAAATGTGTGTCCCTATAGGTGAGATTTCAGTGATCTGTAAAGGCGAGCGCCTTAGACCACTCAGCCACCCGGGGCCCCTATTGTAATAATGACATGTAATATGTAGATTACACCTTTTGTGCTCAGGTTACACTTTCTGTCCACTTAGATTGCACTTGTACATCTCTAGGGGTATACAGTATGGAATTTGTGTTTACAAATAAACAACTGGTTTAAAATGTGAAGGAATGCAATGATTCTTGCAGATTAAAAGGTGTGTACATTTTTTTTAAAGCAAATGGTGATGGGAAGGTTGAAAGACAGAATAAATAATATTACAGAAAGTCAGACAGACAGATAGAAAAACTCTTGATAGGCATGTAGGTAGATGGAACAATCAATAGACTGAGTTATTACTGATAATTAAAGTAAAAGTGATATTTTAAAAAGAGACACAGAATGAATTGTACAGTAAAGTTGGAGTACTAAATTTATTCTACCTGGATACCATGTCCAAAAAACCAGTTTGGCATATCGCTCTGAAAGGTACTTTTTATTGAGTTTTCTGGCTTTATTTTTTATTGTTTTGTTTGGAAGTTGACTAACTCTTCTTTTTGTTTTATTTTAAACAATTCTTTGTTTCCATTTCAGATTATAATACCAATCATTCCATTTGCCAAATATAGTAAAGTTGGTGTCTTTGAGGAACAAATCAAACAGATTAAACAGATTTCAACAAAAATTATTTTTGTTTTTGTGGAAGCACCATTGTTATGGAAACTCATGAGAGAAGCAATAATGTAAGTTTTGTTTAATGGTAGCTTAATCACGTCTAGACAGATTTTAATCCACATTTAGCAGATATTCTTAAATCAACATTCATTTTTAGCTCTACTGGTCATAGACTAGAAGAGCTTATGGGATGGTCTTTCGTCTGTTGTCTGTCCATCATATGTCTGTCCATTAGCACAATTTTGTTACCACTACTTCTCCTAAACTACCTGGAGGATTGCCATGGAACTTTACCCACACATGGATCCCATGGTCTAGTTGGTTGTAAATGAAAATGGTGCCCCTTGGACATCCGAAATGTCACTACAGTGGTCATTTTGAAAATCTTGCTATCATTACTCCTCCTGAATGGATGGTGATATCAACATGGGGTTTTCATTGAAAGACTTCTCATGATGTGTAGTTGGTTCTAAATGAAAATAGTAAAGACTTTTAAGAGGGAGCCAAGTGTAGCTGTCCACTCTGCGTCAACAGTCAGAGGTAGTACCGTCTACTGTTATATACGGTAGCAGGTGATGCCTGACCTGAGAGTTGGATCAGGCAGCCAAGCAGATATGCTCATCCCCTTGGTTTGAAGAAAGATGGCAAGAGCTGTGTGAACAGCACAGGGCATCAGCACAGGTGCAGTAGGAACTGATGGTCATCCGCTGCATCTGGACTTGTCTCCAGATGTCTCAACATTGATGTGCCACGGGATTCAGACAGGCCTGAATGAGAGAGTGAGGGCGACTCTGCGCAACTTTCCCTCATTTAAATCCAACTCGCTTGCAAGTTGTGACACTATTCCCCTTCCCCCACCAGATACCTTTAAGTCCACTGGCATTGGGTGAGCAGCAAAGCAGCAGGTGTGGATACACTGTGAGCTGTAGCTGCAGAGCTGCATACAGGCAACTTTGGGCATAGGTTTGCTTTTCACTGGACTGAAGCAGCAGTGGAACTCGGCAGCCCCCTGGGTGACTGAGCAGCCTGTTTTAGGATCACACTGCACACCTCTGTAGTATGAGGAAGGGGCTAGAAAAGGTGCCCTAAACATTGACTTCAACTTAACCCTGGTCAACATACTGCAGCTGACGGAGATCCCACCTTAGCAGTCACAAACCTTACAGCAAGACAAAGGTGATGCAACTCACCATCATTACCTGGAATGTACACATCACTAATGAACAGTACATCAGCAGATAAACCAGAGAGAAGAACAGCTCTAGTTGGTCAAGAACTGGCCAGATTCAAAATCCAGATATCAGCCCTGAGTGAAACTCTTCTAGCTGAGGAAGGACAACTCACCGAAGTAGGAGCCGGCTACACCTTCTTCTGGAGTGGCCAAAGTAAAGAAGAGCAACAGGAAGCTGGTGTTGGGTTTGCCATCAAATCACAGCTAGTTAGGAAGCTCACAAATCACCCAAAGGGCATGAATGACAGATTGATGCAAATGAGACTTCCACTGTCTGGATAAAGACATGCAACTATCATCAGCACCTATGCACCAACCATGACCAACCCAGATGAGATCAAGGACAATTTTATGAATACCTGGAGTCTCTTATTGCAGAAGTACCAGAGGCAGACAAGCTCATCATCTTTGGCGACTTCAGTGCTAGAGTTGGCACAGATCACCAGACATAGCCAGGTATCATTGGCAAAAATGGCTCTGGCAAATGCAATAACTACGGACTCCTCCTACTGAGGAAATGCGCAGAACATGACCTCCTAATCACCAACACAGTCTTCCACCTGCCAAACCACAGCAAGACATCTTGGATTCACCCATGCTTCAAGTACTGGCATCTTATTGACTACATCATTGTCAGGAGAAGAGACTGGCAGGATGCCCATGTCACAAAGGCCATGAGAAGTAAAGAATGCAGGACTGACCACAGACTCAGTCTCCAAGTTCAATATCTAGATTCAGCTTAGTAGATAAAAAAGTGCTCAAAATGCTTTATGTTGCCAAATTGAAACAGGAGAATGTGAAACAGGCATATTTGTAAAAGAACTGTGCAGCCAACTGAATACAATTGATACAAACTCTGTGAATGTCGAGGAAAGAGGAAAACTGGGGCATTCTTCAGAGACTGTGTGTACTCAACTGTTCCCAAAACCCTTGGTCCCACCACACGTAAACATCAAGATTAGTTTGATGAGAACAGTGCTGCTATACAAAGACTACTGAATGAGAAACATCGGTTACAGAAGGCCTGTTTAGAAGACAGCACTTAAGCATCTAAAAAGGCAGCCTTCAACAACATCAAGAGGACTGTCCAATGCAAACTCAGAGAGTTGCAAGACTTGTGGCTGAGCAATAAGGCAGATGAGATTCAGTCCTACGCAGACAGGAATAACACGAAGAACTTGTATGATACTTTGAAGACAATCTTTGGGCCACATGAACATCTCCAATATTGAGTACTGACAGAACCACACTTCTCAGTGACAGAGAAAAGATACTTCAAAAATGGGCAGAACACTTCAACAACATCCTCAATCAACAGTGATCTATCAGCAAGGAGGCAACTGATTGCCTGCCCCAAGTGTAAATCAATGTATCACTAGCTGATCCTCCAACGTTGAATGAAACTGTGAAAACAATTGACCTGCTGTCAAATTGCAAAGCATCTGGAGCAGATGCTATACCAGCAGAAGACTACAAAGCTGGAGGCTCGCAGATGGCACAGAAACTGACTGAACTCTTCAAGTAATTGTGGACTCGGAGAACTATACTCCAGGAGCACAAGGATGCATCCATCGTTCATTTGTACAAGTGGAAAAGCAACAGATAATCCTGCGACAACCATCGGGGCATCTCCTTGTTGTCAATAGCTGGCAAAATCCTTGCCAGAATTATGCTGAATTGTCTTGTGGATTACATTGATCAAAGGCTCTTGCCAGAGAGTCAGTGTGGCTTCAGGAAAGAAAGAGGGACCACAGACATAGTGTTTCTGACAAAAGCCTTTGACACAGTCAGCCATGGAGGCCTTTGGAAGATAATGGGAAAATTTGGTTGCCCAGAGAAATTTATAGTGATGGTTTGACAATTTCATGATGGCATGCTCAATCATGTTGTGGACAATGGCGAGTCATCTGAACCATTCCCAGTCACCAATGGAGTCCAGTAAGGCTGTGTGTTGGCCCCAACCCTCTTCAGAGGAAGGGGTATCAGTTTTCAGTTTTTGCAAGGAGGATGTGCCTTTTTCATTTTCACTTTGCATCTTATTTTGGGCTCCATTTGGTTTCGCAGTGTAGTGTCAGAGTCCTTTCTTGATTGAATCTCCTTTTTCTTCTTTTTGGGGTTCCTCATCTTGTCCAATGCTTTCATTTATTCTTTCTGTCTTGAACTTGCTGACGTTTGGCCAGTGGTGATTTTGATTCCTTATGAAATTTGAAGGAGAAGAGTTCTTTGGGTACACTGTTCAGTTTTGTTTCAAGTCGTTGCAAGACTTTTTTGTTGGCCAGAGTGGCCCATTTAGTGAGAAACTCCTCATCATCTAAAACAAAAGTAAATTTAGACTGTGGTCCAGTGCCACAACAAAATGCACTTTTATTTTTAATTATACTGCTTATAACTCTCTCTTCACACGCACACACACACCTCTTATGTAGATTAATATTTGTCACTACAGTGTGCAAATTATGAGGTAGACTACCGTGAATTTAACAATTTTATTGGGTACCAATTTTCATGACTGTTTAGCATTACCAAGAATAAAGACCCAATGAACTGTAAATTTCTAAGGAAACAATAGGACTTATGTCCCATTCCTTGAAATTTCCTACAACGAAAATCTGAATTTTGGTAAATCCATGAAATTGTATGTCCATGAAAATCAATAAATTCATAGTATTACATAGTGAATTTATAAATCTTGATCAGCATACTTGTGACAGAACAGAGAAGTCAGCTTAGGACAAATTGGGAGATTTGCAAAATTTGGTCGGGACTTTTGACTTCAAAAGAGGTAGGATTTTCAATGAGAATGGTGAATTTTTCATTGTGGCACATGTCTTTGAGTTTCATATACAAATGAGGACCCAAAGCTGGGGTTACTGTCTGAGTAGTTTTAATCTGTTGTCATTCATTTGTACTTGAACTTTTGTGTGATTTCTGAGACGGGAACATTATTTTGACCTGATCTGAAAAATGACCTGCTACCATAAATGGGAGATAATGTTCAGCAATAAAGTTAGCAAACAGTGTCTCAGCATATATATCTTCATCCACATTTGATGCAGATTCCACGAACATGCATTTCAGTGATGGCATATTTGTTGTCATGTTTAATGTTCTTTAATATTGCTATATGATGCCTTATGTCATTATTGCCACCATATCAGATTTTAAAATCAGCTTAACAGGAAGGGCAGAATACATGTTCATGTCCATTGAACTTGATTCAAACCACTGAAATTCACATTTCCATCCATCATTGTATTTTGTGTGATATTTCGGTTGCTTAGATTTTTGTGTTTTATCATTGGGAGATAATGCATGCTTAGACATCTCAACAAACTTTAAACACCGAAGCCAAACCGACCCTGTTTTATGTTGATTGAGCTCTTTAGTAATCCAATCATAATCAATTAATCTCTTTAATCTGTTCAGAAATACTTTTAATTGCACAGAGTATAATCCATGTCAACAAACTTTGAACACTAAGTCAACTGACCCTGCTGACAGAATCAAAGGGATATTAATTGTTTTATGCTGCTTGAAATTTGCAACTAACTTGTCTTGCCCTGCTTAAGCCAGTTCACAATCATGTGATCACAGGCAGTATTACCATAAAAATACTACACTGGAAGTAAGGTGTGAAAAAAATGGAAGAACTCAAAATATTCAATAATAATTTTGCATACATGGCAGATTTCAGTGAGTGGCAGGAGGGATGAGAGACACCCCTCATCTCAGGAGGAAAACCCTCCTGTCTGCGAGGTTTATGTGTATAAATCTACAGATATATCACGGATGCAACATCAAGAACAATAAACTTTTTCTGGATACAACTTTTAAGTACAGACAAAGGGAAAACAGCTGTGATAATCTTGTTTAATTTGCATCTATAAGTGAAAGTAGTGTCCATTTATCTGCAGTCAGACATTATGAAAAATATACATACTGCTCTGTAGTTGCCTCTCCCTCCGTAAAAATGGCAAGAAATATACCAAAACAAACATCCTGTGATTACACACCTTTCTGCTGGGCTGGTGTAGACTGGCCCTAATTATTCACTGTGTCGCTTTTACATGCATTTACCTTGTTGATTGAACAGAAGTTAACACAGTACATGTTATAAACACACCTCCTTACAACAGCAGGAGGGCAAGCTCTTTTAAATATGTGCATAGACTATTTAACCTAGATAAATAGAATACATGTTTTCTAATGTTGTAAAAACATTCCAAAAACACTTGAAATGTAAAATGAAAAGTGGACTTGTTCCCTATCTAAGAAAAGATGTATAAGCTTAGCATTAACTCTGGTTATGGTTCAGTGGTACAATTCCTTCCTTCCCTTGCCCCCTCCCCCACCCACCCCCATCATCTCCACCTTTTCCATCACTTTAAACTGTCCAGTGAACTTGAGATCTTTGTTAGCCTATCCAACAACAGTTAAACTTGCATCTTCTTCAAAGAAATGCATGCAAACATGGTAATATTTCTATGGAATAAAATTACACAGTACAGCTGAACCAAAAATGACATGTATGCATTCAAACACCCCAGATTTTGAATATTGAGTTTGCGCAGCAAAATCTGCATGGATGGGGGTACATCGAGGGTTATATGGTTATGGAATGCATGAAAATACCTTGTAATGTGTCAAAACATGTCATTGTCTTTCTGTCTTGAAGAAACAAAGTCTTTAAAAAATAAATGCATATATAGAGCTGAAACACATCTTTTATTTTTAAAAAAATGAACATGACATATTGGTTTGATAGAACCATGTATGCTTGCCCTTAATGAACCCCCAGTAGACACACCTGTGTGACTTCTCGAAGACAAATGGATGACTTGGGGAGTGGTAAGAAGCGAAGAGGTCTATGTGGAAAACACAAATATGCTGATGATGACTTAGAAATAACATTTTCTAGAACTTTAGTAGACGAGCACCTTGAATCAGAATTGCATGCACATGCGTCTGACCAAAATGCTGAAGATGACGCAGTGATATGCAATATAATACAGCCTTTGACATCATATTGTGAAGCTGATTATTTGGATACCCACCATGATTGCTCAGGGATAGATGTATCAGGTGCAGGAGAAATAAACAGAAGTGGATATGGTGATTTGTAGGCATGTATATTTTTTCTTTTTAAGTTAACATGATCGTGGCAGTTACAGTCCAAGTGTAAGATTTTTTTTTTACATTGAGCTAAAATTGGTGGTTCACATACCTACAACAAAGTGTACACCAATGTAAGAATAAAAATTTCACCCTCTGAGTTTGTCACCTTATGGTTCTCAGATTGTCATTATTTATTGTCATCAATTAAAGTGTCACAATTTGTACGATATTATCATTAACCAAGTTATTGATAGATCTTATAATAAGCTAGATATGCATATAAATGTCATAATTGACTTCATTGGAATGATATCCAGATAGACGGGACTGTAACAGCTGCTGAAAAAATAAGTTCCCTCACAATACCGTTAGTCCATTAGTCTTGATTTGTTTTCATTTATATAGTAACTGTCATTTACAAATTAAAATTGAAATGAAGAAATATGCCTTGCTAATGCATCAATGGGGCAAACTGCTACACCCCTTCCAAGTTAAGTGATGGATACTTGTATTTATCGGTGTATACAAAGGATTGCTGATGATGATGATTGAGATTATTATTATTATTGAGAGAGAAAGAAGAGAGGAGATAGGTTTCATCAATATGTCAATTTCTAGGAAATGACAATAATTTGTAGGAGACTTTATTTTAGTACAGAATTAGTAAACTTGTATTATATGCCCATCTAACAAGTCAGGCATATTGTGTTATTGCAATATCCACCTGTCCATCTATTTACATTTGCTTGTAAGGCTTATAATTATGCAATGCTTGGAGAGATTTTGATGAAATTAGGTTGATAGATTGAAGGTCAAGGTCAAGGCAATGGAAAATGTAAGTCAGTGTATCCTTGTGCAGAGTACAAGTCTTTTGAATTACTGAAAATATTTTGATGTCTCTTAGCTAGTTATACAGATCATGACTAGATGGTGTGTCACATATAATAAGGATGCCTTAGTTCATCATGGTCATAGTTGTGGCATTTTAAACCAGTAAACTGTAATATTATCCTAAAAAAAATGTTCCAGGGCTTTACATTTTGGTCCACAGCAGAATTTTAATAATAAATTGTATTTGCAGCTACCTTATCCTATGGCCAAAAGTAACCACTGCCAGGTACAGAGTGTGTTTGATGTTGATCAAATGAATGAGATTTGTAGCAAAGAGGAATGAAGTGATTATGATCTGGATGAAATTTTAAATCAGATGTTTGAAGGTAGTTTTCAGGATGGATTACCAGTATATGAGGATGATACATTTGATGACTTGAATGTTGAATTCTAGTGTAAAATTGAAGACGATAACTGTACAAGAAACAAGACCCCAGACTGTCAGGATCCTGATTAACAGCCACTTCATCCACGTGCCACTATTACTATTGGAACTTTTATGTTGTTGGTAGCAATTTATTCTGCACAAAGCATAATTTGATTGTAGATGCTGTGCTGCATTTATTAAATATCATAGCAGTTGCCCTTCCAAATGCGCACAACCTGTACAGTGTTCTCCCCAATATTTTTTTATCATAATGGTCCCACTATTCATTTCAGCCTGCAATGCTTAAGAACCCACCGCTATGCTATGCACTTGTGCCACTATGCTTTATCCTTATAGAATTAATCTGTTAAATGAACATTCTGTCACCTAATTCAAAGCCCTTTTACTCAAATGACACCAGTTCTCACCTCATCTTGGGTATTCAATTAATCCAGTAAAATTATTCACTCACTTAGCCATTATCTTTTGTGCCAGGCTTGTCCAACTGCCAGTGTGCGACCTTTGATGCGGGTTTCATATTTGCACGAACATAGCCATGTGATTGGCTAGCGATGATGGAGTCTACCGGTAGTGCGTGTTATATATATATTTCAGTCCTTTCCACTAAAAATGTTACACACATCACATTTTAAGTTGAGAAAATTCTTGTGAAAAATGGACACACTATCTGAAATTTTTTTTTACCCAGCACCAGCTAGCTACATGCTGGCCTGGCTACAAAGATCAGAGATTGGTGTCACCAATGGTGAATCCGATACAGATAGTGTGATTTCCTCATAGAAAAAGATTAAGAAATGAAGGATGGTGATTGACACTGAATAGAAGACTTCATATCCATGGAAATTGCTGGATCGAATAGTAAAGTTTCCATATTGCTAAATTTTGGTTCAGATCTACTTAGTTACCAACAGGTAAGTGGAGGGTTGGGGCAATTCCTCTGGCACTTTTAAAATATAATAGTTTTGTTTTTATAATAGTAGCAGTAGTTGCAGTCATGACTGTTGTTCTTCTTAATTTTCAGAAAATATGACAAAGAATGAAGGTTGCATTTTATCCACAAATTGCTCTTATATTTACATAGTATACTCTAAGGAAGAGAAAAATAGTTTGATCACTAAACCTTATCTTAAGTGGGTGCTGCCTTTTTAATTTCTGATTTCTCTTTTCTGTCTCTCCAAGTAAGAAAAGGAGCAGTTTTTATCTTCCAGTTTTACCTGTATTGAAAACATGTAAATAAAAAGTGTTGAATTATTCCTTCATTTATATTTGAAATATTTCTCTATCAATAAACATCTAGTTTGGAATTGGAATGTGTTACATAATAAATTAAGTGATGTTATTTTATTAATCATGTAGTTCTGTATCTTTTTGTTAATCCATTAATAATTTTTATGTTCCATTTTTTTCAGACTGTGGAAGATCATTCTCTACAATGAACAGAATCAAGAGTGTGTTTAGGAACAGGTTGACACAGAGGGTGCTGAATTGTCTTGTGAAAATTAGTACAGAAGGACTTTGCCTAAAAGACTTTAATTTTAATGTGGTAATCAAAATATATGGGGAAGTGAAGAAATGAAGTATATCATTTATTTAATAAATTCAGAGACAAATGAGTTTGATATTAAATCATGTTCTAACTTATGGAAATAAAGAATACTATAGAAATATATGTACTTTTATATTTCATTGATATTCATTTTTTGTCACTTTTATGATGATAATGTGTGTTTTTTAAACATTTTATGATGCTAACACATGCTTAGCTCAATGCTATCAAATATTTATGGGGAGATCACTGCTGTCTTAATGCTTTTAGGATGTTTTTCCAAAACCTACAAAATGCATTGATTTATCATCATTATTATGATCACTGTTTGAGTTACATCAATGACCATACTTTAACTAGAGGTCCATATGCTTTCTGTGTAAAGATGATAAGTGACTTTAAAGCATTTGCCCTACCCTTGACATTACAAGATTTCTTCATTCAGTAAAAAGGGACATTTAAATACTGGAAGACATCTGAATTCCGCTCTTTTCTCTTGTACTTTAGTGCAGTAGTACTGCATGGAATGTTGGACAATAACAAATTTTGTCCTTTTTTTGCTGGTAAATGGTATGTACATTCTTCTTAATGTGGATCCCATGAAAGTGATATCAGCAGAGCTGAAAACATGCTCTTGAATTTTGCCAGAAATTTGCACAACTATATGATAAATGCTACATAACTTAAAACATTCATCAGCTGGTACATCTGGCAGATAGTATTTGATGCTTGGGACCCCGTTACCCCTACAGCTGTTTTTCTTTCGAAGATAAAAATGGGTTTAGTTTGAAAGTGATTTGAGGGACACAAAATATTGATAATCAGGTAATCACTGGAGTTTCTTTTATTCATAAGTTGCCAAAAGAATAATGTACAGGTATTGCAAAAGGGTTAAATCTTAAAAAACTGTACAATTCTATTGAGTTTCCAAATGTTTTAAAAAAGGGGGAAATGATTTATAATGACATGTATGCGTTAGGAGCTGTGAAGACGAGAACTCTGCCTAATGCTGAATATGCAGAATTATGAAAATATCTAGGTCATGTCCCAATATGTGACACCTTCAAAACTTTTAACCAACTTGAATTAAATGGAAACCTAATTTATGGCCATGAGTATGCAAGGATGACAAAGCATGACAACTCTTCCATTTTGTATGAAAACAAGGATGTTGTATGTTTTGGATGTGTTAGGTTCATTATAATAGTTGATACAAGTGATGAGAATTCTGATGTTGTTGAAATTGTATAAGTTCTTAAATGTCCAAATTATGACTATAACTGCAATATTCTTGGTGTGGAGCAGACAGACAAGCTACAAATAGTCTCTAGAGTATTAAGAAAGGTTGTATGTATGTATCATTTGAGGGTGCACAGAGATCTTGTGTCTGCAGATTTCCAAATGGACTTGAATCTGATTATGTGCTGAGTGAGCGTCCCTTAAATAATAATAATAATAATAAAAACAACTTTATTCATAGAGGGTGACACAATTAGTTGCATGGAACTAATTCTCCTTGTGACCCTCTATAACAGTCCTACCCATTTATGTCGACATCCTGGAGCCCGAGGCAATATTGTCAACATAAGTTGATGTTGAGATAAGTGTTGGGGGGGGGGGGGAGCTGAAAAAAGCAAATTTCTCTTTGAGTTGCATGCAAGTGAAATTCGTCTCTAAGGGGTGACCTGTTGTTAGTAATTTCTGAGGCATAGAATGCTACACTCCAGACAATGGTTTTGACAGTTTTTTTCTTTATTTCTTTGCTCATTTGTTTTGTTAGCAAATTGTTCCACTTGTTGAATGCATCTTTGGCCATTCCAATTTTTGTTTTGACTTGTCTTGGCACCTTTCATCATCTGAGATCAAAGATCCTAAATATCTAAACTTTCTCACTTGTTCTATTCTTTTTCCATTGATTGTAATATTCAGATCTTTACCTCTTTCTCTGCAAACTCTCATGACCTTGCTCTTCTTCACATTGATCTTTATGTTGTATATCTTTCCATATTTGTTCAAGGAGTCCATCAACGTTTGCAAACCACTTTCTGATCCTGAAATCATTTCTTGATCATCGGCGAACCTAACATCCTTCAGTAGTTGTCCTCCCACTCTAATTCCTTCCACTTCTTCCATTGCTTCCATCATTGTCATCTCTGCGTAAATGGAAAAGAGTAAAGGTGAAAGCAAACAACCTCGCTTGACACCATGTTCAATTTATCCTGGTTGAGAATTACCATCTGCCACTCTTACTACTGCTTCCTACTGCAAATATGGTTTGGTAATGAGTCTCCTCTCTCTCCAATCCACGCTAATCTTCTTCAGAATTTCCATCAGCTTTTGCCACTTAACCTGGTTAAATGCTTTCTCAAAATCAACAAAGCAGATGAAACGCTCCTCTTCATGTTCTAGCCTTCGTTCACACAGGAGATGGAAAGAAAATGGAGATTACTATGACGACGAATATCGAGTGATTCATGCAGGAGGAGTAAAGAGTGAAAGAGGCATAGCAATCATTTTGGATACAGAAACAGGTAAAAGGGTGACAAAAGTAGTAGCTTAGTGATAGATTGTTGATGGTAAAAGTTGAATTAGGACCAAGAGATTTGGTGATGGTGCAGGTATATATGCCAAGGTCAGCAAGTAAAGACGATGTGATAGACGATATGTATGAACAAATGGAGGAACTAATCGACTCAGAGAAAGGAAATGAATATCTAGTTATAATGGGAGATTGGAATGCCATAGTTGGAGAAGGAAACGATGGTAATGAAATTGGTAGTTTCGGTCTTGGTAGAAGAAACGAGAGAGGAGAGAAATTGGCTGAATTTTGAAGAAAGAAAAAACTGGTGATAACAAACACGTTTTCAACAAGAAAAAAGAAGATACACATGGAAGAGCCCAGGTGATAGAGAAAGGTATCAACTTGATTATATATTAGTTCAGCAAAGATACAGAGACAGTGTTAAGATATCATGCAGTTATTCTGGTGCAAATGTTAACTCGAACCATAACTTGATGATGATGAAAGCTGGTCTAAAACTGAAGAAAATTAGAAAAGGGAAGATTAGAAAAAATGGAACCACTAATGTTTGAAGGAGAATGATGTTGAATTTAATGAATTGGTTGAGAAAAGAATAACAAGCATGGAAATGGAAGAAGAAGACACTAACACAAGGTGGAAAATTTTAAAAGAAACAATTCTAAATAGCGCAGTGGAAACCATCGGATACAAAAAGAGTAATAAAATAAAGAAACCATGGATAACTGAGAAAATGATCCAAAAGATGGAAGAAAGAAAGCAAGCAAAGAGGTTAAATATATTAGAAGAAAAAAGGAAATACAGACAGCTTACCAATGAGTTAAGGAGAGAAACCGAAGAAGGAAGAGCAAAATGGTGGGAAATGCAATGTTCTGCATTGGCTATGCTGGACAAAATTGATAAAATGGATATTATGTATGCAAAAGTCAAGGAGCTTATGGAATCTAGAAAGGTTGTGAACAAAAGCATAGTGATTAAGGACAAAGATGGTGTCTTGCTTCAAGAAGTTGAAAAGATCTGCAACAGATTGAAGGAGTACATTCAAGAATTGTATGATAAAGAAGGCAAACCCAGAATGGAGGACATACATCTCAAAAATGAAGAAAGTGTTGGAGCTGATGAGACAGGGTCTGAACTAATAGAAGCAGAAGTGAGGAATGCAATCAAGGAGCTCAAATTTGGAAAAGCAGAGGGAGTTGACGGTATACCAGCAGAGTTTATCAAAAGTTTCAGATAAAAAGCTGAAAAAGAGTTGAGTGTTCTGTGCAAAGATATGTATACAAAAGGTGAGTGGCCTGAGGATTTTACAAAATCGAAAATAGTGATGCTACAAAAGAAGCCAAATGCTGTAGAATGTGCAGACGACAGAACAATCAGTCTGATTTTGCACGCATCCAAAATCGTGTTAAAAGTATTAATAAACCGGTTAGAGGCAAAAGCAAATTATTTCATTGGCAAGACTTGGTTTGGATATAGGAAAGGATGTGGAATGAGAGAAGCAATAGCAATGATGTTTTCCACCATGGGTGTCTTATCTTCAGGGTAGTGTCATAGTGTTAAATATTGAAATCTTCTATTGCACTTTCCTTTCCACTCTGTAATTTTAGAGCCATTTGAGATTATGAGGTGAAACTTGGTACATGTATTAATATATATCTAACTAAAAGGTGTGTCATGTACCAGATTGGGGGTATTATCTTCAGGGTGAAGGTCATGGCTTAATATTTTAATTTTTTTATCATACTTTCTTTTCCACTCTTTAAATTCAGAGCATAAGGGATGCAACTTGGTGTATGTATATGTCATCATTAACAGGTGTGTTGTGTTCCACTCCATTAGGGGCATTATCTTCAAGGTCAATGTCAAGGTGTTACGTGTTGAATTTTTCTATTGCACTTTCCATTCTGCTCTCAAATTTAATTTAGAGCCATTTGAGATGAAGGCATGAAACGTATAACTACAGATCATCATTAAAAGGTATGTTGTGTACTATATTGGGGGTCCTATCTTCATGGTCATAGTCACAGGTCAATATTTTAGGTTTCAGTCCCATTTGTCCTTCAGGTTTCTATCTTAACAGTCATTTAAAATAAATGGATGAAGCTTAGTATACTTATATATTGTCACTAGAAGATGTGTTGCATTGCACATTTGAGGTCTTATCCTCAGTGTCAAGGTCACAGTTCAACATTTCAGACTTTGTTTCTGCTTTATATCATAAAAGCCATTTGTGGTACATTGAGGAACCATGCTACACTTGTGCTTCTCAGATGGCATTTCATGTATCATGTATTGTAGTCAAGGTTTTATCATCAAGGTCAAGGTCAATGAAAATGGTGCCAATCAGACATTCAATATGTCCACCACAGCAGCTAATTTGAAAATCTTGTTATCACTGAGGAATATCAGAGATGGTTTCAACACTCAGAAATAGTCTTTTCTTGAATT
The DNA here is from genome assembly GCA_029931535.1 of Margaritifera margaritifera. Taxonomy (NCBI): domain Eukaryota; kingdom Metazoa; phylum Mollusca; class Bivalvia; order Unionida; family Margaritiferidae; genus Margaritifera; species Margaritifera margaritifera. The sequence continues at coordinate 2,680,329 of JAQPZY010001598.1, forward strand.
CCTGAAATTTTCTTTCACCCAGTAGAACACCAGTCCCTTCAGGGGACTCTTGCAATTTTTTTTAGCAATTCATCATGGCATAAGGGTTGTCATATTCAGCTAGCTATAAGAAGGCTGAATCTAGATGCTCACTCCACCTGGGGGACTCTTGTATTTTTGTTTTGGTTATTCATCATGCCACAAGGGGTTGTCATGTGCAACTATAAGAAGGCTGACTCGAGACACTCACTCCACCTGCTTGACAAAAACTTCATTTGCTCACAGAGACAGGTGTTCTTTCTGTGCCTTATGGTCACATGAGGTGTATGACTTAGCTGAAGGCCGTTGCTCTTATAGAGGCATGAAGAATGGACCTGGTCTTTCTTTTCTTCACAGGAAGACCCCCCTCCATTGGTACTTCCTGGTTTAGGGAAGTTGCCAGCTTCCATAAGAGAGGAATCTGTGGCATATTTTGGTGTAGTGACACTTAGTTGGTAGGAAGTCATCAGCTACCATTAGGGAGGGATTAGCAGCACTTCCTGGCATAGGGAAATTGCCAATACCCATGTGAGATACCCTTCTTTCTGGCCCAAGGGAATATCAGTCTTCTAGCTCGGGCAGACCTGCATTCAAATTGAGGTGTAATTCATCAGAGTAGAGTTCCCAAAACTGAGAGTCCTTGAGCAGGTCAACATCATCTGACTGGTCATTGGCCAGTGACCATTCACCATGCATTGTTCACCAGGTCAGGTGACAAGTAGTAGTCACTGGGTATCTGTCCCAGATACCGAATACTGGACACCATCCATTGGGCACCAGACAGAGTAAGGAAATAAGTACCAGGCACTGGGTTGTTACACTGATCTCCAGGTACCTGTCATGTGTCAAGGCACTAGGTTTTGTTCACTGGTATAGGGAAGGGGATTAGGTTGATACATCCCACCTCCCTTATTTATGTTTCATATAAATCCATATGGGGATCAGACACCAGGTTTAGTTCTGTTGCCTTGGGTATGGGATTAAGTCATTATCCCCACCCCTACTACTTTCGTGACTATGTTTCCATTCAGCTGTTACCTATGGGGCTTGGGGACTTCCACCACCCAGTGGTGAGTCTGCAATATCTTCCTTTCCCACAATGGCACCATAGATGAGTTTCCAATGGTTCCATGGGTTGGCAGACTGGGAAGACCATTGGCCAACTCCATCTTTTCCTACTTCATTATTGAAGAAAAATGAGGGGGTCATCACCCTTCTCCTCCTGCATCAAGAAGGAATCATTAGTCCCTTTTTCCAAAGAGAGAGAATGTATTGAATAGTCCTGTTTTCCTATATGAACGGAGACAGGACAATGAACCTGCAATTGTAAAGTCTCCTCCTTCAAGGAAGGAATTTAGAAGAGATAATCCTGTCTTGCCTTGAGAGCGAAGACAGGACAACAAACTCTTAATTTTAGTTGTGAGTCCCTGGAAGACTTGGTTTTGTCTGGTCCTTCCCTTCCCTTGGGGTCCCTATCTCCATCATACCCTTTGGGTCAGGTGATGGAAGACAAGGAAGTTTGGACTTTTGACAAGGCGGTTAACAAGGTTTACCACCTCCTTCCGCCAGATTTGAGTCCAAAGCTTTCTGGGTCTTTGGACACCAGGATTTTCTCCAGTTTGGAGAGGATCTTGGGGATGCAGTGCAAAATGGACCAGATGACAGCTTGGTGTGTGACCTATAATCCAATAACATTTAAAAAAGCAACAAACAACACAACCCATTTAACAATTATAATCAAATCCAGAAAACAATTCTCCTTTGCTGGTATTAAAGACGAAGACAAAGACCTCAGTTACCCCAGGCATTATGGATTAGCTCCAAAGACAAACGATGTACTCAACCACTACATTAACTTCAGCACTACAGTGGCAGTTAGTGACATATACTTTAGTCTGGTTTACAGTTTTGTAACAAATGACACTACATGCATGATCTGTAAAATTTACAAAAATAGTAGCTTGTCTCCTTTTTTTTTTTTTTTTAATGTTAAGAACAGTCTTTACTTTTTAAGCGGTTGTGGTTACAGAGGATTAAATAAAGGTCAGTGGTGTTTGTCTCTTTTCTTGTTAGAAGATCATTCATAGCAGTGTTATTTTAGAACAATCGGCATGTACTTTAGTCTGTTTTACAATCTATAACATATGACAGTACATGCATGACCTATAAAATTTACAAAACCGATAGCCAGCCTGATTTTTTTTTGTTTTTTGTTTAGAACAGTCTTTACATTTCAAGAGGTCGTTATTACATAGGATTAAATAAAGGTCAGTGGTGTTTATCTCTGTTTTTGCGATGCGGTTGTTCATAGTAGTGTCAAAATGCATATTTTGCCAAGAAATTGTAGTTGCTGGTCACATTCTGCAGGTGGTTGCTCATGACAGTGCGTTTATATAATAAAATCTATCTACATTATGATTGTGGTTGTAAATGATAGGTGGTTGCTCATAGCAGAGGTCGCTCAAGACAGGTTTTAGTGTATAGTATATTTATGGTAAAGACTTCCTGTGATCACATGACTGTGAAGTGGCTTATACACAGTTAGCATGACACTTTAATTGCTAATTCGACAGACAATAACCTAAAAGTAATCATTTGATTGTACTATGTGTGATAAGTAGTAATTTGAAAAGGATTAAAAACATTAATGGATTATAGTTCAGTTACTAAAGAGTGAAGCAGCTTAAGACAATTAACATTAATTATATTCTTTGAGCAGGGTCAGTTTGGCTTTGGTGTTTTCAAGTTTGAGAACATGAAGTATACTATATGTGATCAGAAGTAATTTCGAATAGGATTAAAGATGTTAATGGATTATGGTTGGATTAGTCATTACCAAAAAGCTCAAGTGGCAGAAAACAGGTTGGTTTGGCTTCGGTATTTAAAGTTTGTCAAGATATTTAAGCATGCGTTGCCTCCTAATGCTAAAACACCTAATTCTAAACAACCGAAATATCACACAACATTCAATATTGGATGGAAACAGGAATTTCATTTGTTGGAGTAAAATTCAAAGGGACATTAATATGCATTCTGCCATTCCTGATTTTAAGTAGAACTTCCCAAATTCGACCCACATATCACCAGTTTTTAGCAGTTCTGGCTATCAATCAGCAACCTGACTTTACCCACAGGAAAAGTCAGGCTGAATCCAGAAAACCTGAATCCAGTATGATACATCATATCCTAAGTGTTGAGATCAACAGTGATGAGGACTGCCATAAATATATTAATCCAGGCAATGATCTACTAAGAAAGGCTAAAAATGGTCTGTACTACATATAATGACAGTATGAAAGGCAACAAGTGACTGTGAAAGGAATGATATGATGAGATGATGTGCATATTATAACATAGAAAAAGGTAATTTGTTCATTAGTTGTCATTTTTGTCCATTTGCATGCTAAAAATTGGGTCATTAAAAATCATCCCAATTTGAAGTCTAAAATCCTGACCAAATTTTGCAAATCTCCTGATCTGTCCTAAGCTGACCTCTCTGTTCTGTCACATGTATGAGCAATGGTTAGTTCACTTTATCTTGGTGTCGTTAGCATCCATCCAAATTGGAAAAGTTGGCAAAGTAATGATAGATAATGTATTACTGCAATTAAAAAGTTTCTTTAGGGTAAAACTAATTTCAGTTATGTAATACTTACTTGCTGTTATTACTAATTTTCCCTCCTCTTGCCCTTCTCTGATTTCCTTTCAATCTTGGTCCAAGTCGAAGAAGGATGATATTCTAAGTGACGGAAGTAACTAAGGCATCAGACGAGGATCATGTTGTTTCTGTTCTAAAACCTCCAGTTACTAATTGGATGAGGGAATTTACATTGGACTGGGGGCTAACTGAAGGAAATAGTAAAGTAATAACAACATATAAGTATTATATAATTAAAATTAGTTTTTCCCACAATAAACTACATATTTAGATATGAACTTAATAAACAGAATAAGCTATAATAATAATAATAATAATAATAATAATAATGACTTTATTTAAAGAAGAAGCTCATTTGGTCAACTGACCAATCTTCCATGAGGCCTTCTAGAGTTACATGTATATGTTGTAAAATTTTTACAAGTTGTGTCTTTAGACAACAGTGTTATTAAAAACTAAATAATGCTACTATAAAATATGTATAAGGCATTAAAGATGAGTACATACAGGATTCATGCAAGGGTTTAGTGAACCTGTGTAAAACATTACAGGCTAGTACATAAAATACATTGTTTTAAAAAAGATTAGGACTGAATTGCACAAAATCATACAATCATTGTTTCTGTAAATGTTGACTAAGAAGCTTCGTAAAACCTAGGGAAGAGTCAGCTGACCTTATATTGGGTGAAATGGAATTCCATCATTTGACTCCAGAAAAAGTAAAACTCTTTTTATAAAAATTGCTTTAGGTAGATATAAATTGTTGTTTGAGATGGATCTTAGTTGATATGTATGTACATCTTCCACAAATTTAAAATCATACAAGGTATGTCACCTATAACCATGTATACTTTTAGAGGGCATGAGGAGACCAATGCACTTGTTCATCCAACACAGACCGTATGTCATACCCCTGGAGTAGGGGACTTGAACTTGGCTCATAACTTGGGCTCTGTAAAGGTCCAGACCTTATAACTATATAGATACTGACTGGACATGATGAGACAAATGCACATTTACAGTGTTGCAACATTGACCCCTGGATCAGACCATGTCCATAGTGGCTTAGCTTGGAAATGTAGGGATATGCAGTGGATTGCCATTAACCTAACGTTAGTTTAAATAACTCTTTTATTGCCAGTGATGCAGTAGTGACCTACTGCTATGTTTTAGCTGCTGAGGTCAGTGCTGCAGCTGGTTTAGGGGATGACTACCAGAGCCTGTTGCTGCTGGAGCCAGATGATAAATTTGTAGCTGATGACATGGGAATATGGGCCAATTCTTTATTTTCTTTATAATTGACTGATTTTGTATTCTAAAATCATTCATATACAAAAACTACATCTACCTTTTGTCTGTGTAAGTTGTATATACCTCTGACTTCCATAAGACTGGTAAGAAAATTTGTGAATGGAACACAAACACACTACTAGTATTGTAATTTGTCTCATTCTTTTATACAAAGTTATAGGTCACATTTTGTGCACATAAGTATTTACAAGTGTTTAATTGAACATTTTGATCTACTACAGTTCTGAAGTTGCTGTTGGTGATAATTGCAAACGCAACTATATTTTACACAAAGACAAACCTCACAATGCATGTACATGATGGACACCTAATTCACTTTTCACTTTCACGCATTGTTTACATCACCCTGGGTTTTTTTTTTTTTTGTGTGGGCCAATGAGCATTTCCACAATTATCAATAACAGGTGGCATTTTTGTCTTTCTTGAACCTCTGAATGTTCCTATTATTTGCTGGGCAAATTCAGTTCAAAAGTTGAATTGTTTGCATTTGACTTTTCTTTCATTTTGTTAACTGTGTATGATATGGTGATTCCTCCATTGTGATAAAGCTTTTAACTAAAGCCACATCAAAGCAGAACCAAAAGAGATACTTCCACCATTTTGTATCTATTTTGGCATGTGGAGTATTGCATCCTCTTTTGGTCTTCCAAATCAACTCCAAACTTGTACATGTTGTACAGTTTGGCAGGCAGAGCTGGAATTTCCTGATTGCTTCCATCATTTTGCCTCCTGCACACTATCATGCTCGTGCTAATGGGTCACAACTAGTTGATATAAAACACAGTTTTTTTTTGTTTTGTTTTTTTGTTTTTTGTCCTTCCAAGCAACAGTACAAAGATTACCTTTTGTCATTGCCACAGTCATCCCAAGTCTTTAATTTTACTGACTTGACTGCCTCTGTCATTCCCTTTTGATTTGCACATACTGTCCCAATACAATAGATTTTCTTATTCCAGTGAGACTCAAAGAGAAAATATTGTCAATGTAAACTATATGAGATGTGCCTAGTAATTTGTCAGTAAGGTCCCTGACAATACAGGCACCAAGATCTTTTTCAGTCCTGCATCCAGCCTGGTCTGATGTCTCCCAGTATAAATGTAGAAATGGTGAACATTGCCATTGTGTGGGTGAGCCCATTCCAAAACTTTGATTCAAAATTGAGTTGGTTTAACTGCAAATGTTGCTTAAAGAATAATAGTCCTTGGAAAACAATCATCCCTTTTGTCTACAATCTGCTTTGTATATGACATGTAATTTTCTGGACATGTTTTGTACACTTCATTTATAGTAGGTCTTATGTGACACAATTTTTCATGTTTAGGTTGGCATCTATGTGGATTCTGATTTAGTGTCATGTGCATGAAAATACTTGGACAGCTTTCCAAAACATAATCTTGTCATAATTTGTGGAATACTGGTTACTGGTACCTGGAAAGGCCATATAAATCGACATGCTAATCAATGTGTCGGAAAGTCAAAATTGACATTACTAGATGTATCATATATACTCGCGTATAAATTGACTGATTACACCTAACAAACTGCACAGACCCAGATCTTACAAGCAAGTATATACAGTATGCCTGGAAAGGCCAGCATTTCTTCCAATGTTGTGGGCTGCCAGAAAGAACCCGACTTCTCTTCCATACATTTTGCTCTATAATTGTTAGTTTCAGCCAGAAATTTTTCAGTTAATAATGGGGGAAAATATATCAAGAAGAAATGCCTTTTTTCCCTTCATCCAAAACGGTATTGGGATCAACACTTTTAGTGAACTCCATGACATGTGGGGCATGTGTCATTTTTGTCCACATGCACTGTTTCCATTGTCTGATTCTGTCTCAATTTCCAACAGACTGGACAAAGATTATAATTCAGTATCACTGCCAACACTCTCAAAATCAATATCATGAATTTCATCCTCTCAAAAATATGAAAACTCCAATTCTGTATCACTAGCAAAGGCCATGGTCTCCACTGTTAACAACAATCACATGTATTAACTATCACATTGTACAAATGTCAGAAAAACCTCCCATTAGTAACCATATTTAGTATATGACATCTTTCAAAGCAAAAACTGTCGTATCTTCACTCTATTTAAATGTCCTTTTACAACCCATTATTGACAAAAGAGATCATTGGTGACATTAACATAACAGAGTGGATCTATCGATCTCCAAGTTTTAATGTACTTAACCATCAAGCGGATATATTGACAGTGGTGGTTAGAAGTGCTTGTTTACAAGTGGATTTCTGTCACTGTGGAGGCAAGTCACATGTATGCAGCAGATATACATGTCATTGGTGGTGAAAAAGTTAAAATTAATATCCATCTTCACGATTGAAATATGTACAGAATTTATAGCCTAAACTTACAGATTAAAACTGTTATGTCCACATTTTTTAGTGATAGGTTTTATACTTTTGAGAAAATGGTTAAGAGATGAGCAAGCTGAAAATCATTGAAATAAAGTAAGCTTTTAATGACCTAACCTTCTATTTTTAGATATGGAATAGCACCAATGCATGGCTATCAGTGGGCAACTATTGGAGCCATTTCATGGCATATACCCTATGCTAATCAACATCCATTGTGTCGTCAGGTGAGTTCTTGTGGCTTCTAGTTTTCATTATGGCATCATTTTGCTTTTGTCCTTTCTATTTGTGCAGGCTATAGCTCGTATAGTACTTCACCTATGGACTGCAGCTATGCATTGTGGATGCATCTTTGGATGAGCATGCATTGTGCTGGGTTTCTATGAGATACTTGACCGGATACAAATTGCTTAAAAATTGGGTTTAGGTTCTTTTTGCAATACTTCGTCATCTCTTGCCAAGAAACTTAAAATAAGTGTACATTTTAAGATGGACATGTCTCACACCAAAACTGGGTTGCTGTGATCAACTTTTCAGGATTTATTATCCCCCTGCCTTTTGCAGGGGTATATAGTAATCATATCTGTTGATCCCTCTGTGTTCTACTGTTTGGCACACAATCTCGTTAGCACAACTAGTCCTGCTGTTTTTGATGGTTTGCCCTGAAACTTGGTATACATTGTGGTAATCACCTGAAGATGCACATATTGATGAATCACTTTGCTCCCACAATTTTTATTGGAGTTACTCTCCTTGTTTTGTAGTTTAATGCAGTGTATTGTTAGTGCAACTTGTCTAGCAGCTTTTGATTGACTGCCCTGAAACTTGATAAATACGGTGTCAGGGATGTAGAATTGATCCAATGCACCCTCTTGCCTGTCTTAAGAGGTGGCCTTGTTGACCTGGGATGTGTCCTGTGAAGATATTCACACTGAGAAGGTCTTGGATTTTGGTTTATATACAAAATTTGACTTTGCAGTTTAGGGATTTTACCCTTTTAACTCCACTGGTCATAGACCAGAGGAGCATATGGAATGGCCTGTTGCCTATCATCCGTTCATCATCCATGTTGTCCATTCCTCAATTTATCACAACTTTGTTATCACTACATGTCCTAAACTACTTGGAGGATTACCATGATACTTGACACATTTATCCCATAGTCTAGTTGGTCCTAAATGAAAGTGTAGCTCCGACATCCAACATGGCTGCCACAGTGACCATCTTGAAAACCTTGTTATCGCTAATCCTCCTTGATGAATGGTCATATCAAATGGGGTTTTCACTAAAAGACTTCTTATAATAAATAGTTCTAAATAAAAATTGTGCCAATCCAATGTGGCCATCACAGCAGCCATCTTGAAAAATGTGATATTGCTATGCCTCCTGAAACGAAAGTCGTATCGACATTAGGTTTTCACAAGAAGACTTCATACAATGTAAAGCTGATCCAAAGTGAAAATGGTCCTGCTTGGACATCAGATATGGCCATCACAGTGGCCATCTTGAGAAAATGTTATTGCTACACCTCCAGAATGGATGGTCATATCGACATGGGGTTTTCACCAGAAGATTTCTTATGATGCCTAGTTGATCCTAAATGACAGTGGTGCTGCTTGGACATCTAACATGGTTGCCACAGCGGTCATCTTGAAAATCTTGTACTTGCTACTTCATCTGAATGGATGGTCATATCAGCATGGGGTTTTTACTAAAAGACTTCTTATGATGTCTTGTTGGTTCTGAATGAAAATGGTGTCGATCCCATGTCCAGTATGGCCACCATGGCAGCCATCTTGAAAATCTTGTTATAGTAACCTCCTTCTGAACAGAAAGTTATATTGACATGGGGTTTTCACCAGAAGACTTATGATGTGTTGTTGGTATTAAATGAAGATGGTGCCGCTTGGACATCCAATATAATTGCCACAGTGGCAATCATGTTATGGCTACTTCTCCTGAATGGAAAGTCATATCAACATGAGGTTTTCACTGAAAGATTTCTTATGATGTCTACTTGGTCCTAAATTCAAACAGTGCCAGTCTGACATCCAATATGACCACCATGGCAACCATCTTGAAAATCTTGTTATTGCTACTTCTCCAGAATTAAAAGTTGTATTGACATGGTATTTGCACCAGAAGACTTCTTATGATGTCTGTTTGGTCCTAAATTAAAATTGTGTCGATCTGACCTTCAAAATGGCATCCATCTTTAAATTCATGTTATTGCTACTGCTCCTGAATGGAAGCTTGTATTCACATGGGGTATTCAACAAAAGACTTCTAATGCTGTCTAGTTGGTCAAAAATGAAAATGGTGCCGATCTTACATTCAATACAGCCACCACAATGGCTAGTTTGAAAATTTTGTTATTGCTCAAAACTATCAGAGATGATTAAAAAGAGGAAATAGTTGTATCTTGAATTCCTGGAAATTCTTTCAGTCAGTAGAGCATCATTCACTTCGAGGGACTTGTGTTTGTCTGTATCTTTGTTTTGTATGCTGGGGTGGGGGTGGGGGGAATATGCCTAAACTTACTTGGTATTGTATAGCCAGAATTGTGCTGATGTGTTTTTAAACCCTATTAATACAAACATACATCAATAATATAGTCATCACTTGAAGATGTGTTTTTTGGCAAATGACTTTACTTCTTCAATTTTCATGAGTTATTGCCCAGTTTGACTTGCAGCTGGATGCAGTATATGACAGAATTTTGTGAATGCAACTACTCTTGCAGTTTTTATACACCCACCATAAGGCAGAACATATTATGTTTATGTAATTATTCTGACAGAAATCAAGGCATACAGAAATTAATATAGATAGGTACAAATATACATCAGACAGAGTGGAAGTGCTGTCCCAGGATCCTATATGAGGATGTGTGATAATATAGAGTGAAATTATATATTGAGTAAGAATATTATCATACAGGTTAGAGAATTTTTTAATTCATCCCTACCACAGGTTACAGCACCATTCGCCTTGCCTGCATGCACCAAACACATTCCCCCCTTGACCACACACACAGACACGCACACACATACACATACACATATACATATTATAAACACAAAAATGTGATTGTCCACATGTTCTCACATAGTACCTGCCATCTTTGTTTTGATACTGGAGTGTAAAGAGATGATGTCAGATTTGCTCTTTACTTGCATCTTCAGATAAGTAAACCATGATGAAAATTGTTCATATGGATAATGAAAAATAGATCAGTTTAAGATATATATTCCTCAGTGCATTCGATATTTGTTGATTACTGGTTTTGTCATATGACTTCAACTAAATCTGCATGTAAACTGCAGTATACATGAATGTCATGGAGAAGTCAATTACCTTTTTCAAAGTTGCAGTTCAGAAGAAAAGAGTACAACACAATAAACGGTCATTAAATTTCATTTTGTTTAAAACAGAATTTGGATAGAATTAGAAAATTTCACCAGCATGTCAAAGATCATAATTTTGTCATAGAAAATCCAAACACTCTAAACTTGATGCTTAAAATGCATCTATTTCAAGCGTCCCCAAAATTAAAAGGGGCTTGAAAGGGTGCCTAAATTAGAATAATTATGGTCTGTACCTCCATCTGCTACCAGTGTTGTTTCTGCATGCTAACAATAGATGTCCACCTGCTACAGTTACAAAAACTTAGAGTAAGGAAGAACCCTATCAATTTCAAACTCGAATGTCAAGGTCACTGTGACTGATAGAATGAAAATGGTTTCCACCATCTAGTTACCAAACTTTGTGCATATAGCTTGCACTTGGGGTAAGAAAGAACCTTATTGATCTGGAGGTTAGAGGTCAAGATGACTGACTGAAAGAAGGAAAGTGGTTTCTGTACCATAACTCAAGTACTCCACAATCTACATTTACCAAAATTTGTGGGCATTTGAGGGAGGAAGAAACCATCAGGTGCACAGTCCAAGAAGATTCTTTCCAGTTTGGAAAAGATATCGGGGACCCACATTCAACCAGATCTGATACTTCTTCATTCATCAACGATTGAGGAAATTTCTCATAAGATTTCTACAGGCCAGGCTATTGCTCAACAACGTAGAGGGTGGTCTGTTCCTTCTACTTTGAGACCTATGGTCTCTGCCTCGAGCTACCTGATTCATTTCCGAACGTGGCATATAAAACCTCCCCAATTGGATGCCAGATTGTCTCACGTGGGTATTTTTACTAATGCTTGTGGACCTGCCTTCCAATCAAACCTTCAAAGCTATTGAACAGAAAGCACAGTTGTTAGCTACCATAGCTTCTCAAGCCAACCTCTTCTCAGTTACTTCATTCAGGATGCTAAATGAGGCCTTACTGAACCAAACATCATTGCGCCATGTGCTTGAAGCTATGCCTAAAACCTCCCAGCATGCTTTCTTTGTCAATGGCTGTATTGGCGGAACTTCTGCACATTCACCATGCTTTTGCACTGGACTCCTCGAAGGTCTTACTCAGTCATAGTAAAGACCTTTTTAGGGCTGCTCCTTTGGAAGCCAAGGCCCTCTTCTGAGGACTCTTTCCTACTGTGGTTTCCCAATATCTATAGGAACACCAGCACAAATCCTTTACCGCCGCTCCTGGCCCGTTACAATCAGACAGGAAGTGTGGTGATGCAAATCACCCTCAGGGCCATCCACGAAGTTCTTTAAACAGATGCAGCCCCCATCCAATGTACAACCTCAGTTTAAACCTCCTCTACCATTGTGTCCAAAGAGGAGGCTCTTTAATCCTCCTTCCTTTTGTAAGAAAGGAGTGGGGGAAGTGCTAGGGACTCAACCCCTCTCCTTCTGTGCATTCCTCTTCCAAATGTTCCCATAGGTGCTCATCTAGGCCTCTTTTCAGAGGCTTGGTCAAGCATCATGGATGATAGTTGAGTCCTTTCCATTGTGAGTGATAGTTACAGACTACTGTTTTGGGAACAACCCCTTCTGTTAAGGACCTCCACATTTTTTCACCAATCTGGTTAAATTAAAGGAAGAGGTGCACACCCTCTTACAGAAAGGGGCAGTCCAGAGGATTCTGAACAATCAGTCTCCCACATTCTAGTCCCGAATATTCCTGGTCACAAAGAAAAGTGGACAATTTCATCTCATAATCAATCTCACCCCTTTAAACCAGTTTCTTCTAGAGGGATCTTTCAAGATGGAGACCACATTCATCAGATTTGGCAGTCTCCATTGACCTGCAGGATGATTACTTGCACATCCCAATATTTCCTCCTGATCCCAAATACCTCTGGTTTTGCTTGGACCAAGAAGTTTTCAGTTGCAGGTTCTGCCGCTCTGAATTGCTTCCACACCCAGAGTTTTTACTTTTGTTATGGGAACAGTTGTGGTATATCTCTGAATATTGGGAATTCTGATTCTCTAGTACTTTGATGACTGGCTGATCCACAGTGTTCATAACTTTTTCCCAACCTCTAGAAGCCACAGCTCACTCTGTCTCATGACTTTATTTACGTGGGGATGAATTTCCTCACAAACCAGAACTTAGTCTGGGTCCCACAGGACTGGATAGAATGAATCCTGATGCTTCTAGAGGCACTATGAGCCCAGACCTTCTTGTATACTCACCTTTGCCTCTCCCTACTAGGAACCTTGAATGCCACTGCAGATTTTGTTCCCTTAGGACATCTCCAATTGTGGCCTCTACAGTTTCTCCTTCTCGCAAAGTGGAAACCACACAGTGATACACTCTCAGCTCTGGTTCTGTTAGGACCAGATTATCATCACCACCTGCGTTGGTGGATGAATTGGGACAGGTTCCTAAATGTGGTCCCCATGCATGCACCCAACCCCAACTTCTATCTGTTCGCCAATGTGTCGGTTTCCAGTTGGAGCACTTATTTAGATCTAGAGGGTTTAATCCTCCAGAGTAAATCTAGAAATGACAGTTGCATTTATAACTTTGCAAGGGTGTAATAACAGAGTAAGGGATCAATGTGTCATTGTCTCCTCCAACAACAGATACATACATTCCATAACACGACGTGTCATGCGAAAAACACAATTTTGGACTCCAAAGCCCCTTGATATGATCTTGCTTCGAAAAACACAATTTTCAGCAATCTTAGCAAAAAATAATTTTCCCATAAAAAAAATATATGCCATAAAAAAAATATATGTCTTGACTACCATAATATATGCCTGTAATCTGTGGTATGTATAAACAGAAAACAGTCTTGCTCAGAGCTCGGGTAAAACTACCCTCAGAGCAGTTTATACAGCTGTTTTTGAGGCAATTAAAAGGTAAGGCGGTCAGAGATAAACACACACCTTTCAGAGATTTACTGAATTGGCTTTCAGTAGCTAGGATGATATGTTGTGTCAAATCCTTTGAGCACTGCTGAGGGAGAGCCCATTAGCCTAATTTGTGTAGGTAAAGTACACTAAGTGAAACAACCCAATTTGTCAAAGTTAAGTACATAAAAGGGATGCGTGTTGAAGAACAAATGTTATTACAAATCACTGACTGCATTAAATGAGAATGTTGAAGCCATCTTTATTGAAGTTTGTGATCAGCAGCAATGTTTCTTTGAAGTTGGATTTTTACTCCATATATTAAATTCAAAACATGATTATTTTGGTATTTTGAACAACAGCAATATTCAATCTCTAATGCAGTGTTTCACCTATATGATCCCAAGGTAAGGGGGCACTGTGTCCCTCACCCTCCAGATTTGGGGGACACACAACATTTTAAAGAGACAAAGGAAAATTATAGTACATAATGCACTAGAAGTGCTAAAAAAAAAAGAGATAATCTTATTTGCTTAGACAGTTTTGCCACCTTAACTTTCTCATATTTTCCTTGGACATTTACATGATTGAAATAAACACTTTATCATGTGATCAAGTAACTCATGAAAACATTAACATGTTTGAATATCAGGTTAACCTGAAATGAACTGCACCATGGAATTTTAATAATTTAAAAGTATTAAATCATTAATCAAATGACAAATTGTGTATGTGCATAAATTAGTACCTTTTTTAATTAATTCAGCCTGAGAATAAATTAAATCTTCACTGCCGTAGGTGCGACTTTAACCCTGAAAATATGTTACAATATCAGTGGTCAAAGACTTTAGCAATTCGGCTGACTACCACAAACCTTGAATGTTTTCATTGCCAGATTCATTGTTTTGAAATGGATATTCATTTCCATCTTTCAGGTTGTATCACTTATAGCAACTTTGGCCATTGCTTGCGCCAACATATACATGGATGCACATCTGTGAAGGAAAAGTGGAGGCATATTTGTGAACATAAATGACACTTGCATTACCATCGAACCAACTACTGAACTCTTTGAAAGCAGCAAAGGCTGCATGTAATTAAAACTACATCCCTTTTGACAACATGGGGAAAGCCTCTGGTAGACTTGTTTGCAACCAGGCTCAACAACAGACTTCCTCTTTTTTTTCTCCAGTCTCCGACCAGAGAGCATTTGCAGTGGATGCGTTCAACTTTCAGTGGGATCATCTATTTGCATACACTTTCCCACCATTCCGACTAGTACCACAAGTTCAACAAAAAGTCAGAACTTCCACTATCATTCTCATGGCCCCACTGTGGCCCCAATGATCATGGTTCAACAATCTTCCAGACCTGCTGATAGATCAACCCAGGTCCTTACCTCAGAGGAGGGATCTTCTGTACAAAAGGGGCTCCCTCCTACACAACAGCTCTCACATTCTCCATCTTCATGCTTGGCTCACCAAGCATCTATCTGCCAGAACAAGTTTTTGGGCTGGGTTGCCAGTTGCATCATTCAAGGCAGGAGAGATTCTACATCTAAGGTCTATGATACCAGGTGGAAAATCTTCTGTGATCAGTGCAGTAGGAAACACATTGATCCTAGCTGTCTATCTGTGAGTTCCATCACTGATTTCCTTTTGTTTCTTTTTGAGAACCAGGGATGTTCAGTATCGACTATCAAGGGTTATAGAGCTGCCATTTCCAACACAGTTAAATTCTCTCACAGCATGGCAATTAAGTCAGATTTGCACCTTGATGATCTCATTAAGTATTTTGAGCTGCAGAGATCTGTCTCCCGCTCTCATGCCCAGATAGAATCTGTCTTGTGTTTTGTGGTGTTGAACAAAGAAAACCAGTGAATCATTGAGTGAGGCTTCCTTCCAGGACCTTACTCTCAAGGTTGTGTTTTTTCTTGCTTTGGTATCTCTGAGAAGATGGAGATGGAGTGAGCTTCCTATCTTTGCTATCAACACTGTCTGTCTATGGTTTAATGACAATTACAAATCCATTTCTTTTCTTTGCCAACCAGGAGTTTTAGCTAAAAATCAACTACTTTCAGTAGCTCCACTGGCTATAGAGATCCCCAGTCTCAGTCGATCTGTGCGAGGGATGATCAAGATAGGGCTTTTAAACCCATTTAGGGCACTATGTTTCTATCTCGATACCTTCAAAGGGACAAGGAAGGGTCAAAAACATCTTTTCCTTCCTCTAAAGGGCTCCTTTGATATTTTGGCTTCCATCATTTCATGGCGGACTGTCACTACCATCAGAAGAGCATTACTGATAGAGACCTTTCTTGTATGAAAATAAAATCCCATGAGATTCAAACCATTGCTACCTCATGGGCCTACTTAAATCATTCTTCCTTGGAGGACATCATGAAGGGAGCATTTTGGCAATCACATACTACCTTCTTCTTCTCCCACCACCTCTCTTTAGCAGAACAGCACAGGCATTTAATCTCTTGGACCCATAGTTCCAGCACATGTGGCCTAGAGAGACACCCACATTCAGTAAAGTGGATCTCTCCCCAAATGGTGAGTATATTCCATTTTTCTCTGTTTTTGATCAGTTTTAACACATCATCCAACCCACCTAACTGACAAATTCAGCTATGCAATAGTAACGGGTTATGTATTACTGCTATTAAAATGTAATTTTGGGGGGGAAGGGGGTAGAACTAATTTTTATTATTTAATACTTACCCATTGCTATTGCTGGATGCCCTCCTTCCACCCCACTCAGATGACCTGGCATAATTGTCATCTATGAAAAGATTACTGTTCTGCGCATGGGCATATGAGATGCATGAGTGGACCAAATCATATTGACAATTCTCCACAATGGGAGGATGTATTTACATCAAGGACACAACTATTTGTCATGAAAAAGAGTAAGCTACACAGTAGCGACAGGTATGTATTACATAATTAAAATTAGTTTACCTGCCCCAAAAACCCTGCATATTAAATGCAAATAAACATTTTAATGACAGTAATACAACACTTCTACTGTTGCATTACTTTCCTTTTCTGGGATGCCAAGTCCCCAGCCCAAGCTAAATATTTCCTCCTGCAATTAGTACTGGAGGGCCAGAATTGAAATGAACCCATGACAGTCTGACTTCTTAGTCATAGCCAACATGTCAGTGCTCAGAAAATTGTTTACAAACACTCCTCCCTGAGACGAATGGGTTGCAATAGTTACTCTTCCCTGTCTTCAATGTACTCCACACAGTACACTTCTCCATTACTCTGCTTGTACTTTTTCAAAGGAGGTTTTTTTCACTTTCAGTGCTTAATATGTCACATGGTGTGGGTAAGTGCGGGCACAGCAATGCCCATGGGACATGCACCCCACCTGTATATCATATACTGGTTGTGCATGCACACATGGATGTCCGATTTGTTGTCTCTGGACAGATCATGTGTGGAACTTGATGGAAAATTCTACACCTACAAAGGGTGGAAGAAGGGCCTTTTTTTCCTCCCTAATTGTCATCACAGGATGACCCCTCCATTTCCAGGAGGGGTCTGGATCTTCTTCCATGTTGGGTAAGTTAACTCCTTCTGTGGGGCAGGAATGAACCATGGCCTTTATGGTTCAGTTTTCGGTTAGGGATGAACAGTGTCCTGTCAGGGTTGGTATCGTGGTGACAGAGATGAGCAGACCATGCCTTCCCGATGAGAGGGAAGAGCAGCTCTCTCACTCTGATAGATCTGAAGTGGGCTCATCTGTTTTTGTTGCCAGAACAGTTTTTGACTGGGTACCAGGGAATGGGGAATGGTCATCAGTCAATCACCAGTCACCAGGTTTTGATTATTGGTCTTGCTAATAGTCCTTCACCCCACCCTCGTCCCAATGTTCCCTAAAAGGAAAGCAATGCAATAGTAGCAGGTGAGTATTACATAATTAAAATTAGTTTACTCCACAAAAACTACATTTATTAAGTATTTGTGGATCAACAGTTTTAATCTTAACTTTAAAATTCAAAACTATTCATTTTCAATGAGTAATGTACATAAAATGTTTAGTAAGAATTCTCATATATTGATGAATAAGTGTCATTATGTAACCATGGTGGTGTATGTTAAATTGTGTTTCTTGTTTCTTTCTTCTTATAGATGCAAGAGTTGCACAGTACATCTCAGAATTTAAAACTTTTAAAGCTAAATATGTGTATAAATTCTCAAGGAATAGTTGTCTTTTAAAACATCCATAAGGTCCCCTGACCATTGTAATGCACAGAATGTAGAGAAAGAGTGTCTTGAGGGTTCTGCAGTTATGCATTTGCTGTTAACAAATAATAAAAAGATAGGTCTTTTAACTTTGATAGTGTAAAGAAAAAACATGAGGAGTCCTATTTTATGTGTACTGGCAGCTTTAAATATGCAGTCTTTCCAGCAGTCCTAGGTTTTAACCCTACTGGTCATAGTCTAGAAGAGCTTTTGGAATGGTCTTTGTTTGTAGTCGGTCGATCCGTTAGCACAAGTTTGTTTTTGATACTCCACCTAAACTGCATGGAGGATTGCCATGAAACTTTACACACACATTCATCCCAAGGTTAAGTTGGTCCTTAATGGTGCCACTTCGACATCCAATATGGCAATTACAGTGGCCATTTTGAAAATAAATCTTGTTACTACTCCCCTTGAATGGATGGTCATATTAACATGGACTTTTTCACTAAAAGACTTCTTATGATGTCTAGTTTGTTCTAAATGAAAATGGTGCTGAGTTGACATCCAATATGACCACTACAGCAGCCATCTTGAAAATCTTTTTATCACTTTTTCTCCTGAATGGAACATATTGAAAATCTTGTCACTGTTTCTCCTTAATTGATGGTCATATTGGCATGTGTTTTCACCAAAAGTCTTCTAATGGTGTCTAGTTTGACCTGAATGAAAATGGTGATCTTACATCCAATATGGCTACCACAGTGACTAGTTTGAAAATCTTGTTGCTCAAGAACATCAGAGATGGTTTTAACACTTGGCAGTTAAAATGAAGAAATTGTCTTGTCTTGAATATTCCTGGAAATTCTTTTAGGACAGTAGAGCGTCAGGCCCTTTGAGGGACTCGTTCCTACCTCTTTTTATCAGACTCCCTAATTTTCACTACATTTCCAAAGTGGCTCTATTATCCCTACTTTTTTTTCAATTTTATGTTGACATGTGATAAAAATTGCAGGTTTGCTAACAATATATTGAGAGGCTTCTATTTTGCCTCAGTATTTTTCCTCTGAGTCAGTATTTTTTAGCAGCAGGAAAGATTTGCTGTCCACTTCCACTGTGATGTGGAGCTTGGTGTTTACGAAGATAGAGGCAACTTGGACTAAAGAGACAGCTAGCATGTCAGTAAGAGAATGCTTTTGTTCAAGTTTATCAAGGCAAGTCAAATAAAGGTTTTATTTTTTTAAAGTAATTTGCATAAATTTCATACTGATTTTCTTCATAAAATATCCATATTTTCTCCTTCTTTTTCCCACCTTTTTTTTTTAAAGTAGCTCCTATTTTTTCGCTACTTTTTGTTTTTAAGAAGTAACCCTACTTAATCCCTGCTTTTTCTCAAAGGGCTGCTGGAAAGACTTGAAAATGTCATATTAGATGTCTTATGTCCCTCTTCAATTACAAAAAAAAAAATCCAGTTTGTTTTCAAATGAACAGGCTTTGATATTAATTTTACTTAATCTTGTTATTAATTACAAAAATTAAATGTAATTTAATTTCAAAGATTGCTGCTCTACAGGTATAATAACTTTGCATAAAACCTAAACAAAATAAAGTTATATACTTTATGGAAAAATGTTGTAACTCAAGTTACAATAGTGTTGCAAAAATTCACTTTGTGCTAGATGACAAGATTATCTTTATGCAATACTATTGTAACTCGATCATATTCCAATTTTCCTCTTGCGAAGATTTCAAAAATTTTCTATAGTTTAGTTTTATTAAGTTAAGATTCAGTATTTTATGAATCTTTTGGTTGCATTCTTTGTGTGAACAAAATTAAAGTTTTTTGCTTCTGTAAAGTTTGGAAAAATTTAGTTATGTAGTCTTGCTTTGAACCAGTGACGTTCACTAAAAACTCTTGTTTTGTTTTACTTTGAGTGATTTCTCAGTGAAGCTATGCTTTTTTCTTACTGGAATAATTTTTTTTAAAAGATTTCATCCAAAGTTTATACTTTGAAACATTAATCTTTACCTTATCAGGACCCTATTTGCACAGTGGCATTCAAAGGTTTACATGCATTTGGAGAAACTTACATTCTTAATGGTTTGAGAACTCCTGAATGGGAATCTGCCCTGACAAGGCATATTAAGAAAAATCCAGCATACTACAAGGGAAACATTGCTAACCATGCAGTTAATGTGGTAAGTATTCCAAAAATGGTACTGTATATTTAAGTACCTATATTTGTGATTTCATATATATATATATAGATATATATATATATATATATATATATATATATATATATATATATATATATATATATATAGACAGATATATATATATATATAGATAGATAGATATAACTGTTGAGAAAGAATATACAGGTTAGAAAGTTTTTTTTTTAAAGTTCCCTACCAAGACTCGAACACAGGTCTGGATTATGGCAAGAATCACCTTGCCTGCATGCACCAACCCCTATACCCCCTCAACTATGCATACATCCCCAAAAATGGATGGAACATAGTCACTGATAAAAGCATTTGTGCATAGCAGACACACCTGCATGACCACCCAGCAATCAACTCTCATCTAATACACAGTTACTCTGTATTCCTATGAGAGAAATCAAAGCATATAGAAATTAATAGGTACAAATATACACCAGACATTGTGGAAAGTGTATTCTGGAAAGTGTTATCACTGGATCCTACAGGAGGATGTATGATAATATAGAGTGAAATTATTATATATTGAGAAAGAATATTATCATACAGGTTAGAGATTTTTTAAAAAAAATTTCCCTACCAAGACTCAAACCAAGGTTCACGGGTTATTGCAACAATTGCCTCGCCTGCACTTAACTACCCCTATACTGCTATAGACCATGCACACACCCCCAAAATAGGATGGAACACAGTGGCCATCTTGATAAACTTGTTATGGCTACTCCTCCTGAATGGATGGTCATATCTGCATGGGGTTTTCACTAAAAGACTTCTTATGATGTCTAGTTAGTCCTAAATAAAAATGTTGTTGATCTGATGTCCAATATGACCACCACAGCAGCCATCTTGAAAATCATGTTATTGCTACTCAACTGGAACAAAAAGTCATATTGACATGAGGTTTTCACCAGAAGACATCACATGATGTCTAGTTGGTCCTAAATGAAAATGATGTTGGTTGCACATCCAATATGGCTGCCACTGCTGCCATCTTAAGAAACTTGTTATTGCTATGCCTTCTGAGTCGATGGTTGTAAAAACATGGTTTTTTTCTAAAAGACTGCTTGCGATGTCTAGTTGGTCCTAAATGATATTGGTGCTGCTCAGACATCCAATATGGCCACCACAGTGGCCAACTTGAAAGTCTTGTTATCACTTCTCCTAAATGAATAATCATATCAGCATGAAGTTTCACTGAAAGACTTCTTATGATGTCTAGTTGGTTGTAATTGAAAATGGTGCCAATCATAGCTCCAATATGGCCACCAGAATGGCCATCTGGACAATCTTATTATCACTACTTCTCTTAGATGGCTGTCATCAACATTTTGCTTTCACCAGAAGACCTGTTTTGATGTTTAGCTGGTCCTTTATGGAAATGGTGCTCATCTTATATCCAGTATGGACAATATTGCAGCCATCTTGAAAGTCTTGTTACTCCTCCAAAACAGTAAGTCATATCAACATGGGGTTTTCACCAAAAGACTTCATATAATATCTTGTTGGTCCTAAATTAAAATGGTACTGATCTGATGTCCAATATGGCAACCATTGTGGCTATCTTGAAAATAATGTTATTGCTACTTTTCCTGAATGAAAGTCATTTTGACATGGGCATTTTCATCAGAAGAATTCTTATTGTGTCTAATTAGTCCTAAATGTAGATGATGCAAATTGACCTTGAATATAGCTACTATGGTGGCCATCTTGAAATATTATCTCTACTTCTCTCAAATGGATGACTATATCAACATGGAGTTTTCACCAGTAGACTTCTTATGATACCTAGTTGGTCCTAAATTAAAATGGTCCTAATGATACATCCAATATGACTGCCATGAGGGCCATCTTGAAAATCTTGTTGTCACTAATCTCCTATATTGACATGGGGTTT
The DNA here is from genome assembly GCA_029931535.1 of Margaritifera margaritifera. Lineage (NCBI taxonomy): Eukaryota > Metazoa > Mollusca > Bivalvia > Unionida > Margaritiferidae > Margaritifera > Margaritifera margaritifera. Next base: position 2,702,277 of record JAQPZY010001598.1, read on the forward strand.
TCACCAAAAGACTTTTAATGATAGATAAAAAAAAGCTTTTTTTTCTAGATCAATCTGATGAAATGATCATGGCACTGAAGCTGCATACACACCTGTCATGTCCTTGTGAAATATTGAATTTGTTGCAATGTAACTTAACTGTTATCAGCCTTATTAAGAAATAACTAATGCTTACAAATCTCTATAGTCCTGTTCTTTGATTGCTTATGCTAATAAACTAATTTCGTTTCACATCATTGTGTAGTTTTTGTTTTGTGACTCAAACTGAAATGCACATGAGAGACTGGTAGCTTGTTCATCTACTCTGTCATAAATACTTTCCAGATGTGCAAAATACTGTATTATGGTTATGTTGATACATATCGTGAAGCTAACAAATAAATTATATCAAATTTGCAATTGATTTACTTTCTTGAAAAATAATCTTGGCTCTTTGTTTAATTTCTCATCTTAAATCCAAGTATTTCATACTTTCTGACTATAGAGTGATCAGTGTTTCATTGACTCTGCATGATTTGTCAACGTAATGAGTAGTGGCTAAAGTTTTGATATGCTAAGCACAAGTCCAGTGCATTGTCTAGGCTAATTTGCAATATATTTCCTTTTTTTTTTAACAGTTCTTTGTTTTATTTATCATCTTAAACCACAGTATTTAATACTTTGTGACAATAGAGTGATCAGTGTTTCGTTGACTCTGTGGTGTTTTCAGAGGTAATTTGTGTCAGATAAAGCTTTTATGTGTCCATTACATAATTACAATGCATTGTCTGGGAAAATTTTAGCTTAGATTCAGAAATATATTTCAGAGGTGTCATGCTAGTCCAACTAAGTATAAATACTGGACCTGCAGTTTCACATAACATCTCGTGTTCGATCTTGATTCTGAATGAATATAGTCTGACAAAATATCGACATGGGCCATGTAAGAAACTCCTACACTGAGAGAAACATACAAGTATTAAGCACTGACAGAAAAGAACAGACAAACAGTCACAGACTGTTTTATTGTAAACCAATCATACATCGTGTAACAAATGATCAGTGTACAATCCAAAATGGCAGAATGTTATTTCATGATGAAAATGAAGCAAAATTGTCTAGATTTTTAAATGTAGGCTGTCACATGCATATTATACATAGAAAGAAAGTTTTCACCTCATGCTTGGTTGTTTAGTTGGGGTCATTAGTACACATTATACACAATAAAATACAGTACATTCTTGTGACAGGAAAGTTCAAACATTTAGTGCTGTTTCAAAACTTAAGGACGGACATAAGAGCAATTGATTGACTGGGGCAAATCAGTCTGTTTGTGGCTTTTTACTGGGAAGTGTACACACATTTTTTTTTTAAAATACGAGCTAAAGAAGAGAATGTGTATTTTCATTTGCATATTTTAACACTAGTACCAAAAAGGGATACATTATAGCACTCTTGTTCTGCTTTCATTTTTAGTTACTTTTTTCATACCCTATTGAGAGGCTCCAATTATGACAAGATTTGCCACCCGTTTTTCAACTTTAAGGGGGGACAGTGCCTAAATTTACTAAATCCTAGATGCAAAACCCTGATGGTTATACTGGATCACAGCAAGAACCTTTTGAGGGTGGTGTCTCAAAATGGAGACGTTACTCTGCAGCCTTATCCCACCAGTGGCCTCCCAAGATGTGATGGATCAGCAACACTGGTCCCTAGCTGCAGATCTGATTCTGGCCAAATTGGCAAAGAAGAAGTCCCATCCTGAGAGGTCTGTGGGTCCCCCTCCTAAGCAATTTAAGCATGGACCTCATCAGAACCATCAATCTCAATTTAAAACTTCCTTTTCGTTCATGTTTCTCAATACATTGTGGCCAGAAAGGCTAGGGAGATTGTAAGCAAAGGACATGAACAGAGGGTTTTAATCTGTATTCCTTACATTGAACCATCAACTGCGTGAAATATTGGAAATAGTGGTATGATTTTTGCAACTATTCCATGCCATCGATGTACTATTCTTTTATTGGCAAAATTCAGCACTCCACACAAAGAGGTGTATACCTGGCTTACAATAGTGTCATATATACATATGTGTAATGAGCTAGTAAGAAAAAGGAGATCACTCCTGGAGCCCACCATTCTCATAAAATACAACTACATTTGCAAAACTATGCAGCATTTCCAACCTAAATAAAGACTTGTGTAAGTTGTTATTATTTCTCAAATGAATAATAGTTCTCCAGTATGTAGCAACAATGAAAACATTCTGGATTCTGATCCACCAGCATAAGATGGAAAATATAGTGAAAATTCCCTGAAAAAGTAGGAAAAGGTCCATACAGCTCCATTCAAATTACATGATAGGTTTATACCACCAAGTCTGTATTTTGAGCACATAGCTTTTGATAACCCTTGTTCTGTATTACTGTAACTTCTGGGTATATCCACTCATTTTCCATAAACAGTTGAAAATGTGATTTTTCAAGTAGAAATTAATGTTAAAAATGCACTATTTTCAATCCATTTTGTGCATTTTGTTTCAAAAGGTATGGATGACAAATGATTTTATAAAGATTTGTATATTCATATTTTCCTGACATTTATGAGAATAAATAACCATAGTGCAGTAAACAGTTCCATGTATCAACTGGTGCAGACCCTCTAATTGCATACATGCATCTCCATGTACAAGGTCCTGATTCTATTTTCTTAATAATCAAGTTCGTTTCCTTTCATTTCTCTGTTGTATGTTTTGTTGGCCAGGGTAATTAAATGGAACATAATATTATGTTAATGTAACTTTGGGTAACATTAAATGTGATTTAAACTGAATCCAGGGTGCGTTGACACTGCAGTACAGCTTACATCACATGACTATACCTGTGTCAAAATGGCAGTCATCTAGGAAGCCATCGTTAATTGTGGAACTGTAATTGAAGTCAACGTTTCTTCACTGTGCTAGTTGACTGCCTTGACTAGCTTTGATTAAGGGATATGGGTGTCGTTGGGTAGCTCGCAATTAATTATTCACTGGTAATCAACCAAGAGACAAAAGAAGTGAAGTCAAGCATGCCATGTGGAACTACTTTCATGGACACTGTTGAATTAATATTTAAAAGTTTGCATAACTGTTCATATATAGTAAATAGGTAGTGTACATGTAAATGCTCAGAGGTTATAGGATCAAAAACATGTTTGCTTGACAGAAAACAGTAGAGCTTACCGTTTACTTAAAATAATATATCCTTGCATCACCATTTCTCTTTAAAGTTATTGTAGAACCATGTAAATACAGCTGCACTATATTAGATACAGAGTTTCAGAGAGCTGCCAAATAGAAACTCCCAAGTATATATACATGTATAATGATTGTGTTTGTTGACTGATCACCCAGAATATCTAACCCTGTTTTCTTTTTCATCTTTTAGGTAACTGCCAGTTTTGCTATAGGGTATGATGCAATGCATTTGTATGCTAAGGCATTGAACTCCTTTGTACAAAAGAATTTGACCATAACTGGACCAGAACTGGCTTTGGAAATAAGGAAAGTAAGTATCTTCTATACTCCATATTGACAAGCTTTGTAAAGCACCATCATCCACAATTGCCCTACTCGGCAGAATCAAGAAATATTTACCTATAGTCGCATTCTATACTACAATTTATATATTTTTTTAGCAATGGATTATTCAACTGTATGGGGAAACTGTGCCAAATCTCAGCTTGACAGGATTTATAAACTTCAGAAAAGGACGGCACATATTATTTTAGATGCATCTATTGATTATTCATCAAAGCATTGTTACAGAACTAAAATGGTTTACAATATATGAAAGGATTGATTTTCATAAGGCAGTTCTTTTATATAAATGTCTGCATGGAGCTGCACCAGAGTACATGTATCTTCAGGATTTATTCAGGGCTTATTCAACACATTACCAGTTGAGATCAACATCACATGGAAACCTTCATCCACCAAAACCAAGAACGGAGCAATTTTAGAAAAGCTTCCAATACTCTGGTGCAGTTCTGTGGGACAAGCTTCCACTGCATGTAAAATCTTCAGAAAATATTACTGTATTTATGAAGAGATATCATGAGTATGTACATGTTACTGATAGATTATAATAGAATTTAGCATCTGTAATACTAAAGACATGTTTAAAAAAATAGTATTCATATGATGCATACTGTTATACTTTTCTAAAGAGGGCCTCAAGGGAGAATAGTCCTTGACTAAATGAGTCACTCTCTTTAAATAAAGTATTATTATTATTATTTTCTTTAATGATCTCTCTTAATCCCCCACCATCTATGGAGGCAGGATATAGAATTACACTTCTTCCACATTTTAGCGTGCCCTGATAACTTGCAAGCAGGTGTTGATCCCATTTTTTTTATCTTAATAGGAAAGGAGACAAAAGGCTCCATCTTGCTTAAAGTTTAAAAATCATGATCAAAATTAGTAAATGAAAGATCTATATATCGCTCATGTTATTGTTGAAACTACTGGTTCGTATGCATTAATTTGGAATTGACTTCATGAAATTTGTCTTATTTGCAAAGTTTAACAAGTAATCAAAATTGATTTCTCAATAAATAACAACCCTCTGGTGGCTACACTATAAGAAGTAAATGCCAATTAAAGAAGTCTTGTCAAGTAAATTTTGGTTTTCTTTTATTTTTAATTTGGTTTCAATGTAATCATTATAAATGTGACATGCTCTTTTCTATTCAGACATGAATCAATTGAATTTCATGGCAATGTCAGTGAATGTGTTGGTGAGAACCTAATTAAGTGCTTACTAGGCAGCAAAGCTGGATTTATTTTGACAACTGTTGGTAATTAATGTTCTTTGGCATGACAACACAAGCTAATTAACAGAATAATTGTACAAGTCAATTAAAATATATGACAGATGCTGACATCACAGTAACATCCATGTGTTGGATCAGCTAAATTTCTTGTTAAAATCACACACTGTAAACAACTCCTAAGTTGTTGCTTTTGCCTTATCAGTGGATTGTTCTTCAAAATTTGCAGCAATGGATTCAAAATTAAACTTGTAAGATCTAATAAAATGGAAGGATTTTTGTCTTTTCTCTTTCTTTGTTACTGATTTTTTTTTTCTCAATCTGTATTTAGTGGTTTGGGACCTTTCAACTGCCATTTGCCAACTGTTTTTATTAGTACAAACTATATATATAGGATTGCAATCAGTCCTTGCCATGTGCTATCAACAAATTGATATTTAAAATTGCCATCTTAAAAAATTAACCAATGCAAATATATTTACGGGTTTGGCTCCTGTAGTTTATGAGTGTAATTCTCGCTATGAAACTTCAGTTCATTGGGGTTTGCTTACACTGGATACATGTGTACTGATCTTAAAAGGGAAGCAACTCCAGCTTTCCTGATACATGAATATGTAAGCACTACATGTCAGCTTGATATATATTAAAAGTCATGAGTTTATTGACTTTACCTGAATATTCATACATATTAAAATCTATTGGAAGAATGTTTGTTTACGACAATTAGGAAGATGGAAATTATAATTCTTATGTATCAACTGAAGTTGCTAGCACATACCTTCCTCTTTCCCTGCAACTGTAAACAGAAATTTGAGTTGCTCTCCCTATTATCCGTGCCCTCATCTATGCTGTGGTCCATGTTTATGGACCACTTCACTCGCGTGGTATCGAAGGACAGGTGTAATTGAAATACTCTTTGTCACCAATGCATTTTGTCTATACTCCAATCAGCACTTTCTCCTAGGTGACATAAAAGTTATGTTCCTTTACAATAGGTCAGAGGTGATTGGGGAAAACAATGTATTTCTCTCAAGGGATGTTTATTCAGATGTGTCTGGAATATAGAAATACATAAAATATTCGAGAACATGGTCCCATTTTACAGTAAACAGAAACTTATACAAACATGTTAAAAAAAAACTTCATTAGCTGGTATGTGCCAAAATCACTTCTAAAAATAGATCAGGTTTTTTCCTGGTGACCTCTGACTGATTGCAAAGGGACATAACTTTAACATCTCCTGGGGAATGTGTCAATTGGTCTATAAAAAAAATAAAACATTTTTTTAATAAAATAGAAGATCAATAAATAATTTCACAAATTGAGACATTTTATATCCTGCACCTACCCCCCAAAAGGAGAAATTACCTGTATTGCCAACATATCACAGTTGGGTAACTGTACGAACATCAACACAAGCTGCCATGATTCCATTTAGACACAGCCTGTGTACCCATAGTAAATCTAAATGTAGGCATTTTTACATGTAGAGTCACATGTAGCTCATGTTGATGATTTAACACAAGATGTTGCTACATTAGTAGAGAAACATGCATGATGAATCAATTCTGATATAAACATGGTAAACTGATTTCTAAGTTGAGAAAAATGTGTACTTTTTACTGTAAAAATCGCCATTACAGACTGACGATTTGATTAACATGCTCAAACTCTCTCACCAAAAGTGTGTCTGCAAATTGTCCCTGATGTAGTGCTCATATCGTCCTTTATTAGCAAACAACAACCAGCAAAAGCATTTCCACAACAAACTTGGAAGCTAAACAAAATGTTTGTGTTTTGTGGGTATAACACCATTTTTCAGAACATGATAGGCAATACATGGCAACCAGTATATTTGGTGGAGGAAGAACCTGGGGAAAACTCTAAGAAGAACCACTGACCTACTGGAAGCTACTGGCAAACTTTCTCACATACCCACATTGGTCGAACCGAGACTTGAACCCATGCGGATAGAGGTGAAATGTCAGGGATCTGTAAAGGCGAGTGCCTTAGACCACTCGGTCACCCAGGGTGCCACCTAAACAAAAGTTCGCTCAGTAATTGGATTCGGTGCAGTGTTGGGCCAGAACACAATCAGATCTGGAAAAAGCAGTAAAGTTAGGTGGGGGAATAAATGAATAAAAACATGAATAAAGAAACAATCCATGTAACAGATGGAAACAAAAGAATATTGATAATAATAATAATTTTAAAACTTTAAACCAACAATAATAATGAGAAAAACAATAATAATATGTAATATTAATATTTTTAACAGGTACGAGGAGGAAAGTAATAGTTTGTTTTTCACATGTTTTTATTGAGTTGGACAAAATTCAGAATTTGGCATATCAATCTTAATTTTGTTTGAATAATATGCTTATTCAATTTTTTTTGTAAAGTTCAAACAAAATAAAAACTAAATTTAAATTTTTTGGACAAAATTCAGAATTGTAAGACAAATTCAGAACATGGGAATGCAGTGGTAAACAGAATTCAGAGAACTATTTAGTTGTAAGATAAAATTTAGCATTTAAAAAAAAAATGCAGCGAAAACTGAGAAATAAGGTTTATATTTCATCTAAAGGAAAAGAAAAAATTTCTAATTCAATAGGAAATGTACTTCAGTTCTGGCAATTACAAATAAAGACTTGGTAAATAATAAATTTGAAATTAGTATATTTGTAACTTGTCTTAAGTGATGTGTAATTTAGTAAAATAGTTTTATTGTCTGGAAACAAGAACAACTTTATAACTTTGTAATTTGATTATTATCACATAATTTATCAATTTTCAGTTTATTCCCAACTGAGTCCAGTGAAGTATTTTTTTAAATAAGTGAAATTGTATTACTAGTAAATTACTGTGCACTTTCTTTTTACTTCTAGAAACAATTAAAAATTCATTACTCTGTAATTTATAAGTAATAATCTAGTTATTATCAATCACATCTTCAGTCAGGAATTAAAAAAGTAATTTGTTTTCTTTAATTAATTTCAACAAGTAAAATCTTATTAATATACAATTATAATATAAAATTATAATAATGTAAATTCATTTTCTGGGTGGAACCCAAGTTATTACTTTGATTAATTCTGAATAATAATGCAATGGTCTGTTTTATCATTGTTCATGATTCCAAGAAATATATCAATTAATGAAAACATATAAGAGTTTTTCTTTATTTCATTACTTTTCTTTGTACAATGAACAAACATCAAAATTTTATGTATTTTTCTTGAATAAAATTCCATTAAAGCATGGTACACTTGTATGGTGTGTATTTAATTCAGATATCACAGTGATATACAACTCAATGTATGTATGAATGAAGTGTTTTGTGGCACTTCAGCAAATGTGGCTATATGGTGCCACATAAAGGTAAAGTTTGAAAAATGTAAAAATGAATTGCAAAAATATTAAAGAACATAAACCCTTTCAAATAAATGTAAACTATAAGTACAGCAAGATAAAATATGAAACGTCAAAATGTTAAAATTCTGTGAAATATATATAACTGATACAGGTAAACCATATAAAATCCTTAACACATGGATATTTAAGTCTTTGTAGAAGTTATAGCATACATTTGTAATTGGGCTGAAATTGACCCTTATTATACCTACTCTTTGACTGAGTAATAGCCCTTGTTTGACTTACTTTATTGTATGATATTGTCAGGTGCTTTGTGTCATATGGAGACATTTCTAGTTCCCTGTTTTGTCTGAGAATGGGGCTGGTTGAATTATACGAAATTAGTGAAATGTCATAACTGGTCTGATTTGAAAGATAAAGTGTGCATTTAGACTTCATTATGGTATTGATGTAAAACTACCCATTGGTAGGTGGTTGGGGTTGTTAATGCCAGTTTGTCCCCCCAAAATAGTAGCGCTCATTTATCATTAAAAATACAATTACACAATCAAATAAATTGTTAAACTATCATCTTCTTTCACCATTTTTAGGGCCTCTGGAATGAAGTCAGCGGAGCCCTATAGTAATCATATCCATCCATCCATCAGTCCATCCATTTGTTTGTCATCAATTTTGTTTCCGCATGTTAACTTCACTGGGAATTTTTTTAATTTAACCAAATCTTTTAAGCAGCTTAATATTAATCCTTGGCTTCTCGGGATTTGAGAGACCAGCAATACCACTCTCTTGCATCCACTCCTGGCCTGTTGAAACCAGCCAAGAAGCAAAATCATCCTGACTAGCCACAGGGTCCATCAGCAAAGTTCTTTAAGGCTATGCAGCCCCAGTCAAAGCAACAACCCCAATTCCGAGCTCCTCCTCAGTAGTCGGGCCCAGAAGGGGGTGCCACAAAGGCCAAGGGAAGAAGTTTGTGGGCTGTTCCCCCTTTCTGAAGGAAAAGGGTGGACAGCCCTCGAGACTCTCTCCCTCTCCTACAGAGTGTCCCTCTTCTGTTGGTTCCTGTAGTTGCTAGTCTAAACCTTTTTTTCATAGGCTTGGTCCAGCATCATGGGTGATGGCTGGGTCCTTTCTACCATAAAAGTTGGATATCTGCTTTGGTTTTAGGAACTTCCTCCTCTAGTAAGGTCCCCAATGTTCTTCCACCAGTTGAATCTGGTGCAATTAAAGGAAGAGGTACACTCCCTTCTCCAGAAGGGTGCAGTAGAGAGCATGTTAAACGACCAATCTCTGGCCTTCTACTCCCAGATTTTCCTGGTATCAAAAAAAGGGGGAAAGTTTTGTCTAAGTCAGGAATGCCATAAGACATGGCAACTGGCTGGTCTCCATCAATCTTCAAGATACATACCCACACATCCCTATCTTTCCTTCTTGCAGGAAGTACCTCCAGTTTTGCTTGAAAGAGGATGTTCTTCCAATTTTGCACTCTGCCATTCAGCCTAGTTTCCACACCCAGAGCATTTACCAGGGTCATGGGATTAGTTACCTTGCACTTCAAGCCACTGGGTATCCCAATCCTCCAATATTTTGATGATTGGTTGATCCATAATGGCTGTTTACAGTCCTTCAGACTAGGTCTGTTTCAAGGTTTGTCTATAGTGACCAGGCTGGGTCTTTTACCCATCCTAGAGAAATTGGAGCTCATTCCATCTCAGGATTTTGTCTACATGGGGATGAATTACCTCACAAACAGAGGATTATTCCGTGTGTCCATCTGGACAGAGTAGACAAGATCCTGACCCTGTTGGAGGCACTGAGAGCCAAGACCACATTGTCGGCTTATCTCTTTCTTCTTCTGCTAGGGACCTTGAACTCCACAGCGGACCTGGTTTCCCTAGGCAGACTGCACTTGTGTCCTCTCCAGTTTTTCTTTATGGCAAACTGGAAACCGCTCTGGGACCCACTGAATGCTCAGATTTCTCTAGGTCTGGATTTCCACAGTCATCTGATTTGGTAGACAAATCGGGACCAGTTTCTAGCCTGAGTCCCCATGCATGTTCCTGAACCCCATTTCTATCTGTTTGTAGGCGTGTCGGATTCAGGGTGGGGTACTCATCTGAAGCTGGAGAGACTGATTCTTCATGGTTCGTGGTCTCAGGAAGAATCTATTCTTCATATCAACAATTTGGAAATAAGTGCAGTGTTCTTAGCTCTTCAGGGGTGCATCATCAAAATAAGAGGTCACTGCATGATGGTCTCCTCTGACAACACATTGGTGGTAGCGTACCTCAGGAGACAAGGAGGCACACATGCCACTTATCTGTGCATGAAGGTTTGGAACCTCCTTTGCTATGCAGCCTCAGAAGGGATTATCCTCCAAGTTCACCACATTCTGGCAAATAGAATATTTTGGCAGACAGTCTGTCAAGGAAGGGAAAGATATTCCTCGCAGAATGGTCTCTGCACCAGTCCATAGCAGATTCCCTGTTCAGACTTTCAGTGACACCCTTGGTGGAGTTTTTTGCAACAAGGCTAAACAGATAGCCAGGGCAGTGGACACTTTCAGCCTGAAGTGGGATCATCAGTTCGCTTACGCCTTTCCACCCTTCAGGATGATCCCACAGGTACTTCACAAAGTAAGGAACTCCACTGCTCAGCTCATTTTCAAAGCCCCTCTGTGGCCCCAATGATTATGGTTCAACTATCTTTTTGACCTGCTGGTGGACTATCACAGGACATTTACCCTAGAGGAGGGACTTTATTTTGCAGCATAGGGGCCCTCTCCTACACAACAGCCAGCAGATTCTCACCTTTATGCTTGGCTCGTCTCAAACAATCCCTCTACCAGGACAAGTTTTTGAGCAAAGTCGCCAAGTGCTTCGTTCTGTCCTGGAGATGATCTATGTCTAAGGTCTATGATGCCAAGTAGAGAATCTTTTGCGATTGGTGCAGTAGGAAACGTGTCAATCCTAGTTGTCCCTCTATGAGCACATGGCTGATTTTCTTCTCATCATTTTTGAAGAGAAACAATGCTCGGTTTCTACCATCAAGGACTATAGGGCAGGCCTGTTCAACACTGAAATTTTTGAAAGGCCTGTGGACTCTCACATAACAGACCTGATCAGGTACTTTGAGCTGCAAAGACCGATGGCTCACTTGCTAATGCCTAGATGGATCTCTTGTGTCTTGCGGTCTCTTACTAAAACCCCCTATGAACCTTTGGGTGAAGCTTCTTTTGAGAACCTTACCCTCAAGACTGTTTTCTTGCTCTCATTAGTATCCACGAGACAAAGGAGCGAGCTTCATGCCCTATCCATAGAGCAAGGCTGTATAAGGTTCAGTTGAAATTATGGGTTGGTTTCTCTTCTTTGCCAACCAGGTATTTTAGCAAAAACCCAGCTTACATTGGTTGTTCCAATTGCAATTGAGATGCCCAATCTAGGTTGTATCTGTGATGGGGATGATCAAGATAGATTTATGTCCAGTTGGGGTTTTCATTTTTTATTTGGTAGCTTCTAAAGGGAGAAGAAAGGGTAGGAAGCGTTTTTTCCTCTCCCTTGTGGGCTGAGCTGATATTTCAGCTTCGACCATTTCGAGGTGGACTACAGTAACTATCAAGAGAGTTTATCAGTCCCTTACTGAGAGGGACCTTTCATTCATGAAAATTAAAGCCCATGAGGTTCGAGCCATTACTACCTCAAGGCCCTGTCTAACTCATTCATCTCTGGAGGATGTGATGAAAGCAACATTTTGGAGATCTCACACTACCTTTTCTGCCTTTTGCCTTCACTCGTTGACTCACCAAAGCAAAGGCATATTTTCTTTGGGGTTGATTGTCATAGTTCAAAAAGTGGCCCATGCAGATACCATCAGGCAATAGTCTTCTCTTCTACAATGAGGGTGAGTATTCCTTGTTATGTGTTTTTCTTTCAACATTTGTGGGATCATCAGTCTCTTACCAAACTGGCAAATTCAGCTACGCAATAGCAACAGGTTACATAAAACTGATATTAAGATGTATGTTTGGGTGGAGGTAAAACTAATTTTAATGATGTAATACTTACCTGTTGCTGTTGCCAGATTAAGTCCTCCCACCCAGCACTTATGTTCCACTAGTTGAGGCTTCGTCCTGAAAAAGAATGAAGGATAGTGTGCATGGGGAAGGTAGCTACAGTTGGTCGTAGGAATGTTCTGGAATCCAGAATTTTCTAATCGCTCTATGGGAGGATGACTTCTCATCATATGATCAAGGGTATTTTCCATCCAGAAAAGAGTAGCTATGAAATAACAGGTAAGTATTAGATCATTAAAATTAGTTTAACCTCCCCACCTCTACATTTTGAGGCATAACACCAGGAGCTTGGTGTACAAGAAGAGTAGCTCTGATAGCAGTTTTTGACAATTGTTTTATTTACTCACCTTTTCAGACTATTTGTGATAAATCATTATGAGTGAACTTTCATGCTTTTATATTTCACGACTAGTTTACTACATTTGCCACAATTACAATTCTTCAAATTTTTAGTTGTTTTCCTTCATTATTTGTAAATTTGTAGGAAGATCATGCATATGTATGGCAAGTCCTTGCAGTATGCTAGAAATAAAGGCCATTATGTGGTAAAATATTTTGAATTAAAAAAAAATCCTTACATTGTATAAACATCCGTGATGAAAAACCACATCAGTTTGATGTGAATACATTGTCCCATAGAGTGAAGAACTATCATTAAGACATAGTCCGCTTGTGTACCTCGCATGCCCATGTGCAGAACAGTAATCTTGTTTGCGTACGCTTTCCCACCATTCTGACTGCTACCACAAGTTGAACAAAAAGTCAGAACTTCAACTTCTTAAATCATTCTCATGGCCCCAGTGTGGCCCCAGTGATTGTGGTTCAACAATCTTATAGACCAGCAGATGGATCAACCTAGGTTACTACCTCAGAGGGATCTTCTGTCATAACACAGGAGCTTCCTCCTACACAACAGCCCTTATTGTTCACCTTCACACTTGACTCAACTCAAGCAATCTATCTGCCAGAACAAGTTTCAGGCTGGTTTGCTAGTTACATCATACAGGCCAGTAGAGATTCTACATCCAAGGTCTATGATGCCAGGTGAAGAATCTAATGTGATTGGTGCAGTAGAAAACACGTTGATTCTAGCTGTCTATCTGTGAGTCATATCACTGATTTCCTTTTGTTTCTTTTTGAGAGCAAAGGAAGTTCATTATCGACTATCAAGGGCTATAGAGCTGCCATTTCCAACACACTTAAATTCTGTCAGGCATGGCAATTGGTTCGGATTTGCACCTTGCCGATCTCGTTAAGTATTTTGAGCGGCAGAGACCCGTCTCCCACTATCTTGTACCCAGATGGAATCTTTATTGTGTTTTGTGGTCTTTAAAAAAAAAAAAAAAACAACCTATGAACCATTGAGTGAGGCTTCCTTCCCAGACATCACTAAAGATTGTGTTTTTTCTCGCCTTGGTGTCTTGCGAGAAGATTGAGTGAGCTTCATGCCTTGTCTATTGACACTAGCTGTCTCGATCTGGTTTATTGGGAAATATGAATCCATTTCTTTTCTTTGCCAACCAGGATTTTTAGTTAAAAATCAATTACTTTTGATAGCTCCACTACCTTTAGTATCCCCCAGTCTCAGTCAAATCTGTGCTGGGAATGATCAAGATAGGCTTTTATGCCCTGTTAGGGCACTACATTTCTATATCAATGCCTCCAAAGGGAAAAGGTAGGGTCAAAAACATCTTTTCCTTCCTCATCAAGGCTCTGTTGATATTCTGGCTTCCACCATTTCACAGTGGATTGTCACTACCATCAAAAGAGCTTATTAGTCCCTTGCGAATAGAGACCTTTCTTTTATGAAACTAAAAGCACATGAGGTTCGAACTACCTCATGGGCCTACTTAAATCATTTTTCCTTGGAGGATATCATGAACTCAGCATACTACCTTCTCCTCCTTCTACCTCCGCTCTTTAGCACAACAGAGTGCAGGCAATTTTTTCTTGGAGACCCATTGTTGCGGGAAAACATGTGCCCCAATAAGACTCCAACATACAGTGAAGTGGATCTCCTCCAAATGGTGAGTACATTCCATTTTTCTCTGTTTTTGGTCAATTTTAACATATCAACCAACCCACCTAACTGACAAATTCAGCTATGGAATAGCAACAGGCTATATATTACTGCTACTGAAATGTATTTTTTTGGGGGGTAACAATTTTAATTATGTAATATTTACCCATCGCTATTATTGAATAGCCTCTTCCCACCCCACTCTGATGTCCTGGCATAATTGTTGTCAATAAAAAAGATGACTGTTCTGTCCATGGACACGCAAGGTACACGAGTAGACCGTGACCCATTGACAATTCTCCACTCTATGGTAGGATATATTCACAAGGTTTTTCATCACAAAAATAGAGTAACCTACACAATAGCAACGGGTAAGTATTACAATTAGTTTTACCTCCCTGCAAAAAAAAACTACATATTAATGAGCTGAACTTGCATTTGATTGGTTAACTTTGTTACCACTCTGGAGGCCATATGTCTGATTTGATTTTGATCAAACTTAGAATATGTGCATATATCGTTAAGATCTTCGATGTATTCAATAATCAGATAATGAGAGAGATCTATACATACTGACGAGGTGATCTTGCATCTCATGTCTGAGCTTATTACCACTCTGGATTTCTGATCTAATTTTGATCAGACTTGGAGTATATGCTTATATGATTTAGATCTTAAACAAGTTTGATAATGAGCAAGATCCACGCATAGTAATTAGGTGATCTTTCATCTGATTATCTCAGCTTTGCTGCCCCTCTGGAAGCCACATTTATGATCTGATTTTGATCAAACTTGAAATATGGGCTTATATCATCAAGATGGGTTCAGTAATGAGCAAGATTCAGGCATATTGATGAGGCGATCTTGTATCTTATTGGCTCAGCTTATTGCTATTCTAGAAGCCATAATTCTGATTTTATTTTGATCAAAATTGGAATAAGGGCTTATATCATCAAGATATTGGACAATATTGAAAGTGAACAGGATTGACACATATTAATGAGGTGATCATGCATCTGATTGGCTGACTTTGTTACCTCTCTAGATCTAGATACTCTATTTCTCATCCAATTTCTATAAAACTTGGTAAATGGGTTTATATCATCAAGATTTTGAATCACTTCATTTATGGGCAAGAGACTGCATGTTAATTATACCGTTATCTTTAGAATCAGATTTTTCTCAGGATATAGTAACATAGGTAAAATGAACATAATATAAGTTTGGGAGATAGTTTACCTAGGTTGGTAGGTGATCAATATCAGGCCCACTTTGGACTTTTGTTGTTATTGTGCATTGATCTCTGATTTTAATGAGGTTCATGGGTGCCGTAAAAGCTTATTGCAATAATTATAACCTAGGCCACCTTATGCTGATGTATTTTACATGTAGGCTGTATGTGTCATAATTGGAAAATTAAACAATATTTACCAAGTTGAAGTTTGATGATAATTTCATTGAACCTGTAGTACCCTTAGGGATCACATGAGATGACACATAGGAGGGTGGATGGGAGCGTGTGATCCCTAAGGGTACTACAGATTCAATGAAATTATCATCAAACTTCAACTTGGTAAGTATTGTTTAATATTCCAATTTCATTGAACCTTTCGTACCCTAAGGGACTCCACGAGATGTTTAAAGTGTATCCTGTGACAGAAGCATAGTAGGGTAAAAAAAGTGAACTAGTGCACATCGTAAATCATGAGAATTTATTGTGCAGACAAGTTCAACTGAACCTGGTAAATGCATGTAATGAATTAACTAGCAATGGGTTGGATCTGATTCTAACAGTTTTTCACTGAATGTCAAGTCAGATGTGATAGGTTTCTGATAATAGTTCCAGAAAGTAGAGTCTTTGCTCCAACCAGCTGTTTTTAATATTGTAGCCACAGGTAGCTTGGCTGAAAAGGCAGCACTAGTGGATGCCATTCTTGTACTATGTCGGGTAAAAATGTCAATATTGATGCCTGCAGCGTGCAAGGTGGATTTTAGCAATTTTGAAGTAGTGTCCCTGCTCACTGCCTGAAAAGGAGCCTGGTAACTAAGAAATAGTTTGCTTTAATTATTCCCAATACTGTTTGTCCTATCTGAATATTCTACAAGGGTAGTGACTATAGAAAGTTGTCTGTTGGGTGCATAAGCTGCTATGTGAATTTCACCCAAATAATTTCATGCACATGATTGCTTATTTAAGAAGATCACCTTTTCTAAAGATAACTCTGTTCTTATTTACATCTAAATTGCTAAGATCTAGAAAATGAAGGGTTTTCCTTCATTACCAGAAGCATAACCAATTTGTATGAGAGAAATTTCAAGGAAAATTTACAAATGGGTGAAAGAGATTGTAAGTATCTTAGCACAATATCAACATCCCATGTGACTACATTCTTTGGTAAATTAAGTCTCATGTTAAACACCCCTCTCATAAAACTTTTAAGCACTGGGTTTTGAGAATAATTGGAACCATCTGACAAAACTAGAACTGTGCCAATAGCAGATTTGGCTGTATTTATAGCACTATATCCTAATCCATTATGAAAAAGCATAGCTAGCTCAGAATTCCAAAACAAAATTCACAGATGAGCAAACTACATTAATCTATTTTGGTCACAAAAGCACATCCATTGCTGGAGATATGTCCGATATTGTAACTGTGTTGATTGTCTCCAACTGGATCATAAAATATTGGTAACTGTCTGTGGTAGGTTTCTGTTTTCCATAGCCTTCCTGATAATCAAAACACTCCAAGCAGAGCTTTTTCAATCGATGCTTTATGGTGGTGTCCTGTGGAAGAAACAGAATCTCTTATGTTCTGGGCATTATATATGACTGATCTGACACAAGAGACGTTAGTTTGGGGATCCCTGGTTGAGTTCTCCAGATTGGTGCAACCATCACTGCCTCCCCCTCCTCCTCCTCCAATTTCTGTAGAACTTGGAGAATTACAGTGTAAGGGGGAAAACATATGGTAGAGTGAAATTACTCCAAGATACAGAAAAGGCATAAAAAAGTGAAGCTTGAGGGTCAGGTTTGTATGAAATATATCTTGGCAGATGACAATTAGTATTGAGGCAAAAAGATCAATCATATTTACCAAATGTATGTTCAGTTTTCTGGAAAACTTCAGGCCTCAACATCCATTCAGAATCACAGTTTAACTTGCAGGATTGAAAATCAGCCTTCATGTTCAAGTAGCCTGGCAGCTAGATGACAGGCACTGAGCCATATATCTCATGCTCTACACCATTCCCATATTTCAAAAGCCAGATCATTGAGTTCCTCAACCCTACCCCTATTTTATTAATGCATGAAATGACAACAGTTTTGTCCTAATAAGCAGTCTTACATATTGACCCTTAATTCCTTACCAGAAGCATTGTAAAGTGAGAAAAACCTATTTTCAGTTCATGGAAAGTAATGTGCCACAGTCTTTCTTCTGATGACCAATGGCTCCGTGCTCATAAGCTAGAATCATAGTTAAATCCACCCCACCCCATACTAAGAACCATGTGAGGTTGGGGTACAGAGACAGGGCAAACAGAAAAATACACAATTTGAATCCACCAGAGAACAAGTTTTGCGACTTTTGTCACTCAGAAACATGGGACTGTCAAATTCACCCCGATGCAATTTCAAATTGTGGTCCTTCTCTATGTCAAGGGTTTGTTAGTACAGGGGAGCATATGGTACTCAAGGTTTACTGCCAGCCATTTTCCCAATCAACCTAGCAAAATCCCAAATGGTAAAGGAAATTTAAGTCACCTCAGCAACTGCTGGCAGTCAGATACCAAGCTGTCGGCCTTTTTTTGTGTAAGGTGCACTGAGTCATGTCAACAGATTTAAAAATGAAGCCCACAAACATAATTTGAGTTGGAGAGAAAATAGATTTATCTGGGTGAATAATGAATCCCAATTTATTCACTAAATGCACAGTGTCTTGCACATTTCTCACATGGTCATGGAATGTGTCTGCTTGCAGTAAACTGTCATCAATGTACACTGCATTACAATGGCCAAGTTTGTGCAGGTATGCAAAAATTGACTTTAATAACTTTGTGAAAACACAAGGAGCAGAGGACAACCCATTCGGAAGGCAAGTGAATATATAAACTGTGTTATCCCAACAAAACCTTAAGTAAGGTCTGTGCAAAGCATGTATGGTAATAGAATAGTATGCGTCTCTAAAGTCAATAGAGGCAAACCAGTATTCTTTTTTCATTAGATTGATGGCATAATGTAAAGTTTCCACTTAAAAATTATGTTTTTCTATGTATTCATTCAAATGTTTGAGGTTAAGAATTAATCTATATGTACCATCCTTCTTGGGTCTTAGAATATGCCAGAGAGAAATTGTGTTGGCAAGTTGGAGGTGGGATGACAACTTTTTCCAAAATCAACTTATGGACTTCGTGTGTTAAAAAACTTGATTCTGTATCACTGAAGTTGTTTTGGGGGTGAAAAGTTTTCATTGGAAATGAGTCAAATACAATTTTGTATGCAGGTAAAGTCTTTAAAATCTTAGTGTCAGAAGTAATTTTTTTTCAGTTCTGGAAAAATTACGCTGTTTTGCCAGCAATCAAATTGGCAGGAGTGTTAATAACACTGGAAAGAAAATTCATATTCAGCTGGTAGATAAGGACAGAAGTATCCATACAAGTACTTACAGAAAAGACTTAATAGGTGACAGCATCTACTGCTGAGCTGAGTCCTGTCCCAATTTGGTCTGCTTTTTCTTCAACCAGGGAACTTTTTTGTTGTAAAGGTAGGTTTGATTGTTGGAGTTCGGAATGGATTGATTTCGTCCTAAAAAAGCCTTGTTGTCACAGCATGGTGAAGATTTTAGGCCTCATTGATGACATTCATCTGTGCACAGAGTTGATCCCCGAATAAGTTTTCACTGGGTTATTACATGAACACAGCTGGCAATAAGTCGTGTTCAATCCTGGTTTTATAAAATCTTTCCTGACCTGACTAGCTGCACATAAACTGTTAGTAGGAAGGCGAAATATGTCGCTTGCCAAAGCACCACATTTGGACACCTCTAGTGGCTTGTTACTTTCTTTCTTTGCAAGAAAAAGGTCCAGTAGGGAAACAAGGGGAGTAATGGCATTGACCATGAATCCCTGAACTTTTTGAGTGTATAAGTCGAGAAACCTATCAGAATTTTTGACCAAATTTCTGGATTCACCTTCGGTACTGTTAAATTCTTACAGTTCTTTGGCAATAAGTTACTGGTCTGGTAACTGCTTCATCTTCTCAGTTGACACTTGAGTGCAAATGGCAGAATTTACAACAGTAGCCAAATTTTCAGAAACTGCAGGGCCTGTACAATCCTGGGAGTTGATAGAACTGTGTTAACTCTGCCACGAAATCCACTGAAGAACCTTCAGCAAGTTCACTTGCGATGCTTTCCACAAAGAGGCCTTCTAATTTGTCCACTGGTGTTGCCCAAGTAAGTGAGTCATCATCATTGCCGAGGGGGAAACTTCGTCACCATCATTAACTTGGGATGATTGAAATGCCTGCTCATGCATGCACTTTTTCGATGATGTTACTCACAACATTTGGCTTTGAATTAATGCCACATTACTAGACAGCTTTTGTAAGATATCAGCTTGTTGCTGCCACAGCTGTTCATTTGCTGCATAGTGATTATTTATCTGGTCCGCAAGCGGGCATGTTTCTGTCACATGACTCTCTTGTGACATCACATGAGGCAAAGAGGGTGATCCTAACCCTGCAGCTGTTGATCAAAATGACTGCTCTGCAGCCCTATGAGCTCCAAGAACTTGCTCAATCTTGGCATCAGCAACCATATCGATACTAGATATGGTTGCAATGGGTTTTCTACAAGAGCAAAACCCTTTATTCATTTTTAACCATGCACGGTTGGCCAAAATCTCTTGCAAAACTCCACGTAGAAGTCAGGAGGCTGGTTTTTAATTCTGTTCGCAGGCAGTGCATCATCTGCCATTATGGTTGCAGCCCTGACCAGCACACTAAAAATTGCTATATGAAGGAATCTGTAAACTCAGTACAAAAAAAAGGAAACAGTTACTAATCCGAGTCTGATTGTCTTTAACAAGAGTATTGAAAACCCGAGAAAAACAATGTAGACAAGGAAAAATTACAGAAACTTCATTAGTAGCTAAAAACACAAACTATCACTTTGGACTTGTGTACTGACTAGTCACATGACCTATGCATCATATCGAGTGGTCCCTTAGGGACAAAAGGTTCAATGAAATAGCTGTTTTGTACACCAAATACTCAAAAATAGTTTAAAGGTATTTAGTGGTGTTAAACCACATTGCAACTGGTTTTAAGCATCAAGAAATTAAAATGAAATAATTTATGTGGCAATGATGGAACTAAATTAAGTCAGCTGGATGGAACCCATGACAATACTTGTGTTTCACAAGGGCTTTAGTACAGTAAGTTGCCTTTTTGGAGGGAACCACACTAAACTGTTCAAGAGAATTAAATCAAGGGATTAGGCTAAATGGGTGATAATAATAAAACTGAAGCAATAGAAAATGTGGAACAACAAACAAGACATCTTCTGGTACATTTAATAATTGGACGCATCAGTATTTTCTTTTGCTTAAAGATTTCTTATTAAAGCTAAAGGTACTATAATCATTGATATTGAATTGCATTAATAGTCAGCAGTTACAACATTCTATTTTGTGTGTGTGCATGTGTGTGTTTGGAAAGCTACAGAACATTAGGTCTCAAAGAATTTTGCGATCCCTGCTTTACATGCTGATCAGTGTGTGCAGGTGGTTACTCGAAGTAAGTTTTATTGTATTCTAAAGTTAAATGCATCCGTACAATACTTACTGTTTGATGATCCATCATGGTGCATTGTCTTTCTTCAGATCCGATTCAAGGGTTTGACAGGAGAGATCAAACTTGATGAGAATGGAAATCGACCTGGCTACATTGGTTTTCTGTGTATCATGGATCCTCATCCACCAGTGTTGGGAACTCCAGTTTCTGCTGTAAGTACCCCAGGTAAATTTGTATGTGTCAGTCTCAGGTTGGACATATGGTGTTGTCTATCAGTCCATTAA
This sequence comes from Margaritifera margaritifera, assembly GCA_029931535.1. NCBI lineage: Eukaryota > Metazoa > Mollusca > Bivalvia > Unionida > Margaritiferidae > Margaritifera > Margaritifera margaritifera. Next base: position 2,723,611 of record JAQPZY010001598.1, read on the forward strand.
CATTTGCTTGTATGACCCATCACTTTGTAATGGTTTTAGAGATTTTCATGAAACATTGCCCAAGTATATATCCTGACTAGATGATGTGTCACATGCCATATACATGCCCCTGCTGCAAGATCCAGGTCATGGCAAGGAAAGATGTAATTCTGTGATTTGTATCCTTGTCTGAAGTAAAACTCTTGAACCACTAAGATATTTTAATGAAACTTTAGCCAATTATAGATTTTGTATAGAAAAATATAACACATGACTTGTATCATTGTCTAGAATATAACTTTTCAAACTACTGAAAATATTTTAATGAAACTTTGACCAGTTATATATCAGGACTAGTCAATGACCAGTTATATATCAGGACTAGTCAGTGTGTCACATGCCATAGCACTGCCCCCTTTCCTCAAGGTCAGTGTTGTGTCGAGGGAAAATGTAAATTAGTGACCTCAATCCATGTACGGGTACAACTTTTGAACCTGTCAAGATTATACCTGTATGAAATCATCCAGCTGGACTGTAGCTGGATTCCAGGTCAGAGACTTGTTTGTGTTAGTAAGAAACAGGAAGACTATTCATAACACCCACTCCTTTTCAAATGAACACAAGGTGACTAACTTTGTGCAATTAGAAATCGGACCTCTCACTGATTCCATGCTAATTTTCTTATCATCAGCGTATGCAGCCACTCAAAGATTATATGTACATAATGGAGGCATTCCAAACTTTTTACCCATTTATGATTTAAATACTTTACTGATCGTTTAGAGGCCATGACTTTTATGTGAAATTTCTCCTTCGCTTCATGTCTTGTCTACTTGGATTTACTTTTGAGGGTATACACTTTCAGTATGTCACACAGTGAATAAGCTACTTTCAGCTCAGATTGGTTGTAAGGGTTGATACTAATCTGCTCCGTTCCAGGGTAAACAAGAACCACTAAGCAGAATTGAATGTAGCTTATTTACATTTGTGTGTACCTTTACAACTTATAATCTGCAACATTTTGAATAGAAAAAAAGAAAAACACAACCAAGTTTCTTTTAGCTTACCTGGCCATAAGGCCAAGTATCCATCCTTTGTCATGCATCCATCAACAATTGCTATTTTAAGTTTCTTCTCAACCACCCAACCAATTTTGACCAATTTGGCAAATTTAGCATCCTGGCATGAAGGGTTTTCAAATTTGTGCTGTGATGCATCAAATATGGCCATCATTGCAAAGGTAGTAACAATCCTTTAAAAGACTTCTCAAGAACCACTTAACAGAATTTGATCAATTTAACAGAAAGCATCCTGACAGGAAGACCTTTAAAATTTATACCATTTATGCCATTTCACCCTCAAATATGGCCACTACTACTAAAAATAGAAAAGCCACTGTTAATAAAGTTGCATCCTGCATCATAATGGAAGAGAGGATCCTGGTAGTTAAGTAAAGGTGAGGCTGGGTTGTTGCCACTCTGATGCAGCACATTACTTCAGTTAGATAGGGATTCAATGTCTTAAAATTTAGCTTTCACTTAATAACTCTGTACATGCAGGTTATTAAAACCTTTGTTTTCTCCTTTCTTAATTTTTTCTCAGTACTACAAACATGGTCCTAGCAGGCGGTGGCTAAGGGGTCAGTTAGGCAGAGTCTGAGATAATATTGTTTCTAACTTTGCCTAAGTATACCAACTATGTAGCCCTGACATTTATGTGCTTCATTACTGCATTTGTATAATGTCCCCTTGTTGGGCTCCATGGTGGGTATGGAACATGGGTGATGGAATCTTCTGCAACTAAACATGGCATCTCCAAAAAGCAATGCAATCGCAATCAAACAACTCCATTGACTCTGACATTGATAAACAAGTCAAGTCTCAAGGAAACTGGCTTAAATTTGTCCTGGTTCAATCTTCCAGCACTACTGAACCACTCACACAGCTCGTTCCCTTTGCAGTTACCAAGGCTTTGCAAGGTTTGGTTGCTTAGAGAGCCCAAAAGCGTAAAAAACTAAAATCTGGACAACTACTTGGGGAAAGTGACTAAGGGCAAAGAAGTCTGTAGATATCCCTTTAAAAGTGTTACCACACAAAGCACTGAACTCGTCGAAAGGAGTTACACAATGCAAGGAGCTTGAGGACTGTGATGAAATAGAAATACTCAAGAATCTTAATCCCCATGGTCAGTAACTGAGGGAAGAGAATCCAAGTTACCTGAAATAGTAAGAAAATGTCCACTAACACCTATATTTTGACCTTCAACTCACCAGTCTATCCAAAATCAATAAAGGCTTTCTTTCTTCATATTGCAGTAGAACTTTATGTACACAACACACTTAGTTTCTTCATATGCCAACACTTTAGTCCACGTAGGGACATGTGCAGGAGCAATGTCATTATTCTCTCAATGGCAGGAAGATCATGATGATTCCTCTTGCACTAATTCTAAATTCTGTGTAAATTGTAAAGGTGACCACTGTCCATACTCAGAGAGTGCCCCAAGTGGAAATAAGAAAAAGAAATTCAGCGTTTGAAATCCATAAGAGGTTTGTCCTTTCCAGCAGCCAGAAGAGTATCTTATGCCAATGTGGCGAGCGTTGTTGAGCCCACAAAATCTACAGCTACCCAGACAAACATTACTTGGCCCTACAATGCACCTTACTACAAATGCACTAGCCCTAAATCAAACACACCATCATCAACACAAACAAACTCTGGACAGGCTAAAGATTTCAAAGAGCCAAGCTCCACAAATTCTACCAATGTGATGCACAAGAAACCTAATAGTGCTTTAGCAAAACACCAGTGAAATCCAGCCCAGAAAAAGAGCATCAAACTACTGACTCCAGTGGTAATTAATCTCAGTACTACATTACAGAGCACATCAGTCAATCAATCTGATCTTGACCATCTTATTGAATTGTTACCAACATCTTTTGTTTTACTTGGCAACTTTAACAGCCACCACACACTTTAAGGCTGTAAATATATCAGTGAGAGAGGGAAGAAAATATAAAAATTTGTTTCAGAACATAATCTTTGAATTTTTATTGACAAGTCATATTCCTACCTGCATCCTATAGGATCCTGCTCATCCTTAGATCTGACTATCTGCAATCCATCTCTAATAATGAATTACCTATTCAATCTAGTTTTAAAGGGCTGCCTACCTCTTTTTATATCGAATGTGTTTGAAAGATAGAAAGTTCAGAGTTGAGGTAGGTACCACTCTGTCAGAATGCTAACCTTGGGGTGGCATATTATCATTCCCCGCATTATAATATAAGATTTAACAACATAGTGAGATGCCTGGAGCTGACTGCTTATTATATGTTGACAACTTTTTGATCTGCTGTAGATGAAAAAATATGCATACTGTTGAGAATCAGCTACAGATATGCTGAAATAGAGTTCAGAAATGGGCAGAAGAAAACTGGTTAAAATTTGTAAAATCTAAAACTGTTTGCATGCACTTTTGCCAATTACACAGAATTTGGGATTACCCCAAAACTCTGTCTTGTCAGTTCTTTTATCCCTGTTTTTGAGTAGACCAAATTTTTAGGACTTCGTTTTTACAACACACTAACTTTTCTTACACGTATCAGATACCTCAAAGATAAATGTAAAAAATCTCCGAATTTAATATGAGTCGTGACAAACACAGATTAGGAAGGAGACTGGAAGGTCTTGCTCCAACTATACAGGAATTTAGTAAGATCTAAACTTGATTATGGCTCAATTGTGTGAATCAGCTTGTAAATCTTACCTGTAGATGCTTGATCCAATACACAATCATGGACTTCATTTGGGAGCATTTTCAACCACTCGCCCCCATTCAGAAAGTCTCTATATTGACAGACTTGCTAATCCTTATGATTTGACTGTAGGTCTTACTGAAATGACTCTTTGGACTTCTGGAATAATAGCCAAAATTATGAAAATACAGTCATTGCGGTCTAATCCGGTTACTGGCTTGTCCATGTTTGATCTGAAGCTGGGTTTCATATTAGATTCAGATGAGTTCATCAGGGAACAGGGAAGCAGTTTAACTTTACAGGAGTACCTCAGATGCTTTAAGATGCCCATATTTTTCATGTAAAGCATCATGTCATGTTGATTTGAGTATGTCTCTTGGTGGGAGGTGATTGCCATTGCCATGTGAAATTAAAAAAAAAAATAACATCAAGTTGGGAGATCTAGCAAAAAGCCTTTGAGTTCCATGGATTTTGAACTGAAACTGTACTGAAGGTAATTCGGGTCGAAGTATACTTTACAAACTTTTTAGTTGAACACAATGTTTGCCTTTGCTGCATCAGTCTTAGATCACATTTCTGAACTACTGTATTTACGACATGTTTTCGGACGGCAAAAAATAATTTTTTTTGTCGTCCAAAAACATATTAAATTCTTTAATTTGGTGTCCGAAAACAAACGGTGGAAAATAAATTTGCATCCCCTCCCCCTGCCATAATGAGGTTACCGTTAGCTCATATGACGACGTGCGACCATGAAGTAAAACAAGTATTTTTTCGAACACCATGGGGAAGGATAATGAATGAAAAACAGGCATTACTTGCCTATTTTTGTTTATATGATACATGTCCATACACCAGAAAACACAGACATACATGTATTAGAACCACGATTGTATGTGTATATTCCAAAAAAAACAGCCATATTAGTTATCTCTTAATCCACTGTTTAACCCTTGGCTAATCAGTGATCATTAAAATCTACCTTACAAACACATGCAAGTTTTATTTCTGTGTAATTCAGATATGAAAACAAACTAATTTAAAAGATTTAGGAATTACGGTTCTGAAGGAATTTATGACAGAAACATTTTAGTATCAGAGTAAAAATACATGTATGATGGCTAGTCTTAAAGTAACAAGAGTGAGAGGCTCTGTAGGGGTTTGTGTTGTAGGTAAATAACAAGCAAGTTGCAATATACGAGTCAGCATGATTAATATGTTGATATTCTTAAATAAAGATGATCTGTTTCGTGTGGTTCTCTCTTCTGTTCTTTTTTTTTTTTTTCTCTCTCTCTTAACCGAGCCGCTTCAAAGGAGCATAGCTTGCCGACTCAAAACAATCAGCTTGTCAAAGATTGTTTTGATGTATGTCGGAGATTTAAAGGCGTCTAGGTGATAATTGTTAATAATATAACTTGTGGGATTTCTTTGACAGGTGTGTTTGGAAATAAAAGGAAGCCATCCTGATTTCGTTAAAAGCGCACTCGATGTACCGGAATTTTAGCACCACTAATCAATGTTTATCGTCAGCAAATAGGTTTATTACCTGTAGAACAATAACTATGTTTAAACATAGATACATAATGCCTCAGGGATAATGGGTTTGTTTTGTTGCACGATGCCAATGAATTTATTAATTGATACCGACTCTCTGATATATTGTTTAATGAGATAAAGCAGAGGTCATGGTTTCTAATCAAAGCCATAACTATCACTCCTGCTTGAAGTGGTTTCATGTGTAACAATGTCTACACTGACAACCAGTCATATTTTTGTTAGCTGAATCAAGATAGTAAAAGAAGAAACAATGATAAATAATTATCCAATTATTGTTCTGATTAGTACAACTGGCTCGGAAAAGAGACACATTACTGTCATTTTAGCCGTTGCAAGTTCTGGCGATTATATTACCCCCAGTGAATATTTTCAAGGGAAAGAGAACATCTTGATCTCAAAACTGTTTACAACTCTATACAAGAAAACAAACTACAGTCAAAACTGAACCCTCAGGATACCGGAATCCTCTCAAGACCGAATTTTGTTTTAGTTATGAAATTTTCTTTTTTTAATATCATAATTTTTTCCCCAGTAAACTGAAACCCCTCAACTCTGAACACTAAAAAAATTTTCGATCCCAAATTTCAATTTTATGCTGAAAAATACCCCATAAAACCGAAACTCAGTTGAAACTTGGAAATATATTTTAGCTGCTAAATTCCTGACACATGCTGGAACAGATTAATTATGGCTAACAGGTGCTGTAGTAGTCTGATCGACAAGACAAAGGCCCGGCAACTGCCCCAAGGGCACGCGAGGTTAAAACAACACTTGTTATATGCGCTGACACAAATTAGGGTTGGCCATAGGCTAATCTGAAGTCTTTGCACCATACAAAAGAGTCAGCTTTTAAGGCTAATTACATGTATTAATAACTAAATGCTTATAGGCAAGCCAATTGAGAAAGACTATGTTTATCTGCTGATTGTCTATGTGTGATTGATGCTATTCATTTGGATACAAGATCAATAGAACATTGTTTGCTTGTTTTTTTAAAGTTAAATATCAGCGCCTTATTAACCAGCCATGTGACTTCGCTTTTGATGCTCCGCTGATGGAGACCAACAATAAATGTCAGATTCACTCAAATGATTTTCAATAGAGAAAAATCATTACATACATGGACAATGCTACATCTCATGGACCTAATCTATGCTTGAGTCACGTAACTTTGAAATTCCTACCAGCTAACACGACATCACATTTGCAGCCTCTTGACCAAGGCATAATTCATGCATTCAGGGCTAGATATCGGAAACATCTACTGCGTTGTCTTGTGGCTAACATTAATTGTGTGTGGACAGTGTTAGTGAACTTTGTAAGCAAATTACTCTGTTGGATGCTATCCACTGGATTTCGAAAGCCTGGTCAGAGATGACACCTGGTACAATCAAGAAGTGCTTTGAAGTTGCTGGCTTCCCTATTAATGCGGACAATGATAACGTCAGTGAGGATGATGATGAAGACGATATTCCCTTGGCTCGACTGGCTCATGAATTATGACTGGACATTGACCCTGAGCGCCTGTATCATTTTGACAATGATGTTCCTGTTGAGGATAATTCAGATGACTGGGAGAATGAACTTGTTTCGCAGCTTTGTCAAAGCAATTTGGCCAATGACGAAAGCGATGAATATGATGATGACAATGTATGTTTAGAGCCACCTGGCAGTGATAAGACATACGCCGAAATTTTAGAGTTTTTAAAGAGATAAAAAACTTTCGCGATTGCAAAGGATGACCGTTATTTGGCTATGGAACATGAAATGGAGTCATTAATGTGAGCTACATTAGTTAAAGAATGATGTAAGAAACAACAGACAATTCTCCATGCCTTCTTCAAGCCAGGCTCTCGAACTGTGAACATTATGAATTATACGGATATGTTTCTTGTGACAAGAACTGTGTTTCTATGTGGAGCAACTGTATTTATTCCTGTGAAAGGATACAATAACAGCTTTCTTAAATTTGTGCACTTTTACACACACAGACACTGATACTTTCATAACTGCATTCTCTCTCTCTCTTTCTTGCGTCACATAAGAGCTCAGAAAGAGATTTTTATCACATCTTCAAAAGCCTCAGTAAACCAAAAACTTCTCAAAACCGGAAAAAAATGGGTCCCAAGGATGTTCGGTTTTGAGGAGTTTCACTGTATTTACAACTATATTGGGGCATCTATTTGTTACTCCTTTAAAACAATCATTTTTTTTAATGAAACACTGTGTCATTTTTATGCTGCAGAGATGGACATCACAAATGTCACATTCAAATTTGGTTTCCTTTCTTCTCTTTCCCCATGCTTAATGCAGTATTTGCAGGTTGATCTTTTCCTTCAAGTGTCTGTAGTCTGTGTGTGTCATTATTGGCCAGTGTCACTGGGGCTACAATTTTGGTTGCATGGCAACCTTTCTGCACTTAATACCTCCTATTTGCTGCTTGGCTAAATTGATTCGAAAATCTGTCAGAATATCTTCCTTCTTTCTTTACTCTCAGGATGACTCACCACCATTCTTATAAAGGCATTGGTGATGAAGATGTTGACTAAAAAACAGAACATTTGATGCTCTGGTTGGTCACATAGGTCAACCTCTTAATATTACTCCTGATAGTTTGTGACTACCCTTGACCTATCGCACTGTTCCTTCTTTCTGTTTCTGGTTGGCAGCATCAGCGATGGTTGAAGCTGCATCTGTGGATGAAACTGCAACTGGTTCTTGTCCTTCCATAATATGGCAGTCAAGTTCATCATGTCTGATAAGATGATCTCCTTGCTCTGTGTATGGTGGGTATTTCAACTCCACAGGGAAGCCTTTGTAATATTTCCTGATGGTGCCATGAAGCATAGATACTGAGTCTCAATAAGCTTCGTACCAATCAGATGGATGCGAAAAAGTTGTCAAAGTATACATGGTAATATTTGCCTCAGTGGTTTTATTAGCCTTTGGACTACTCAATAGCTAAGACCCTTCTTTTTGTCATTGACTTAATCTAGATCTTTCTTTCCCTGATATAACTGAAACTGGTGACAGAAACCAGACAAAATGTCACAACATTTCCATACTCTCATGCCCCACTTGATCGCTTCAATGGAAGATATTGTTTGACCTTTTGTCGTCCGTTAAAGGCGATCATACCTGTAAATTGCATTAATTTCTTGATAATAATAATGATAACAACTTTATTGAAAGAGACAACTAAAAAGGTTGCTTCCTTGCTCTGGATAATTCATGATAACTTGGAATTTCCCTTGCTCAGAGCATAGTGTTATAGGACCTATGCTCGGAGTAAGGCAAATTCCTAGTAATCATTATTTAAAGAGGGTGACACAATTAGTTGCATGGAACTAATCCTCCTTGTGGCCCTCTATTATATGCATATGTACCTACAGAGCAAATAGTTGCACACACAAACAATTTCTTTAAAAAAGAATTGATAATAAGCTTCATTTTTATAGACATAATAAAAGAAACTTTTGTAAGTACATGCTCCAACTAGGTACATTGTGTATATACAGAACAAAATATAGAGGCAACAAAATTTAAGGTGTGAGAATTTATACTTTAAATTGCAATATATTTGTCAAATCAAATAGGTTCCACTTTTCATCCTTTGAATTAGATTATAATTAAATGTATTTATATTTGTACTTTTTCTAATTTCCTTTGAGATTCTGTTCCAAATTAGTGACTCCAGATATTGAAAACTTTTTATAAAGAGTTCATTATTTGGTTTTGGAATGGAAAGGTGGTTAGCTGAAGTTTATCCTGAATTAGGTGTGTTGCCTCGTTTTTCTAGCATGAAATATATAATGGGGCCATATTGTTTGAACCTTTGTGCATAAGTTTAGCCATTCTCAAAAATATTCGCTTACTGTTAACATTTTTATGTCATTCATTGCATTTGGGATGTTTTCAGCATTATCTAGGATGAGTCTGCAAGCGGAATAATTTGTAGTCTAGGTATGGTTGTAAATATCTTTTGTGATATATTAACCTATGTTAGTTAATAGATATGGACTTATCTTTCTTAATAACCATAGACATGAATTGACTTCATGACATATAACTTGAATATGTCAATTTCATTGAGAATTGTTGTCAACCATCACCCCAACGATTTTGTCATGGGTAACCATTTGTAGACACATTTTATTCAACTTAAGGTTCAAATTGTTATTTTCCAATTGTTCTCTCTTTTGTTGGGTAGTAATCAGTAATACTTCAGTTTTCTCTGTCTTTACATTCATGCCATTTTCCTTGCACAAGGAATCTATTTTAAGTAAGGCTATCTGAAGGGAAACCTGTTGGTCTGATTTTAGCTGTTTGAAATCTGATGGAGTGGTGTCTTCTGCATATTATGAAAATGTTTGTATTTCTTATGGTGCAGATTTTAGTTTTATTTGCTTAATTATATCTTTTGCCCTTCCACTAGATTTTAGATTTTCATGAGTTTGGTGCTCTACTTTTATGTATAGAGATAGGAGTGTGTGGTATTGTGTATATAGTGGATAACTGTGTGTGTGTGTGTGTGTGTGTGTGTGATATGCACATGTGGGTGGTTCATACTTAATAGTGGACATACTTATGGTATGTAATCTCTCCTTTATTGTGTTTGTTTTGTTTGCTTAGAAATTGTTGTCTTCATTGTAATGATGAAAGACAATAAAATATGTATGCATGTATGTATGTATGTATGTTTCTTCCTATGCTCTGTATTTATGAGTGTGTGTCTGCTTTGCACTTTTCTTTTGGAAAGAAGTTAACGACATTATTTGTTAGTTATTTATAAATGTGTGAGTGTAATGAATTGAATAAACCTTCATCAGTGGTTTGATGTTGGCAAGGCTTATATGTCTTCTCAATGTTGTCCAGAACTTCATCTAATACACATTGTAATTTGTGAAGTTTGTCATGATCTTGGTGATCTGTAAGGAAATCTGCACTGTCATCATTTAGGTGAAAGTACTTGAGGAGTTTTTCAAACATTCTGCATGGCATTTCATCTTTAATTTGACCAATAAAACTATAGTTAGGGGCCTGTATGATGCCCATAAGAATTACCATGACAAGAAAGGCAGACATCTCAGACACACTTGTGTCTGTCCAGTTTGGATCAAAAGTTTCATGATCCTCCTGTTGTTCAGCTGCAAATTTATTTGTTTCAGTTCAAATATTTTCAAAAAGTGAAACTGGAAAATACAAATAAAAATACTCTAGTTCTGAATAAAAAGACAAATTTCATTATCTTGCACATTTGCCATTCAATTTGGCTGATTGTTATCTGTCACTAGAGACTGAAGGCATTTCAATGTTGATATCTTAAGACAGAATGTCAGATCCAGCATCAAAATAACATTATTATTGCTTAAATCAGGTAGTTCATCAGAACTGAACCCAGAAAAATCATTTTGCTTCCAGATGAATCACTATATTTAAAAGAAGAGGAAAAAGTTGCCATGATGAAAAAGGGGATCTCCCTACATAAATGCAAATTTCACGTCTGGTATCTTCTGTTGGTATGATTTGATTGAAACTTTGCATATTTAAAAGATTGGGAGAAATAAACAACATGAGCATTCTTAATTTTGTTAATTTATTTAATATGTCCCAATTTTATACGGCCAATTTTGTATTTTAAACAATTTAAAATGCCATTGTATATAACAATGTATGGAAGAAAACATGCCATATTTGCTGCATGTTTTAAAAACGTGATTTTAAACAGAAACAAGATAATTACATTATGAAATGATAATCATGATGTAAACTTCAGCATCATATTAGGAAAACCTTACACTGATATACAACTTACATACATTGCATAATATTTCCATCTAGTTGGGGTGGTACCTTCGATCAACAGTGCCATTTTGGATGTGGCTTGGGAAATCCCCTCTGCATATAATTGGTTGGTTAAATTTAGATTTACATTGCCTAATAGCAATAAATACATCTTAAAACTGGATGTTAGTAAATATGCTTTTGTAGCTTTTGCTATCTTGTGGTTACCTCATGGTGAATCAACAATAAACTGGCAGATATTACCAATGTTTATCAGGTACGATATAATGTGTAGATGGGGAGCAAAGTTTATAGCATTGTTACGTGTAGATTGGGGTCAAAGTTAAAGGTGTAGAAAAGTGTACCTCAGCAGCAAAGGGTTAATCCCTCACTAATAATGAGAGTTTGTTTAAGTATTGCCTACCCCAAATTTCTTCTGGTTATTTTTGTTTTCTTTCAGCTTTTGAGCATGCTGCATGGAGTTGGCAAATGTGGCCATGAGAAGGCTGCTTGGGACAAAAAAAAATCACCTTACCAGCTTTGTATGTGAGTCCTGCCTTCCCAGCACAATAAGCATAGCCATCTCACTCAGGTAGACCTTCATTCAAATTGAGATCTGATTCATTGGACTAGAGTTCATTGAATAGAGACTCCTCAATCAGGTGACCATCCCATGACTGGTCATTGGCTAGTGACAGGTGCCAGTCAGTGGGTAAGGCGATAAGTATTGGACACCAAGTGGTGATAAATGGTACAAGTCACTAAGCACCAGTCATATGACCCGGTACCGGTTTTTGATCACTGGTATGGAGAACTGGATTATTCGTATATCCCTTCCCCTCTTTCTTTATGTTTCCAGTCAATTCCTATGCAGATTGGGCTCCAGATTTTGGGGACTCCCACCACCCATTGACGAGTTTCTCATGACCTAATAGTTCAGTGAACCAGACAGGCTATAGTCCCTCCCCATCTCCTGTTTCGCTATCAGAGAAAATAGAGGGGGGCTGCCATTCTTGTCCTCCTGCATTAGGAAGGAATCTTTAATTCCATTTGGCATGGAGAGAGAAGGAATGGCATAGTCCTGTCTCCTGTCCATGAATGCAGACAAGATAATTAACCCTCAATCATCAAGTCCATTTCTTCGTGGAAGGAGTTTAGAAGTGATAGTCTTGTTTTGCCCCTGAAGTCATGATGATGAACTCTCAATTTTAATAGACTTGTATGAGTTACCAGTTATTTCAGGTCCATCCTCTCCTTTGGGGTTCACATCTCCAACCCACCCTTTGGGTCCAGTGATTAAAGATGATGAAGCTTGGACTTTTGAAAAGGCGGTTAATGAGGTTTACTGCTTCCTTCACCTAGATCTGTCCCAAGCCTTCTGCATCTTTGGATATGATGATTCCCTCCAGTTTGGAGAAGCTCTTAGGGATGCAATCTAAAATGGACCTTCTATTGCTCCAACTGTCAGTGATAATCAGTGAGTTATCCCAGAAGTTGTCCTGAGGCCAAGACTCGGTCAAGCAGTAGAAGGGATGGTGTGTCCCGTATTCTATGCTTTGGCCCCTACTTTCAGCCTCTTGTTAAAGGGTCTACTTCCCCGCTTGACTCCTCTCACCTCCCACACTGGACTCCAGTGCTTCCCAGATGGAGATATCAGGAAAACCTGGTCCCATATCTTCTATTAAGTCTCTAGAAGCTATGGACCTCGAGGTTTATATGTTAGTTACCGTAGCCTCCTATACCAACTTTTTCGAGGCTGCCTCCTTCAACAGGAATCTGTCTCAAGTCATATTACCAAGACTATAGGACCTGATTTCAATGCAAATGGCACTGTCTGTGGATCTTCTTCACCTCCATAGCGATTCTGCCCTGGATACATTAAAGGTCATACAGGAGCACATCAAGAATCTTTTGAGGGAACTACCTCTTCATGTAGAGACATTATTCTGCAGCTTATTCCTACAGTGGCTTCCCAAGATCGTAGGGATTAGCAACAATGGTTCCTAGCTACAGTCATGGTCCTGGCCAAACCAATGAAGAGGTCTTGGCTTGAGCGGTCTATGGGTTCTCCTGTGTTTTAAGCAGGGGCCTCAACAGTAGTGTCCACCCAAATTTGAAACTCCCTTTTACCTGTCTTTCTCAAGCTGGGCTGCCCAGAAAGGTCAGGGCAGAAAGTCTTTGGACCCCTTACCCTTTCCTAAGGAGGGAGCCAATCTAACCTAGGGAGTTTCACCCTATTCTGCTAAGTTCCCCTCTTCCAGATATACTGGATAGTTGCCAGACTGGGCCTTTTTTCAGAGGCTTGGTTGGACATTATGGACAGTGACTGGTTCCTTTCCACAATAAAAGCAGATTACCAGCCTCACTTCTGGGAATCCTCCATCTCTGTTGAGAACCCCTGTTTGGTTAGAGAGGTTGACAGCATCCAAAGCCTGGGTTTTTAGTCACAGATCTTTCAGGTCTGAAAAAAGAGGGAAAGTTTCAGTTCTTTAATGATCTTTTCCAATTAAACAAGTTTCTACAGGAGGAACACTCCAAGATGGAGACATCCACCTCAGTCTGGAATGCCATAATGTCGAACAACCAAGCAGTGTCAATAGACCTCGAGGATGCCTACCTTTAGATCGCCATCCACTTGTTTCCACAGTAAATTCCTGCAGTTTTGTCTGGGCTAGAAGAACTTTCATTTTTGGACCCATCTCTTTGGCTTAGATTCCTAATCCAGAGCATTCACTAGGGTGATGGGTGTAATATCAGCTCACTTGAGATCCTTAGGGGTCCCAATCATCAAGTACATTGATGACTGGTTCATGCATACCATCTTGAGAGGCCCCCTTCTGATGAATCTGTCAGTCTGTTGGGAGACAGTGACTCATCTAGGCCTAATCATACACCAGGAGAAGTCAGATTTGAATCTCAGAATTTTGTTTACATAGGGATGAATTTCCTCACATGTCAAGGTTGATGTTCCTCCTTACAGGATCATACACACAACCTCTCCTAGCAAGACTGTTCAAGGAAATTTCAGTTTCTACTCACCTCTACCTCTCTCACCTGGGGACTCTGAATATGGCACCAGACTTAGTTTCCATATTAAAGCTTCATATGCAGCCCCTCCAGTCCTTGCTTCTAAACCTCATGAGGATGTCCTGCCCATTCAGATCCCTTAGAATCCAAATTTCATCACTATCGGAGTTGGTGGAAAAATGAAAACAGGTTTCTGACCAGAGTTCCAATTCATGCACCAGAGCCTCACTCCTTCCTGTAAACCTGTGCCTCAGATTCTGGCTGAGGTGTTTAACTTGAGCCCAAGGGGGTAGTCCTGCAGGGCTTGTGGTCTTAGGAAGAGTATAACCTTCATATCAACAACCTAGAAAGACTGGCTATTTTTCTAACACTACAAGCGCGAGTCAGCCACATAAGAAGTCACTGGATCATGGTCACTACAGACAACATGCTGCTCATAACGTATCTGAGACATCAAGGAGGCACTTCTGCCTCTTTCCTTTGCTTGCAAGTTTTGAACCTTATCCATTGGACAGCTTCGGAGGAGACCACTGAGAGTCTGCTACATTCTAAGTAAGAAAATTATTTTAGGGGACAACCTGTCCAGACAGAGATGAGCAATCCTCATGGAATGGTTCCAGTACAAGTTGGTAGCAGAGATGCTTTTTCAGCTGTGTGGAAACCCATTGGTAGACTGTTTGCAATGAGGTTGAACAACAAGCTCCCTCTATATGTCTCTCCAGTTCCAGACCAGAGGGCATGGGCAGTGGATGCCGTCAGTCTGATGTGGGCTCAACTAAATGACTATGCCTTCCCACCATTCAGGAGAATCCCTCAGGTTCTTCAGAGAGTCTGGGCCTCCATGTCTCCATGTCACGGCTAGTCCTGATAGTCACCATGTGGCCCCAGTGGTTTTAGTTCAACACTCTCCATGACTTGTTGATAGACACCCTCAGGGAATTATCACTGACTAAGGAGCTGCTGTCACAGCACAGAGAGTCCCTCTTGCACAACAATCCACAAATTATCCACCTTCACGTCTGGCTCATCAAACAATCTATCCACCAAGATCAGTTTTCGAACAAGGTTGATAAATGCATCACCCAGGCTAGAAGGCAATTGACTTCCAGGGTTTATGATGCCAAGTGGTGTATTTTCTGTAATTGATCCATTAGGAAATGCATTGATCCTATATGCCCCACTTTAACTCTAATTGCAGATTTTCTTGTTTTTCTTCACAAGGAAAAGACTGCTCAGTATCCACCATTAAGGGCCATAGAGCAGCCCCCTCCAATACTCTTAAATTCTCTGTGGGCTCCACTTTAGGGTTAGACCCCATCTTTCAGAACTGATGGTGTACTTTGAACTTCAGATACCTGTCTCTTGCTCTTCAGCGCCTAGGTGCACCTTTTTATGTGTTCTTTGGTGATTGTCATAACATCCTTATGAAACTTTGAGTGAAGCTGCCTAAAAAAAACCTTACCCTTAAAACAGTCTTCCTTCTTTCTGTCCCTAGCATCAACGAGAAGGAGTGAAATTCATGCTATGCCCATGGAAAAGGGTACTTTACAGTTCAGTAGTAACTATAATTCATTTTCTCATTTTTACCAACCTGGGTTTCTGGCCAAGAATCAGCTACCTTCAGTAGTCTCTGAACCTATTGAAATTCTCAGTCTCATTCATATCTGTGATAGCGATGATCAAAATAGACTCCATTGAATGTTTAGAGCTTTACATTTCTTTAGATGGTTAGAGCTTTACAATTATTGACTAAATCAAAAGGGGGAAAAAAAAGAGTGAAAACTGTCTTTTTCTCCTTCTCAAAGGCTCCTCTAATATTTTGGCAGTAAGTATTGCCTACCCCAAATTTCTTCTGGTTATTTTTGTTCTGACTATCAAAAGAGTTTATCAATCTGTCACTGAGAGAGATCATTTTTTCATGAGTATCAAAAGGCCCTGAGATAAGGGCTGTTGCTGCATCTTGGGCCTTTCCTAATTGTTCTTCTTTTAATGATGTCATGAATGCTACATTCTAGCTGTCTCACTCCATGTACTCATTCTACCTTCGATCAATGTCACACACCAGAGTGAAGGCATTGACATATTAGTTCCTATTGTTTCAGTCCAGCAAGCCATCCTCCAGTCTGTAATTGAGCACCTTAATTATGCCAGCAGATGATAAGTTCACTTTGACATCTTCACTTTGGGTTGTCAGCCTCCAACAAGGCTGGAAAAGTCAGCAAAGTAATAGTAGCAGTTAATGTAAAATGCTCATATTAAAATGTTGTTTTTTTAGGGGAGGGGGGGGGGGGAGTTGGTAAAACTGACTTTCATTTTTTAATATTTACCTGGTATTGTTACTAAATTTCCCTCCTTCCTCCAGGCTCTGATGTCCTTTCAATCTTGGTCCAAGTCAAAGAAGGACAATATTCTGAACAACGGAAGTAACTGAGGTATCAGACTGTGATCATGTTGTTTTTGTTGTAAGACCTCCAGTTACTAATTGGTGGAGGGAATTCACTTTGGACTGGGGACTATAGTGCCAGGAAAAGATATAGAAATGTAATAATGTAATAATAGCAGGTAAGTATTACTTAATCAAAATTACTTTTATCCTCCCCCCCCCCCACATACACACAGACAAAAGTACATATTAACGAGTTGATTTTGCATCTGATTTGCTATGTTTGTCGACACTCTAGTGAGTCTCTCTCTGATCAGATTTTTTCAAACTTGATACATAGGCTTATATCATGAAGATATCCAATTAGTTGTATTATGAGCAAAATCTATACATACAAATCAGATAATCTTTAATGTGGTTGGCTAAACTTACTCAAGAGACAAGTATTTCTGACCTAATTTTAATCAAACTTGTATCAGCAAGGTGATGGATGAGTTTTATTATGAGTGAGACCTATGCATATTTATAATATAGTCTTGCATGTGATTGACTGCAAAAACTATTTTGTTCATGCTTGGTAACTAGGCTTAAATTATCAGTATCTCAGCTGAGGATGATTGTGAGTGAGAGTCATGCATATTTATGATGTGATTGTACATTTTATAGCTGAGCATATCAACACTTTAGCAAATATATTTCAGATCAGATTTTGATCAAACTAGTTAAATATTCTTGTATCATTAAGACATTGGACAAGTGTGATTTAGTAGAATCTATGCATGTTTATGACAAAATCTTGTATCATATTGGCTGAGTTTGTTACCATGGAGACTGAATTTGTTATCACATTTTGCTCCATCATGGTAAAAAAAATGGTATCATCATGGTCTTTGGTTTTGTAATATTAAGTGAAATCTGTGCATGCTAATGAGATGATCTTGCATCTGGATGAGCAAGCTTGTTGCTTCTCTAGAGCTGGAGACTATTTCTCATCCAGTTTCAATAATACTTGGTAAATAGGTTTATATCATTAAGAGCATGGACAAGTTTGATAATGAGCAAGAGAGTTTGCATATGAATTATGCTTTTATCTTTGGAAAGAATTTTTATCAGACTATAGAAATCAGTAAAATCAACAAGATATAAAGTTTGGGAGATAGCTACATAGAGTTGTTCTTTTACAATACTACATAAACCTGCTTAGTGAAATTGTGTTATGTATGATGTTTATAAAATATTATAAATATTTTTCGGAAATTATAAATGTTTCTTGACTTTAATATTTGCTTAAACCTTAATATTAAGCATAATGTTTGACATGTTTAACTATTGTCCTTGAATTAGGTTGTTTACTTAATATTTTAGTTCAAGGATAGTTTTGATAAACAGAATGTTGATTCAATTTGAGGTCAAGGTTGATTTTGTTTACAGATAAAACCAGAAATCCCTTTAGAGTTATCTGTCAAAAGTCACACACCATTTATTATTCTAGAATATTCTGTCATGTGACCTATCTTTATATATGCCATGTTTAGTGGACAGTTTTTCAGTTTCAACATTACCATCGGTCTTTTAAAGAGCAATTACAGTTGTGGAAAATCATTCCAAATTTTGAGAGAGGAATTATTAAAAATATTCATTGGATTATAAAAGCACTCATAGACTTTTGGATTTTTGATTTTGAATTGATGATTTTGGGATTTATGTGAACTTATTCAAAGATATTTTGGAGTACTTCATTTTGGTATATCAGCACATTAAAGACTACTGGCACATCAGGACATTAAAGACCATTGGCACATCAACACATTCAAGGATACAGTCATTCATTCAGAACATTCTATATTTAGGACTTGTAATTAGGACACTTAGAATTATTGGATTATTTGGATTTTAATTCGCATTACTGTAAGTGTCTTTTGAATTTTCACTTTAATTGGCTAGAAATAAATTGCTTGTTGATTTTTCTTGATTTGTTGGTTTCACTTTCTTTCTGTTACATTTTTCTTAGACCATAGAGTCATGACAGAAATTGGGGGCTCATTGTCCGGGATATAATTTCTTTAAAGCATATTAGAGATATTAAGTTATCTTTGAAATTCATATTGATTTTGTCTCTGAATTTTTGTTGCCTTTGGCAAAGATTTTAATTAGAGGAATTTTTTTTTAGTGAAACCAACAAGCATTCACAACAGCATCTAATGTTCAGAATTTCATCCTACTCAGGAGGGGTTAGAGTGTATGAGAAAGGATAAGTTGCTCGAACTTGTCAGAAAATACAGTCTGTCTGAGGCGAAAGCAGCATTGACAAAACAGGAGATAAAGATTATTTTAATTTAATATTTAGTAGGAAAGGGAATTTTGGATAGTAATGCTTTAAGTTTGAAGAGAAAGCCTGTATCTGGTTCTGACAGGAAATTAAGGGAATTAGAGTTAAAGAACCAGATTGATTTAGCAAAGCTTCAGATTCAGAGAGAGAGAGAGAAAGAGGAGAGGCAGATTCAGAGAGAGAAAGAGGAGAGGCAGATTTAGATGGAGAGATAGAGATAGAGGAGAGGCAGATACAAATGCGGATGCAGAGAGAAGAAAGGGAAATGCAATTTAAATTAAGAGAATTAGAACTGGCAAACAGAGCACACTCTCTCCCCCCTTTAAACACAAGTTCAGGTTTTGATGTTACTAGATATATTAGGTTAGTACCCCCTTTTCAGGAAAAAGAAGTAGATAAATACTTTCTTCACTTTGAGAAAATTGATGAAAACTTGAAATGGCCTAGAGAGCATTGGACTTTGTTATTACAAAGTGTACTTACTGGCAAAGCTTGTGAAGTCTACACTTCACTGTCAGTACAACAAAGCACTGATTATGATGTGGTTAAGGAGTACATCTTGAAAGCTTATGAGTAGGTACCTGAGGCATATCGACAAAGGTTTAGGAATTTTAGAAAAGAAACTGGACAAACTCATGTCAAATTTGCAAGCGAAAAAGAACAACTATTTGATAGGTGGTGCTCAGCCAAGAAGGTTGATCAAGAATATGATAACCTCAGACAGTTCGTATTAATTGAAGAGTTCAAGAGATGCATCCATAGTGATGTTAAGACCTGTCTTGATGAGCAGAATGTGGAAACTTTGGAAAATGCTGCTCGTATGGCTGATGATTATTCCTTGACTCACAAAATTTCATTTGGCAATAAGTCTTCCTCAGCAGTTTTCTGGTAAAAAACATGTCAATCTCATACGAGTACTTCCAAATTTCACAACAGCACAACTGTTAGGAATCAAACATCTGATAAGACTGATCAGAAATCCTTATCTCTTCCTACATGCGCTTATTGTAAAATGAAAGGGCACATCGTTTCTGATTGCTTTAAGTTGAAAAATAAGCAACAGAGTAAAGACAGAGCTTTTCTGAATGCTCTTATTTCAAAGAGGTCAAGGTCATGGTCTTTTATTGAAAGCAATACATTTGTTGGGTCAAACAAACCCCAGTCAGATTCTATTTTGGAGACTTATGAACCATTCATGTCAGAAGGTTCTATATCACTTATTCGTGATTCTGCCAAGCCTATCCCAATTAAAATATTAAGGGACACAGGAGCTTCTAAGAGTCTTTTATTATCAGGTACTTTGCCTTTGTCTGAGGAGTCTTCTTCTAGTAAAATTGTTCTTGTTCAGGGAGTGAGTGTGGCTTTGTAAATGTTCCTCTTCATTGTGGCAATTTGGCATCCGACTTAGTTTCTGGACCTGTGACTGTTGGGGCAGTGACTTCTTTACCCATAGAGGATGTTCATTTATTACTAGGCAATGACCAAGCTTGAGATAAGGTTATGGTTAATCCACTTGTAACTGAAAAGCCTTGTTTGGATCAGAAATTTGATCCTGTCAAAATTGAAATCCCTGATTTGTACCCTGCTTGTGCAGTTACTAGAGCTATGGCAAAAGAGCTCTTGAGATTGATGTTGATCAGGATATTATTCCTTTAGCTGACACATATTGGTCAGTCTTTTGATGAGCTCACTTTTTCCTCAGGTATTGATCAATCAAACAGTATTGATCACAGTGATCCTCTTTTGACAACTCATTTCCTTTATTCTTATCAGGGTGACAAATGACAATCACTTGTCATTGAACAGGAACAAGATCCCAAGATATCCTGTTTGTTTCAGAGGGCTATTAGTGAAGCTGAAGCCGCACAAGTTCCAGTGTGTTACTTTGTGAAAAATGGGGTCCTTATGAGAAAATGGAGACCACCTGAGGTTTGCCGCTGGTGACGAGTGGTCAGTGAGCCGTCAGATTGTTGTTCCTAAGTCATATAGACAGGAAATTCGTAATCTAGCCCATGAAACTCCTTTGGTTGGTAATTTAGGCGTCAGTAAGACTTATCACAAGATCTTGAATCAATTGTATTGGAAGAAACTCAAAAGTGATGTTTCTAAATACTGCAGATGTTGTCACACTTGTCAAATGGTAGGAAAACCCAATCGGAAGATACCTAAGGCTTGTCTGCAACCTATTCCTGCATTTGATGAATCATTTAGTAGAATAATGGTAGACTGTTTTCGTCCTTTACCTAAGACCAAGTCAGGCAACCAATACTTGTTGACCATCATGTGTGCATCTACAAGATTTCCAGAGGCAATTCCTCTGAGAAATATAAAAACTAAAACCATTGTGAAAGATTTGGTGAAGTTTTTTACACTTGTTGGCCTTCCCAGATCTGTCCAGTCGGATCAAGGGTCAAATTTTATGTCTGGAATTTTCCAACAAGGTATGCATGAATTAGGCATCCAAAAGTTTAAATCTTCTGCCTATCACCCTGAAAGTCTAGGTGCTTTCAAAAGATTTCATCAAACTTTGAAGAATATGATTCGATCATATTGCTTTGATACAGAAAAGGATTGGGATGAGGGTGTTCATTTGTTGTTATTTGCTGTTGGGGAATCAGTTCAAGAGTCGTTGGGTTTTAGTCCCTCTGAACGGGTTTTTGGTCATACTGTCTGTAGACCATTGAAATTATTGAAAGAGAAACTTCTTTTAAATGAAAATTCAAAGATTAATCTTCTTGATTATGTCTCTGATTTCAAATACAAGTTGTCAAAGGACTGTGAAGTAGCAAGAACTAATCTTCACACTACCAGTAAAAAATGAAATTAAGGTATGACAGAAATACACAGGAAAGGAGTTTTAAACCTGGTGAGAAAGTTCTGGCTCTCTTGCCCATACCTCAGAATTCTCTTCAGGCTAAATTTTATGGTCCTTATACCGTTGAAATGAAAGTAAATGACTTAAATTATATCATTAACACCCCTGGGAGACGGAAACAGAAACAACTTTGTTATATAAATATGTTAAAGGAATATTTTGTCAGAGATAGCCCAGCTAATTATTCAGTTAATTTAGTTGTACCTGTCCCACACAGTGAAGATATCAATGATGGAATACAATCAGACTATAGTGACTCTGGTATAACCAATCTTCGGAATTCAGAAATATTGAACAATCTAGACCAGAAACTTTCACATATACAACAACAGGAAAGAAATGAACTAAAACAGCTATTACATGACTATGAGCACTTGTTTCCTGATGTTCCTATATGAACAAGTAAAATGTATCATGACATTGACATTGCAGATTCTGCAAATAATGAAATAGCATCCTTATAGGATGAATCCTCTCAAACAGAACTATTTGAAGAAAGAAATTCAGTATTTACTGGATAATGATTTTATAGAACCAAGTAAAAGTAACTGGAGTTCACCATGTATTCTTGTTCATAAGCCAGATAATACATTCCGCATGTGTACTGACTATAGAAAAGTCGACAGTGTCACCAAAACGGATTCATTTCCAATCCAAAGAATGGACGATTGCATTGATAAAATTGGCAATGCAAAATATGTTACCAAGTTTGACCTTTTAAAAGAATTCTGGCCAATTCCACTGAGGGAAAGGGCAAAAGAAATTTCAACATTTGTAACTCCAGATGGACTTTATCAATATAAAGTCATGCCTGTTGAAATGAAAAATTCTCCTGCAATGTTTCAATGTCTGGTGAACATGATAACATCTGGTCTTGATAATTGTGATGTGTACATCAATGACGTCATTATCTACAACAACACCTGGGATGATCACTTGGAAACCATTCGGAAATTCTTTGATAGACTCCGTGATGCGAATGTGACGATTAATTTGAGCAAAAGTGAGTTTTTCCATGCTTGTGTCACATTTTTAGGACATATTGTGGTACAAGGTCAAGTTAAACCTATAGAAGCAAAGGTCAAAGAATTTGTAAAAAGCAACTGATGGGATTTTTAGGTATGGCTGGATATTATCGGAAATTTTTTTCAAATATTTTCCATAATTGCTGAACCTTTGACAAGTTTATTGAGTAAAAAACCAAATTTCATTGGTCTGACAAGTGTCGGGAATCTTTTGACAAGTTAAAGGCCATGCTTAAGAATGCACCAGTTCTTTCTGCACCAAATTTCAGCCAATCATTTAAATTATCTGTTGATGCAAGTGATGTAGGGGTTGGTGGAGTATTGATTCAGGAAGACAAAAGTGGCGTGGATCACCCTGTGTGTTATTTTTCTAAGAAACTAAACAAGCAACAGAACAATTATTCCACAATTGAGAAGGAATGTTTGGCTTTGATATTGGCTTTACAGCATTTTGAAGTGTATGTTACCTTGGCTCTTTTCTCCAATTACTGTGTACAATGATCACAATCCCCTTACTTTTATCAACAAAATGAAAGATAAAAATCGAAGATTGGTGAGATTGAGTTTACTATTGCAGGAATATAGCATTGACATCAGACACATCAGGGGAAAAGACAGTGTGATTGCAGATGCACTCTCACTTGCATAGAAATGTTATATTGCTTGATGTAATTAAGTTTAGTATCATAAAACATCTTCCTATGTAATTTTGGTTATTATAGTATTAGATGCATATTCAAAAGAAAGCTTTATTGCATAAATCTTTCTTTTTCTTTATGAGGGGAGGTGTTGTGTATGATGTTTATATAATATTATAAATATTTTTCGGAAATTATAAATGTTTCTTGACTTTAATATTTGTATAAACCTTAATATTAAGTATAATGTTTGACATGTTTAACTATTGTCCTTGAATTAGGTTGTTTACTTAATATTTTAGTTCAAGGATAGTTTTGATAAACAGAATGTTGATTCAATTTGAGGTCAAGGTTGATTTTGTTTACAGATAAAACCAGAAATCCCTTTAGAGTTATGTGTCAAAAGTCACACACTATTTATTATTCTTGAATATTCTGTCATGTGACCTATCTTTATATATGCCATGTTTAGTGGACAGTTTTTCAGTTTCAACATTACCATCGGTCTTTTAAAGAGCAATTACAGTTGTGGAAAATCATTCCAAATTCTGGAGAGGAATTATTAAAAATATTCATTGGATTATAAAAGCACTCATAGACTTTTGGATTTTTGATTTTGAATTGATGATTTTGGGATTTATGTGAACTTATTCAAAGATATTTTGGAGTACTTCATTTTGGTATATCAGCACATTAAAGACTACTGGCACATCAGGACATTAAAGACCATTGGCACATCAACACATTCAAGGATACAGTCATTCATTCAGAACATTCTATATTTAGGACTTGTAATTAGGACACTTAGAATTATTGGATTATTTGGATTTTAATTCGCATTACTGTAAGTGTCTTTTGAATTTTCACTTTAATTGGCTAGAAATAAATTGCTTGTTGATTTTTCTTGATTTGTTGGTTTCACTTTCTTTCTGTTACATTTTTCTTAGACCATAGAGTTGTAACAAATTATCAACTGTCAAGTTATGTATTAGCTATCTGAGCAATATCAAGCCCACTTTGATCTGTTTTTACTGACCTGCAGTTGGGAGACTTGTGATGGGAAATAACAGAATAAATGAATATCTTTCTAGCAACTTGATTTTCATTTATGGATGGTTACTAATTGAAGTTCAGGGAAATTTCAAGAAACACCTGTGTTTTGATTGCTGTGGGTACACACAAAAAATATTTAAAATTAGGTATATTTTTTTATGCATTGCTTCTTTTTATATCCCAGCCATGTGGCAGAGCATATTATTTTGTCCATCCATCCTCTGTCTGTTACCAGTTTTGTTTCTGCAAAATAACTTAAGTTGTCCAGCATCTACTGTTATTAAACTTTGTGGAAGGCTTGCACATGGGGTAAGGAAGAACCCTATCAATATAGGGGTCAAAAGCTCAAAGGTAAAGGCCACTGACTGGAAAAAGATAAATGGTTTCTGCATAATAGCTTGGAGTTCTCTACTATCTACAGTCACCAGAGATCGTGGATGGCCTGCACTTTTGGGTAAGGAAGATCCCAATTGATTCAGACTCAAAAGGTCAAAGGTCACAGTCGCTGTGACTGAAGGAAGAAACATGGTTTCTACACAACAAATCTACCAGTAGTTCTCCACTGTCTACAGTTAACAAACTTTGTGGATGGATTGCACTTGGAGCAAAGGAAGGACCCGATTATTTTGAGGCCAAAAAGTCAAAGGTCAAGGTCACTGATTGAAAGAAGAAAAATTATTTCTGCACAGTAACTTGAGTTCTCCATCATCTACAGTCACCAAACCTTGTGGATGGCTTGCACTTTGGGGTTAGGAAGAACCTTGTTTATGTTGGTGTCAAAAAGAGGAAGCATATTATGCTATGATGTTGTCTGTCCAACCATCATAATGGTTTCTGCACAACAGTTTATGTTATCTTACATAAAGGGCTGTTAAACATAGGGCAGGCATATAGTGTTCCATTTATGGTACTATTGTTTGATATTACAACGCCATTTACAAGGTGTCTAAAATGAAAATGTATTCCTCTGTGTAACATTTATCTCTGGGTCTTACCATTAGTCGGTGTAAAATCCATAAGATTGCACATAAGTTTTTTTTTTTTTTTTTTTTCCTCACTTTTCTTGAATAGATTAATGGATTGTAAAGAAGCTAATCAAGAGTCTTTTGAAATATGTCTGTTCTCATGTACGAGAAAAATTAATTTTACTTGTTATTTATTACTGCTAATACTACTAGTACTACTGCCAGCACCAGCAACAAGTGGAAGTGTTGTTATACATTCATTATTTTCACAGTATCCTTTGATTATCATGCCTACCTGATATCATTATGAAAAATGTTACTTAACTTAGCTACATCATAAAGGTTTGCTCTTGAAACACTAAAATATGATGAGAAAATCACATATTTTAAAGAGAACATTTCTTAATGCAATTTTCTGTTATTTTCAAGGTTGCAATCATTAGCCGCTATTTTCAATTGGAAAGTATGGACAGTCTCCACCAGGTTGAATTGAGAACTGAAGCACAGTGGCCATTGACTTTGCCACCTTTTAATCTGATCATCAACCCATTTAGCCTGCCAAATACTACTTATCTTAACAAAAGAAGGTAAATTTTGAATCGACATAATTGGGTTAGTTTCCATTGTATCTGTATTCCGCCATAAAAATTGCAAATGCTGATTGAATATATTTTTTTTCTTATGCTCATTGTGCACTGTGTGTCTGTCAACATTTGTTATTTTTATATGCCCACCAACAGGTGGATCGTATAATGTTGAAACCTCCATATATTCATCCAGCCATCTATCCATCTGTTACCTTTTTCATTTCTGCACAATAAATTTAGTTTTACACCATCTACCTTTACCAAACTATGTGTTAGTTGGAGTAAGTAAGAAACCTTTTGATTTTGGGGGGTAAAAAGTCGAAGGTTAAGGTCACTGCAAGAAGAATGGTTTCTGCACAATAACATTAGTCCAACATTAGGCCTGGACAAACATTGTGGATGGCTTGCACTTGGTGTAAGGAAGAAGCCCATCAATTTTTGGAAGACATTAGGAACTTGAAAACTAACTTTGTAAGTGTGGTAAAAGACGCATCTAAAAAGTGCAGGAATAATATCACCAAGGTAATGAAAACCAACAAAAAATTCATAGCTGTTGATGACATACTTAAGTCAATCATAACAGAGACTCAAAAGATCAACAGTAATATGGACAAATGTCAAAAATGAAACCGTAGTGAAAGCTATTAACTCTACCACAGCAGATGAAAACTCATCTTCACTCTCAAATCATTCTGTCAAAGGAGATCATACAACTGATTTTGCAGAGATAAGCTCAGGCCACAAAAATGTTGTGAATGGTGAGCATCACTATTTTAATATTAGCAGTGAAACTCTTGGCTCTTCCAATACCTGGAAATCTTCTCATAAAAGGAAATTCAGCTGCCTAAAACATCAGGAAATGTCCATAAAACAAACACTGCTAGATTGGTGACTGGATCCTTCATGAAACATGTCAGTGAAAGAGGTCTTAAACCTTGGGTCAAGGTCAAGTCATTACCTGGGGTTTGAACTGGTCTTATGCTTGATATGATCAGAGAAACAGACCTTTCTCAATTTGATAACATTATCATCAGTGTTGGAGGGAATGATGTTAACAACAACATTGATATTGAAGAAATTCACATTCTGAATAACATCTACTTGGACAACCCAGCTTGTAAGGTGTTCATTTGCACATTTTCTCCAAGAATTGAAACTGATGTTCGAAACTTGAATGCCATAATAGAGCAACTATGTAATGAATGGGACCACAAAATGATTGACGTTGAAAATGCATTTGCTGCAAAGTCTGGCTTGGTGCTGGAACACCTCATGGCTAAGGACAGAACCCATTTAAACAAAAAGGGACTTTCTTACTTTCTGCATGCAATAAATGAACATGTTCCAATACTTGGAGGCAAATACATTAATCAAAGATATGACAGACACCAAGATAACACTTTCAGCAGACCAGACAAGCTAGGGAGGTGTTATGATTGCTTTGAACCTGGGTATAACATAGATTTATGAGGAGATGCTGTGAAAATTCAATGCCATGACTGTTTAGAATATGGACACAAGGCAAAGCACTGTGAAATGTTTCACCCTAGCAACAGGTGCTAGGTTTATGGCTATAAAGTTAGTGGCCTGTTTATGAGACATAATTTCTCCACTGTTTTAAGACAAGCCTTGGGAACTCTGCTGGAAGATGATCCCCTTGTCGTTTCCTTTAGGACCTCAGTTAAACATTTTATGTCTCAAATTGACACTTTGATGAATGTTTTGAATGTGGAAGTACCTTTTGTGTTTGTGAATCTTCTAACAAAGACTACATGCATGGTTCAAGAAATTTTAAAAATGTCAGGGTGAAACTAAACTCCTTGTCTGACCCTCCTAGTAATATTTACTTTAAGAACATATTAGATCTCGGAATTAAAGGAAAAGGTCAACACATTGGGCATATAAATATACAAGATATGAAAATAAGTTAGACCAACTGAATTTATTATTATCATCTAAAGTCAATAATGTACATATTCTGGGTTTAACAGAAACAAACTTGAATGACAACCATGACTCATTGTTTATTGATGGTTATGGCACACCAATCAGATGTGATAGAGGTTCAGGGGGTAGAGGTGTTGTTTATGTAGGAAATGGTTTATCAGTTGAAAGGAGAAGTGATCTGGAATCAGATTAAATTGAACCAATATGGATCCAGGTAAATCAATCAAATACAAAGCCATTCCTAGTGTTCTTTGTCTATAGGTCCCCTTCTGCAAAGGTTGGATGGAATGAGCATCTTGAAAAGAATCTAGATAAAGTGATTGATGACCAAAACAAAGTATATATTTTAGGTAACATCAACAGGGATCTTATAAGTAATCAGATTAACAGAAATTGGTCAAATTTCATAGAAACTTTTGGTCCAACCCAGTTAGTGAACCACAAGAAACTGACCACTCAAAAACTCCAATGGATCATATCTATACAAATATGGAAGAAAATGTGACAAAAATACATATTCCTAGGATAGGTCTTAGTGATCACTTCCCTATTTTCCTAACCAGAAAATCTGGCTTAAAAACAGCTGTAAAATCCAAAACTCATAAAACCATAACATAGGTCGTTTAAGCATTATGATGAAAACAAATTTCTGGAAGATCTCAGTAATGTTCCTTGGAATATATCTATGTTTGATGATGTGGATGAAGCTCTTGATATATGAACCCAACTTTTTATGCAAGTGGTAGATAAACATGTACCTTTGAAAACACATAGAGTTAAAAACGACTTCCATCTTGATTGGTTGACTCCTGACATTCTAGACACCATGAAAACCTGTGATTATTTCAGATCTGTTAGTCAACAAGCACATTACAAAACATGGAGAAAAAAAAGTTACCAAAATGATCAATGGGGTAAAGAAGAATTATTATCAGTCAGCTTTAGAAAATAATTGCAATAAGAATTCTCAGTGGAAAGTTTTAGACAAAATAGGTGCAGGTAAATGTTCCACAAGGTCATCCAAAATCCAACAACTTAGCCAGGAACACCAAATTATTGATGAGGATGTTGAAAAAGCAAATACATTCAATGACATTTTTTGTCAGTGTAGCAACCAGAATTAAGGAACCCATTGTAAACTAAAATCATGATAAACTAAGAAATTTCTGTTCAGAAAAAATTCCAGCCAACACAATTTTTTCATCTCTGCAATACCAAATAAAAAGTTATAAAATGTTTGCAAACTATTGAGACAACGAAATCAACAGGCCTAGATAATATTGAGCCATGTCTCCTGAGGGCTGCTGCAAATATAATATCTGATAGCATAGCTTACATATGTAATCCAAGCATATCCACCTAAGTGTTTCCCCAGACATGAAAATTGGCAAAAATTACCCCCCATTCACAAGTCTGGCAGCAAAGAAGATATCGTTAAGTACAGACCCATATCTATCTTACCAACTCTGTCCAACTACTTGAAAAACATGTTCATGATAATTTTTTTATGTACCTATCAACCTATAGCTTAATTCACCAAAACCAATCAAGGTTCAGAGAAAACCACTCCTGTGAGACAGCCTTGGTCTCCATGATAGATAGATGGATTACTGCCTTAGATCAAGGGAAATTAGTTGGATCCATACTAGTTGATCTTAGAAAAGTTTTTGACCTTGTTGATCATGAAAAGAATATCAATAAATTGAACATTTATCAATGTGACAATTCATTGATTGATTGGTTTTTACATCATATCTAACAATCAGAAAACATTGTTTCAAATTAAATAGCAGTTTTTCTAAAGAAGAACCAGTTACATGTGGGGTACTACAGGAATCAATCCTGGGTCCACTCCTCTTTCTCATTTTCATAAATGACAATACTCTATCAGATTTCAAATGGCTAAAATCAGATCTAGAGGTCTCCCATCAGGTAGCCTTGCTAATAAATTCCTGGTATAAGGAAAATGGCATGAAAGTAAACACAGACATGACTAAAGTATTAATGGTTACCACCCAACAAGAGAGCACAATTGGAAAATAACAATTTGAATCTTAAGTTCAGTGAAATTTGTCTACAAATGGTTACCCAAGACAAAATCCTTGGGGTGATGGTTGACAACAATTTGCGATGGAATGAACATATTCAAGTCATGTGGCATAAAGTCAGTTTATGTCTGTGATTATTAAAGCAAGATAAGGGTATATCTATCAACTAAACTAAGGTTAATATATTACAAAAGCTTTTTACAACCATATCTAGACTACTGTAATGTTATCTGGGAAAACACTTCTGACAAGAATATTAGCAAATTATTCCGCTTGCAAAAAAGAGCTTGCAGACTTGTCCTAGATAATGCTGAAAACATACCATGTGCAATGAATGATATAAAATGTTAACAGTAAGTGAATGAATATTTTTGAGAAAGGGTAGACTTGTGCACAGAGTTTCAAACAGTATGACCCCATTATATCTCGAGGAAATATTTCATGCTAGAAAACAAAGCAACGTTCCCAATTTAAGATCAATTTCAGCTAACCACCTTTCCATTCCAAAACCAAATAAAGAACTCTTTAAGAAAACTTTTCAATATTTGGGGTCACTAATTTGGAACAGAATCCCAAAGGAAATTACAGAAAGTACAAATATAATTCTTACGACTCCAGGTCGTAAAATATGTAACAGAAAGAAAGTGAACCAATAAAGTCAAGTAAAATCAGCAAGCAATTTATTTCCAGACAATTAAAGAAAATTCAAAAGATACTTACAATTTGTGAGTTAAATTCCAAATAATCTTAAATGTCCTAATCACAAGTCCAAAATAAAAAAATGTTCTGAATGAATTCCAATAGCCTTTAATGTCCTGATGTACCACAAAGATGTAATCCAGAATGTATTTGAATGAGTTCACATAAATCCCAAAATCATGTATTAATCCAAAAGTCAATGAGCACTTTAGCAAATCCAATGAATATTTTAAATAAATAATTCCTCTAAAATTATATCTGATTTCAACAACACAACTGTAATTACTAAAATAGATTCCTTACACACTGATCTTTAGAACTAGAATTCTATAACAGGAATTAATTTGTTTACCAAAATCTTTATATAAATACACATGCCTACATGACCTATGTCACATCAGAATATGAGTAATTATAATGGAAAAATACTGGCCTACCTGACATACGTCACAAAAGTCTAATTGCGAAATGCCTATGAAAATACTGGTCTACCTGACACATGTCACAAGTTACAAGCATGGACAAAAGTTAAGTATGTATTTTCAATTAACCTTACAACTTACAATCATGACAAAAGTTAAGTATATAAATATCATACATAAGAAAATGCATTTAATTATAATCTAATTTAATGGATGAAAAGTGGAACCTGTTTGATTTGACAAATACATTACAACTTAAAGTATAAATTCTCAATCCTTGCACTTTGTTGGCTCACTATTTTTGTTCTGTATATACACACATTTCTCCACATGTTCTTACAAAATCTTCTGTTTATTATCTTCATATACAAATGTAGCTTATTATCTTTTTTCATTTTTTTATTATGTGTGCAACTATGTACATGTACTCTGTATGTAAATATGCATATAAAAAAGGGACACAAGGAGGATTAGTTCCATGCAACTAATTGTGTCACCCTCTTTAAATAAAGTAATTATTATTATTATTATTATTATTATTATTATTATTATTATTATTATTATTATTATTATAGATATTTTTGAGAAAGGCTAAACTTGTACACAAAGTTTGAAACAATATGGCCCCATTACATTTGGAGGAACTATTTCATGCAATAAAACAAAGCAACACTCCCAATTTAAGATCAGTTTCAGCTAAGTTAAACCATCTTTCCATTCCAAACAAAATAGAGAACTCTTGTGGAAAATTTTTAAATATTCAGGGCCATTAATTTGGAACAGAATCACAAATGAAATTAGATAAAGTCCAATTATAAATACACTTAATTATAATCTAATTCACAGGATGAATTGCAGAATCTGTTTGATTTGACCAAGACATAACTTCAAAGTATCAATTCTCAAACCTTCAGCTCTGTTGCCTTACTATTTTGATACTGTACATGTATATGCTTCATTGGAGCATGTTCTTATGACATTCATTTTCTGTTTAAGTTCATATATAAATTTAGCTTATTATTACTTTTATTCCACTAAACAGAATAAAGAGTTGTATATGCAGTGCATTCTTGAGCCTGCAACTATGTACTTGTACTATGTATGTAAATACATGTATGCAGATAATAAAAGGCCACATGGAGGATTAGTTTCATGCAACTGATTGTATCACTCTCTATAAATAAAGTTATTGTATTATTATTATTATTATTATTGCTAAAAGAATTCTTATGATATCTAGTTTGTCCTGAATGAAAAGATGGTTTCACTACTCCTTAATTGAAAAGAATGAAAGGACAGAAGAAACAGAGAAATGGACTTATCATGATTCCTACAAGAACGTCAGTCTCTTTGCGGGACTCAATTTAATCCCCATCTGTTTTTTTAACTGAGCATATTACAGTTTTAGGGACATGGTGGATTTAAAGATTATTCTGAGACTGAGGGATATGCATTATGTTGAGATGGGTATAGGTACTCCCGCTTTATTCAGTGTTTGATACGCCCATCTTAGATTGGGCATATTATGGTATAGTGTTATCTGTTGGTACATTTGTTCATCTGTCTAACATTGCTTGTCCAGCCATAACTTTGTAACTGTTGGAAAGATTTTCATGAAACTTTGCTCAAATATATATCATGACTAGACAGTGTTACATTCCATAGCCAATATCCTATGCCTCGGGGTCAAGGTTATTGCAAGGGAAACTGCCTGTGACTTGTATCCTTTTCTGGAGTGTAACTTTTGTACCATTATATATATTTTAATGAAGCTTTAGCCAGTTATATATCTTGTATTGATAGTGTGTTACATACCACAGCCACACCCCTGCTGCAAGCAGGTCATGGCAAGGGAAATGTAATTTTGTGACTTGAATTCTTGTATATAGTATAACTTGTAACCATTTAAAATATTTTATTGAAGCTTTAGCCAAATGTGTGTTGTGTATAATCTATGTGTTGCACACCATTGCTATGCTCACTGCCTCAAGATCAAGGCAAAAAAAATGCAATTCTTTGATTTGTATCCTTTTCCACAGTATAACATTTGGACCGCTGAAGATAGGTATTTTAATGAAACTTTAACCAGATGTATATCATACATGGAGTGTTTGTTGCATACCAGAACCATGTCCCCTGCCTGAAGTTAAGTTTACAGCAAGGGAAAATCTGATTTTGTGACTTGTATCTTTTTTTTTTCCAGTGTATAACTTTTGAATCACTAAATATTTTAATGAAACTTTCATGTATCATACATATATCATGTATAGATCATGTCACATACCAAGTCCCCCCCCCCCCCCCTTGCATGAAGGTGAATCACACAACTTTGGAAAAGGATGCCTTTATTAGTCATGTCATGTGACATGTAGGAGTTAGCTGCCGGCCTATTCTACATCCCTTTGCTTTTAGGGGCAGTAAAACTAGAAAAACATTTTTATTATAAGTAAAACTATAAGTAACACAACTTTACAAACACTGTTGAATAGAATTTGAACAAATATTTAATATGACAGGAAACATGCTGGCATGAAAGTTTTTAAAGCTTGTTTTTATGCTGTTGTGCCATAAAATGTAGCAGCTGATGTCAAAAAGAAAAGATTTCCTGGAATAAAGTTCTTTCAGTTTTATACAAAATGACGCACATTTGCTATCAAATATGGCTGTTCTTACTAAAAGATTTTTTAAAAGAAATCTTAGAAGAACCACTATATTTCTGTATTTACTGTAGCATTTTTTTACTTTGATTTTACTGTTTGTGTGTCATGGAGCTGATATTTTAATGGTATAGCTCTTGTTTTTAATCCTTTTCTCTCTTTTTTAAACAAAATACAGATATAACTCTTCAACAGGAATAGTGTGTACTCTAAATGAGGAACCTATTCCCATTCCACCCAGTAATGAACCACCAGGTCCAGCAGAGTTGGAAGAGTATGCAGTGGCACCTTTTTACTGTGAACAGGGATGTGGTGGAGACAGAATAGACGAATTTGATATAACTAAGTATGAAAAGGGCACATGCATCAGCATGAATCAATGCAGGTATGTACCTTCATCAACCAGAATATTTTTATGTTTACTTCAGTCGAGATTTCACAAACAGAAGTTACAGAATTATCTCTAAAATGAAAGATGATACATACCAGTGAACATATATCTTGGAGGTGAAAGACCTAATAAGAAAGTATACAGATAAGTTGTTGCACCACTTTTTCAAACATGATAAGCCTCTATTCATAGAGGTTAATTTTTAGTTCACCTGGCCAAAGGCCAAGTGAGCTTATGATTTGGACTTGTGTCCATCATCAGTCGTGTGTCTTCTGTCCATGAACAGTTCTTTGTGAACACTCTTGAGACTTCATATCTGATCAGATTTCGATCAGATTTGTGTTTGTAAACTTGTATCAACAAGATTGCTGATGAGTTTGATTATAAGCAATGTCCATGTATATTAATATGATGATCTTGTATCTGATTGGCTGAGCTTGTGAAAATCTAGAGACCATATTCCTGATCAGATTTGGTATCTAAGATTATATCATTGATATCTTTGATGGGTTCAGTTATGATCGACAGCCATGTATATTTAATGAAGTGATCTTGCATCAAATTGGCTGAAATTGTGAACACTCTAGAGGTGATATTTATAATCAGATTTAGTATATAAGATTATATCTTTGAGCTCTAAGATGGGTTCGACTATGAGCGAGATCCATGCATATTAATGAGGATTGGACTGTGAACAGTTTCTGAGCTATGAATCTGGGTCTAGTCCCAAAGGGCAGGGAGATATCCGGGAGAGAAAGCTGGTTATGTGAATGAATTATCGTTTTTATGCCAAGATAGTGATCCTATATATATGGTCTTCGAAAGAAGATAAGTGACACTGACATTAATAGATAATGTAGCAAATATGTGCTCCATGCTTTTCTTTGCCCTATACAGTTTCAATATGTTTGTAAATTTGCATTCACAAGCTGATGTGTCAACTACCCATGTGAGCAATATCAGGCCCACTTGTGACTCCTGTTTTTTTTCAGTTACTGTGACTGAAAGAAGAGAAATAGTTTCCGCACAGAAACTTCAGTTATCAACCATGTACCTTCACCAAAGTAAGTTGATGATTTACACATTGACTAAGAAAGAAGCCTATTGATTTTGGTGTCAAAAGGTCAAGGTCACTGACAAATAAAAATAATGTTTTTTGCATAATAACTTTAGTTTCAGACCTCTTACCTTGAACAAATTTTGCAGAAGGCTTACACTTGAGACATTGTAGAGGCCTATTGATTTTGGGGTCAAAAGGTTAAAGGTCAAGATCATTGTAGCTCAAAGAAACAATATTTTTTCCTAATTAACTTTTGTTCGTTTGTAAGTTCCTTGACCAAACGTTTTTAAAGGCTTGTACATCGGGCAATAAAGAAACCTATAAATGATGGGGTCTTAAGTTCCGAGGTTGCAGTCGATGGTAAGCCTGATCAGAAAAAAATAAAAGTTTCTGCACATCAAGTTTAGTGTGTTAAGTGCCTGCATAGAGGACTTTTAAGCATATGCCATTCACAATACCTTTGTTTCGATCTTTGCCTATGTCTTTAAAATTACAGCATTCCTTCTTGTTTGAAGATTATTTGCTGTGCACTGTATGCTTAGTGCTTGTTAAAAGTCAGTTACTTACACCATCAGTAAAACTGTTTAGAAAAAGAGATTGAGCTTATTGATAATAAATGTGAGGACCAACACTAGGATTAGGCTGTTAAAGGCATCCACTGTATCAACTGATGTTATGGATGGTTTGAGTATGTTCCACTGAGTGATTCTGGGGTAAAATGGGTATTTTTGTGTGTCTTTGTTAGTCTGGAAGATTCTAGAACAATACATTATAATGATAGTTCTGGTGTCCACTGGTGTTAGCAGATTTGAAGGATTGTACAATATTAGGTGTTTTTAATGTAATTAAATGATGTTTACACAAAGAATGGATTCCAGTCAAGTACGTTATGCGGTCAGTTCAGTAGACACGCCCACTATGTTGGTATCAGCTATTAGCCAATCAGAGTCAAGGGGGTCTGCTGTGCTGATGTAGCCTGGTGGCAGTCATTCAGTTGACAAGTGATCAGCGTCGAGAGTGGACAGGTTTTGTTTTGTATCAGATTCTCTTCTTGGTCAAGAGTTGTTTCTAGTGGAGCTTGAAAGTATCTTCAGGACTCGTTCATAAGCTATACCTCAAACATGACCTAGATGAGACTAGGCTCAGTATTTCTGCCTGTCAGCCTTCGGCGAGTCCTCGTAAATCTACCTCTGCAGTTAATCCCTTGTATTCATCACTGCGCTTGGCATCGAGAACCAGGCAACTTAGTGCGCAGCCATGAGCAATAGGAATGCCTTGTTCCGCGTCCATGGTAGGTGGGGCTCCGAGCACCGGAGAGATTATTCAACAACAACAACAAATATACCATATTCATGAAAGGGATAACGTTCTATTGGAAGCAGTATCATCTCTCCAAGCAGCAGTGATCAGGGTGCAAACCCAGTTAAATATGACCAACAATACGGGATATCCTTGTACTGAGACACAGTCACATACCCTCGCAATAGCGATGTTAGTCATGGAAACTAGGTCGTGTATCAATACGTCTGTCCCCATTTTTCCTGATAATGGTGTGCCTATCTCTACTCTGCCGGATATTGACCCCGTCAGCTCACAATTGCGGAAGGAGATTATTGCAGCATCATGGGGTATCACATCACTAGACTTCAAGAAGAATCACAACATCATCCTGATAAAGAACCTGATGTGGTTGACGTCTTACTTGAGTATGAGCTCTCCAAGAACTACCTCATAGGCCCCTTTTGAAAGTCCACCATTTCCTATATTCCGGATTATTCCGGATTAGCCCCCTGGGTGTAGTGCAAAGCAAATATTCTGGCAAGTACAGACTTATTGGGGATCTGTCACAGTTCACTCGAGCATGAAAGTATCAATGCATTAATCAGCAAAGAAAATTTCTCTCTTGTATGTTAAAATAGATTATGCTATTCACATTCTGTTACAGTTAGGAATGGGTGCTAATATGTGTAAGACTGATATTATGGATGCATTCAAGCTAATTCGCATACTCCCAACAGTGTGGCTTTCGTATGGTGTCAAGTGGAGGAAAAAATATTATTTCTACACCATGTTAGTGTTTGGTAGTAGCAGTAGTCCTGGGTATTTTGATACACTGTCCAGAGCGTTTTCGTGGATAGCTCAACATAATTATGACATATCACATTTCTTGCATTTACTGGATGATTTTTTTGTCCATTGATGAGCCTGATTTTCCAGCTGAAAGAACAATGGCATTAATCACATTAATATTCAATAGATTATCTATTCCAATTGCTTCCCACAAGACTCTGGGACCGTACTTGGGTATAATACTAGATTCAGAAAAAAATGGAAGCTAGATTGCCACAAGATAATCTGAGCAGATTAGCTGCACTGATACAAACTTTCCAGCAAAGGAAATCTTGCACGAAGAGGGAATTGCTGAGTCTTTTGGGTCATTTACATTATGCATGTTGAGTGATCGCCCCTGGTCGGTCTTTCACATCATATCTAATATCCTTGTCAACAACCATCACCGAATTAAATCATCATGTGAAATTAAATAGTGAAT
The DNA here is from genome assembly GCA_029931535.1 of Margaritifera margaritifera. Classification (NCBI taxonomy): domain Eukaryota; kingdom Metazoa; phylum Mollusca; class Bivalvia; order Unionida; family Margaritiferidae; genus Margaritifera; species Margaritifera margaritifera. The sequence goes on from JAQPZY010001598.1 coordinate 2,761,345, forward strand.
GTAGACTGGATTTAAAGATGTGGGGTGACTTTCTGGCTCAATTGAATGGAATTTCCTTTTTCTTGGACTCTAATGTTACTATTGCTACAGATTTTGAGCCTTTACTGATGCAGCATCAACTCTCTGATTTGGAGGTTTTTCCAAGGCAGATGGTTTCATGATATTGCTTCAAGATTATTCATATTTGATATGCATCTATCAAGCTGTATTTGTGCAGTGGTGCTTGCTGCATCTTCATTAGCTTTCTTTGCCTTCTTACGTTCTGGCAAATTTACTGTTGTGTCAACTACTGATATGGAGTACTTGCGTATCAGTGACTTTATCATTGCTGGAGATAATTCTAATGGGACTTTAGTGCTGAAAGCATCAAAGTCCAATCCATTATGATGTGGGGTGCAGATCTGACTTTTCCAGTGCATAACTGTACTTGCCCCCAAAGGGCTATGAACAATTATCTAGCGATCCACAGCAGGGTGGGCTTTCTCAGGCCTTCTGATCTGCTATTTATTACAGACAGTATTAATCCACTTTCTAGATCAGTGTTTCTGGAGAAGTTACATCTGCTCCTGCATGTACTAGGCTATCCACAACGCAAATTCAATGGGCACTCTTTTAGGATAGGGGCTGCCACTGCAACAGCTAATGCAGGGATCGAGGACCACCTTGTTAAAACACTAGGCCACTGGACTTCTGATTCCTATTTGCATTTTATCAGGACCTCGAATGATGCCATTCTATGTGCACAGCAGGCCATGTGTGGATCTACCTGTTCCTAGATGAAGTACCGCCGTATGAGCAGTTTCATCTACTTGTTTTCTTGTATAGATTACATTTCGTGGAAGTGTGTGTGTTCTAATGTAGGTTAGTGTTTGGTGTGTATCAATGTATTCTTTCGGATGTAATCGTTCAGATTCTTTACGTGGATTTTATTTCTGAGAAGGGAGTAAGCAGATTCTGTTTATTGTGCTAAGTATTTCATTGGGCTTTGGAATTCTACAGTTCTTTCTATGGAGTGGGATCATCAGATTCATTGTCACTGTGAGGTTTGTTTCGCACCAGTAGTGTGTTCACCCCGTATTCTATGGAATGGGATCATCAGATTCATTTGCACTGAGTGGCATTTTAAGCACCAGTAGGGTGTGCACCCCGCGTTTACATAATGTTGTTTGTTTTATCTATTATGCTTTTAGTTCAATCAGTTTACTGTCTGTGCACTGCAAATCTGTTTCTTGCATACCGACTTATTTATTGGACTACGTCAACTGTATGATTGTGTGGCTGCTGAGTGGATTTTGGGCTATTTGTGAGAAAAAAAATAACAAAAGAAAAAAAGAAAGAAAAAAAAAATTTATTGTATGCACTGACCCCAAACAGGAAACAAGCAGTGAACATTGCAGTGCAGAACGTACATGTTTGTAGTTTGGTTTATGGCTTTCTTACAGATTCTTGCATCACAGCATTGCTTACAACTGCAATGTAGATATACTGTGCTTTTAGTTTTGTTATCACCATAAATATTATATTCAGGCATGGATCCCAGCCGTGAACATTTCAGTGCAGAACATACTTGTTTGTAGTTTGGTTTACGGCTTTCTTACAGATTCTTGCATCACAGCATTGCTTACAACTGCAATGTAGATATACTGTGCTTTTAGTCTTGTTATCACCATAAATATTATATGCAGGCATGGATCCTTGAATAGTAAACACCTTGGCACAGGTCCTAACAGTATTATCCATTTATGCGGATTCACAGTTGTATATACCTTAATATGATACTGATTCATGTTTGCATGTTCCTAATTTGCTTATATTGTTTGTTATTTTCATGCTAATATTAACAGAACTGCAGGTACTTCTTGTCCTATACATATCCGTTCCTTGGGGCTCTCCGCTGCATACTACTCCAGTTCCATTCTCGGCATGCAGCGTCGTTTAGGCATTCTGGCCCCAATCCACTCAACTTACAGACATAACAAGTTATGGTGACTCTGCCTCATTACAGCGGCAATTCTGCCTTAACAGTTATGTCAGTCAATAAGTCATACTGGCGAGTCCACCTGAAACATCGGCATTTCTGCCTTGACAATTATCATTCAGTCTTACTGGTGAATTCCGCCTCATAGATTAAGTGCATGTCGGCTATTTGGCCTTGACAATTCAATATGTCATGCATCCTTGTGGGTAGATGGTTTCTGTAGATGGTTTGATTAGATTTTCATACCATTGTAGCAAGTTTCAAAGTTCTCTTTATTTTGGAATGTTTTGGTCAGCATTGCTTTACAAACATGAATATTTGTTTATGTGTATTTGGACAAATATCAACTGGTTTTAATTTCTGAAAAAAACAGAAGCTCTCTGTATGGTATTTAAATTGACTGAACCATTTCAATCTTGTGAAACAAAGACTTGAATCTGGACCTTAAAAGTTGAGGAGTTTCTATAATAATAATAATGTCTTTATTTATAGAGGATAACTCAGTTAGTTGTGTACAACTAGTCTCCCTTTAGTCCCTCTTCTATATACAAAATTTATAAAGTATTGTCACTCGTATAAAGGCGAAATGTGGTAAAATTAGTATTTAAAAGTTAACCCACTTACATAGACATTACTAAAATACTTTAGGAAAGGAGGAGGATTTAACTTCATATATAAAATGATTGTTTCACCCCTTTAATAACTCTGTTCTGAAACAACTTTCAACAAAAATCTTCAAGTATACATCACAGTTGATGATAAATCCTACTTAGATATATTATTAGGTTAGTTGCAAAAATATGTCGTGTGTATCATTTATGTAGGAAGAAACACACAAGATTGCTAAGGTTGTACATGCTTTTAATCTGCCATCTTGCTGGAAGTGGTGAACAGATCAAGGGGAACTACTCTTATAGGAATAATGATGTTTCTAACAATTGGATGTGTGGATGGTATAGACTTTACTACTACCGTTACATCATATAGTCAAGTTTATATCAGTGTTGTGCAGTGCCATAAATGTTATTCTGTACAATAACACTGACGTAACAATTTATAAATATATGATATTTTATACATACTTGTAAAAAATATGTCACAATATAAATTTAAGACTCAAATAAACATATAATAAATTCCTAACAGTAGTATTACAACAAAACCCAGAACTGGATCTGTCTTAAGAAAAAAAAATGAGGACTTGCCAAACAGTGGTAAAGACAATTTTTTTCTTCGTAGTTTATTAACATGTAGGTTTGAAAAATTTAATGTACATTTTCTAAAAGGATTTAACCAAATTAGCAGCTTAAATGTAAGCTGGAAAGTGAGTTTCTTTTCTATATCACATACCTTACCATAATTTGATTTTATTCACATCATATCAAGTACAGAATGACATTAATTGTCTTTGAGGGTGGGGGTGAGGAGACATCTTTTTGCGTGCATAAACATATCCATTCTTAAGGTATTACAAGAATTTGAAGGATTTATGCATCTCACCTACTTTCCTGCCTTGGTATCATTTTGCAATGACCTTGATCTTGCCTGAGGCAGTAGGAGGGTAGAAGTGCATGAAAATGAAAGGACTTTTCCTACTGATTCTACAGTCAAAGATTTAGAGAATAATCCTCCTCCTCCACTTCATCATCATAAAATGATGGCTTGTTTATAATTATCAGGGAAATTTTGCAAAACTGTTTTCAATCAACCGTCCATGTTGGGATAATAGATTCTGTCCCGAGGTTGCTAAAATTAAGGCCAGAACTTCAGGAAACTATTGATTCACTTCTGTCTTGGTAAATAGGTCTGATACTGTTCTTTAAGACCTTGTAATGCACAGCTTGCAAATGAGAGATTGCAATTTCATGGAACCTGCATTAATAGGAGCAATTGTAGTACAGAGCTGTTTACTGCTATGATTTCACTGTAATTCCCACTGAATATTTCAGAAAAATATGGGCCATGGTTCAAGGTATTATATAGGCAGAAGGGTGTGAGTTTAAGTCCTGCCCAGACCAGTTCAAGTTAGCTGCCATGGTTTGTCTCTGTGCAAGACACTGTGCTCTGATTGTTTCAGTATATATCCTCCCATGTGTTGATGTACAGTTAAAACTGAAGCAATAAAGCCGACTCCAAAAAATGTTCAATTTGCTTTCCTCACATCCCTTCCAAGCTAAAAAAGTGAGTGATAAAGGTAACACATTGGTCAAGCATAGGTAACACCATTCTGAGGGTGACATTAGAGATCTGCATTGTTGTCATCAAGTTAAGACTTGTTGAAAGTCACATACAGGGAGGGCATATCATTGTGTGATTTGCAGGCAAAGATTTTAGCATTCCAATGAACCTTTGTTGTTGATGCTGTTGGTAACCCATGTTGTTGTTACCCTTGTTGTAATCATCATTATTAACATCATCATCACCATAATCACTGTCATCCAATTTTTTTCAGTTGCAATGTGGGATACTATGGTTCAGACTGCGAACAGATGGCATGTTCCTGTAAAAATGGGTACTGCCATGTTCCAAATAAATGTATATGCGATCATGGCTGGAAGGGAGCACATTGTGAAAAAGCAATTTGTATGTGAGTAAATTTGGGATGAGTGTTCATCATAGAGGTTTGCATGCCTGTATGTTTTCTTACAGAATCATGAGCCTACTGAATGACCTACCGACCGTAATGACAGTAAGTCTTGAGATGCCTATAAGTTTTGGGACACCCTTAATTATTTTTAAAAAGTAATTTTTTTATGACCTATAAAAGTTGGGACACAAAATTAAAGCAATTTATTCGTGTACTGTAAGTCTTGGGACACCTAAAACATTTTTTCCTACTGATCGATCAGCATATTTTATCAATTGTAAAAAAAAAAAAAAATTGGGGTTGTTAAGTAACTATCATTATGAATAATTAGATGGAAATCTTATAAATTAATATAATTTGTTTGAAAAGTCAATAAATATATTTAAATTTTTCTCTGTTTTCTTATTATTTCTACCAAATTCAAATATGTATAATTTAATCAGATGATGACAAGAATTTAGCATTAGCGGAATGTTATACACATTCACCAGTAACTTCTCCCTTTTGTGCTCTATTTTACTAGTGTCAGTTTATCCATTATTGCATTAAAATTGTCGAAAGTCACCTGTGATTTGGGGGGTTTTTTGTCCAGAAAATGGAAATACCTAACTCATTAAAATGTGATACCAATATGACAGCAACAAAAATAGTGTTTATTTCAACTCTCGCATTTATTGTGAGCATGTTTACATCATGGCGTCGTCACATGTACATTGAAGATTTTACTTGTGCTGAATGAAGTACATCTCTTGGATTTGAATCATAGGCACTACTGCACTAAACTAAATAATATCTCTAAAATACGATAAAGAAGTTTCAGAAATAATGCTTTTAAAATAAAATCTCTGTGGTAGTTTACTTTGATGTAAACGACCTTAAAAAAGTACCTGTATACTCAGCTACAGTAATTGTGCTAATATTACGAAGTAAAAGGCAATTATACATCAAAGTATCAGCATTGCTGCAGGACAAAATTTCATCTTTACCCAAGTCAATTTCAGGGTTTAAACAATTAACTAGCCTGGATTGCTGTCAGAAAACAAAAGACAAATCCACCAATTAAAAACAAAAGGAGACACCAAAACAACCAGTTTGCCAAAATTAAAAGTGGTATGAATAATGTGTGGAAAATTACGATTTTGTGAAGCTGAAACACAAAACTAAAATGGATCGATCATGATCTTAATCGATCTATATTCAGAATTTTAACGTATCTTACGATCATTCTTTCATGAATATATGACAGTTATGTGAATTTATGCTGGTTATGTGCTTTATATAATTAAACGTGTGCCTTTTTATATAGATTACATCACTTTGTAGGATCGCTTATACCACTGAAAAACAGTAACTCTTAAGCACGTGAATCCAAATAAATGAAACAGCAATGGACATCTAGATGAATTGTAATCTGGAAGAATGCAATTTGGTGAAAACGACGAATAAAGCAAAATCTGCATTGAATATTTTTGGGAATAAACAAGGATAAGTGATGCTAAGCACAATTTGCACAGTGTAAGTACTGTACACTGTTCACTGTAGTACAGGTCTCCGGGTAAACTCTAAGCAGCCTGTGAATTATGAAGTTTTTATATACCTTTATTTTAAATCATGTTAGAGACATTGGAAAATATGCTCATGCAAAATAATAACATAAAAACAATCATAGTAGTTTATAACAGTTTATTAACGTGGTAACTGAAGGAGCTGATCACTGCTATGAGACGTATGGTGATCTTCCCAATTTTGTCTTGACATGTGTTTGTGTCTCTAAGTTTTGGGATACAGAAAATGTTATTTATTTTGCATGCATATAAGTCTTGGGACACAAATTTTTACAAAAAAATTTCATGTCCCAAGACTTACCGTCATTACGGTACTTGAACTTAATCACTTATGTTTATAATTTTTCTTTCATAATGACTAACAAATGTGCTGACTATACAGTATTTATTTCACTGATGGCACATGGGTAATGAGAAGTGTTTCTCCATCCTCTATTGTGTTGGCTCAGCCAACGAGTCAATACATACATCTTAGTTATTCTTCTACTTATCTTTTATGTGGGTATGTGAAAAAAGCTTGCCAGTAGTTTCCCGTGGGGTGGTGGTTCTTCCTGGGGTTTTCCCGGGCTTTTCCTCCATCAAAATATACTGGCTGCCATGTATAGCCTATCATTTGCTGAAAAATGGTGTTAAAGCCAAACCCAAACCCAAACCTACTTTTCTTTTGTCAACATTTTTCTTCTAAATGCCTTCTGTCCCTATTTCTTTTTAATAATTTTTTTTATCCAGAATAAATAGCATCAATTACTTTTCCCTAATTGAAATATTTCAGAAAAGTTAGCAAGGAAAACTTAACTCATAGAGGATATCTACATTTTGGGGTAGATATACTGAAATATTTCCCAAGTGAAGTGGAAACATTGTACACCACTCCCTTGATAACTTGCGCCCAGATAACTCGTGAACCCACTTATAATGCGGGGTCGGGCATGGATACCATTTTTTAAACTAGAAAATACCAATAAAATTGGCCCCTGTTTATTGAACGTGACAAAAATTGCGATCAAAATTGGTAAATGAACATTGATATATCGCTTGTTTTATCATCAAAAACAGTGGTTACTACTCGGAAATTCTCAACTTTTAATAAGAAGTCATATATATTGTGTTAATTTTTCTTTCCAAACAACATTCTCAGTACACTGTAAATAACAATATTTGGTGAAATTTAAATCAATGTAAATGTCACTAATGCCTACTGGTGGCAACACTTTAAAAAATATATACCATTTAAAAAAGTTTTGTCAAGTGAAATTTGTGTTTCAGTTCTATCTTTTAATTCGGTTTCAGTGTAATTATCATAAATGCAATATGCCCTCTTGTATTCAAATGTGCAAAATATCATTCAACCATCACAGTTATGTCCATGAGTGTTTTCATGAGAACCTAATTAAGTGCCGACTGTTTTTTTATCTCCGACTTGCGGAAGTATTTGTTGTGTTGTTAAACAATTAAAAGCAGACCTGCTTTGTATTATCACATTAATTACGTCTTTTGAATCAAATCAAATAAAGGGGGTGAAATAAAAGAAAAGATAAAAGGCATGCAAATCATTCCTGCGATAGAGCTAGTGGTCATGGCCATGTGTCAGGTCAACTCATTTCAATTGATCAATTGAACACCGTTATAAATATTATTATGTAAGTAATATAATTAAACTACCTTAAATTAGCCTACTCATTCACAAATGTGATCAAAGATAGTAAGGCAACCAAGTGAAATGAGTACTTGGTGAATAAAAAGCTTTGTTTACAGATACAATTCTTTATGGAGAAGCGAGTTCCAGAGTTTGTAGTGTACTTAAAATTTCTAAATTGCCACTCAGAGATTTTCTCAAGGATGAGAAGAAGTTTCAATATTACTTGCAATGAAAACATGGAATCCATATTTTATTAATAGAACAATAAATAAATCGAGTTTCGATGTTGATGGTTGTTTTACAAAATATATGTCCCTAGTTTTTGAAAAAAGGAATCTTGTTTTGTTGTGAATCAACAGCTACAAAAAGCAGTGACGTAATACACAATGTTTTCGCATACATGTGTTGTTGAAACCGCTTGGACAAAGGTTGTTAACGATCTTTCAGAGGTTCAGTATCTTGAAAATAAAGGTAATTTATACCAAAAAGCAAACAACTACATTTGAAAAAAGCTCTTTATTGTTTATTGACAATTATTCCCTGTGCAATTATAAAACAAATATTCAGCCATTAAATAGCCCCGTAACCTCCTCCCCCTGCGGTTTTCTCATTGTCTAGTGGGGATGGCATCCCCTTCTAAATTTTTTTGAGGTCCCTCGGTAACTCGCGCCCTCGCTTATAGTGATGTCTATGTTTTTGGACCCCATTACTGTTTTTCAGTGGTATAAGCGATCCTACAAAGTGATGTAATCTATATGAAAAGGCACACATGTTTATTTTATAAAGCACATAACCAGCATAAAGTCAAATAACTTGTCATATATAATATATGTTAAAATTCTGAATATAGATCGATTAAGAGCATCATTGATCCATTTTAGTTTAGTGTTTCGGCTTCACAAAATGATAATTTTCCACGCATTATTCATTCCACTTTTGAATTTGGCAAGCTGGTTGTTTTGGCGTCTCCTTTGTTTATAATTGGCGGATTTGTCTTTTGTTTTCCGACAGCCATCCAAGCCAGTTACTTGTTAAAACCCTGAAATTGGCTTGGGTAAAGAGGAATTTTGTCCGGCGGCAATGCCAGTACTTTGATGTGTGATTGGCTTCTACTGCGTAATATTAGCACGATTACCGTAACTGAGTAAACATGAATTATTTACCGTCGCTTACATCAAAGCAAACTACCACGGAGTTTTTATTTTAAAAGCATTATTTCTGAAACTTCTTTATCGTATTTTAAAGATATTATTTAAGTTTAGTGCAGTGGTGCCTATGATTCGAATCAAATGTATGTACTTCATTCATCACAAGTAAAATCTTCAATGTGCACGTGGTGACGCCATGATGTAAACATGCTACAATAAATGCTAGAGTTGAAATAAACACCATTTTCATTGTTCTCATCCTGGTATCACATTGTAATGAATTAGGTATTTCCATTTTCAGGGGGAAAAAAATCCCCAATAATTACAGGTGACTTTTGACAATTTTAATGCAATAATGCATAAACTGACAATAGTAAACTAGGGCACAATAGGGAGAAGTTATTGTTGAATGGGTATAACATACCGCTAGTGCTCAGTTCTTGTCATCATCTGATTAAAATATACATATTTTAATTTGATAGAAATAATAAGAAAACAGAGAAAAATCAATATATTTATTGACTCTTCAAACAAATTGTTATAATTTAAAATATATCCATGTAATAATTCATAATGAGTGTCCCTTAACAACCATGAAGTCCTGTTTATTTTACACGAGGTTACGATCGATAAAATACGCCAATCGATCAGTAGAAAAAAAAATGTTTTAGGTGTCCCAAGACTTATAGTACATGAACAAATTCCTTTAACTTCATGTCCCAACTTTTATAGGTCATACAAAAATTACTTTTGAAAATAATTAAGGGTGTCCCAAGACTTATGGTGTCCCAAGACTTACCGTGATTACGGTATATACGAATAAATAATATCATACAGGTTAGATAATTTTAATTCATACTCTATGGAGATTCAAACCCAGATCTGCGGGTTACGGCACCCACCACCTTGCCTGTAAGCACCAATCCCTATACCATCTCGACCATGCACGCATCACCAAAAAATTATGCTACAAAGTTGGTGGTATAGGCATTTATGCGTAGCAGACACACCCGCATGTTGACCCAGTAATTAATTCTCATCTAAGTACACAGTACTCCTAGATTCCTAGTACAGAAATCAAGGTATATAGAAGTTATTATAGAGAATTACAAATATACACCAAACAGTGTGCAAAGTGCTATCCCTGGATTCTACAGGAGAATGCTTGATAATATTAACAGAATATTTAAATACAAATAAATAATATTATCATACAGGTTAGAGAATTTTAATTCTTACTCTACCGAGATTCGAACCTGGATCTGCAGGTTATGGCATCTGTAATTCTCTATAATATCTTGCCTAGATTACAGCATTGTAAATACAAATAGGTAAAAATACTTAAGCAACTGCCACTTAAACAACAAATTTAATTTTTGGTTAGTTTCTTCACTAGTAAATGGCAGTTGACAACATTTCTAAAATAGTTTGAAACAACCCCAATAGCATGTACATGAGAGCACATGCACAGGTGTCTTCAACATCATAGTGTTCATCCATTCAAACCACAGTGGTCACTGATGAGTAATCTCAACTTTACAACTGCATGTTGAAGTTTTTAAAAGCATAAAAATTAAATTGCTTGTTCTAGTGGCAGTTGATTAACTGTTTATAACTATTTATGATTACAATGATGTGATCTAGTTGAAACACTTACTTTAGCTATTCATCGACGATGAACTGAAGTAACTGAATCAGCACACAGCCAAGTGCAAATATTAAAATATGGCACTACACATGCCATGTAGATGCATCAATTTTTAGAAACATGGATTTTCTTCATATGACCACTCACTTTCTATCTTTGTTAAAACCATCCCAAGATAGGATTGAAAATGTATGGTTTTAATATTTGTCTATGTACTCGTAATAACGTTGTGCATTAGTTGGATATTTTTTTTCTTTGCTACTTTTTCTCGTATTTTCACAAAAATGAGTGATGTAAGAAAATAACCTTGACCTCAATTTACAGCTCTTATAAATTCCACTTCATAGCATTGTCCCATACGCTTCTGACCAACAAATGTTTATTTTTAGGCAAAATCTTTTATCACGTAATAGTTACACTTTGATTTCTACGAATTGTATAATTTCCTTAATTGATGTGCCCAATGAATTACAAAAACAGAGTCTAATGAAGACGTACTTCCAAGACACAGCGATGTCCACCATTATTACCCCTTGACAGGTTCACTTACAGTTTCAAACTGATTTTGTGAAGAAAATAATGCAAGCTCGGCAGTTAAAATCTTCAAAATATACATTTAGAAAGTGCTTTCACCGATTCTATTCTTAAAACACAAATTGTTATTTACATATAGATGATTTAGTTTCGAAACACAAGTTAAGTTTTCATCATCAAATGATAAATTGCGGAAATCAGGCAGCAATATCTTGTGGATGGGGGGGGGGGAGGAGTTAATGGTCAGTCGGCTATTAAAACACATGCCCGTGAATGTTCACAAGTTTGTTTTGTCAGCGCAATTGATATGAACACCTGCTAAGGCAACATGCAATCCGTTTCACCTGGGGCTTAACTTGAACTACTTGGCTGAGTTGAGGGAGCATCTCAAAAGCCATAAACTACTGTCATTTAGTGTCAATCTAAAATAAATGACAGGACAAAGTCATTTTCACTTTCCCTAATAGAAAAAGGCAAAGTTTACATTTTTTTGGCAACTTAGTCGCCCACTTCACCTGTTAGCATGACCCCTATATATATATATATATATATATATATATATATATATATATATTTATATATATATATATATATATATATATATATATATATATATATGATGGCAGAAAACATCAATTTCCATTTATTTTTCCCATTCAGTCAGTGCCATTGTGGTTTAATGCATTTAACACTGTAGACAAGTAAGCTGCATTACTACATAACAGTTTTAAAATAATGTAGGACAGTAACTTTACAAGTTTTTCTCCTGCATCCAATGCTAAAAAGCATGTCTTTTGTTAAATTAATAAATGTTTTTTGTAAGAGAAATGAAGCAAATATATTTTGGCAACACATATCTTGTTCATATTGATACAGTGAGCATTGTTCAGGTGCATGTAGTAGCATCATCACAGAGCTCTCAAATCTGACATCCTTTGCAGCATAACATCTTTTATTTAATGAAAGATTTTAATTATTGTGAGTTTATGAGTATGTTCCATTCAAATTTTGATAGTCACTTGATTTTGGTTGTCAATCAACACTTCTCCATCCCTGATTTCTTGAATGTTTACAAATATAGGTATAAGTGTGATAAGAGTTAAAACGCTTGTTTAGCCAAGCTTTTGTTGTTTATTATGTATGCATGTAAATATGTATGTATAATAATAATAATAATAATAATAATACTTTATTTATAGAGGGTGACTCATTTAGTCAGGACTATTCTCCCTTGAGATCCTCTTAAGAAAAGTATAACATATCTGCATCATACGAAAGATAATAGTAATTACTGTTTATTTTAACATGTCTTTAGTATTATAGATACTAAATTCTGTTATATAATCAGTAACACATACATACTGATGATATCTCTTCTTAAATACTGTAATATTTTCTGCAGACTTTACATGCAGTGGAAGATTGTTCCAGAACTGTACCAGAGTATTGGAAGCTTTTCGTAAATTGTTCTGTTCTTGGTTTTGGTGGATGAAGGTTTCCATGTGATGTTGATCTCAACTGGTAATGGGTTGAATAAAGCTTGAATAAATCCTGAAGATACTCTGGTGCAGCTCTATGAAGACATTTATACACAAGAACTGCCTTGTGAAAATCAATCCTTTCATATATTGTATACCATTTTGGTTCTGTAAACAATGCTTTTGATGAATAATCAATAGATGCATCTAAAGTAATGTGTGCTGCCCTTTTTTTAAGTTTATAAATCCCGTCAAGCTGAGATTTGGCACAGTTTCCCCATACATTTAAACAATAATCCATTGTTGGAAGAATATATGAATTGTAGTATAGAATGCAAGTTTCTGTAGGTAAATATTTCTTGATTCTGCTTAGTAGGGCAATTTTGGATGACTGCTTTACAAAGCTTGTCAATATGGTCATCCCATTGTAAAAAATTTTCTGCAGACACACCTACAAGCTTTTCATTTTTGGCATTTTCTAACCGATGATTATTTATTTTAAGAGATAATTCTGAGTTCCCTAGATTACACACCTCCCTCGATAACTCGTGCCCAGATAACTCGCGAACCTGCTTATAACGCGGGGTCAGGCGTGGATTCCATTTTTTTAAACTAGAAAATACCCAAAAAATTGGCCCCTATTTGTTGAATGTGAAAGAAATTGCGATCAAAATTAGTAAATGAAACCTTGATATATTGCTCGTTTTATCGTCAAAAACAGTGGTTAGTTCCGGGAAATTTGAATGAACATCATGAAATTTTCAGCTTTTAATAAGAAGTCATATATTTTGTTCAATTTTCTTTCCAAACAACATTGTCAGTACACTGTAAATAACAATATTCAATGAAATTTATATCAATGAAAATATCACTAATGCCTACTTGTGGCAACACTTTAAAAAATAAATACCAATTAAATAAGTTTTGTCAAGTGAAATTTGTGTTTTAGTTCTATCTTTTAATTCAGTTTCAGGGTAATCATCATAAATGCAAAATGCCCTCTTGTATTCAAATGTGAAAAATATAATTCAACCGACCCAGCTATGTCTGCGAGCATTTCTGTGAGAACCTAATTAAGTGCTAACCGTTTTTTTATCTCCAACTTGCAGAAGTATTTGTTTTGTTGTTACACTCAATGAAAATCAGACCTGCTTTGTATTATCACGTTAATTAAGTCTTTTGAATCAAATCAAGTAAAAGGGGTGGAATAAAAGAAAAGATAAAAGGCATGCAAATCCTACCTGCATAAGAGCTAGCGGTCACGGACGTGTGACAGGTCAACTCATTTCAATTGATCAATCAAACACTGTTATAAATATTATTATGTAAGTAATATAATTAAACTACCTTAAATTAGCCTACTCATTCACAAATGTGATCAAAGATAGTAAGGCAACCAAGCCAAATGAGTACTTGGTGAATAAAAAGCTTTGTTTCACATACACAGTTCATTACAGAGAAGCGAGTTCCAGAGTTTGTATTGAACATAAAATTTCGAACTTGCTACTCAGAGATTTTCTCATGGATGAGAAGAAGTTGCACTGTTACTTGCAATGAAATCATGGCATCCATATTTTATTAATAGAACAATAAATAAATTGAGTTTCGGTGTTGATGGTTGTTTCACAAAAAAAAAGTCCCTAGTTTTTGAAAAAAGGAATCTTGTTTAGTTGTGAATCGATAACAACAAAAAGCAGTGACGTAATACAGAATGTTTTCGCATACACGTGTTGTTGAAACCGCTTGGACTAACGTTGTTAAAGATCTTTCAGAGGTTCAGTATCTTGAAAATAAAGGTAATTTATACAGAAAAGCAAACAACTACATTTGAAAAAAGGTCTTTATTGACAATTATTCCCACTGTAATTATAAGACAAGTATTCAGCCATTAAACAGCCCCATTACCCCCCTCCCCCCCGTGGTTTTCTTGATGTCCAGCAGGGATGGCATCCCCTTAATTTTTTTTAGGTCCCTTGGTAACTGGTGCCCTTGCTTATAGTGCAGTCTATGTTTTTAGACCCCGTTGTTCACGAGTTATTGAGGGAGAGGTGTATGTGGTTTTGTGATGTCCCTTAAATTGTACATTTTGTTTTACCTTCATTAATTACCATCTTATTTTGTTGTCCCCAACTTTGAACTCTAAAAAGGTGCGAGTCTAATTTTGTTTGGATAACTTCAGTATCATAGCTAGATATATGTATGTATGTTTAATGGCATGGACAATAATGACTATATCGTGTCAATTTAAAGTAAAGTTCTAAATATGTTAAAATGAAGAATTGTGCAAAATACCTTAGGAAAATAAAAGATAAACCCTTACAAATAAATGTCAACATGAAGTACAGGACAAAATATAAAAAGGTAAAGATGTTTAAATTCTTTAACATGTATATTCATTCAAGAACTTCACCCTTGTATCATTTATTATGGAGTTAATTAGGTATTTTAACAATAGTCTAGATAACACTGAATATCAAATAGAAACAGGCCATTATAAACTTTAAGTCAATGACAGTTTGCATGATTCACATGGAAAATTATTGTCCACACCTTTTGTCTCGAACATAGTAACCACCTTCTTTCGATCCATCACATTTTGTTTCTGCTCTATAATTTTAAAGCCATTTGAGATTAAGGGATGAATCTTGGTATATGCATACATCATCATTAGAACGTGCATCATATACCTTATTGGGTGTGACATCTTCAACATCAAGGTCATGGCTCAGTATTTTAATTTTTCTCTCGCATTGTCCTTTCCACTCTGTAACTTTCATATCATTTGAGATAAATGGATGAAACTTAGTACATTTATAAATCATCATTAGAAGGTGCATCACAAACTAATTGGGGTTCCTATCTTCAAGGTCAAGGTCATGGCACAATATGGCACAATATTGTGTTTTTCATCACACTTTTCATTCTAGTCTATAACATTATATATCGTCATTCAAAATTGTCTTGTGTACTACATTGGTGGTCCTGTCTTCAGGTCAGTATTTTAAGTTTTCCATCTCATTCTTCCAGCCATATAACTTTAGAGTCCTTTCAGCTTTAGGGATAAAACTTGGTGTACTTCAGAGATCCTGAAAACCCTGTATTTGCCCAACATGTGTGGTAGATCAAAGGTTTTTACCAGCACATGCTCTGAGCAACCAGACATCAGTCATAGGAATTCTCAAATAGCATTATTATCAACTTGTCTTTGATTTGTTTATCCATTAAACTGCCAAATAAACACCTTTATGAAGTACAATTCAAAGTTCACTAGGTCAAGTTTACACATTTTTTTGGTCAGTCAGTCAATAAAGATGTTGCCAGCTCAAGCTTGGGTCAAAGGTGACTAGGTCTAGTTTACACTTTTTTTGTTTGACAGTCAATAGAAGTGTTGCTGTCTAAGCTTGTTTGGTCATATTTTCCAATTGTTTAAGCACTATATAGCCACAAAATACAAGACAAAAGAGGTGTGAAAATTTGTCACTTGGACTTATCAAAACCTCTATAACTGAACAATTGCCCTAGGGTCTGCACAAAAAATATTGCTAGTAGGTAATTACCGAAAACAAGTATTTGTGTTACTCAGAGTGAGTAAAAAAAAACAAATAAAAAGTTTGTCAAATGGATGAATAATTGCAAGTAAAATATTATTTAATAATTAATGTACTAAGAAAAATATTACTGTTAATTTTACAAATTAAAATATTATTTCTTAGTAATAATTTTACTTAGTCATTTTAATTAAACACAGTTAAGTAATTTGAGTAAAAAGACACAAGTATGTTCATAACTTTGTAATGAGCAAATAATTCCCAGTTTAAAAAAGTAAATGTTTTACTTATCTAAGTATAATCACAAGCGTTGATTCCACAGAGTTTATTCTTGCAGAAAATTGGAATGCATATCATGGGGAAAAACACATCTGTAAAAATGTGAAATAGCATTTGGAAAAGAGATCAATCTGCAAGAATTTGGAGCAGGGAGCCATGGTAGCTCACTTGGTAGAACATCAGAGTCATAATCCAAGGGTCGCTGGTTTGATACTTGTCCAGGCCAGCCTGGGTCACCGACCTCAGTGTGTTCTTGGGAAAGGCACTGAGCTCCCATTTCCTTAGCATGGTATAGCCAATAATGTATTAAAAGTGCCATTAAAAATAACAAACACAGAAACAAATTCTATAGCTTTATGCCATCACAAAGTTGATTTATTATTCAGTTTTACATTGTTTATGTTTAGGTAGACAAGTCACTGTTCTTGATGTCTGACATTTATATCGCAAGAGAAATATTGCACTCTAATTTTTACCCATTTTGTATTTATCATTGTATTATGCGCTGGTGACCTAAATACTGAAACAATGAAGCTTGAATACTGAACAAAGAAAAATTAAAATATTGACTTGGTTAGCAGTGCGAGATGCATGGATGCAGATATATATATATATATATATATATATATATATATATATATATATATATATATATATATATATATATATATATATATATATATAGTACAAGAATGTTATATTTACAGCACAAAATACCAGCATGTTTCCAGGATGCTAACAGCAATGCTACAATAATGCTGTAAAATATTTGCCTTTTGATTTCTCTACGATCATAATGATTGCAGTATGTTTCAGTTCTTTAAATTATGGTGGCAGCATTAATATTCTAATCATGCATCATGCTGTAACCATGCTGTACATCAGTGATGCACAAATACATAGGTTGCTAGCATCTAAACATATTGACAGCATGCATTTCCTACTCGTACACTATCATGCCATAACCATTCTGGACATCAGTACTGCAACAAAAGAAAAAGCATATGTTTCCAGCTTAGTGGCAGAGATATTTAATGGTGAATAAGTCCTATGACTAAGAAAATAATTTATGATGAACATTACAAACTCTTATTAGTCTTTCTTTTCTTTTCATAATGGCACATGTGCCAAACTCCAGAAGAGAATGGCAGAGACTATATACACTTCTGGTACCACTGTTTTCAAACTGCAAGGGTTGTAGCATTAACCCATCTTGTTTTACATATAAATATTTTCTAAAGAACTCCTTACATTTGCTCAAGCTTCACTTACTATTAGTAATGCAGTTTCATTATGGGGTTCTAAAATCAAGTTAAACATTAATTGTTTGAAACATTATTTATCAGAGTTAGACATTCTTTCATAAAGTTGTGCAATATATTAGTAGTTGACATCAGTTTCTTTCATAACATTTAAAAGTTTGTTAAAATTATATCTCTCCATAGAGTGCCATGATGTACTGATGTGCTGTTTAATTTCTTTTATAATAGTACATGTACTTCATACACAAATATTTCATTAGCTGTTATGTTCTGATTTTTTTAAATGAAATATTTGTACATAAAGCAAATAAAGGAGATTTAGTGGGTGTATGATCTGGATCATATCCAATGAATTAATAAGGAAAGATACCAGAAATCCAGACTGATCCAAGAAAGGCAAGTTCTTCAGTATAACGAATCTTTCACAACCATTTTCTCAAGCACAAAGAAGAATCTTTTTTTCCATTTGCCTTAGACATTTTTTCTGTTATAAATATGAAATATCTTAACAGATTTGTTGAATATCACCATTTCAAAGTAAAAATTACCACTGACACAAGTTTAGATTCTATTCCAGAAAAAGACTTTTTTTTTGTGTCAATTTGAAAAATGCTCATTTTGGCATTCCTATTTTCAAAACTCACAGAAAATATTAGACATTTTTCTGGAGAGGTGAGTGTGTAAATTTTGTGCTCTTCCATTTTGTCTTGCATCAAGTTCCAGAATTTTAACAAAAACATTCAGAAGCCTGTGTTTGTTTTTGTGACATCCAATGGTGTAGTTTGTGTTTATTATATAGATGACTCTTTAGTCCTGACACAGACAATCAGCAAGTGCTTGAATGATGCAGAATTGCTTGTAACTTCTCTTCAAAAAGTTGGGTTCCAAATCAATAAAGAAAAATTTATTCTTATTCTGTCTCGGGGAGTTGTTCATCTGGGATTTGTGAGTAACTCTTCTGAGTTGACCATATCATTGGGACAAAAAAGAATTAAGAAGATTGTAGATTTATGCACTTTTTGTTGGGAAGGATTGTAGTAAAAATAGGATGTGTTGCAAGCTTAATTGGTATGTTTGCATCTGCCATAAAAGCTCTTCGCTTGGCGCAGTTGTATTATAGGGACCTGATTTGGGACAAGAACCTAGCCTTAGTCAAGTGTAAAGATAACTATAATGATATGATGACAGTGTTGGAGGCCAGCTAGGGTGAAATTCACTGGTTGTTGTCTAACTTGAAAAAAAATTAATGGGAAGGCTATACGATCACCACATATTTCTCATCTTATTATTATGTCGATGCATCCAGATCAGGTTGGGGTGCACACTTCAATCATTTTGCAACCAGTGGCAGATGGACAGAAACTGAGAGAAAATAAATTGCGCTTAAATTATTTGGATTAGCTGTCCAGTTTGGTTTGAAAAGTTTGTATAGAGAGGTCATCCACAAGCACATTTGCATCAAGAGAGATAACAATGCAGTTGTTTGGTGCATTAACAAAGCTGGTAGCTGAGACAGTTCCATGTTATAGGTTTACCAAAGACTTATTACTATGGTGTTTGAGAGAGAAAAACATCTGTCTGCTGTTCATATACCAGGGGAAGCTAATATTCAAACTGACAAATTGTCCCGCATTTTTAAGGAGTCGGCGAATGGAAATTGAATTAAGATTTTTTTCACAGATGCAGTGCACCTTTGTCTTTTTGCAGAAATTGACCTATTTGCATTCAGGGCAAATCATCAAAATGGTATGTTTTCTGGCATCCAGACCACTATACTTTTGTAACTGATGCCTTATCAATAAAATTGGGCAAACTTTTATTCCCTTTATGCCTTTGCTCCTTTCAGGTTAATGAACCAAATCCTAGAGAAAATCGGAGACAAACAGGTAAACGAGGTTCTCATGATTATTCTGCTTTGGAGAGCTCAAATTTGGTTTCCTCTCTTATTACCAATTCTTACAGACAAACCAATACTTTGGGAAAAAACACTCATCTATTGACCCATCCATGTGATGAACACAAACATCCACTCAGGTAGATTCGTAGATGAGATTAGTAGGATGTCATTTGTCAGGTCAGTCTAAAGTAACAAGGGCTTTTCAATCAGAGCTTCAGAATGAATCATTGGATCATGAAGCAGCATGACCTTGCATGGTGATAATGGTGTCTTTAGTGTTCTAGATATAGTCACAGTTTCATGATCTCTCTGAAGTAGATGTTAACTATCTGACAAACTGGAATGATGCAGGAAGTTGTACAGTGTTGTCAACACACATAAATCCATGTTAGTTCAAACATGAGTTGGCTCGTTTACTAACAACCAGTTCATATCTAGGTTCATGAAATGTGTATATTACCTACATCCACCTCCACCCCCGACCAAAATATACAGAAACATGGGATATTTCCATGGTTATGAAGTATTTGGCACAGATGTATACTTCAGAGCAGTTGTCACTGAAAGATTTGTCGTGCAAGTTAGCATGTTTAATAACCTTGGTAATTGGTCAATTTAGGGCCCAAACCTAGATAGCTTTGAATTTAGATGATATGAAAATACAAAATAATAATGTTTCATCGCAGATATTAGGATTGTTAAAAAACCTCAAGGTCAGGAAGACTGACAAAGCCATTAGTTTTGCAAAAATATTGCAAATCTGAATTGTGCATTGATAAAGTACTCCTTTTTTATTTGGATAAAACAAGGAAA
The DNA here is from genome assembly GCA_029931535.1 of Margaritifera margaritifera. Lineage (NCBI taxonomy): Eukaryota > Metazoa > Mollusca > Bivalvia > Unionida > Margaritiferidae > Margaritifera > Margaritifera margaritifera. The sequence continues at coordinate 2,781,721 of JAQPZY010001598.1, forward strand.
AAGAGGAAGTCAAAATAAGTATTTGTTTTATTCAAAACTTATAAAAGTATCTCAACAGATAGATTCGCAAGATCGCTGAAATAATTTTAGCAAAGGCTGAAATTGATACCAAGCATTTAAAGCTCACTCTACAAGGAGTGTCACAACTTCAAAAGCCAATAACCTAGGGGTGACCTTAAAAACAATATTGGATAATGACAATTGGTCTTCTGCTAATACATTTAATACATTTTATTGTAGAAGCACGGAGCAAGCTAAAGCCCAAAGGATCTTTCCAGATACCTTCTGTCAACTGTCTATAGGCTAATATGTACAGGAATCCAGAAACCATTTAATTTGTGGCTTTTATTTGTATATTATTTTCATAAGTTGTTTTGACATAAACACTTAAAACACCAATTGTCTACAATTGTTTAAGACTACCTTGTTTTGTTGATGAGCATTGAGAGTATGCCAGTTGAACCTTGAACAGCTTTGCTGGTATGGGAAGAATGGACCCCTCATCCAAGCATTACTTGGAATGTGATGGATGAGGGGCATTCTTTAAATACCAGAAGAGCTGGAAGGGTTCAGTTCCCACCCTTTTTAGATACTCATTGTACATAGTTGATGTTGCTACCCAGCCTGAATTTGGTTGTCAAGAAACATCTTTTCTTTGAACAGAGAATGTGTCCAGTGCAACATTTATTTTATAGTGGTAAGAACAAAGGGTGGGTCAGAGTGACTTTTTCTTTCATTCTCTTTCAAGTAGCACATGCAGTAAGTTACCAAACTGAATGCAAATTTAACCCTTCCATTTTTGTCTGGTATTCAAAGAATGCCCCTCATCCATCACATTCCAAGTAATGTTTGGATAAGGGGTCTGTTTTCCAGTACATTTAATTATTAGATGTATTAATATTTTCTATTTTGTCACAACTTCTTATATCTTCTTTGAATGTTTTTATATTAAATTTCACAAATATATGTCTGCCACGTTAAATTTGGGGGGAAAATGTCCAGCAGACTTTACTTTTTTTTCTTTCTATAATTTAAGAGCCAGTTGAGATTAATGGATGAATCTTTGTGCATTTATACATGTACATAATCATTAGCAGGTGTGCCAGATACCAAATTGGGGGTCCCATCTTCAAGGTCAAGGTCATGGATCAGTATTTTATGTTTTTCTTCATACTTTCCTTTCCATTCTATAATATTAAAACCATTAGACATTAAGGGAACAAACTTGCTATATTTGTCATGTATTTTATGAGTTCCTATCTTCAGGGTCAAGGTCACATGCCAATATTTTAGGTTTCAGTAGCATTGTTGATTTTGCTCTGTAAAAGCTCTTTAAGATAAGTGAATGCAATTTTGTACATTTGCGTACTGACTTCAAGGTCATGGTCATGTGTATTTGTAATTCATGGTTGCTTTTGTTTCTGCATTATGACGTAAAAGTTGTTTGCGATTCAGAGATAATACATTTCTCTATTTTATGGCATCTCATCTATCACAGTCAAGGTTGTATTGTCAAGGTCAAGGTCACAGATCAATTTCTTCCCTTTTCTGGACATGTACTCTAATGTCCTTCAAAATAGAGACATGAAACCTGGTTACCTTCCTTTAACGCCTAGTAAATGTAAAATTCTGTTGGATGGATCACAGCCACAGTGGCAGTATCACTTTCATAGCCACTGTGGCAGTACAAGTTTTTCTCATGCTGATACATTTCATTATCCTATTATTAGCTCACCTTGTCATAAGGCCACTAGTGAGCTTATGGTATGGTCCTGCCTCTGTTGTGCATTGACTGTCATACATCATGAATCTTGCATCATCCGTCACGCATCTGTCTTTCAATCATTACTTGTTACCACTCAGGAGTCCATATACAATTTTACATTAAATAATGAATCCACAAATACAGATTTGTTTGTAGATGAGGCAACCATGTATACATCTAGTTCTGATACATATACTGAAGTTATCCAAACAAGATTAGACTCAGACTTTTTTAGAGTTCAGAGTTGGGGACAACAAAATAAGATGGTAATTAATGAAGGTAAAACAAAATGTATGATTTTGGGAACATCACAAAAACTACATAAGCTAGGGAAGCCAAAATTATCTCTTGCAATAAATAATCTCATTAATGAGGTTATCATGCATCTGATTGGCTAACCTTGGAGGTGGTATTTCTGATCTGATTTTGATCAGATTTGGAATATATGCTTACATGTATATCATCAAGATCTTGGACAGTTTTGGTTAAAAAGCAAGATCCATGCATATTAATAAGGTGATCTTGCATCTGATTGGCTGAGCTTGCTGCCACTCTTAAAGCCACATCTATGATTTGATTTTGATCAAAACTTCAAATATAGGCTATATTAAAGAGATACCTTGTGTCTGATCGGCTGAGTTTGTTACCTCTCTAGATCTAGAGAATATAGTTCTCATCCCATTTCTAGAAAACTTGGTAAATGGTTTTACATCATCAAAAGCTTGGATGACTTGAGTTCTGATTAAGTATGCCATTATCTTTCGAACAAATTTTTATCAGGCTGGAGTAAAATGGGTAAAATCAACAAGATAAAAAGTTTGGGAGATAGTTTGCCTAGGCTGTGTTCTTACAATACAACATAAACCTGCTTAGTGAAATGGTTAACCAAGAAAGGTGAGCAATATCAGGCCCACTTGGGCCTCTTGTCAAATATACACAGTAGAAGCTGAAACATGGCTTTTGCAGAGGGGGGTCATAGAAATGAGTAAAAATTACATATAAAGTAAGAAAGGCATACCGGTAACTAATTTTTAAATATTTAATATTTTAATTTCAAAACCACATGCATGTTATTAAATCAGTGTGATGAAACTTATATTAACATTGTTTAAAATAATTATGAATAATCATCAATTGTGGTGCAAAACAAATTCAAAACCTTGTAAATAAAATCAGGCTACAAACATCTGGTTGTAATTACATGTATCATTCTCCATCCTAATACTAATATTAATACACCTTCCTGCTTTGTCAATTCCATTTTCCCACTGCTGCAGCATGTATAATTGGCCATGTGTATTTTAATCTTTCTATGTATATTGACCATGTTTATGTAAATCTTTCTGACATCAAATTTCTCTGAAATGATCATAGGACTCACTCTTTTCGTTTAGTCAAATTGCTTTCACTTTCCTTCGAAACTGAGAATGGATAACAACATTTTTTTTTGGAACAACATGTTCCTTCTTTGACAACTATGCCACTGTCAAACTAACTTGGCTATGCCACAAAATGCTCTTTATTTACAATGGAAATGAGCTCATCATGTAATTGACTCGGTCTAGTCTTGTATCCTTTCAAATACATCTCATAATCTAACAGGGAGAAGTCACAATGGCTAATGAACCATATTTACTTTATGATGACCGGATGTTATGTTGACTTAAGCTGAGCAATACTGTGCTTCTCAGCTGTTAGCTTTTGTCATCTTGATAATTGTTGTTGGTAATAATAGCCAGTAGTTGTTAGAATGACAAAACCTGTCGGTAATAATTATCAAATTGACAAAAGACATGTAAGGAACACACAGCATCAAGGATAATTGGAGTACATACCTCATGGTATAGTTATAGTTAGGTACTTTATTGGCATGCTGGAACAAATGTCTTTGTAACGAATTTAGAAATCAACAAATATTCATGAGATTTCCATCTGTAAACCCCAATATGTCTCTGCTCGTGAGGGGTAAATTTTACTTTTTTGCACAAATATGCTGGTTATGTTAGAAAGGTTTCTCGTAAAGGGGTACTTTTGAACACAAACTTGTTGGTGCCATGGTATTTTGGCCATCAAAAGCATGTTGACGCAGGTCAAAAGGGTTGAAATTGTTGCATGACAATATCTAAAAACCTATTGCAGCTTGAATTCTGCAGCATATAACTACATATTCCTGTACTTTTCTCATTTATGTTTAGTGTCACTTCCTGCAGAAATGTTTGTTGGGGGTGAATCAGAATTGGAAAACCATTGTGCACATTTACAGACTGCCCCTATCACATCTCAAGACTAAAGTCTCTACCATTGTTGAAAAGGAGTTGCACTTCATTACACACACAAATGGGCAGTGTCAAATAATCTCAATCTTTTCTTCAAAAAGTAGAGATGATGATGATAAGAAATGCAGCAAATTCTGGATTTCCACTATAATACTGGTTATCTTTTGACAGATTTGCTCAAGCCAAATTTAAAGCCTTAATGGCGTATGACTTCAAATACACTTAACAACCAATAACTCATAATTTTGACCTGTGGCACTTCACGTTGTTGAAGTTCTTTAGTTTTGAGTGTTGGGTTTGGTTTGGTTTGTTGGTTTTAACAATGCTTTTAAAACATTATTTGCAATATCATGCCAAGGAAATGGGAGCTAAGTGCCTTTCTGGGAGGGTATAAAACCCACTACTATGAGTTTGATGCTCAGCCAACTGCTCCAGCTCCCATTCAGTATCAGACCTTGCAAATCATTTTGTATGAAATTGTTATTTTACTGCAATTTGAAGATAAAATGTTAATCAGTATTTTCTGACACAAAGTATTCTGATTGAGAGTAACTCAAGCAAAGCATTTGTTTATTCATATTGTATAATGACAATGAAAATTACCAATGGCATGGGTTGTAATAGTAGAATAGTAGCCCAACATTTTGAGCTCTTTGTCAGAGGGACAAAGGACACTTAAACAGAGAAAAGAAACACTTAACACAAAAGTTACAAGGAGGGAAGGGGGAGTATTTACATGATGGTACAAAGAAAATTACCCTATGGGTGAATGAAAAGGAGAGTGAAAAAAATTAAACAAATCTATCCAAAAGGGAATTACATCTCTTTGTGAGATAAGCTAATGAGAAATAAAATGTTCTTGTAAGAAACAGAAAAGATCAGAAGATAAAAACAATTAAGATTACACTGGTCTACAGACAAAATGCTTCCGCAATAAATGTTATCAAACTTCACTAATTCTGGGTCACTTAGAATGAAAATGATGCTTAAAATTGTTGATTGGATCTAGTTTTAAAGATATTATACTGGGTCAATATATACGACCCTTGACTTGGGAATGGCAGAGGATAAGTGAGTTATAAAGGGAAGGGATCTCAATTTAAACCAGAAATTACTAAAATACATCTTTGACTGGATCTATGAATAAATCTATGACTGGGTTTGGACAGTACTTGCTTTTTAGGCAAAACAATGAATGATGCAATCTAAAGCTGGTATTGCATCATACATGATATGAATTACATCATGTTATTCCTATAAGTCATGGATGATGTAATCATAACTAAGCTTACATCACTCTGCTGAAGAAATTGCCCTATATCAGCTCTACAAATCATACAGTGTCGTGCTCTCTTATTTGTCAGTGTTTGATTTTGCAAAGGGACACATTTCTGTTTAGCCAAAGTGAGCAGAGATGCCTCGTACTTATGTGAACAATGCAGATAACTTCTGCTATGTTTGTGGTGAAGTGACTTTTGCATCACAAAAGCGCAGTATAACCAATATGGTCAAGAAAGCCTATCACCTTTATTTTGGCTGCAAAATTGTTTAAAAGTCTACTATTTACACAATATACATAGACGTAAAATGTAAAAACTTAAATATCTTGGAAACAGTAGCCAATCAGTTGTTTTAATTGTCATATTTGAATTCAGTACATCAAAATCCCTAATAAATAGTACATTTTATTTCTGAAGCAGATGACTTTAAAAAAATTGTAGACCAGTGTTATATGTGATTAGCAAGGGGAAAAAAATATTGACACAGAAAACAAGAAAACAGATGTGGGTGGTGTAAGGCAATGCCCCAGTTGGCCTAGCTTTAGAATTGCGTATTTATAATTATTGAAACTTACATCATGAGTAAAATATTTTATGTGACATTAATAGAAATTAAAAAAAATTAAATACTAAAATTAGCTTTCACAAAGGAAATTGGAGGATGAAAGGAGTATGTGGGAATAATAATGATAATGATAATAGTAACACAGTAAAAGTGTGTGTGTGTGTATATATATATATATATATATATATATATATATATATATATATATATATATATATATTTCAGCACCAACTACATGTATATATAATTTGTTCATTTCAGCACCCCCTGTGGGCATGGACAATGCACAGCCCCTGGTACTTGTACTTGTGATGATGGCTATGTTGGGAGTACTTGTGGTACAAATGTTGCGGCCCCTGTTTTATTGTCAATTTTTGCTTTCATTGCCCTCTTTCTGGGTATTGGATACTTCATTCGTAGGCTGTTGAAGAAGTGAGTAATCTTTCTGCTCGCAAATGAAACTTCCCTACAGGTGTTTGTGTATATTGTAGACCTTTTGGTCCCTGTTTTTGTAGTTCTGCTCACATGCAAAGCTTTATGAACAGATGTTCACGCCTGAAATTTCATAGTACACCCATGCCATCTCGTGACAGAAATGAGGGATAGGTGGTTCCATTGTTTCTCAGATAGTATGGTAGAAGCTTGAAATGCAGAAATTTCAATACAGGAAAATTATCCATAATGAACATTCTTTTTTTTTTCTGTCTTGGAGGAATTTATCCCTCACAAGTTTATAGCATACTGTCTACACTCAGTTTCTAAGAATAGTTTGTATTTCTAATAATAGACACATATCTATATTTAGCACCTTTTGTTTTGTACAAGCAAGTCTAGCTATATAAAGGGGCATAACTCAAATTTCTCAAATTTTAATTGGGGAGGAAATGATTATTCTCTAACCTAATACCTGCCATATTCCCAGACAGTGTTGGGGGGTTTTGTGGACTCAAAAAGTGTTTTGAGATCCCAAGGGGTATCTGTGTGCATGACCCCCAAAAGTGACGTCCAGTTGAGAACAAATTATCTTTTCATATAAGCCTATAGAAAATTACTGGAAATCCAAATCTGATAAAAAAGAAAAAAACATTTGTTTTCTTTGAAGAATTTAATACACTTACAAACAAAAAATAGTTGGTAGACTTATCATTCTTCAATTGCATCACCTCCCACATACACACAAGTGCCCACACTCACATAATTATAAACTCGCAGACATCAGAAATAAAAAGAAATATACCAAGTTTCTGTCTTTAAAATCCTTTGGACAGTGGAATCTTTTCTTAATTAGATGCAGTCTTTGCTGCTTTCATTTGCGTTCATCTTTGCACTTGTTAGGCACTGAGTGGCACTGTTGCTCAAACTTCTCTGAAGATCTTCTTTAATTTTTCCCAACAGAGAAAATGATCTTTCTGCATCTGCATTGCTGTGAGGGAGTGTCAAACATGGTGGGCAGTGTTGTTATGTCAACATATGTCATACACTCCAGAATGATTGATGCTGATATGGTGTTTGCAGTATGTGCAAAAAATCAAATGCTCCCCCTTGCGACTGCGCTTCACAAAGTCCGACTCCATCCAGGAGTTCTGAAATTTAGTTTTGCTGGACTCTGCTTATCCTTCTTTGAATCACAGCTGCATTTTGACATTTTGCCTTCAAAAATGAATAACACTTGAACACTATTCTGATTACCGAAATAATCGTGTTTTGCATTTTATATATGGAGTGAAATCTGAGTCGAAAGAAACATCAACGCTGATCACAAACTTGCCAATAATCTTTAATACAGATGGCTTAAACATTCTCATTCAAGGCAATGATGTGTAATCACTTTTGTTCTTCAACAAGCATCTCTTTGTTTTACCTAACTTAAGATTAATTGGGTTGTTCCACTTAGTGTACTTTACCTTTGCATATTAGCCTAATGGGCTCTCCCACAGCAGTCTTCAAAGGATTTAACATGGCATCACCCTAGCTATTCTCAGTCAATTAAGTAATCTGTGAAATAGTTGTTGCTTATCTCTGACCGCCTTAACATTTCAATTGCTTCTGTGATGATCTATTGTATAAACTACCCAGAGGATAGTTTTACAGGGGCTCTAAGCAGGACTGTTTACTGTTTATACAGACCACATGCTGGGGCATGTATAGTTGTAGTAAAAAAATGTCTCTATCTCTCTCTCTGTTGATTTTATAAAAAATTTATTTAAATATTTTTTCTAACATTACTGAAAATCGTGTTTTTCTAAACACGACTGTGTCAGGGGGTTTAGGAGTCAAAAATCATGTTTTTGCATGACACATGTTATGTCAAGTATATAATCTGGGTCATCTGACCAGCTTGAGGAAAAAAAAAAAAGTGAAATGAAAATGAGGCACCCCTAATTTTTTGAAACTAGGCAGTTCTGTGAGTGCTGACCAAAAGTAAATACAATTAATTAAAAAAACAAGGCATGCCAATTAACACCTTTAAGGTAAAGGAGAATAAAATTTATATTGGGAAGGAAGAATGTTGTGTGAACAATTTAGCTGTATGCAAGTCTAGGATCCTTTTACGTCCTGTACATTATGGCAACATAATTTCAGTGATGTTGACTCTTCCTCAAGGGATGAGATCAGAATGTATCCACTTGGTGTAAACAAACCACAAAGGGTGTAAACTTTGATGTTTATTCCCCAGACTGATATCTGCAAATCCTTTAGGTTGATACAGTCTGGGCAGACTGAGACTAATCAAACTGAGATTGTTTACCTCCCTTGATATTGTTTGACTGCTTCTATCTTGAATTGTTTCAAAACAAAGGAACAGTTTTGGCTGTTTCAGATATGGGGCTATTTAAGAGCAGTAAAATATAACAGGAAACTACCTTTGGAAAATGAAGAGATAATAAATTATAAAATATTTTATAAAAAAACAAACAAACAATGGGTTCAAATTTCATAGAATACAACTGTAAATTCAGTTATTACACCCTGCTACCAGTAGTGGGCAGTATATAGGCTTGGGTATTTAGATTTGTTGCTTGCAGTGACCATAAAATCCACTGTTAAACCCTTGTGTATATATATATGTACAAGGGTTTAACCAGTATCTCTCACCAGTATCTACTCCCAGTACATGTATCTAACCAGTATCTCTCACCAGTATCTACTCCCAACCAGCTACCATCCCCAGAACATAATAAAAAATCTTCCTTATGGTATGTGTGTTCGGACCAAACGCATATGCTCTAATCAGGCTACCTTTGAAAAGAGACTCAGAGAGTTCAAAGGGCACCTTAGAAGGAGAGGATACAGAAATAGCTACATCAAGGAGGCTATTAACAAAACTAGACTCCTCGATAGAGGAACCCTCCTGAAATATAATACCAAGAAAACCAACAAATGCGTCCCTTTGTGATTACTTTCCACCCCAATGCCCCAAAGTTACAACAGATAATTCGGAAGCATTGGAACCAGATTGAATCCTCTGAACATCCGAAGGGCATATTTCAAGAAGTTCCTATCAACGCGAAACTCGCCAACCACTACAACTTGACTGGGCATTCAATCGAATCCCTCAAGATGCTACCAATTGATTCTAACCTGGGGTGACCGATACAGAAAACACATGCAAGGAACAATACTGGATACTTCAGTTGAAAACTCATGGGGAGTTTGGCCTAAATGAAAAAGTCTAACCTTCCTATTGCAATCGTATCATAACTACATCCAGGCATCAGTTTATCAGACGTACACATTTTTGCAATAATATTTACCCAAGTAAATGTTCTGTAACTCTTCACATGTATTATTGGTAATCTTCTTATTTGTCTTATTATTATTATTGTTATTATTATCATCATTTTTATTATTATTATTATTGTTGTTGTTGTTGTTGTTGTTGTTGTTATTACTATAATTATTTTTACTCTTGTCCATTATCCCACTGTGCCATGCTCTTGACTTACTTCCTTATTACCTCCATGCATAACTTTACCGGGATATAATTTCCATTGCACGTTTTTATGATGGCATTCATTTATTGCTGTGCATGGTGTCAGTCCTTTGTTCAAAGCCTGGAATTAGGTCAAAACACTTTGGTCCTATTCGTGATCTGCACAATAAGCACTTTGAATTATTTTTACACAACTTTATTGGGCTGATGGCAGCATAACATAGATATATAGTTTACCCATTTTAGACCATATTTTAATTTTGTCTTCTTTCTTTCTTCTATTGTTTATCCTTTGTTTATTTCCCCATCATTTAAACATGTAGGAGTCAAGAATTTTTCTTGGCTTTTGTGTTTGGTGCTTGTTTTGTGGATGTAAATTGTTTCTTCCCCTGACGAAAAGCTTGTTTAGCTCGAAATGTTGGGAAACTGTTTTGTATTTGCGCCGTTATAAATTTTTGTGTCATTATATATATATATATATATATATATATATATATATATATATATATATATATATATATATATATATATCTATAAAGAATACAAATCATATGGCAAATAATAGTCTTTTCAAGTGTACGCGACCCAGCAAGGGATCGCATGTGTCAGGGATTGATTAATATATATATATATATATATATATATATATATATGACTCATATATGACTATGAATATATATATATAAGCTACCTGATAAATCAAAGTGAATTCACAGTGTATAGACTAAATCTTGTATTAGGGGACTGATACAGAATAATTAATAAAAGAGAAATTGTTTGAAACCTCCAGCCATTTATTAGTGTCTTTTTTTACCCACACCTCTATTAAATGGGTGGGGTATAAAGGACTCCCTGTGTCTGTCCATCCTTCAATCCATCCATCCCTGGTTGCATTTTAGCTCTTCTGGTCATAGACCAGAAGAGCTCATGGTATGGCCTATTGTCCATCGTCTGTCCATCCACTAGCACATGTTTATTATTGCTACTCCTTTTAAACTACTTGGAGGATTGCCATGAATCTTTACACATACAGCAGCCATCTTGAAAATCTTGTTTTCACTATTCCTTCTGAATGGATGGTTATACTGACATGGGATTTCACTGTAAGACTTTTTATGATGGCTGGTTCATCCTAAATGAAAATAGTGCCAATCTGACATCCACGACAGCCATCTTGAAAATCTTGTTATCGACACTCCTCCTGAATGGAAAGTTATATTGGCATGGGGTTTTCACCACATGACTTCTTAATGATGTCTAGTTGGTCCTAAATGAATTGGTACCCAAACATCTAATATGGCCAACACAATGGCCATCTTGAAAATCTTGTTACTGCTACATCACCTGAATTAATCATCATATCAACATGGAGTTTTCACTAAAAGACTTTTTATGAAGTCTTGTTGGTTGTGAGCAAAAATTATGCCGATCTGAATGCAATATGGCTGCCAATTTTGGTAGCCATATTGAAAATCTTGTTAAGCTTGATAAAATATTTTTTTTCTTTTCAGTCCATGACCTCATATGGCCTTATACTGATGGCGATTATTGTTTAAATATATGCACCTTTATGATCGAGAGATCCTAAAAGGGTATAGTAAATTGATCCATTGATCAGCCATTAGGGAAATATGTAAAGCGCACCAGCAGACAGTCATGTTGAAAGAAAACATAACATATCTTTAAAAAAGTTGGGGAGACGGATGTGATTTGTGCATTGATACGTGTGAAATGTGAAGTCTTTTACATAGGTCAGATGAAAAATGAACTAAGAAGAGAATGACAGTACATAGGCAGCAAACAAAAACAGATGATCGCAGATTATTATAAGTTAATAAATATTTACATAGCTGTTAATGAGGAAACAAGTCCTTTCCTTGTATAAATTATTTACTGTTGATGAATAATTAATAGAAGAAAAGGAATTTTATTTTATACTTATTCTACAACCAGACCTTAGCAGTTCTAACTAATTATTTGAGATGAATGAAACATTATATAGGGGATGCTTTGTACATTGTATCAAAATACTCTAATACATTTTCATAACATGACCCATAGGAAACTTATATTGGTTGTTTTAATTTGTATAGAACACTATGTACATTGTGTCAATATATGCATTGATGCACTTTCATAACATACTGTGCAGGGCCTATATTGAATGCATTTCTGTCAGAATTTTTTTTTTTATTGGCCAGGGACTGTGAAGGGTTTTTATTGATTTCTTCAGTCTTACAAATGTTTTTGTATACAGGTATTGTTTATAGATGTTAGGAAGTTGTTATATCTCATGCTATAAACAGTGAGGTAAATGACATAACAATGACATCAAATTGTTTATTTACAAATATACTTTGAAAGTATAATGTATTTACCTGAAGAGCATCCCTGACGATGATTCAAAAGTGCTTACATGAAATTAAAGATGAACATAACTGATATCCTGTTGAATATATATATATATATATATATATATATATATATATATATATATATATATATATATATATATATATATATATATATATATATATATATATTGAGAGAGGAGATTCAGTTCTCAAAGCAGAATTCACACAACTCTGAGGAACAGGTTAACATATGAAACAGTAAATAACATACCTGCCATAACATGACTTGTCACACTAAAAACATGATTTTTTACTCCCATTAACCCCTTGACATGGTTGTGTTTCAATAACACAATTTTCAGTAATCTTTGGGGGGAAAAAACCCAGCACCTCAATATATGCCCATAACATGTAGTATGTATAAACAGTAAAACAGTCCTGCTTAGAGCTCATGTAAAACTATCCTTGGGGCAGTATATACAGCTAATTGTCGCAGAGACAATTAAAAGACAAGGTGGTCAGGTATAAACAACTACCATGCACATATCACTTGATTGGCTGACAATAGCTAGGGTGATGTATTAAGTCCTTTGAAGACTGTTGTGGGAGAACCCATTATGCTAATTTGTATAGGTAAAGTTCACAAAGTGGAACAACCCAATTAATTTCAGGTTATAGATAAATCAAAGAGATGCGTATTGAAGAACAAAAGTTATTACACATCATTGCCTTGAATGAGAATGTTTAAGCCATTTGTATTACAAATTATTGGCAAGTTTGTGAACATCGGCAACATTTTTTTGAAGTTGGATTGTAGTCCATATATAAAACGCAAAGCATGATTATTTCAGTTGTCAGAATAGTGTTCATGTGTGATTCATTTTTGAAGGCAAAATGTCAAAACGCATTTCCTGTGATTCAGTAAGCAACACGCTATCAGCAAAGCCCAGCAAAACTAAATTTCAGAACTCCTGGTTGACGAAGTTTGGCTTTGTGAAGCACAGCAGCAAGGGGGAGCATTTAATTTTTTGCACATACTACAAACAACATATTGACATTCATCATTCTGGAGTGTACGATATCCGTCAAAATAGCAGCACCACCTGTATGTAACATCGGGACAAACCAGAACATATTTGACATGCTGAATTGAAAATTCAGATTATTTCTCTTTATTATTATTCGTTGTCTTAATCCTGTTAAAATACCAACTATTAATTTACCCATGCTTTTCAGGATGATTTTAGCTATGAAATAGATTGATTGAAAGAGAATAATAAGCACATGCTTGTGTTTGCACAGTTGATTTGTGTTGATAAAGTGTTAACACCTGTACTGGACAGAGGGATTTATTACTATTGTATTACCTGTAAGGCCCCCCCATTAAACTTGAAAATATTGTCTGTCCCCCCTTTCATCCAATGAAGTGTTCAGTCCCAAATGTAATGTACGGTATATTCTTTTTTCTATACAGACAAGCATATCTCATGGTCAGACTACATCGGATACAGTTCTGACCATGCTAACATTATGGTCGTCAAGAAAACTTAGTTCTGACCAGGATTTGCTCAGAGAATCCAGCAGGGAAGTTTGAACAACAGTATCATCCAGTCTCTAATGAGTGCAAAGATGAACACAAATGACACTTGCATTACCTTCAAACCCCCTATTGAATTATTGAGAGCCACAAAGACTGCATCTAATTCAGCCTATATTTTGCCATCCAGTGGATTTTAAAGACTGAAACTTGGTGTATGTTTTTATTTAATGTCAGTGTTGTTGTGATTATGTGAGTGTTTGCAAATATGTGTATGTGTGTTGTGATGATATTTGACAATGCTAAGTCTACTAAATAATTTTTCTTTTTGTAAGTGTATTAAATGCTTTAAAGGAAACAGACAAGTTATTTTCTTTTATTCAGATTTGAATTTGCAATCATTTTCCATAGGGTTATATGAAAAGATAGCTTATTCTATAATGGACGACATTGCTTTTTTTGGATCATGCACACTGACCCCTCTTGGGTCCTCAAAACACACTTTTTGAGTCCCAAAAATCCCCTAATGATGTCTGGGAATATGGCAGGAACGAAATAAACTGATGACTCTACAAATGTAAAGAAGTCCAATAAATGATTTTCTGTTTCCAAAGGCTTTGAAGAAATGGAGTGATAAGAAACAGAGGAGAATAGTTACCAGCTGAGCAGTCTGAATTAGATATTCAGATACCTGATATATTAATTGTCAAAGAAGTGATACAGAGTCATAAAATGCTTGTTTTAAATTGGATATGCATATACATGTACCTTATCATATATTGTCACACATCAGCTGCCATTAGACATTGTTTCCCCTCTCCCCTTCCCTATCCATGATTCCCCCTGTCTAGAGGTAGATGTGGAAGACCTCCTCCTCATAAGAAAATTTCTGGCAGCATCTTTGATTATTGCCACTGTAGCAGCCATATTGAAAATCCTGTTATTGCTACTCCTCCTAAATGGAAAGTCATATCGACATAGGGTTTTCACCAGAACACTAATCGTGTTATTTAGTTCGTGCTGAATGACAAAGGTGCCAATCTGACCTCAAATATAGCTGCTACAATGAACATATTGAAAATCTTGTGACTAATTCTCCTGAATGGATGATTATATCAACATGGGGTTTTCACCAAAAGTCTCTAATGTTGTCTGGTTTGTTCCAAATGAAAATAGTGCCTATCTTCCATCCAATATGGCTGCCACAGTGGCTAATTTGAAAATCTTATCTCTCAAGAATGTCAGAGATGGTTTCAGCACCCAACAGTCATCAAGACATTAATCCTGGCTTTTTGTATGCATCAAACAGCTTAGTGGCCAAGACTAATTCAGGGTACATTTGATTATATGTCTCTGTTTGACTGAGTGTTCAAACTGTGATCAAGTATTATCATTTCATACATGCATGAGACATCCAGAACTTGTCTCAGTAGCATAGTTGATATTGGTCAGCTGTACAAGCACAAAAAATGGACTTGTATCAGGAGTAATGCGCTGGCAGCTGTGGACTAAAGGCTTAGAATTAAATTGTTGTGCATAATTTTTCTGCATTAAAAATATTCTTTATGTGTTTTTGGTCAAATTGTTTGTCTAAATATGCAGATATGCTGCTTTTCTAGAACTTTGACCATGGTGACCATTTCGAAAATCTTGTTACTGTTATTTCTCCTTAACAGATGGTTATATCAACATGGAGTTTTGCTAAAAGATTTATTACAGTATCAAAATTGGTCTGAAATGAAAATTGTGCTGATCAAGCCTGGTCTCCATGATGGCCATCTTGAAATAATATGTAGTTAGTCATAAATGACGATTGTGCCAATAAATCCTCCAAATATAGCCTCCATGATGGCCATCTTGAAAAATGTTTTTGTCCCTACTACTCCTGAATAGATGGTCAAAGAAACTTAGATGTTCACTGAAAGACTTGATATATTGTCTAGTTGGTTCTAGATGAAAATGATTCTGATCAGACATCCAACATGGCCACCATGACAGCCATCTTGAAAATCTTGTTTTTGACTACTTTTTCTGGATGGCCATATTTCACTAAAAGACTTCTTATGATCAGTAGTTGGTCCTACATGAAAATGGCAATGCAGAATAGACCCAAACTGTGCCCTCTTACATGTTGCAAGAGGCAACTAATGGAGGCAGGAACCATGATGGCTCGGGGGTTTAGCGGGCTGGATTCATGACCGAAAGAGCGGATTAGAATCCTACCACTGGATTAACCAGGGTCAGTTAGCAAAAGTAAAATAATTGGTGCATCCTTTGAGACAAGTCACTCTGCTGCAATTGCCTTGGTACTAAAAAACTTGCTTGTCTTGCTGTGCTGTAAAATACCAAACCAAACCTAAATGAAAATGGTGCTGATCAGGCCTCTAACATGTCCATCATGGTCTCCATTTTTTAAATCTTGTTGCTTCTTCTCCTGAATGGACGGTTCTTACATTATGTAGTTGGTCCTAAATGAAAATTATGCCAATCAGATCTCCAATATGTATGTCATGATGCCATCTTAAAATCTTTTTATCGCTCCTCCTTAACAGATGGTCATAGTGAGATAGGGTTTTCACTTAAAGACTTCTTAGGATATGTAGATGATCGTAAACAAAATGTATTCCAGTAGGACCTCCAGCATGGCAGGTATTGTGCCAATCTTGAAAATCTTATTACCGCTGCTCTTCTTGAAGGTTCATAGTATCAAAATGGCGTTTTCACTGAAACACTTCTTACAATATATATTTGGATCTAAATGAAAATGATGCTGACATGACCTCCCAAAATGGCCACAAGAACAGCCATTGTGAAAAATCTTAATACAGCTACTTCTACTGAATAGACCCCCTGCAGCCTAAGGGATGTAGAATAGGTCTGATGTGCTCTCCAGCATGTCATAGGAGGCAACTAATGGAGCCAGGAGCCACATTGGTTTAGTAGTTAGCATGCCAGGTTCAGATCCTATCATTAGATCAGCCTGGATTCGTTACTGTTGTGTGTCTCTTGGACAAGGCACTTTACTCCAGTTCCCTTAGCACTAAATAACCTTCACTGTTTACTCAATTTCATGACCCCGGATCTCTCGCCATCTGCCATCCACCAAGCATATACCATGTACAAACATCAGCCAAGCATGCTTGATGAGCTACTACTCTTATCCCTCTGAGGCACTAGCTTGTGGGATCAAACAAAAGGCTGAAGAGTGTCAACACACTGAGTTAATGGTCAACCAATTTAAGAGCAAACGGGATTAACCACTAGAATAGATGTTTTCATAACCATGTAGTTGATTTTCCTGATTATATTCCAGTTGGCAATAATAATAATAATAATAATAATAAAAACTATTTTCAGAGGGTGAGTCAATTAGTTACAAATAAGAACTAATCTACCTTGAGGCCCACTATTGTGTACATATATACAAACTAATAATATGTTCACACACACACACACACACAGTACATTAGAAACTATTCACATAAATGCTGCATTGCTGCAGAAGTGAAAAAGAGGAGGTGGGTGGTGTATCTTATACTATAACAATTTCAACAAATCTAATACACCAGTTGTGGAAGAAAGAGATACTTTGGAGCTGATTTAATATAATGAGGAATGTTATTGCCAACTGGAGCACCTGAAAATTGAAAGCTGTTTGTAAATAGCTCCTTCTTTGGCTTGGTTACTTTGAAATTGTGACCGTTCAATGATCTTAGATTTGGAATACTGGTAGATTCTCATTGCTGGAAAATGTTGTTCAGGTAAATGGGGACACATTTTGGCCTTTCTCAAAAATATTCTTTCATGCATTGGTAACACTTTGATTGTAAGCATTGCATTCTGAACTTGTCTATTTGCTCATCAAGAATTATTTTATATGCCCTTTCCTGGAGCCTGGAAATGTTCTCATATTTATAGCAAATGTATTCCCCCAAATTATATTACAGTAGTCAAGATGGGGTTGAGTGTAACTTTTATTTTTTAAGAAAAGTAACTGTGTACTGTGATGGAATGAAGTCCTTGATTTTCTTCAGGAGTCAGAGATAAGATTTAATTTTCTTTTGAAATATAATTTGTATGATGAGACCACTGCAAGTTATTGTCCACAAATATGCCAAGAATTTTATCAAAACAAGTAAGTTTCAGATCAATATTATCACAGAGAACATGCAGCATATCAGTTTGCAGTCTTGCCCATTTCTGCAGTGTAGTTTTCATCAAGACTTCTTTGTCCGCATTGAGCATCAAACCATTTTCCTTGCACCATATTTGAAGTCTGTTCAGAGCAGTTGGAAGCTTTTTCTCAAGTTCAGCTTGATTACTTTGAGCATCAGACAAGGTAGTGTCATCAGCATACATGTCAGTTGATGGGACTGCATCACATATTTTCAGGGGTAGGTCATTTATAAACAGAACAAAAAACACGGGTCATAAGATAAAAGCTAGTGGTATTCCACAAATTATGGTTTTATTTTCAGATAGGTGTTGATTTAATGTTACCAGTTGAGATCTATTGCTTAAGTAGGATGTGAACCACTTAAGAGTATCTTCACTACATTGATAGATTTTTAATTTTTCAAGAAGAATTTGGCCATTGTATTTTACATCATTTAATTGGCATAATTACAATGAAACTGTGGTTTACTTGTTAAGACCTGGTTATGCTGTACTGGAGAGATACTACAGGTAATTGCTTTCTTCCAAGCGGTGGTATACAGTTGCACATTCTCTGCTGCACCTCCTGAGAGTAGATTTGGAATTGCAGCCAAATTGTATTCAGTCATTACACATTTTTGTTAAGTTTCACCATCTTGTTGCTTACATATAAACAAGTTGATGGCACTATTATTGATTTTAAGGTCAAAACATGACAACACACACAAGTATGAATAGATTTTTATCAAACTCGGTTTGTAGATGTATCTTTTGTATAGAGTTTGAATGATGCCAGTTAAGTAACTTAAGCTTTGTCTGAAAAATATTAATTATAGATTTAACCAAACTTGCATGTAACATGTGGGTATATCTTTACAGTGTCCAAAAAAAATTCTTTGATCTCCTATCCATTATACCAGGTTCAAAGGCAAAATCCATAAAAAAAAGAATTTTGTACTGCACTTACATGTATCTTGTGAACATCTTATCTTAAACCTACAAGAAATATTTTTGTTTCCAAAAATTTGGTATGTTGGAGTTTCTCAAGAATATCTGTAATGGTTTCAATACTCTGCAGTTAAAAAGAATAAAGGGACAGAAGAAATGGACTTGTTGTGGATTCCTGGAAATTCTTTTTGGTCCAGTAGAGCTTCAGTCCCTTATTGTCAACATTGTAAGAGTTATTGCCCTTTTTTTACTGGCAGCTGGATGCATTATTAGGATAGAATCTTTACACCATAAGTAGTATTGCAGGTTTTTTTTATGGATTGCTGTGAAACTAATAATATCCATATCATGGTTATTGTCTGAATATGCACATATAGAAAAATTGCTGTGTTCTTCCAGTTCTATTGAAGATATTGCCCTCTTCAACTTAACCTTAGTGCATTATGATACAATCTTGTAGTTTTTGATGGATGTCTGTTGTAAATGGTACCGTATTTTGGTTATCATCTGAAGATTCATATATTGACTAATCACTGTGCTACTGCAATTTTTGATGGAGTTCATACCCTTTTCCACATCTCCACCATGGGTGTAACGGTTGGATACATTACATGATGTATATTTTGCTTGCCATTCCACTTGTCTTATTAAAAATATTTTTTCACTCATGAAAATAATTAGCATGTACAAGTATAAATTTGAAACAAGTATGGTTTTGCAATATAAATTTGAGAAACAATCGATGACCACACCTGCTTATTTTACAAAATTCAGAATTCTCATGGATATTACAGATTTGCAGCAGAATTTGTCTTTTTGCAGATATCTTAATAAATGGGACTGCAATGGACCATAATTATGTCTTACAGTACCAATAGGTATAGTGATTTGTATTTCATTCTGTTTTTGTTGAGAAATGCCATGCATATTTTATCCAGAAATTATACTTATAAAGCTATGTATATAGTTGTGTTAAAGATTTGGACCTATAGAAAATAAATTTTACTTTAAATATATATATATATATATATATATATATTTTTTTTTTAAAAAAAATGTTTCTTTCTCTCTCCCCTCTCTCCAACTACCTTTTACTTGGCGCTATAGAGCCAGGCTTGTTCTGATGTGCTGTTACACCCTATACATGCATGCATACACAAACACACACACACACTATTTCCAACCCACCTACCCACTCACCAGATTGTATCTTGATGTTATGTAATCAACCTGCCATTATTTTCCATATTAGGCATCACAAGGCTACGGCTCTTGCCAATCTAGATTGGAGAGTCAAATGGGATGAAGAAATACAGATCGGTGTTGCTGCTGTTAGCATGGTGTCCGCCACTGCAGACAGCATGGTAGCACAGAACTTTGTTGTGTGGAAGAACCAGAAATGCTATTGTCAGGTAGGTAGGCAGACCATGAGAGATTAAAATTCATCTTATTTTTATAATACTGCAAATTCCAGTATCTAGGTATCATCTGATTTAGAAATTATTTTTGTCTGTTGTTAACATTAAGCAATAAGGAATTGAATTTAACATAGCGATGGAATAAAATGTGTGCACTCAGAAAGGTAGCAAAGTTCTTATTTGGTCAATTAAGTTACAAATCCACCAAAGGACATTACCAAGAGAAACTGCAAAAGTGACTGAAATTTAAAATTACAACAAAAAGAAAAATTTTCATTATGAAGGAAATTGGATAAGGTTTTAATCTTATGATATCGACATTAATATGGAGCACTGAAAATTTGGCAAAATGTACATTTACAAAGGGTCAGCATCTCCATGTTGCATTATTTGTTTGTGGTCCGAAACTGCTATTAAAACTTCTAAAAATATAATCTGCATCATTCTGTTGATCAGTCATATGATGCAAAAAGTAATGATACAGGTATAACCCTGTCTAATCTCTTACTTATGTTAAGTGGGGTCAAATTTACCAACAGACGCACTGACAGTGTTTAAGCAGCATTTGGTGTGCCTTAGCTTTCTTCCTCAACAAGGTTTTCACATACACAGTGGCAAACATTATTAATCTATATACAAAATAAGACTCTTTTTTCCACAAGAGTTTTACAGACATAAAATTCTGCAATTCTTTATTAAGGTATTATTATCAACTTTTTTAATTAAAGCAAAATACATGACAAATGGTATATTCCTCATTCTTCCTTCTTCTTTGTCCATCTCTGTCTGTGATGGTCTGTCTCATTTTGTTAATGTTACAGTCAGTGGCTACTTAGTCTGTTCGTTTTCCAGCATTTTTTACACAGTCTAGTTAAGTGTTACTATAAAGCCCCATACTGTGACGTCAATCCATCCTTCTGTTGGTTCATTAACATTTCTTGTAACCAGCATGGCTCTACAGCCAGAACACAATTAATTGGATGCCATTTGGTAGTTGAATTGCCTATTATATGTAGATGTGCCTTTTGAAGATTTTGACTTTTCACGTCCAGTTTTGACAGAGTTATTGCCTGTTTCCCATCCGTGTTACATCTCCACTACAGCAAATCCTCGTAAACCAGCATAGCTCAGGAACAATTCCACATATTTTTATGTAATTTGGTGCGTAGGCCTAAATGTGCCTTTAATTGGTTTTATCTCGTCAACTCCATTTTGGACAGAGTTATGGCCCATGACAGTTAACTTCGTATCTTCATATGGGATTTTGCTTGTAACCAGCATAGCTCTGCAACCCTTACACTTGGTAGGTGAATTGCCTATTATGTGTAGATGTGCCTTTTAAAGGTTTTCTAGTTCCTGATCCAACTTTTCATGGAGTTATTACCAATTTTCGATCCATATTTTATCTCAATTACAGTGGATCATTGCAACCAGCACAGCTCAGGAACCATACAGTATATTCCAGTGTAATTCAGTGTGTACATTGTCAAATAGACCTAGATGTGCCTTTTATGGATTTTGTCATGCCAACTCCATTTTAAATAGAGTTATTGCCTAAATAATTAACTTAATATCTTCACATGGGTTGTTGCTTGTAATTGGCATAGCTCAAGAACCATTCAACATGTTCTGATGCAATTTGGTATAAATATTGTCTCATAGACTTGCATGTGCCTTTTATGCATTTAGTCCCATTTCTTTGAGTTAATGCCCTCTGATTTCTAATTCTCCTAACTTTGTTTTCCAAAGATAACTTAACCAAATGTTTTGGAATTTCAAGTGAGTTTGATTTCCAGCTTTCCACGACATCATTTTCAGGAGGTATAGTCCCCAAATGCCCATCCTCCTGACTTGAATTTCCACAGTATAACTTTACTAAGCTTTGTTGCATTTCAACCAAATTTGGCATACAGCTTTGTATTGATGAGACCTTGAATGAGTTTATTTCAAGTATTCCACATTATCAGTTAGAAGAGTTATGCCTCTGATTGCCCATTTTAAGGATTTTATCTTTTTTTTATATACATTTTTCAGACTTTAACATCTTTATGATTTACATTTTATCTTCTTGTACTTGATGTTTACATTTATTTGGAAGGGTTTATCTTCCTAAATTGTTAAGCAATTCATTTTTACATATTTTCCAACTGTACCAGTATTGTGCTGGCATACATACATACTAATTGCCTGACTTTGTAACTTTGCTTGCCACAGCATTTATTTACTAAAGAATATTTCCTTTCAGTCAGAGCCACAGTAGTTCAGTTGGTAAAGCATCTGACTCGTAATTCTAGGGTCACACGTTCAGTACCCACCCAGGCCATCCCAGATCAGCTGCCTTGGTATGTCCTTGGGAAAGGCACTTAGCTCCCATTTTCTCTGCATGATATAGCAAATAATGTGTTAAAAGTGTCATTAACCAAGAAAACCAAATGAAACAATTCATTTCAGCCAAAGTTATTGTGCACTTTTATATTGATGCGACCTTAAATTAGTTGGATTTTCAACATTCCGTCTCATCATTAGAACAGCTATGGCCCCTGAATGCCCATCTTCTCCAAACTTTGCTTTTCCATCAGAAGTTCTGTATAAGGTCTTGCTGGGCAAGTTGTAGGGCCCCTTGTGATGCACCAATCACTACTCTAGTTAACATTTACAACACATAGAACTACACAGAATATTACTATCATACAGGATTTTTCATTTAAAGAGCTGAACCATAGGAACTGCCATGTTGTGTACCAGCTAAGCAAGTCTCAGTAGAAGCAAATCTTTGCAAAGTTCTGAGTTGGAATTCTTTTGACAGAATTGTTTGGTTTGTGGGTTTAATGCCACTTTTCAGTACATGATAGGCTATACATGGCGGCCAGTATATTTGGTGAAGGAAGAATCCAGGAATACACCATGAAGAACCACCGACCCACAGGAAATTACTGGCAAGCTTTTTCAAATACCCACGTTGGCTGAGCCAAGATTTGAACATATGCCAACAAAGGTGATATGTGAGTACTGTAAAGGCGAGCACCTTAGACCACTTGGCCACCCAGGGCCCCTTGACAGAGTTGTAGCACTAGACTTGTGCCCATCATTTTTGGCATATATTTTGTCAATTGAATAAAAAAAAAGTTTAAGAGAAATTGCTGAAATTGGAAACTTGATATGACTTGGAAAATTTTATACTGAAATTTCGCCCATTTAAATTATGATTAGAATTTATTTTCAGTCCACCCAGGATTTTCTTTAAAAAGAAATTCAGATACTACTGCGGTATTTTATACTATTAAAGAAGATTCATCTTTACTTCAACTCTCAATTGTAATTTTTTTCCTCATTTCAGTTGTATGACTGCGATACTTTGAATGTGAATAGCACTTGTCTCAGATTGGAAATCTTACGTTTAAAGGAGCTTCGACACAACAACCTAGTACATTTCATCGGAGCATGTCTGGAATACCCCCATGTTTGCATCTTGACTGAAGGATGCCCCAAAGTATGAATGATTAAATCAGGGTTTTATACGCTTTCTTTATTTAAAGGTTTTTCATACCTATTGGTATGAGAGTAAAAGGGTATAGAGTAGTACCATGTTTTCAGTATAATGTGAATGATGTAGATGGTTTACAAGGAATAACAATGTTAGGACGACATGCTGATGATGAGATCATCACTCTAGCTTGTGATATAACTATGGATGTTAACGTTGACAATGAGCAACTTGACAAGTATTGTCTATTTTTTTATCACTGATGTACTGGTCACATGCATTAAAATGAAAACCAACTGGAAACAAGACATCACTTATATATTGATGTGAAATGTATAACAGGAGTACTTTTTCAGACTGTCGACTGGTAAAAATTGAAATCTTTTAAATGCAGCACTTACCCCTTAATTGCAAATTCTGTATGTAATTACAGTACAGCTCACGTGATTTTTCGGAACTCCGTGCATCGCGGTGGGGTACTTAATCCCTCCACTTTAGCTCCGCGATAGCACTCCACGGTGGAGGTATAAATTGGCATAAATACCTACAAATCACCACCGCGTTTCGGCAGGCACGCCGATGTAAACTCCACCGTGGAGGGGCTAGTCGACATTACTGATTGACATCTGAACAGCCAATAGATGAAGACCACCTATGGAAAGACTGAGACGTCAAGAGTGATTTACAACAGGATACCATTTGAAGAATCAGTCGTTTTGATTTCGATCATATATTTGGACAATAAAAAAATAATTTCAAAAGTCTTGTATATTCAGTACACATTACTGTTTATGAAAGGTTGATCGACTTCTTTTGCAATAAGTTTATGATTTTAATTTATTTCAAAGAAATATGAACAAACTTATGAACTGACTTGACGAGAAGCACACATTGCTGAGCCTCTCAAGCAGAATAAATTTATCATTTTGTTCCAAAGGAAAGTAATTCTCTGAGATATGGACAATTAAAATCCAAATTTACATCCACTTCTGCTTACCCCCCCAACAACAACAACAAACCTAAAACACTGAATTTACACTGAAATGCAAACCGCGTGCTTAGTCTTTAAGCAGTAATAGCAGAGTCACGAGGCTGAATATTATGACTGCATGTATACTGTAAGGGACTGACCATTTAATATACGGGGTTTATTTGTTGTTTTGTTTTTTTCGACCGGGATATTTTTTGTTCTTTCTTAACAGTAATTATTTATTTTAAGTGAAATATGGAACGGATTAATGTCTGCTACAAAAATCAGAGAAAGACAATTGTTTTCATGCAATGCATTTACCCCCCCCCCTCCCCCCGGTTGGAAAATTCAATTGTCTCTCCTTATAATAAAGATAATAAAGACTTGACTTCAGCAGATGTTCTACAGAAATCAAGGCAGTGACCATTGTGAACACTGTTGTAAAATATTAATAAGGGTTTGCATCAAAGGATGATGTAAGTTTCAGCTTGGGAACAGTGTGTTTTTATCACACGAAGCCATCTGACTTAGCGCGTTGTACTTTACAGCTGCAATTATGGTCCCGCCATTAACAACAGAAGTTTGATAATTGTTAGTAATTAATCTGAACTCGGCTTATTACCGAAATGAAAAATAATATGAAAAATTCTAAAATCTGAGATGTTCAGAGATTTTAATTTCCAACAAGTTTAGAGCATTTTGATTGGATGTATTGTCTCCACGTGTATCGTATTATTTGCTCATTTTCCTACAGCAAAAATATAAAAATTAAGTATACTTTTTTAATTATTTTTACGCAGATATTAAAGAATGCAGTTTCCTGTTTGTGACTGTTAGAGCCTTCGGTTATTGAGCATGTTTCTGTTTCTTACCACTTGCAAACTTTTCCAGATTTCAGTTTACGATAACTTGTGCAGTAGTGATTTGGATTCCATATTTTATGAGAGAGAGAGAGAGAGAGGGAGAGAGGAGGGGGGACTTTACTAAGAAGAGTTAATGATCTAAAATTATTCATCTTATTTTTCTGTATTATGCAATAGGAAAATGAACAGAAAAGAAAAAGTTAAACATTAATTTCATCTGATGCGCAAGTTTGTCAAATCAATGGCAAAGAAAACAAACCCGCAGAAGCGTTGCTGTTGTACTTTTAGGTTAACAGTTAGCACATGAAATTAACACATCAATATCAAAGAAAACACGCAGTGCTGATGGCTTCTATTGTGCTAGGTTACTTGCACGTGTCAACTACATGTATCTAGGATGACCTTTTGCGACCATTTGTGTTTTTTTTAAAAACCCGCTACTTAGGTAATTAATGCAAAATAGTACAGTTTAAAATAAAATAATGATGTGAAATCTTAATAATGCTTTATTTAAGTGATTGGATGTCAGGAAAAATCGTACAATATGCGAATGAGTACTCATGCATCGAGTAACCATCGGAACTTATGCAATTTTGTTTCACTTCAGTCAGGTATGACTGCAGCTTTGTTATTAATTTGTTCGATGTTTATCGTTCTTTTCATTGCAGGTAGTACAATATCACTGACTTTCATATGATCATTACAATTTTTTATTGCATTTACTGAAAAAGAAATAAGGATATGAATGCATGTTTAGATTCCGATAACATAGTATTGAAGAAAAAGAAATTAGATTCATTGCACAAAATGTAGTATTAATACAGTTTACGAGGCATTGTCATTACGTTATCATCATCTTAAATATAATTTGGCACTACGTATCATACATTATCTTCGTTAGAACAAAGAAATATTTATAATTAATTGAATTACTACGTTTTTTTCAGTATATAAAAGTTAGCAAATTGCTCCCCAGAGGGATAACGATGTAGATAAATTGGTGCCCCCCCCCCCCCATCTCTCTCTCAACCTCTGCTTGCATGGGTAATAAACAGTAAACCACACCCATATTATCGAGACCACGTCCACTCCGCGATGGTGATCGGATGCGACTCTGCGAGAAAGCGTGGTGTGCAGGGCTATTCTCCACGAGACTCTGCGACAACTCTGTCAGGATGCGTGGAGTGATGGTGGAGGAGTTTTTCTTAATCCTCTCCACTCACTCTCCACCCCCACCGTGATGCGCGGAGTTCCGAAAAATCGCGTGAGCTGTACTGTAGACCATATATAGGGCATGTAGTGTGTGCAATTATCATTTGCAGTACCTGATTTACCCCCATTTGTATGCCTGCTAGAAGGCAGAGCATATAAAGTTATGATACTTTCTTTCTGTTACCAGTTTCATTTCCACACAATAACTAGAGTTCAATGTACTTACCTGGACCAAACTTTGTGGATGGCTTGCTCTTGGGGTAAGGAAGAAGCCCATTGATTTTCGGGTTAAAGATCAAGGTCACTGTGACTGAAAGCAGAAAAAATGGTTTCAGCACAAAAGTTTCAGTTATCAACCAGTGTATCACTACCAAAGTTAGTGGATGACATACATGTTGTGGAAGAAAGAAGCCTGTTGATTTTGTTTTAAAAATGACGGTGCTATTTAAGATTAGGGAATGAAACTTGGTGCACTTAAATATCATCATTAGAAATTTGGTATCCTGATAAATTATCATTAGAAAGTGCCTCATGTACAACATTGGAGGTAATATCTTCATGGTCATAGGTCAGTATTTTAAGTTTCCCATGACACTTTCCTCCACTCAATAATTTAGGAGCTGTTTGAGATAAGACTTGGCATACTCAGTGATGCTTCCAGGCTGTATGTGTTTTGGACAGTTGAGCATCAATCCCTTAGGGGGACTCTTGTTGTTTTTACTATTACAAATTTTGATTCTGCATAATAAGTCAAGTTCTCTGCCATCTGCAATAACCAAACTTTGTAATGGCTTGTACTTGGGATGTGGAAAAACCCTATCAATTTTGGGGTTAATGGTTAAGGTCACTGTGACTGAAAGAAGAAAAATGGTGTCCACACAATGGCTGAAATTCTACAGAAGCCTATTGATTCTGGGATCAAAATGTTAAAAAGGCCAAGGTCACTGATACTGAAAGAAGAAAAATGGTGTCCACACAATGGCTGAAATTCTACAGAAGCCTATTGATTCTGGGATCAAAATGTTAAAAAGACCAAGGTCACTGATACTGAAAAAAGAAAAATGGTTTCCACACAATAACTTAGTTCTCTGCCATCTACAGTTACTAATTTTGTAGATGGCTTACACTTGGGATAAGTAAGAAGACTAATAATTTCAGGTCCAAAGGTCAAAGGTCAAGAACACTGTGACTGAAAGAAGAAAAATGGTTTCTGCACAATAGCATTAGTTGTGCATCATTGTCCAGACCCAATTATATGCATGACTTGCACTTTGGGTAAGGGAAAAACCTATTTAACTTGAGATGACATGTCCAAGTCACTGTGACTGACAGAAGAAAAATGGTTTCTGCACAATGACAGTATTTATAAATCAGATAACAGGATCAAACTTGGTGGATAGCTTGAACTCATGGTTAGGAAGAAGCTGATGATTTTAAGGTCAACTGTCAAGGTCATGGTGACTAAAATAGAAAAAAAGTTGTTTCTGCACAAAGCTTTAAGCTCTCGACTTTGTATCTTCACTAAAGTTTGTGGATTACTTACATGTTATGTTAGAGAGAAGTCTGTTGATTTTGTGGTTAAAAAATCCAAGGTCAAGGCCACTGATTGAAAGATGAATAACAGCTTTTTACATAATAACTTTAGTTCTAGTCCACTTACCTTGACAAAAGTTTGTGGATGGCTTACACTTAAGGTGTGAAGAGACCAAATAATTTTGGGGTCATTGGTCAAAGTCTTTGAGTATCGCAGAAAAACTGATTTTGCAGAATAACTTTGTTTTAGAGTAAGTTCCTTGACCAAACTTTGTGGATGGCTAGTATGTAGGGTAATAAATAAACCTGTAGATTCTGGAATCGAAAGGTAAGAGGTCGTGGTAATGATCAATCTAATAAGACAAGAATGGTTTCTGCACATTAAGTTTACTTGAAGACCACATGCCTAGACTAATGGTCCATGTCATCAACATCCATTGGTCAACAATCTCCAGAGTCAATTGACACTACCAGTGCCTACATATAGAACTGTTAAACATGGAGGGTGTGCCATTCACGGTACTCTTTTTTAAGATTTGCTTTTGTTGTTTGTGGACAAAAGGCCTTTTGTGTCATCATGGTTTATTTTAATCAGAAACCTACTTTTAGTATCAGGACATTGGAATGCATTATTCAATGGCCATGAAAAAAAATACTTGTCTATGATAGATATTTAATTTTTATGTCCTCAAAACTTTCTTTCAGGGCAGTTTAGAAGACCTGCTTGCCAGTGATAATGTGAAGCTTGGTTGGGATTTCAACTTTTCACTTTTGAAAGACATATGCAGAGGCATGGAGTATTTGCATAGGTCTCATATAGGTTCACATGGACGTCTGAAGTCCTCCAACTGTCTGGTTGACAATCGATGGACCTGTAAAATATCAGGTGCAGTATGACTGATTTCATAAATTTTCTGCTATGAATATGGTCATGGCATAAATTCCAGGGGCTGTTATACCAATGGTGGTGTTAGGATGGGGAGTGTAAAGCTTTTATAATGGTGCGAGTATATACGAATCCTCATGTCCCATCTGTCCTGCTGAATACATTGTTATACAGACTCTTGTGAACACAACTTTTCTTGCTGTTTTTTTATGGATTACTGTGAAACTTGGTAATATTGTGATCATCTACAGATGAGCATATCAACAAATGTTTGTTCTCCATGATTTTTGTAAGTTGTTGCCCTTTTTAACTTGCGGCTGAATGTAATATATGACAGAATTTTTTTTATGTAACTATTGTAGTTTTTGATTTCTGTGACACTTGCTGCATATTATGGTCATCATCAAAAGATATGCATCTTGACCAATCATTGCATTGTACTTGCATTACTTTTGGATGAGTTATGCACTTTTTTTTTACTATAGATTCATCTCCATCATTGGAGTAGGGGTGGAATGGTCCACAGGAGTGGTGAGGGTATATTTACATGTGCAAGTAGTTCACCATTCCTAAAGCTTTTAGCTCTACTGGTCATAGATCAGAAGAGCTTATGGGATGGCCTTTGGTCCATCGCCTGTTGTCCAGCCAGCCATCCGGTAGCACAAGTTTGTCATCATTACTCCTCCTAAACTACATGGAGGATTGCCATGAAACTTGACGCAAACATTCGTCCCAAAGTCTAGTTGGTCCTAAATGAAAATGGAGCTGCTCAGACTTCCAATATATCCACGACAGCAGCCATCTCGAAATTCTCGTTTTAGCTACTCCAGAAGAATGGATGGTCATTTTAAGATGGGGGTTTCATTAAATGACTTCTTATGATGTCTAGTTGGTCCTAAATGAAAATGGTGCTGATCTGAATTCCAATATGGCTGCCAATGCAGCCATCTTCTTCTCCTGAAAGGAAAGTGATTTTGATGTGGGGTTTTCACCAGAAGACTTCTTATGGTGTCTATTTGGTCCTAAATGAAAATGGTTCTACATGGACATCCAAAATGGGCACCACAGTGCCCATCTTGAAAATCTCGTACATGTGATTCTACCGGCGGTAGGCCAAATATACCGTTTTAAAGGCTGTCTACCGCACATACCGTTTAGTAGTTA
Organism: Margaritifera margaritifera; assembly: GCA_029931535.1. Classification (NCBI taxonomy): domain Eukaryota; kingdom Metazoa; phylum Mollusca; class Bivalvia; order Unionida; family Margaritiferidae; genus Margaritifera; species Margaritifera margaritifera. The sequence goes on from JAQPZY010001598.1 coordinate 2,812,065, forward strand.
AAAAATACCGCTTTTGAAAATTGAGATAAAAAAAATAAATTATAAAATAAACCTAACACGGTATTTTTACACGTTCCATCAACACATTAGAGAAACCACCCAAAACCAGTCTACTGGGGACCGGAAATGTTCCACCAGTACAATGACCGGTGCAATGATGCATGACAGAGCAATAGGATTAGAATTGTTAAAGAACAGCTGACATGTGTACACAGCAAGCTGCTAATTGTTTACCTTATTGTTGGAATTTGAGGAGTGTTGGGCCAAATGTGGGATGTTTGTTTTTTTAGGTGTTGTAAGTAATAAAGGGATAAAAGGTGGTCCATGATGTCTTCTGAGCTTTTGATGAAAATCAGCCGACCCTTAGCGGAGGGGAGATAAAATGAAGAGACCGACCATAACAAATTATTTTGTCAGAGACACAAGAGTAAGTATTTTGATTTTTGAATTGTTTAATTGTTATTATATTGTTCAGGATGTTTTAAGAGGACAACTCTTACATTTTTTGTTCAATTCGTATCAACATACTGAAACATGTGTTTTCTCCCAATGCTAAGAAACCACCAGCTAAGAAATATTACAAGTTCAACAATGCTTGGATATCAGAGTTTAAGTGTGTGCAGGTGAGTAGCAAAGGTTCTGACTTTGCATTATGTGTTTTAAAGGTATGCATCTTTTGTATTTCATAAACTATTTGAAGTTTTCATGCACATAAATTAAGTTCAAGCCCTAGATAAAATATATCAGTTAAAAAATATATTACAAGATAATTAATTTTTAAGTTTGGATAAATTATTCATAAAAGCATAAATATTTCATGTATATTTTTTTCATTTTTTTTCAAGTCTAAATCAATCTTTATTTTGTTTTATTTACAGTGATGAAACTTGCTAACAGATTTTTGGATCTGAGCCATGAAGAGGAAGAAGCCTTTGAGAATGAGGCTCAGGAATACATCCCAAGTCCAAGTCAGGAACTTCCACCTCAGGGTGGACATGGCTTGGAGGAGTATTGGAGAGTAGTCAGCAATCTTACAAAATCATCAGCAGGAAAACTGAAGTTAGAACTTCTTTGTAGGCTGAATGTGGTTGTCCTGTCATTACAACATTCTAATGCTGATACAGAGAGGACATTCTCCATTCTTCGCAAAATGCAAAGTGATTCAAGCGGAAATCTGGACCAGAGAACTATTGAGAGCCTGTTAAGTGTGAAGTTTAATAATCACAGTGAATGTCATTAGTGGTTACTTGACAGTGATCTTGTAAATGAAACTAAAAATGCTATTGGATTTATAAAATAAAATTCTTTGCAGTGAACTATCAGATAAACAACTTTTCCTTTTTCATTATTTGACCGTATACTGACTCATATTAATTATTATTGTAACATTTTCCATTGAAATCTGAATCTTATTTGCTGTTTTATTATAGTATGAAGAGAATACATATTATGGCACAAAAAAACCCACTTGTTTTGTTTTCCATCCCCCTAAAACGTAAAATTTATGCCGATAAAAAATCTACTGGTTTAGAGGCCAATCTACTGATCAAAATTTTTAAATCTACTGGTTTGAAATCCTGGTTCTGTCACATGTATTAAATCTTGTTATCTCTACTTCTTCAGAGGGGATGTTCATATCAACATTGGAGTTCCACTAAAAGACTTCATATGATGTCTAGTTGGTCTCAAATGAAAATGGTGCCAATCTGATGTTCAGTATGGCTGCCATGGCAGCCATCGTGAAAATCTTGTTACCACTTCTTCTCCTGAACAGAAAGTCATATCGACATGGGATTTTCACCCAAAAACTTCTTATTATGTTTCATTGATCCTAAATGAAAATGGTTCCCCTCGGACATACAATATGGCCACCACAGTGGCCATCTAAAAAATCTTATCACTACTCCTCCTGAATGGATGGTCATACCAATAAGGGCTTTTCACAAAAAAACTTTTTATGATCTTGAATTGATCCTAAATGAAATTGGTGCCAATCTGCTGTCCAATATGGCTGTAATGGCAGCCATCTTGAAAATCTTGTTATTGCTACTTATCCTGAACAGAAAGTCATATCAGTATGGGGTTTTCATATGATATCTGGTTGGTACTAAATGAACATGGTGCTAATATGACCACCACAGCAGCCATCTTGAAAATATTGTTATTGCTACTCCCCCTGAACAGAAAGTCATTCCAGCAAAGGGTTTTCAACAAAAGAATTCTTATGGTGTCCAGTTAGTCTTAAATAAAAATTGTGCCATATGACTGGCACAGCTGCCATCTTGAAAATCTTATCACTACTCCTCCTAGATGGAAAGTCAGATCAACATTGGGTTTTCGCCAGAAGACTTCTTCTGATGTCTAACTGATACGAAATGAAAATGGTGCCAATCTGAAGTCCAGTATGGCCACCATGGCAGCCATCTTAAAAATCTTGATATTGCTACTCCTCCTGAAGGAAAAGACATCTTGACATGGGTTTTGAGCAGAAAACTAATTATGATATCTAGTTGGTACTGAATGACAAAGGTGCCGACCTGATTTCAAATATGGCTGCCACAATGAACATATTGAAAATCTCGTCACTAATTCTCCTGAATGGATGGCATGGGTTTTCAACAGAAGTATTCTATAATGATGTCCAATATGTCGTAAATGAAAATTGACACTGATCTTACATCCAATATGACTGCCACAGTGGCTGGCGCACTGGGTGGCCGAGTGGTCTAAGGTGCTTGCTTTTTCTAAAAAAATTTAGGAGTCGTCTGCTTCAGAGATAAAATGTGCTATTTATTAGGGATTTTGATGTGCTGAATTCAAATATGACAATTAAAACAACTGATTGGCTACTGTTTCCAAGATATTTAAGTTTTTACATTTTACGTCTATGTATATTGTGTATATAGTAGACTTTTAATCATAATTTGTAAACCTAGGTCTTTTCATGTGTTTATGGTTGCTTTACATGATAATATTTCACCTGCCCTGTTTATGTAACGCTTTAAAAAACAGCAAAAGGGTTATATAAATAAAAAATATATTGAAACAAAAGTCAAAAACTATTATGTATATACAAGTACATAGATTAGTCCTTATTCAGTGTCTACTTCTTGGCTTGTCTCTTGTATTCATTAAATGGAGCATCTCTTGTCACTGTCCAGCAATAGTCTGCAAGCATTGACGGGCTCCAATTGCCCTGATAGCATTTCTCCATTGTTGCAATATCCTGGTGAAATCACTCGCCATGCTTGTCGCTCACTGCTCCGCAGCTGGGTGGAAAAAAATCTAGATGAGAAAAATGTATCTTTAGTGACATGTTGCAACCAAGGCTTTTGTATGCCTTGAGGAGGTTTTCCACCAACTCCCTGTAGTTGAATGCCTTGTTGTTTCCGAGAAAATTTGTTACCACTAACTGGAAGGCTTTCCATGGCGTCTTTTCCTTGCCTCGCAGTGCACAGTGAAATGCATCATCTCGAAGAAGTTCACGAATCTGAGGACCAACAAAGACACCTTCCTTTATCTTAGCTTCACTTAACCTTGGAAATTTTCCACGGAGGTACTTGAAAGCTGCTTGTGTTTGTCCATGGCCTTGACAAAGTTCTTCATCAGACCCAGCTTGATGTGCAAGGGTAGTAAAAAAAATCTTCCTTGATTCAACAAGTGGTGGATGCTAAACACTTTTCATCCCAGGCTCCTATGACAATGTCAGAGTTGCCAATCTCTCTTGATGTAGTGGGAATCTCTCGCACGACTATCCCATTCGCAGAGAAAACAGCAGTACTTTGTGTATCCAGTCTGCAGACCAAGCAAGAGAGCAAGAACCTTGAAATTGCCACAAAGCTGCCAAAATGTTGGTCATAATTTATGCACCACAAAAGTTGTTTCATGTTTTCATAGGTTTCCTTCATATAGACTGCATGACCAACTGGAATTGATGGCAAAACACTGCCATTATGCAGCAAAACAGCTTTAAGACTCGTCTTCGATGAATCAATGAACAGTCTCCACTCATCTGAATCATGAACGATGTTGAGGGCTGCCATCACACCATCGATGTTGTTGCAGGCTACAAGATCACCTTCCATGAAGAAGAATGGGACAAGATCCTTTTGACGGCCACGGAACATGGAAACCCTAACATCACCTGCCAGGAGATTCCACTGCTGTAGTCTGGAGCCCACACATTTTTTATTAAACTGGCATCGCATTATTATTAGTACTGAATATGAGTATTCAACTGGGGAAGAAATTAAGCCTAGCTCATGGCAACCTCATGGAGATGTATCAAAACAGGTGAAAGCCAATTATAGTATAAGGGTATGCATCACAATGTATATAGCAAACCGGTTGTGTAAAGGAGTGGTGCCTGGCCAGCACAAACACAGAAATATAGTGGGATGATGAGACTCAAACCTTCGAAAGTCCAGTGAAAGTGACTGATCACGTGATATTACCTGCATACCCTCAACTTTGATTGGATCTTTGAATACTGCCACCAGTGATGACCAATTTGAGGGGTTCTGCTCATGTATGTTAGTCATTGTCTACCTCCTCATTTGCAATGAACATGTACAAAACCAAAACCATCATACAGTAGTTTGTTTGCGACTGTACATTTCTAAATTCATATCATCATAACAGCCTGCATTACTATCATCAATTTGCTTTATGTAACAATCCTTTATGTAACAAAAAGAGATAGAAAAATAAAAATCAACACTCTTAATAGATAACTCTATTCTGACAACAACAAAATATCAACATGGTTATTAGTAAGCTTAAGTCTATTCTAAACCTTTGCTATATGCAAGTACAATTAATGATGATCATCGTGTTGTGCATAAACTACAGTTAAATAATTAACGTTTTATACACAACAAAATATAGACTTGCAATAAGGAATGTTTACTTGTGAGCTAGAATCTGCATGAAACGCATGGTATATGACGATTAACATGTATTGTGTGCTGATCCCAGATTAAGTAGGATCTGTGCTATGCTGATCCCAGCATTAGAATGTATTCTGGGCTGATCGAGAGTAAGTAGAATTTGTGGTAGGCTGATCCCAGATTTGGAGTGTATTCTAGGTTGATCCCAGATTAAGCAGCATATTTGCTAGGCTGATCCCCACATTACAATGTATTCTGAGCTGATCCCAAATTAAGCAGTATCTGTGCTAGGCTGATCCCCACATAGGAGTGTATTTTGGGCTGGTAGCAGATTAAGTAGAATCTGTACTAGGCTCATCCCTGCATCAAAGTGTATTCCGGGCCAGTCCCAGATTAAGCAGAATCTGTGCTAGGCTGATCCCTACATCAGAGTCTATTTTGGACTGATTCCAGATTCAGCAGAATCTGTGCTAGGCTGATCCCAGAATCAGAGTGTATTTTTGGGCTGATCCCAGATTAAGTAGAATTGTGCTAGAGTGATCCCAGCATGAAGAAAGTATCCTGATTTCCAATTACATGTATCTGAACTCGATGGTATGAGTTCAACGTGTGACTTGTGAGAAGTATAATCTGGGCTAGATCCCAGAATTCTTAAGATTAAGATAAAAACTTTTTTATTAAAATGGCATGGCAATATTATTAGTATTGAATATGAGTATCCTGTTGTGGAGAAAAAGCCAAAATGAATTTGATATTGTTTTGTTTTAAACAAAAATATAAAATGAGAGCCCACAAGAGAATGCCTGTTTATAACTAAAGATGTAAATAGATGTATGAAATGAGACTAATGCAGAATGAATAAGTGAAATGAGGAAATGAAGACAAACAAGTACGAACTACACATTCTAAACTACATGTATTTGTACTTCATGGGAAAAGTTGTAAAGTCAATACAAGCAAATGTTCAAGATAAACAACTTAGTCATGAAAGTACTTTTGGGAAGCACAGCATACAATGAAGCACATGACAAATATAGTGATGTACACTACTGCCGTTGAGCAGACTGAATCCTGTTCGGATCTACTCTGATGTAGCACACATCATGAAAATGACCATCATTCTAATGTTTGGATCAAAGGGTCTTCTATGCAGATGGCAGCTGCAGTTGTGACCCAAATAATTATGTTCATCATAACTAAGGCATGTCCATAATAGTTTTAAGTCAGAAATAGTTCCCATGGAAAAGGATGTCCAATCTATGAGTAATGATCACTTTTATATGAACTGACTGCTACAGCACTTAAGGACAAAACTAGGTCAAATACTGTTTCACACACCACACTGGACACAACCGAGAGTTCCTATAAAATGAAATGTTGACCCCTGTGTGCAAGTGGTCCGTCTTTGAAGACAGCCAAGTAAGTACTGACATGGATCTATAGGTTAAAAATGTCACATCTGGAAAACTTGGGTAATTGAAAGATGAAATGTTTTGTAAAGATTGAACTGTAATTTCACAGTATCTGAAGAAAAGCAAAAATACCACAAATTTTTTACACTGCAAAGTTAAACCATCAGCAGGTGAAAAAACTCTGGTGTGACATGTTAACAGTCAGAACTACCACACCATCTTGTATGCAATAGGTAATATGGGCTTATATCTGAACTGTTGTTCCTTTTTATCCCACAAAGTATACATGGTAGCCTGTCAGTCTCCTCAATAGGGTTCCAATGGTCAGCTTGCTGGTAATGGAACCAAAGCCTTTTGCAGTACAATTTAATAGAAAACCAATGAAGTTGCAGTGGGAAGTGACAACATGTAACAAAATATATCAGTACATCCTCTGTAAGCAGAGGTCATTTGTTAATGATTCCACTATAGCAGAGTTATAACAATACACAAAGATTCATTTCTTGGTCCACTTGAAATTGGATAGAGTTAAAATAGTCATAGACCTTGAAATTCTGGACAGAATGACCTTGGGGGGAATATGTCCCTGAAAGCAATTCATGCTAAATTCCCAAATCTGTTGTTGTAGAATCACATATATAATGGTATAGCTTGATTTTCAGTATCAAAATCACCAAAAGTATTGCAGACATTAATGATGTAAAAGGCTTGATATCATCATCTAGTAAAATCAAGGGCATTCATGTACAGTAGATTTACCCCTCAGGCTTCTCACTTGAGCACAGGATGAGAGAATTACTGATAAAAGTTGTGGAATGCTATTCTGGTGCAGATTTTCAGTCATCATTAAAGACAACAAGCTTGTTGACCATAGTATATTTATGATATTTATAAGCTTGCATGACTACAAATAATGTCCTGTTTTTGATCTGATTTAAGCACACACAGCGGTCCTTACAATAAAACTTCTCAGTATACTGCAGCCCCTTGCATTGTGGATGTGGTCATGGATCACATTAAATTATCTCGGTTTAGTTGTCATTTCTACTGAATTTATCTTTCTAGACTTTAGTGCTTGAATGATGAGAACCGATTGTATGCGTTTTCACATCGTAAACTGCTTTATTTTTTTGTGGTTTTGTGTCTGCTATATCCCATATTTACACTGCCTTGGATATAACATCACAGTAAAAAGTGGCTTCAGTTATAAGTTAACACAGTATGCTGGTAATGGGCTTCTGTGGGCCAAGATATAATGGGGAGCATGGCATTTGAAAAAGAAACTCGTCTGTTAGAAGATACTTCCACAGTGGCAGTACAAGTGTTGTGATTAAAGTGATGTTTTAGAGCTGATAGTTACTGAATCATGGAGTGATTTTCCAATGTATATGTTTTTTGCAGGGTTTGGAGCAAAACGAATAAGATATGGTGGACGACGTAAAGCATTGAATCCAGATGAAGATCTTGGTTACAAAACCACGTAAGTAATGAAATAGAAAAGTTTCATCATTTCCCTTTTTTGGGAGGGCTTCAAAAATGTAACAGATTTTGCTCAAGGGTAGGATGTCAATTAGGGATTGACTGTTACTTTTTGAGTATTCCTGAAGTAATAAATGCAGTACCTCACATGAATTGCATTAAATTCATGGGAAATTTACAAATGCATTCTGCACCTAGTAAATGTTAAAAAAGTAACATAAGTAACATTTAAATTATATATATATATATATATATATATATCTATATCTATCTATCTATATATATATATATATATATATATAGATGTATATATCATGTGACAGAACAGGGAAATCTGCTAAGACAAATCAGGAGATTTGCAAAATTTGGTCAGGAGTTTTGACTTCAAAAGAGGGAAGATTTTCAATGAGAATGGCCAATTTTTCATTGCGGTACATGTCTTCAAAATTTTCTTATCCCAATGAGGACCCAAAGCTTGGGTCACTACATGAGTAGTTTCGTTCATTTGTATGAGAACTTTTGTGCGATTTCCAAGTCGGGGAACATTATTTTACTAAAAAATCTGAAAAATGATCTGCTTCCTTAAATGGGAGATTATATTCAGCTATAAAGTTGGCAAACAAGGGTCTCCGCCCATATATCTTTATCCACATTTGATGCAGATTCTGCAAACATGGATTTCAGTAATGGGATATTTGTTGTCATGTTTAATATGCTTGAATATGCTGCATGACGTGTAATGTCATTCCTGCCACCATAGCAGATTTTAAAATCTGCTTTGCAGGAAAGACAGAATGCATATTCATGCCTTTTGAACTTGATTCCAACCAGTAGTGTCACTTTAGTCATTTAGATTTTTTTTTTTTACTGGGACAAGTCATCCCTTCTATACCTGTTGACTTTTGTATTTTTTATCTTAGTCATTTGCATACTAATGCATACAATGCAGGTTTATAAAAAATAATTTTCACACTAGCGTGAAAAAAGATTTTCCCGTAGCAACAAAAATCACTGGCTAGCTGTTATTAATTTGCGATCATAATTATCTGAAAATACAACAACTACACCATTGGCCATGTGTGTATGTAAACAGTTACTCTAATTTTACTGTCTTTGAATCCACTACATGGTTGCATATCTGTGCTCGGAGCTGTGGAAGTTTTCCATTTCCGCCAACAAGGTCTCTAACTTGGTTGCGCAAGTGATTTTAACTTCGATAGCAACTGAGTATAGTTTACTAATTGTATTGAGACTACTTTGTGCTGCGGCGAGAAGTTCTGAATAAACATGTATTCTTTGATGTAATTGTAACAAAACTATTTTACCAGCACCTCCTGTGACACCAGTTACTATTGATATGGCTCTGACAACAATTCCGACTGGTGTACCTATGATAGTTGCTGTGCTTGCAATTCCAGCAACACCAAGGCCAACAGTTGCTGCCACATAACCAGACACATGCATTTTGTATTTTACCAGCAACACAGTTCTCTTGATGACTTCCTCTCGCAGTTTCAGTTCTTCTTCAATTATTTCTTCATGCCGGTAACATTGAGGGTCCATTATAATTCTTCTAATAATATTATCATAGTGAAGACTAATTGCTTGACAGGCTGGCCTTGTCCAGGTGAAACAAGCACTCACACTTCCAACCAATTGTTTTTCTTCACTTGTACAACCGTCATGCAAGCATAGAAAATATATTTCGGAGGAATATTTAAGTCTCCAGCAATTGTGCATTCCTGTTATCTGGTACCACCCTGAGGTTGGATAACATGTTCAGATAGAAACACACCAATTATGCCTATGCTTTGTGCCTGCAATGGTTCTCATTTTCGCCCGAGAACTGTTACACCCACAAGTGTGTCCTTGTTGAATAACAGTTGAGATCTTTTTCTTCTCAGTTTAGTCAGTGTTAGTTTAGCATACCATACTCAAAGGGGAATTTAATTGGGGTGGATTCAGTGGTAAATATTACTTCATTGTTGCAGAAACAATTCCTGGATGTTTCACTGGTGCTATAGTCAATGGCTGAGCATTTTTGCGTGCTAATGCTATGACTCCAAGCTGGCCTCAAGTTGGTATTGGTATATCAGGCAGGTGGTCCCAACAGTTAATTTCTATTTTACCCATGCATAGATTATATATGAGTGTATATGAGGGTCTGGTAACATCATTCTGAAGCAGATATTTGTTGACAAATGTAATGAAATTGCTATCGATGTTAGCATCACTGGTCAGCTCGGTAAATTCTGCAACTTCATCACCGCGGTCAGAGTCCATTGCTTATATATATATAATGATAAATCTAATCTTAAACACAAACCCCAAAGATGGCTAAGAACCCGCCTGGATAGATATTGATTACTTTGAACTGAATTTCATCTCCGACGACTAATGATGCTGATGCTGTAAATGTGAAAAATTTGATATTAATGTTGGGTTTGCTGATACGTGATATCTGTTGCAGACCATGCTGCTGCTGATCAAATTTCAACATTGTTATTTGACCCCACCTGCCACTATTTCTGGTTATGATAAACAAATATGATCCGGACTCGCGCACTTTTAAGATGTGAACTTTAGATCTGTCAATGCTATTATCAAAAGATTTTTTTTAAAAAGTCATCTATTTGCTAAAGTTATGTAGTCAATTTTTTCCTCTGTTTCTTTGGTTAATACCCCTGTAATTATGTCCCATGAAGTTACTACAGCTGGTGGCGCAGGCACGTCTTTGATCTGTTTATCCACGTATTGTTTCATCCCACCATTAGCAGTATCAACATAGTCTTTGATAAATGCAATCAACCTACCAGAGTCTTTGATTCCTCCAATTTCACTGATCACAGCCAGCTTTGCACCTCACAGCCTCAGCACAACATTGTTGATGTCTTCATTGGATGTATTAAGTTTTCCAGTTTGAATTTGAAAAATTACAAGCTTGCCCGGGTCAACACCAACAACAACCCGGCTGGTAAATTTAGTCAAATCCGCTTTGGTGTCGAACCTGCTCAGATCCGCATCGGTGCAGTGTCATCTGGCGGTTGAGCATCTGTAAATGTTAATAGGTATTTGTATACTATCAAGTGTTCTTTAATGTGAAATCAACAAGCATTTGCGGGATTGGTGAATGCTTTTGTGCATGCAACACTTCAACAACAAGATGACCACATATTGACCCGTCTTGCCGAGTTTGCAACAGCAGCATTGAATAAAACAGTGGTGGACAACTTTGTCTGCCTCGTGTTAAATAATTAGCAACTTCTCATGGTGGTGCAAGCCCGTACAAGTCAAAATACAACAGATGTTGAGGCGTTGTCGCTTATGCAACCCAGTGAGTACCAGGTCCTATTGTCAAATCCAGGTTAACAATAGTGGTTTCCCTCGTGCAGGGAATCATAGATGCAAGTTCATCCCGCATAAAGACACCTCAGAAATGCTTGACTGATTTTGCCATGGCAAGTAAATCAAGATTGGTCAACGTCGAGGCCTTCTCTGAGTTGTACTGGGTAGTTGAAGACCTCAGCCAGAGGGTATTCTGCAAGTTGTTCCAGGTAATCGAAGACCTTTTCCTTTTTCTCTAGAATATATGCGTCCCCCAACTGCCTTTTTCAGCGCCATTTGGGATTCGGTTCCAGCAGCTCAGAACACAGCCACTTTTGCAACCAGCCAGAGCTGCAGCCGCTAACAACGCTGGGATTGCCGCAAGGAATTGAAATATCCCACCGGTCTTTTGCATTTATGCCACCTCTGACTTCGATAATGTTAAGGTCACCGAGGTGTTCTTTCGTTTGGCTGCATTAAGCTGATTAAGTTGCATTTGGGTCAACCACACAGAGACATTTCCAGTTAACCTTGCTGGAGGAAGTTTCAGTGTGAACCCACAGTCGTTTCTTATTGCGCTTTTGTTGCAAGCTGGTTTTCGCTTAGGCACATCCTTAACTTCGATGGTAGGATATTATTTACAAATGTAACAGGCTTAATTGCAACCATTATGAGTTTTCCACAGGCACATCAATAACCCTCATTCAACAACCTGCACCCTCCAACTATGGAGTCTTGTCGGAGAGGATTACAGCAATGCATCTATAACCCCCTGTGATGGGGATAGCAGCACCAGGATTGTTGGTGACAATGGGCCCACCTACATGGGCATGAAAGTACATTTCCACCACGGACTGACTGAACAACTCCAGGTGTTCCAGTGAAAAATAATAAATCGGGTACAACATATGAAAGTCTTGCTGGGAAATCTGCAGACCCATATGAATGTCTTGATGTCAGTCTATGTACGACCATAGCTTGTGATATGCATTTGCGACTTGATTGTCAGTAAAGTCAAGTTGAATTTCTTCAGAGGGTTCCTGATGAGCGTTTAACCACAAAGAAACCTCAGACGCTCCTAGTTTGTCAAATATCATGGTGCTTAGGTGTTGTTTATTGTCTCTATCCATATATGGAAATGCCACAAACACATGTTTTGGTGCACTAAGACCATGTTGGGTATTTATTTGGCATGTAAACTGTCCCAGAATATCAATTCTTGGGTGCATGTCTGTGGTGTATTCGAGAAACGATAGCATTGATGTGACTACAGACTTCATAAACAATACAAGTTTTCTACAGCCAGTGAAGGAATTAGCGCAGGCATCTACAATGTGAATATTGGCAACAGAACTTTACAAGCAGCGGCACCTGCATCATGCCAAATTCGCGAGGTCGCCTAATTGTATACTGCACATGATCTGCTTGGTTGTTTGCGTCCTTGTGAAACATCGTCACTGTATCTGGCGAGTCTGAGAATCATCATGGCAATGTCAGCATTGCTGAAAATTGATTCGATTTCCTTTCTGTCGATGAAATAACTTGCTCTGTTGAACAACACCATGATGCCATTGTTGACAAATCCAACCTTGGTACCAAGGTCATAATCAGCACCGGTGACGTTGTCTTGTACAAGTTTTCCCTCGACTTCCAAGAAAGCCTCACTCGGAAGAAAAAACCTAGATGTGTCCTGCACTTGTAATTCTATTATTTGTTCATTGGGGAATCTAGTCGGGTATGAATAATACTGAACATCTTTAGTGCTGCGATCTACCAACACAGAGAAGTCCATATCAAATGCAGGACCGTATGTATCTTTGAATCAGGCCATTGTTTACACTTATACCTTAATTGGTTTGTCTAATACCTTTGCGACGGCGTTGCCGATCGCATCCCATCCACAACTGTAATCCACTTCCTACCATATTTGCAATCGCTGATTCAGCGATACATGGCTGAGCAGCTTCATTGATGTTTTTGCCAATAACGGCTGGCATTGTTTCCGTTGATTAAAGTGCAATTGGTTTTGGTTCTACCCACGGTGCCCAAGTAACCAATCATCGTAGTCAATCAATTGAACTGCCTGCGCTCCCAGATTTTTCAACCAATCTGCAGCAGTGTTTTTGATGCTACAATGACTTGTTGCATCTTGTTTACCAATTGGTGCAGTGCGTGAAGCCAATGCAGCTAGCACTTTAAGTGCACCTGTGAAAATCCCTGGACAACATAACCAATACCAGTTCCGTAACATGTCGCGTAAACAGGTTTTCTTGCATTAACAACACGCAGTGGTATCACATCCACATCCACTGTCATTATGTTAAATGTCAGGTCGATCTCGTAGGTAAAGTTGTATCATCATGGTCTCCCTGTGCAGGTCCAACACATGCCCATCCTGGTCCACAAGGGTAAAATGGATATGTGTCAACCGAGGATTGTGGCATGGAAGATACACCCGTGATGTGGGAATAATTGTTATCAAATCACCAGGTTCCGCGAACAGTATATAACCCTGAACAGCTATGCTTTCTGTCGCAGTTCCGATTTCATAACTGCCACTGATGGTGTCATATGTTAAATTGGTTTGAATCGTGGAGTTAATATTGACAATGCCAGGCACAATATGGTATCCCATGCGTAGCAATCGTTTGTCCGCGGGAACATCTTCGGGTCAACCTAAAATTGATCTTATTGACAACCATGCAATGTCAACCACGTACGGTACAGAATCGATCGTGATGACAGATCTGAGTGTGGGCTTGTGTTCACGTATGGAAAGTTTAGAGTCTTTGACAGTCACCAGTGTGATTTGAAGTTTAATATTATTCCAGGTGGTGTCATTGTCTGTGGAAAACACAAACGAGTTATTCTCGTCAAGACCCCAAAACAGACGTGATAGGATATTAGGCCAACTATAATATACTCGCAATGACACCAATGCGATCTCAAGTGTGCATGATTGGTGTAGAAAGTGACATCAAATTCGGTGTTTGTTGACGAGATCTAAATCATCGAGATAACACTCGGGGTTGTATTTGCAAAAACATGCTGCACTGCAACATTGATTTCATGTAAGATGCGGAGCATCTCGACAATAAGTGTTTCCCCATAACTCATCATCAGTGTTGTATAAATCTGTCTTCAATTAGTTCATGTGTTAACGTGCGATATGTTTCCAAGTCCATGATGTTATTGGTGAGCAACCACTGACAAATTTGATGCCGCTTCATTAACAACTTCAGGTGCATTGTTGCTGGCATGAACTGATCCCAGGAGTGTTTCCAACCGGTCCACAAGATCGTGAAGGTCACACAGTCCCCCAAGGCCGCTTCCTTTCTTGTTGTGGCCTCTTATATTCTGCATATTCTTATGTGTGACATTGGGGTACAAGTTGTTGTTCCGGTGTGGGTGCAGAACGTCAGTGTATTTGTGCCCTTGCAGGTATAGGTAATTCTTTGGGCACGGTTGCAGGTGTTTGGGGCTACTGCTTCTACCTGTTTCTCAAGAGGTAATGCACGTCTTTGTTGTTTTTGTGTCAATGCTTCTTTATCTTTCATGCATGGGGTTTCAGGTTCGTATGATGGTGGGGCTTCAGGTTCGTATTATGGTGGGGCTTCAGGTTCGCATGATGGTCTGGATTCTACATATCCATAGACAAAATCGTATGGATATTTGGAATCATAGGGGCTACGATAGCATTCCGCAGATGGACGAGATGGGACCATTTATCGTTTGTAATATTTTTTCTTAATATCTTTCCATAATTCATTACCTTTGTCCTCTGATCCAGAAATAAATTCATTATGTGCGCATGAAAAAAGAATCCACGCATCATCATTAGCCATAATTCGTGGTTTTCCAGTAAACTCTTTATATACCCAAATAGGCCATTCATCTGCTATACGTTGGGGATGTTTCCTTGATGGTAGTTTTATGACTGTGTCATAATAGCAGCATTAAGAGGATTTTTAAGGATGCATGCGCGAGCGTCTTTGGTAAAGAATTGAGGTTTTGTTTTCATCTCCGACTGGTACCCGGGTGGTTGTTTTTGTGGAATATTTTTAAGTGTCTTTGCGGAGGTCTGATTTAGTTTCGCAAACGTCGCTGGTATGCCTGCAAGGATGAAGGCTGACTCGAGTAATGCACCCAGTTCTTCTTCCGTTTCTATCACTGTATTTACTTTCTTCACTTGTTCTGTGGTTTCTTGTGTGTGTTTAATCAATGGTGCAAATGTTTGTTCAAAACCCGTTGTAAGATCTCGTGCAGTCTGTCACGACAGTAACATATTTCTGCGAAGCTTTCTCGGTTTTTGACATTTTTATATTTTGTATGGTTGTTAAAATGCTTTATCCAAACTGGCTCGATATTTAGACCCAGAAAGTTCTGCTTGAGTCAATAGTGAGAAAGCTATACGGGTCCAGGGTGACCCACAAACATATAGTCCGAAACTCATCCCACGTGTGGTCGGCGTCACACCAAATCCAATGAATGTTTGCAAGACCATGTGCGTCAATGCCACGAAATATCATCAACATGTTGCAGTTGTGACAGATAACTTCAGATATGTGTGCGTATCGTCATGTCAAATAGATCAGAAAAATATTTGCGCGAGATTGATTTGGTGTTCAAGCATTACATCATCGTACACAACAAGATTATTCTGCTTGAATCAAGATCGTCAATCATAGGCTCTTCGTCGACAGTGGAAAAGAAATCAATGCGTGAAACCACCCGACGACGCAAGCGCGCTCTCAAAATCCCTGAGTACGTAGTAACACGGTTGATCATCCGCCAATGATGCAATCACATACAATCAATCCCACATCAACCATCGTAAAATCATATTCAACAACAGTTGGGTTTTCCCTGAACCGGCTGGACCAATGATTAGCACGCGAAGCGAGTTTGGAAACATATTGCTGTGTTTGGATGGTTTCGGTGCTGCCTGCACAGAAAAGTCCATGACGGAAAAATCTTGGGAGTTTCTCAACGCGTCAGTGCTTTTCCTTTTTCGTGATGCCATGTTAAATGTCAACAGTGATGTTATATAATACAATCATGTCTTCATATTATGTCCGATGCCGCATGTAAACTCATACTGTGAATCTAACTCAAGTTCAACACGTAATGGTCAAGTCACAATTGCGGGAACTTGTGTTTGATGTAACGCCAACAAATTCACATTTGTAGGACCTTCTAGGTCCACCAGTAAATGCAAACACGGTTTTGAATAAAAAAACTTAGTTGTGATGTTGCTGCCGCATTAGCAAAGTTACCCAAGACACCTTGGAGTATATACCCTGGTGAAAAGCATATTCCCAAATACAATTACCGTGTGCCTTGTACATGACTGGATATACGACTTGATTCTAACAATCAAACAGCGCCCAGAGAAGCAGCCATAAACCATGTCAATGCTGCATGTTACCGACATGATCTTGCTTACAAAGCATCAAACGATATCCGTGCGCGTCAACATGCTGATGTAGATCTCATTCATGATTTGAATACGATCAATCCTACACTTGGAGTAAGAATCGCTAGATGGATCATCAAAGGGGGTATGAAGGCAAAGATTGCTTTATGTGGCAAAACCTCTCATGGACTGGAGGTCCACACATTGGAGGTAAAATATATTGATATAATAAACAAACAAACATGGTTTCCAAGCCGACTTTAGCCAAAATATACCACAGCCCTCATGGGTATTGGCGTAGTGAAGCCGCTGTTGAAAAGTTTGTGAGTGCGGCAACGGTCACTCACAGAGTTGCTAGAAAGTGGTTAGCAAAACAAGCACTGTGGCAAATTTAGCTACCCACGCCAAGAAAGATTTCCCATGGTTGGTTTGATGTCAAAACACCTAACAAAGTTCACCAGGTTGATCTGCTATTTCTTCCACATGATTGGGTACATGGACACGTATACAAATACACGTTAACCATTGTGGATATCATTAGCAGATACAAGGAAGCGGAACCGCTGACGTCCAAAGATTCGGTTGGTGTCGCAGATGCACTCGAAAGTATTTACACATGCAGGCCGTTGACATGGCAATTGTTATTACAAGTGGATCCAGGTAAAGAATTTCTCAGATCCGTTGCTGCGTTGTTAACCAAGCACTTTGTGCGGGTCCATGTTGGACATGTCAACATATATCGCTACCAGGCTATTGTGGAACGATTTAACCATACACTTGCAGAATGGTTATTCGGACATCAGTACGCGCAAATTTTTTTAATATGATCTCAGTCTCAGATTGCAGAGTGATCTTGTACTGCAGAGCAGTCTCACGAGTGGGCAACAAGGCTTCGTTCAGTAATAGCAGTGTTGAATAATGAAATCACACACGTGATTGGATTAAAACCCGCAGATGCGATTCAGTGAAAGACTGTCACTGTTACAATTATTCACAACCACCACCATTGGAATCACTCAGAAACAATTTCGTTTGGTTTTTGTATGCACCAGGGGAGTTAGAAGGTGGACAATGATGTGCGACTGACCCGGTATGGTCTGTTGATGTATTTACAGTCGCTGATTGGTTTAATTTTCCAAGGCAACCAATACGTTATCATTTGGTGCCATCACTGGGTGGACCTTGTACGAGAGGAATTGCAAGTTGTCCCCATGAATATGGAACTGCCACCAAGATCTATTTTGAAATCATAAGTGAATTTGCAATTGAATGATGACCGTACGTGTAAGTGGCAATTCTATTGGGGAGTATCCATCATTTGGTGTCTCCAACAGTGACAAACTCACCTTGGTGCATCGATACACCCCCATGTGATGTTGTTTACTCCTGATCATGTTGGTTTGTATGTCCCAATACGTGTCGCTGTTGAATACATTCCGCATACATCTCGTGTGTGAGATTCTTTCGTACAATAACCCTGGTAACTCCTTTTGCGTGGTTTTTGTTTTCGGATCTGGTACTGCCCTGCGGTCCAACCGAGTACATTTTAGGGCGTAGTCTCACGTATTTGATTATATGCACACTTCTCTTTGAATTTTCCTATGATTTTTCTTGTTTGTATCTCTTTGAGCGGGTTACCCTTGGGATAATCACTGTTGTCAATATCCGCGTACACATCATCGGTGGTTATATGCATCAACAGCAAGTCAGTGTCGGTGTAAAGCATTTTGACTCTATTGTGGTAAAATGGTTTAATTTGGTCATAGTAAAACTCATAGATGAGCAGCTTCAACAAGTCCAACACGGACACGCCAATGTAGATGGGGTTTGACAGCTTCAGTTTTTATTTTTTACTATGTATGGCAACAAGCCTACCATCGAAGATCTTTTAGGATTCAAATACCAGGTCTGCGATGAGCCTTCGCAGCTTGTCCAGTTCAATATCATGGACAAGGTTGACACGGATTCGCTTTCGCAGATATTCCATTGTTTTCCCAAACACGGAATTGTTCATTTGTTTGAAGAACTCTTTGTCAAAATCATTTTTGGCCTTTGTACTCAAATCTGTATTCATCTGGATATAAAGAGCCATCCAAGCATGTTGGCAAAATCATAGCACTCAATGAATTTTACACACACGCATTCCCAATCGCAAATACAACTGCAGGCTTTGTATGTGAACTACATAGTTGGTTTTCTGCCGGCAACTTGGAACAAGTTTGTTACATTCAATGAACTTGCATCCGAATTCGTCCACAATCATGCACTGATATGGAGACAACCATTCGCGGGGCACCGACGTCGCTTCCAGTGCCAGTGGGTAGTCATTGTGGGCATGGTGTAGCTCATCTGGGTACTCCAAGCCGACTTAGAAGAAGTATCTGTGGTTGCTGTTGCTGTCGTGATGTATTCAAGTCCACAACCACGGGATCTATCCATGGAAACCCACCAAGGAGCAGCGGTCGCATCGTCGCTCATCCATAAAGATTATTGTTGTCTTGATGCATGATGTAACTGTTTGGGACAGCAGGGTTGTATCCGTCCACGTGCGGGTTATTCACATGAGCGTGACCATGACTATCCATTGAAATTCCATCCCAAATACCACATTCAATAAACAGATGCATATCAATTTCGGTGAGCAGCTCAAGTTCGACTTTTGTTTTTGACAGGAGAGAGTCCCAGGCCATTCCTGGTGATTTGAAATAGTGTGTAGGTTCAGGCTTGTACACACTCATGGTGGTATCATGAAACGACTCAAAGACATCTGCGAGCAACAACACATCAATGCACAAATACAAAATGTGATAGTCACTGAGGTTTTTACATTCGAATGTAGACCAAACCGTGTTTGCGTGTGCGTAGTTGTTGGTGGAAATACCTTTGCAAGACAATGACAAATGAAATGCCTTGATCGGTGGCAACTGACTTTGGGCAAACTTTTCCCAGTTGGTCATGTACTGGTATGGGTACACTCCTTTAGTGTTATCAACTTTAACTTGTCAGCGGTGAGTGGACTTTGTCCACCAACACCATATCAACTGTTGATTTTGAAGCTTTCCACCGCAATGTAGTTAACTACCGGTAGTTTCTCCAATGATGGAGGCATAAACTGCTGTGAATCAATGAACTGCAACTGACCCACCAAAAACGTAATGTATTTTTCCATGTTGTTAGGGATGATGTTTATTGGCACATTCAATGCTGTTGCGATTGCCTGCATAATCAAGTGGCTATCATACCCGCGCAGGTTATGAAATTCCACAGGGATTTTTATTTTATTTGGGTAAATTTGCAGCTGTTGATTGCATGTGTTGTATGCGGCTCCTTGGTACGCACCAGTGATATGACAGTGATCACGAACTTTGGAATCTGCAGTCATGGTGGAGCTGAGAGCTCCTTTGCAGATCTAGCAATGAGTGGCCACGATAAACTTGTAAATATCATAAACGGTCATAATCATGTCAGCGGTCAGCGAGCGAATTGAGCTGTTCTTGGATCCATTTTCTGGTAACCTCAAGCAATTTAAGAAACACCTCAACTGTTTTTTGACCATGATACAATATTGGTGCTCCTTCACATCTAGCAACAATGTAACTAAACCTGCATGGGATTTGTTCCACAACTTGTGTTGTATTTGCATTAACAAAGCTTATGTTCAGCACTAATTTGATTATTGTAGTATGACATGAGGAAACTGTTGCCAAACATACCTCACTAAACTGTAAAGTCCACAGAAATGAGGATTTAAGATTATACTAGGTGAAAATTTTACAGGTTCCATTCATGCAATGGACCAACTTGGAATACTTTCAATCAAAGAAAGAATATTTATGAGGAAGATTAAACTTGTGTACAAACTTTCAAATCAAGAGGGTCTTCAGTGCCGCCTAACTTTGGTCAAACCACAGCAAGCAAATCCAAATTCACTCTTTTTGCAGTCTTCATAAAGTAATAATGACAAAATTCCAAAACCACAAAAAGAATTAAGAAAAGTTTTGCATATTCTGGCCCATTGATTTGGAATAGTTTACTTAAAGATGTGAAAAAAGCACCCTCATTAAATTCATTTTATCAAAGAATAAGAAAATTGCTACATGATACATGTGTGTAATTAATAAGTACTTTCTTTCATAAAGAATCCTCCAATTTCATCCCATTTCTTTTCTCATTATCTTACTGTTGTCTTTTCATTTCTCTCTCCTTCAGTGTCTTTTTTTTTATGAAATAGAAAATAACTGCACTATGATGTATCTTTGTACATTTACTTCAAAGTATTTATATATAATAGAGGGCTTCAAGGGAGATTAGTTTTGTAAACTAATTGTGTTACCCTCTGAAAAAAGACATTATTATTATTATTATTATTAACATCATCATCATCATCATCATCACTATCATTATTATTATGATTATTATTATTATTATTTTTCTGATTGCACTGATCACTATGCTTTAACTATTTTCATCCAGTCTCCTAAATTCTATAAATGTCAAAACTCTGGATCATTCAGAAATAATCATGTACGCAGTATATTCCATGATATTTCTTGGTTGAGAGGTTAAGAATAAGCTCTGCACTCTACCAAATTGTAATAGTCTTGATGAAAATATGAACCAGATTCAAGTAATATTTGAGGAAACTTTCACTTCTGTGTTATCAACAGTTTTATTAAAGAAAATCTTTAGTCTTGGTGATTTTCGTAAGCATGTGCTTCAAGTCATATGATACAACCTTGACATAGTGTCATTTATCATTTATAAAAGCTCCAAAGTTTCACTGAGAGGTACATACATGTATATGGATTGACAGTAAACTGATTTATTACCCCAGTATCACACATATCGTGAAAGTAGTAAAAATGACTGCAGATATGATGACTCTAGTGAACAAGCTGGTAACCGGTATGAAAATTATGGGCGTATTGTGCCTGTACACGAACAGTATTAGTTGCGTAATATGCTATAATTAAAGGCATAAAGCAAATTTTACAGGTGTACAACACAGAACCGTAATATCAGTGAGAAATATGGGCATCTTTTGTCTAAAGATTTTGAAAACTACAAGTGTACTGGGCAAGAAAAGGTGTATTTTGAAACTTACACATTTTTTATTCACTAGTTAAGGTATATCTTAGAACTTACAAAACTGCAATGTGGTAGATGAGATGTACTTTTGAACTTTGAAAATCTGCATGCTGTCGATGAGGCATAAAATAGGACTTTTGAAAGAATACATCAGGCGTATTTCAGAACTTATGTTATTTTAATCTGCAGACAAGTCTCATATAAAAGACACTCTTTCACAACTTAAGTGTCTTTGCGGATATAAACAAATCCAGAAAAAATAAAACTTAAGTGATGACTGTTTTTTTTCATTCATTTACGTTATCTGCTTAAAGGCTGCGATTCTACATTGGGTGGCACAGTAGAGAGGTCTCTGCTGTTAAAGAATGACAAAAAAGTATTTAAATGCACTTAAGCATTTTAAGTGAATAAACAAGAGCAAATACAGCTGTTTAGTTAATGAAATTTGGTAACATTTGTGAAAAATATATGCATTCATCTATTTAATAATGACTTGCAAAGGCAACTGAATGTCAATATTCTCAAAATGTATTGAAACCATTATATTTAAGTATCCAAATCACAGTTTTGTTACACACCTTACCCCCACTACCCAATCCATAGGCTCACCAAAATTCAAAGTATAACTATTAAATAATGAAAAGTTAGGATATGATACATACATTTGCCAAAATATCTGAACAGATATCAAAAAGCAAAATTATGATCAATAACAAAAATATACAAAACAAAGAAATAAATACCATACATAATTATATGGCTGGCAATTGGTCCCAAAATACTCTTAAATACTTGTGCAATTTATTATGTTGCACCAATGAATCACAATATCACAATCAAAAAAATTAAAGGGAGGAATATATATATATATATATATATATATATATATATATATATATATATATATATATATATATATATATATAGATAGATAGATAGATATATACAAGTACCAAATCCTTATGTGTATGTAACCTTGATTTACTCTTCAGTCATCAAAAGAATACATGGGCAAATATAATAAAAAGTTATAATACAAATTAAATTGTGCAATTTTTAATTCATACATTTTGAAAATGCACATATATTTAATTGCAGATTTTTTTTCTCTATGGTTTAGCCAATATGGCATGCAATAAGGATCTGCTTGCTTTCTTGGCATAATGGCTGAAGCAGTTATATATGAAAATAAAGCATTTATACTGCCGAAGCAATCAGAAGTGCCACCATAAAGGCCCTGTTGTGAAAAGAAGTTGTCCAGCTGATCCATCACTGGCATTTTTAAAAGTATAAAATCTGAATTTTCTCAAAGCTTTTAGAGCAAAAATCATTGGGTCATTTGATTTTGTATCATCGCTTAGACTACCACAGCAAAAGGTCAGTAATTGTGGTATCTCATTGGGTTTTTCAAATGTCTGAAGAACATTTTAAATCTGTGTCAACTAGTGCATAACTTGTGTCCATTTGGCATTAGAAATGCAATTATTTGCAGTAACTGTACAAGGTCCCCTCCTTGCTCTTTAGTGGTAACTTGGGGCAGACTCATAATCAGCAGTGTATCAGCCCCTTTGTTCCAGCCTCAGGTCAGAGTGTGAGGCTACATTAAGGAGGACATTAATTCTTCAAATAGCAATTGGATTTAGAAAAGTTCTAAAAAAATACTCCATTACTTCAGAAATTGAAGCTTGCAGTGCATATATTTGTTGCATAAATTGAATAAAAAGTGTTGACTAGCAAGTTAATCCATCCATCTAAAATAATGGAATTTTGTTTAAAAATTCTGAGAACCCCATAAATCCTATAATGCATCGCTGGTCCCACATTCAAACCATGTGCATGGGGCTGCTGTAACAGTCTGTATCATATGCTGCAATTTTTTTCTTCAAAAATATCCAAAATGTTTGCTGTATATTTACTTTCATGAAGATAAAACCTTTAGTGCAGTATCACAAGCAATTCTTCCCTGAAAATGAAGACAGAGTTAAATATAAAAGGAGAAATGGAGATGAAATGGGGTTCCAAGTTCTACATAATGGACTTATAGTGAAAATATGTGGTAAGTAAACACTTTACTTTTCATAGTTTGTGAAATATATATAATTGCATACAATAAGCTATTTAGTGATTTTCCATATTTTTCTTTTAGTGCTTAATAATCATGAATCTTATCTATATCATGATAAAATAAGTGGGTTTGCAGAGATGCAAATAAATACATTCTTCAAGTATTTTGTATATTGCATTTAAATACAAATGAATGTAATCATTTTATACCATTCTCTTTTATTTTATTTTAAATACCTTTTGCAGAATTTTAACTTGCCAGTAGTTAATACCTTTTAACATACATCTGAATAGTTTGTGAAACAAATTACATACTTTTAAAGTTTTAACAATTATTTCTGGAAGTTTGTTATAAATATTTTCATACAATTCTGTGGCATTTTTCAGAAAACAAAACTCTTTTTCTGCTATTTAGCATCAAAAGGAGGCATTATTGCACCCTGATCGATTCATGCCAAGAAAGCCAGCTGGCCAGGGCATGCCCTCATGAGAAAGCTTTTGCCTTTAATCTTTACAGACAAAAAAATGGCCCTTTCCCCAAGGACAAACTTGGATTGCTAAAATCGGAAGGAGATGCAAGGTCTCCTTTAGACTAACAAGCATATCAGCAGGTAAAGGTAGGATATGTAACTGATGAGCATCTTTATCCACAATTATCCAAATTTCTTTTTCTAGTTCTAGTTTCTATAACGTTTTTTTTCTGCTTCTAGAAATATATATTATATATGTTGAGATTGATATTTGGCAGCAAATATACTTAATAAATGAAACTGTTATTATAATAATATCGTAACTTTCTCTGCATATATCAAAAATATTCAGAGTGATACATTGATTTATATGATTAATTATTTTCCTTTTTTTTAACTCATGATTAAAAGTATGAGGGCTTCGAATCACATCCATTTGGTTTGCAGTGATCGTGTACTTTTTCAAGTCACTTTCCATTCCTTCTGCACAATCTAACCTTAAAAATGTTGCTGTGCTGTAAAAACACCAACCTCCCCCACCCCCAAATTATTTACCATTTATCAGAATTGATGTACAGAAAAAGGTCTATATCTTTCTCATTTTTGATACTCTATGCACTATAAACTTTAAATCAAATGAATTAAAAATTAAAACTCTTACTTTCTTCATTAAATGAAATAAATTCATTTCTTACTTAGTGTATCTTTATTTCAGAATAAGTGAATGCATGGTGTGTCAAGCGTGGTCTGCCCAATCTTTCAATAACTGGATTTGAAAGAAGCTGTCACTGAAATTGTGAGCTATGCAAGGGGGAAAGTGTAGAAAAAATACTTGATGAGCACAGAATCACAATAAAATACCTTTATTCGTAGTGGAAATTTGTTCAACAAACAAGGAACATGGATGTATTCTGAATGAGAGATTCTACCAAGAGAATCTTCATTGAACATTTGATTTTTTTCTGTATTTGAAGCTAGTTATTACTCCTTTCATTGTTTTACAACATTTTTGCACAAGTTTTTATTTACTATATATGGAGATTATTAATCATTAATTATGTAGAAATATGGAAGAAACAGATATAAATTAAGTGACAGATCATCCAAAATCAATCCAGGCATATAGATATGTATATGTACATGGAGGAAGTTAAAAGGTATTTTGGCATGAGGTATATTTTTATTGTTTTATCTGTTTGTGTAGGATTCTTTTTATAATATTTTACCCATGTAGCAATTAATTTTTGATATAAAAATGTCTTTTTATAATATTTTACCCATGAAGCAATTAATTTTTGACGTAAAAAATGTTGAACTTTCTTCTTCAACTACCTGCTTTTAGAGTCCGACATCTTTTCCTGTATCACATAATCTCCTTACTCGTAATCTTTGTCACTAAATCTTCAAATTAAATGCTGAAGAATAAAACATATAACGACACTGTGTATAATACTGTGTACACTTATTTTGTTTTAAATAAAAAAATAAGTGGTGACTATTAAGATTGTTTTATATCCATCTGGAAAATACATTTGTTACATGTTAATATCTTTATTTAGTGGTACAATTTTTTAACAAAAAGAAATAATAGGTGACTATTAAGATTTTTTCATATCAGTCTGAAAAATAAAATTATTACGGATTACTATCTGGATTACTAAGTGGAAAGGAGAAGAAAAAAAAAAATTCTCCCCTCCTGGGAATTGAACTCATATCATCTTTATCCATAAGCAGACATTTTACCATTCATCCATGAAACAACATATACAGTATATAACATGTATTTATATGAGCTATACAAAGCTTGTGGTACTCTGTAGCAGCCACTGGGATTTTCTTCTACTAAATATTTCTGATGTTTAACAAACTGTATATATAAGATATGATTTTGTACTTGTTTGCAAATTAATATAAATGCTCTTTTCATTGTGCGTTTCCTAACTAACTCTTCCAGTTATGAATATAGTGAGGTTTGAACTAGAGGCCTAGCCCCTAGAGAATTTGGCACCAGTTACTGCACTATCATTACTTCTCATGGAGTATTTTTGTTAATTGCAGAGACAAAATATACCTTATATTGAATGTTAATTATTTATTCTGCCATTTCAAATTGTACTACATAGAGTCTTGAATAAGTGACAGATGTGCGGTAGGTCTAACTGGTTCCATGTGGCAACTGCTTCAGTCCCTCTATACACTAGTGTCTACATGCACATGTGTGTCATTTGCTTTCTTTGATTGGATTTTTACTAAAATAATTCAAGATGAATTAACAACAGTTCACAACATTGCATACCACTGTAAATAATGCTCTTATAGAGAAACATTTGTCCATAATACCAGTTTGATACAAATATTTTATTAACTGAGCTGGATTGTCTGTATCATCATACAACAAATCGACTGTAAATCAACACCTCCTGGAATTATTTCAACTGTGAACATTTTCCTTAATTTCTAAAGAATATGAGTGTTTGATAAAGTAAAACTGCATTTAATTTCATACTTTACTCATTTCTTGTGTCATGATAATTGTAAAATCAAAATTACATACCTTGTAAGCTTTTGCTGCAATAAAAGCGTCACTGTTGCTATGTACTGTATGATGTTTTGAGAACATGGAGCTGATCCGGTATCAAAATAATTTATAATGACACAAATTCAGTTTATATACATTCTTGCACATTTTTAAAATAAATTTTGTTTCCTCTAGGAGCTGTAAATAACATGTAATAGACAATTTCAAGCACTAACCTTGTATACTGGATATATATTGCATCAATGCCCACTGATCAGTAATGCCTGCAATAGAATCCAACCATTTTCTTTAAAATTAACGTAGCATGCATGAGTAAAACAACATAACATTTTCATTGATTACAACTTATCTAATAAGGAAAACATTTTGAAAGTTTCATGTTGTTTCATGATTGTGGGAATAGTTTAATTTGTATAAATACATTTTAGTTAGATGACTGTTTCACATTTTCCACATTCTACACCTCATGCATGGCTGCCGATGATGTTATAGCATGCAATAAATATGAAAAATAAAACATTTTTAAAGACAAAGGTATGTCTATGCAATATATATAAAACAGCTTTTAAAATAAAGAAAATAAATTTTGGACATTTTCTGAGGCCATTACAGAGATCTAGACAATGTCCTTTGACAGAAAGCTCCCAGCATGGAAGACTTTAAAATTTATACAATTGATGCTGATCTGCCATCAAATATGTACACTGTTACTAAAAAAAAAGGAAAACCTTAAAACAACAACTTCTCAAAAACTTCTTAGCAGAATTTTGCCAAATTTGACAGAAAGCATTCTGCCATAGAGGACTTTATAGTTTGTAGATTACCAGGTCAAAAGTGAGTAGCCACTTACATTGACATTGTAGGAGGAAAACTAACATTATTGCTATTTCTAAACAATCTCCTGACTTGAATATGACAAAAAATGGTATTTAACACATATAATACTTGGTAATTGTTCCTTTGGGCCATATCACAGTTTGTAATTGTTATGGAGTTGTAAAGTCGTCTAGTGTAATATCAATTGAGAGAGGCCTATTTTAATGTCAAGAAGAACACAAATAAAATCAGCTCTTGATTTGGTTTCATTGGGTCTTTTTACCAAATTTGGATTTAATTGTTTGCCATATATTCTCAACAATCTGGTGTCTGTGAGGACCAAGATAAAGATTCAGTGCTTTATCATTTTTCCACAGTGTTGTTTTCCTAGAAACATGGACCAAACAATTATCCTTCCCATTTCTCATTTGGAAACTTTTTGCAGAAACTTTCCAAAACATTTCATCAAAGCTGTTGATACACTTTTTCTGAGTTAATGTTGCCCTCAACTGGGATCATATTTCCAACACAATTGTAGGTAAAGAATCCCTCAGAATATTGCCACGATATTATTCGGCAAGTGTGCTCTGTAGATACCTAACTATCGATGTGTACATTTTCAATCTTTGCCCAAAGCAAATTTTGTCTTATCACTGAAAGTTACTCTTAACCACTGGTTTTCAACTGTCAAGTTAAGTCATTATACCTTGAAATATGTGATGAACAATTCTGCAGAGAAAACTTTCTTATAGTGCATCTCCTGAATCCTAAACTCCTTATCTTCTCTTGCCACTGCATTAAGTTTCATAAATACTGACAGACTCATTAAAAGCTACAGTCAGGTCATGCAGAGATTATAAACAATTGCAAAAGATTGTAATGAATTAGAGGAGATAGTACATAATCATCAATTTTCAAAGATTGTGATGAATTAGTGGAGAGAATATATTATCACGCCTTTTACTTGTCATTTTTGGTTTCCCTGCTTATTTCTCATTTTTTGTGGATGCCCTTGAGAATTTTTTTTAAGAATTTCCAAATTGTAAAACATGATATTCCAGTTATTTCAGATATTTTTTAACATGAAGATCTTTCTCAGCTAACTGTAGACTCTCGAGGTGACATGGTTGTTTACACCACCAGGAATGTAAACAAAATAGCTAAAGAAGCATTTAACATTTTTGATACAATTTGGTATGAACATTGTCATTGTCACATTGTCACTTAGACCTAGATGTTCATTTTAAGAGTTTGTCTCAACCACACTTTTGTGGGCAAGGTTATGACCCGATGTCAGTCATCTTCATATCTTCACATAGGATGTTCCTTATAAATAGCATAGCTCAAGAACCATTCAATATATTCTGATGCAGTTTGATGTGAACATTGTTTCATAGACCTATGTGTCTCATCTACTCCATTTTGGACAGGGTTATGGCCCTTGTTAATCAATTTCATATCTTTATCATTACATGGGATGTTGCTTGTATTGATGTGACCCTGAAGGAGTTGGATTTCAAGCATGCCACATCATCATATAGGGTGGTTATGGCCCCTGAATGCTCCGTTATTTCTCCCAACTTTGCTTTTCCAAGCACAAGTTCTTTGTTTAAGGCCCAATGGAGCAAACTTCAGTGAGCGAGGCCATTTGCAATGCCTCCATTGCTTATAGCTCATTAGTTATGTGCACTCTATGTTTAAATAATATTTTGCTAAATAACATTGACTTAGATGGCTACTCACTTTTGATCTGGCACTGTATGTATGATCTGTCATCAGATATGATCACCATTTCTAAAAATTTAAAAACCTTTAAACATTTTCTTAAAATTGCATCCAGGCATAGAGGGCTTTCAAGTTTGTACTAATACAGTTAATGTGAGAATTTTTGGGTGAGTCTTTCAACATAATTTAAATTTATTCATCTCTGTCATTTTTCCATGTTCTAGATTTTTTATTGTGCTCCTGCATATTTTGATTGCAGATCCAGTGCACTAGCACACCATTTAGAACCTACTTTAGCCTGTGCTAGCAAAATGAACTGTATACCAGTCTGAAAGCCTTGTTCTACTCATGTTTAGTTTGATTGGTGATTTTGGCATCAAAGATTTGCAGTCATTGGTTTTCACTGGAAGACATTCAGTGCCAAGCACACAATTGTTATGTTCTTTTTTTTAAAAATGGCAATGGTCATATTGGTCTGTAACATACTTGTTTATATATACACTATACTGTGGCTGTGTGTGAAGTATGTTACAGATTCCTGTAGTGATGGTGAGAAAGGATGTAGTAGATAAGAAATCCAACAATGTAACGAAAATAGTTGCCAAAATCAGGAATCCTTGGCGATGGGAACAGCTAGAGAAGAAAGTTGATAGCTACATTGTAGCCTTGACTGATATTTTGGATCTGTCAAGGACTCTACCCATGGAGGTGGTAGAGGTACTAATATTATTACTACTTTATAGTGTGAAATCAGAGACTGTGTTGGATAAAATGACAACATAGATCTAGCACACCATACAGTAAATAATGCTCTAGAATAAAATCTGCATTTGTTAGAATCTTTTTTATATAGGATTGTACAGAAGACATACTGTTAATGTCTTTTTATTTTGTACTCCCTCAGTTCAGTAGATAGAAAACTTTTCTGCCTGATAAATTAAAGTGAACATTAAATATTCATTAATGTCTAAAGATTTTGGTGACCATTTCTTGTAATTAATGGGAAAAGAATTGTACTGAAAACTATCGAACAAATACATTTTATTTAGTTGAAAAAGAACAAAATACCACACACAGAACACTACTGACTCCCAACAGTACCTACTTTAAGTGCTTTTGCAGCTTTACACTCACATAACTGCAGATAATGCTGATTTTGCCATCAACTATGGCTGCTGTTACTAAAATAGAAAAACCTTGAAATTACTTTTTTTAAACTGCTGAACAGAATTTGACTAAATTTGACAGAAAACAACCTGGCATAATGGCCTTTCATAGTTCTGCATAAGATGCTAAGCTGCCATCAAATATGGCCACTATTACTAAAATTAAAAAAACCTTGGAACAAACTTCTAAAAAAATCCACTCAACAGTGTATTTTGAGAAAGTCAGTCTTGAAAATTCTTATTCAATCCTTTTAAATAATGAAACATCCTTATAATTTCCTTTTCAAACCGGAAAAGTGCTGTTGTATGCTCCAGCTTTTCTTAATCACTAATTTTAACTGCTAACTATTTATTGTTAGTAGAATAAGAAAGAATACATGAAAGAAATACACATACACAATGCAGAGACACTGGCAGAGACATACAAGATCTTTGATGTTATTTTACCTGTGATGATGGGTGTGTTAGTGTGGTAATTCACATGGTAACTTTTTTCTTTCATAAGCCATTTTTGTTTACTTGAATGGTGAACATTCTGGTTTCACAAAATATAAATCAAAATTACTATGACTAAATTTACAGTGATGTTCACTGACAATAGTATAATACTAATTCAGGAGAGTTATATATATATATATATATATATATATATATATATATATATATATATATATATATATAT
The DNA here is from genome assembly GCA_029931535.1 of Margaritifera margaritifera. Lineage (NCBI taxonomy): Eukaryota > Metazoa > Mollusca > Bivalvia > Unionida > Margaritiferidae > Margaritifera > Margaritifera margaritifera. Next base: position 2,843,135 of record JAQPZY010001598.1, read on the forward strand.
ATATATATATATATATATATATATATATAGTTTGCCCATCCAACCCCTTGCTGATACTTGTGGATTTTTTTTCTCATTTTAATAATTTGATTTATAATTATTTTTTCTGGTATTTAATAATGTTCAGCACTTTCCAAGCAACAAAATAGACTGCCAAACAATTTACTTGTCAGCCTTATGTCACTGTGTTGTGTTGAACTTGTTAAATGCAGATTACACTGCTTGTACTCATATAATTTGTGTTGTAAAATATAGACACTTGTATAGTCCAAGCTATTATGTTCTCTATAAGCACAGTAGATCAAATGTCAGAGTTCTCGGGTAAATAAATATGCCTTGTGCAGCATTGGGGGCATTGGTTATTTTCTGTTTACTGTGTAAAGGTAAGTATGAGTTCGTCACGAACTAGGAAGCTGCAATATTATTGTACAGAAGTTTGTTACTTTTAATGAATGTGTTAATAATTTTAGACAGGTTGCCTATTATCCAAAAAATTTACACTGGAATTGCTTATGGGTTGTCATACTGCAATAATAAAAGCATGCATAGAAAAGATGGTAGTGTAGTGCAGTACAGACAAAGTTAAAGTTAATCATTACTCATCACAATGACAGAAATATCAACTGATATAATTAATTTTCTAGAGGGTTATGAAGTGATAAAGAGAAATAAAAATGTAAACTATCCCTTACCAGGCATGCAATGGGAATGTAAATGTTTGTGCTGAAACTCGACACCATTAAAGTTGGCTCTACAAGTGATAAATTGTTCTAAAGAAAATCTGAGTTTCCAGACAATTTTTTTGTTTTTGATTGTACCCTTTGTTTTGTTTCAATGCACTAGTCTTGCTGAATTCAGTTCCTATCTGCCACAACTGCCACATCATTCAATTATTCCCTGCTGTTTTTATGTTTGACACAGTCAACAATATCATCTATCATATACAAAGACTTAACAATGGCAGGTTACACCTACTAAACACCAAAGGGACATAAATAATAGCGTTCAACTGGGTTATCATTCCTGATGGTTTGTACTAATATTTGCTTACATCTTTTGTTGAGTATTGAGTCATCTTGAGCTGTAGACATCCAGTATGGCTGCCACAATGAACATCACTAATTTTCCAGAATGGATGATCATGTTGGCATTTGGTTTTCACCAAAAGTCTTCTAATGGTGTCTGATTTGTCCGAAATGAAAAGGGAGCTGATCTTACATCCAATATGACTGCCACAGTGGCTAATTTGAAAAATCTTGCAGCTCAAGAATATCAGAGATGATGTAAAAACTCAGCAGTTAAAAAGAAGAAATGATCTTGTCTTTAATTCTAGAAATTCTCTTTGGATAATAGAGCATCAGTCTCTTCAAAGGACTCTTGTTTCAACTTTGAGCTTGTATTCCATGTTCAAAAGGTTTTGAGAATTTTAGGCTTAGAATATTTCTTTTCATCTCTCAATTAAATGCAGATTGACACAAATTTTGAAGTGTTTTTGAGGTCGTGGGCTTAGATTGAGCAAGTTTTTCAAGTGATATTGACTATTTGAGTGAGAGAGCTTAAAGTTAATGGAGTTTTACTTTAAATGGTTTTGTTTCAGGAACCTTTTGTGGACTGCTCCAGAGCTACTGACTCCACAGGTGAAAAGCCTGAATGATGTCAGAAATGGAACCACACTTGGTGATGCTTACTCGTAAGTATCCATTATATTTTGAGCTTACATAGCTCAATACTGGGCAGTTTGGTGGTACAATGCTGTATCTACTATACATTAATTAATCATTAAGCTTTGAAGCTTGCACCATATATTTGGAGTATCATAATATGGTGTTTTGTATTTCATCATGTTTGTGCATTTCTTTGTCTAATTTCACATACGCTTCATTTTTATGGCCATATCATATCTATGGAGAGGCTCTATAGTGTATTCATTCACTGCATCCTATCATGTCCCATTGGTCATGAATTTCATTTCCACTCAATAACTTTAGAAGAATTGAATGGATTTAAAGTAAATTTGGTAGAGTTTGTGTGGGTATTTTTGGACGTTTAAGGCATGAGATTTGATACTCTATACTTTTTAACTTATTACTATGAAAGGTAAGTTTTGACTGGGTTCCTACATTTTTTATACACAGAGTGAAAATTGTTTGCACTGTTTAGGAAACCGCTCTGGTTATATTTGCTTCACATTGGCAGGTTATCTCGGCAGGTTCGGCTTTGGTTGGCCTTAATGTTGGATCTGTACAGCCATTTTAAAAATCCCTTTAACATTTTATTTTGTTTAAATGATGATTAAATTTGATGGAGGAAGGAACTGTAAAACATATGGAAAGACCACGAAATAGACAGAAGAATGACCAGCCTCCAAAGCAGGAAAAAGCTCACTGTTTTTCACAAATAAATTCACATGTGGTGGGGTGGGTGGCGAGATGAATGTGCCCTGCAGCTCCTGTTGTAATTTAACAAAAGTACATTATTTTACAATGAAATTTAATTTTTCAAACAGTTAAATTAATATTCTGTGCTAATTTAATTAGATCTAATATATAATTTATTCTAGCACTGTTTATAAACATAATGAGCAACAAAACAATAAATTCAAAAAAATATAAGCCAGCTTTCTTTACTGTATGAATTCCATGTAAATAAACATTTTATTATGTTATACAAGCTCCAACTGAAAGACCTTTTGACATTTCACATGACTAGCAGTAGTCACATTCAGATTACAGCATATCTCTCCTCTTCATTCAGACAGTAAAGGTTAATTGACATGATGCATTGCTGTTGCAACTTATCCAAAATGGATTATTTTCATAATCTCCACATTTGGTACAAATATTCTGATCAATGTTGCCTATTTGCACATGTGAACCTCCCGCATGGGAGGGTTTTTCTCACGAGTTTAGGGGTGTTTCCTGTCCCTCCCATCACTCAATGAAATTTCCCACATATGCAAAATTATTATTGAATTTTTTTTAAAATTTGTTTCTTTTTTTCTAACATTCTGGATCCAGTGTAGTATATTTTTGGTAATACTGCCTATAATCATGTGACTGAACTGGCTTAAGCAGGGCAAGTCAATGTACTTGCTAATTTCATCCTTAGATCCTGTTGGGATTGTCAACTGGCTTCATTTGAAGTGTTGTTGAGGTGGATTATGCTATGTGTGAGTAAAAGTAATTTAGAAAGGATTAAGGACGTTAATTGATTATGGCTGGGTTACTCAAAAGCTCAATCAGCATGAAACAATAAACATTACTTTGATTCTGTCCACAAGGTATGTTCTGCTTCAGTGCTTAATGTTGTCGAGATGAATTGGAGTCTATACTATGTATGATAAAAAGTAAATTGGACAGGATAAAAGATGTTAATTGATTATGGTTGGATTACTCATGAGCTCAAGTGGCATAAAACTGGCTCGGTTTGACTTCGGTGTTTAAAGTTTGTCAAGATGTCTAAATGTGCATTATCTCCCAATGCCAAAACACCAAAACCCAAGCAAGCGAAATATCACATGAAATTCAGTGATGGATGGAAACAGGAATTTCAGTGATTGCAATCGAATTCAAAGGGACATGAATATGCATTCTGCTCTTTCTGTAAAGCTGATTTTAAAGTCTGTTACGGTGGCAAGAATGACATCACACATCATGCAGAAACCCCATAAAGGGGATAATAAAATGCTGACAGTCTTAGTTCGTGTTTTTGACAAGAATGTAAACAGGATATCAACAAGATTCCTTGGAATACCAACCTGTAACATTGGATCAGCAGAACTCATCTTTGCATGCATGGATAAAATATTCACGTAAGTATTACAAAAGTTTTAACTATTTCATAAGAAATCATAATCACAATTGTATAATAATAGTAATATGAATAATATGGATACAGTACAAGAATTAATCCACGATGCCTGGGATGAATGAGGTCTTTGTCTTCGTCTGTAATTCTTATAAGTGATAATCGTTTCCACATTTGATTGTTATTGTTAAATAATAGTGATAATGATGACAACAAAAGTGTCTGAAAATTAAGCTTAAAGTCACAAAGGGTGTGATAGTCTAATCATTAATGTATGCATCAGTGCTTCATGTGGACAATCTTACTGACATTAAAACAACATTAGATGCTTGGGAGTGCAATAAATACTCACTAATCCTAATAGATAGGTTTTCTTATCTCCTATGATCAGTACAGATAATTATCAGCTATCGATGGGTGAACAATAACAAAATATTATAAGTCTGCACTGATAACTGGAAATTGAAAACAGTGATAGGTACCTTTATAAGGAAAATTTTGCCAAGCCTTATGAAACCACTGCAACAGATTCTATAATATTTCAAGGAGAGGAATCTCCCTTGGGCCAATTGCATTGGATATGCAGGTGACAATTGCATTATTATATTATAATATTTTAATTTACCTATTGTATATCCATGGCAAGTAAATTTTAAAGTTCTAATGTTTTGCATTTTGTATTGCAGTGGTGAAGCTGTCTGAGAGGTTCATGACGTTAACCCAGAGTGAGAGAACTGCACTGGAAGATGAAATTCAGGGCTACATTCTGACTCCCAAAGAAGAACTTCCCAAATTTGACAGAAACAGTACCAGTCTTGAGCAGTTTTGGCAGACAGTTGGCAATCTGACTCTACCCACAGGCAGGACACAATTTAAACTTCTTGGTGAACTCAGTAGAGTTGTATTGACATTGCCAAATTCCAATGCAGACACTGAAAGGACATTTTTGATTGAGAAAAATTCAGGCTGACTCTTGAGGAAACCTGGATACAGTGACAGTACATGATCTTTTCAGTGTTAAGATGAACAATGATAAGGACTACCACCAATATAATCTAGGCAATGATCTTGTAAGAAATGCTAAAAATGTTTGTTACATATATGGAGAGCGTGAAAGACAACAAGTTAGTGTGAAAGAACTGAATTGCATATTTTAATATTAGAAATACAGAAATTTGTTCAATAGTAGTAATTTTTGCCCATTTGCATGCTAAAAATTGGATTGATGAAAAACCTCCGACTTTTGAGGTCAAAACTACTTACCAAATTTTGAAAATCTCCCTCTTTGTTCCAAGCTGACCACCCATTTTTATCACATGTATGTATTTGCAAACTGGAACCATCACTCAGTATGAGTTCTTCATCATCATCTGAAGAGGACATGTAATTGTTTCTTTCTATCTTATTTTTCTTTGCTTTTTTGTTTGGTTTTTCTTCCCTCCTTTGCTTGAGTTTTTTTGTGTTGTTGTTTTTTTTCTCCTCTCTTTTTGTTCCCTTATTTTTTGCTCCTGTCTCTGCAGCTTCTATTCATCACAAATCCATTTTCTTTCTTGCTTGGTTGTTTTTTCTTCCTTTGCTTTTCTTGCATCATTGCCCTGAACCTATCTCCTGATAATGCCTTAGATATTTCTTGTCTCGGTATTGCTAACGTCTTTGCTTTTCCCTGCGGAATGGTGAGATATGAATCCAGAACATGAGAAACATCCATGTTGGTAGTATAAAATGGTGTATTTTGAGCAGTAGTAGCAGTAGATTGAGTGTCAGATGAAATTGCTCTTGAAGTATAGGCATTTATCTGGGAAAAGAAAACATCATTGGATGGGGAAAAGTATTTGGCTTGTGCTGCAGAAATGGAAGTAGTGGCTTTTTACTGAGAGAAGGAAACATCAGCAGTTGAATTAGGAGCATTGGCTTGAGATAAAGAAAATACATCACACGAGGTATAGTATTGACCTCCTCTGAATAAACATTGCCCCTGTAGGAGAAACATGGCCTTGTGCTGCAGAACATACCATAACAGAAGGAGTGTTATTGGTCAGATTTAAATAAGAGGTAAAGTTGAACACTGAACTTTGTTCCATCTTATTTGTACAAACTTCCTGATGGCTTACTTCCAGGACTCCTTTAGTGAAGTAAATAATCTTAAGTCACAATTAAGGTTGTATTGGATGTGTTGCATGCAGTATAATAGGATCCCATTTCTCCTACATGAATCACTAACAGCAAGTGAAAGATGTGTGGAATGTCCATCTACAAATAAAACTACTGGTTTCTTCACCACATGCTCATTTGTTTCTTGGATAAACACATTATTCCTTAACCAGGTAAGAAATGGTTATCAGTCCATCCATCCATTTTCCGTTCCAGTGGATTGTACAGAAATTATTGGCCAGGATGTACAAGAAGGTTTTCAAATAGTGTCCTGTAGCGCTCATGCAGCAAGAACTGTTGGTTGTGTCTTGTCAGAAGACATGAAATGATACACCTTGGCTAATCCCCTCTGATCCAAGACTTTCCCAGAGTTTGGGCATAATGAAAATCTGCATTGTATAATCTTCTTGGATCTAGAAACAAAGATGTATCCTTTACATCATTCTGTTTCAATAGTTAGCTGCTGTAGAGTTCTCTCTACAATCTCTGGATGCAGCATAATGAAGCCATAGTACCAATCTATGCCCAAGTGGTTATCTTTAAAGGGATTAGGATGCTCTTCCTCAACAAATATCTTCTTCACAGTGGTAATAAAGTCCATTTAGTATCTACGATACCCAATTCAAAGCCGTATGAATGACCCAGTCAGCCAAATGCTTCCCCTTTGCAGGGTAAGGGCAGTTTTAGAACAAGCCACCATCGGAGTTCTCTTGTTAACCTTGTCAAATAACATGCTTTTTGGAATGTCATAAGCATGTGAAGTGACCCATATTGACAGGGTCTTCCGATTAATAGCTGACACAGCTGCTGGCAGGGCTGCACTGTGGTACTTTTTACTACAAACAGCTTGTTGACTCTTGTCAGCAAAAGATTATTACACTTATTATAAGAAAAATTATAACAGCAATAAAAATTGCACTTGAAACAATTTTGTATTAGATCTACATTTTTCATTACATTATTTTGGTAATATTGGTAATCTGCAGTAGAATTCCTAAACCAGTCTAAGTGATTTGTTATTTTGGGAGGTCATTTCCTTTTTTGGAATTGTAGTGTTAAGATCACTTAAAGCATTCTTAAAGAAAAATAGGGATTGTCTTTAAAATTTTCAGAGATATGATCATATAAATAAATGTATATTATTTTGGTGATACATTCTGTTGTGATAGACGATCTTTACATTTTGAAACAATACCGATATTAGAACTGGGACATATAGATAAATTCATAGATGAGTTTCTAGCATTGATTGAGACTTGTCAACAGTGGCAGTACGTTTACACGATAAATATAGTTTTGCAAACAAAAAGAAAAACAAACACCAAAAATGCAACCAGAATTCTTATTTGTAAATGAAAACACTGACACATTATCATGAAAATGTTCTTTATTGGCAAGCAAGAATATAATTCAATGTTGTTTACCTGCCTAGGCCAATTACAGCTAGATGTCTGGTGCTTCAATACACAAAATTCTGAAAATAAAGATATTAATTTTTCTGACAAAATATTTGGGAAAATTTATACATTTAATTACTACACAAATGTCCAGATATTTAGATCAATGATGGTACAAACTGCATTCCCTCATAAAGTCCAGGATTATCATCATAAAGTTTATTAATTGAGTTCACATCTAAAAACTTTGACTAGGCAGGTAAAGTATGACAAGTTGCAATGCCATTATGGGAAAATGAGTTAATAGGATACCCATATACACTAAGACAGTATCCTCAAGTCCTGTCGTCATTATAACTCAGCCATGCTTGACAATCTTGTTGCCTTATAAAGTAAAGTCAGTGTCAGTCAGTGATCAGTTTCAACAAAGTGCTTATTCATTGACATTGAAGTAATGGAAGCTTTGTGATGATGAAGATTCACCATAATGTAATTTTCCATTACCTTTATTCAGAATAGGCCCTTGTCATTTAGAATGTGTGTTAACTGGAAACACATTGCTAATATTAATTTTACAAAATTAGTTTCATAAGAACAGTTTTCAGATGTTATGTCAATATCGTGTTATATCGATATTATATTATACCTATATTTGATATTATTGTGCAACACCACTTCTGTAATATGCCACATGAATAGATTGTGAATAACACGTACAAATACAATGTAGTCAGAATTAACAGTTTATGTAAAATACATCCAAAATATTGTTATAACATGTTCAATCTTATAAGAACCTTGTAAGGAACAATTGTTTGTCTTTTTATAGATTTGGGATAATCATGTCTGAAGTCTGCACAAGGAAAAGCCCTTACGCTCATGAGCTTAACTTCCTGACAGCAGAGGATATTTTGTTGCTTATCAGAGATAAAGACTCTCCACAAGCAGCGAAGGCGAAGATGGTATGTACATTTTATTGTTGAGCATGTCTTGGCAGAAGCTCAACATAGCAATTTCTTTGGTATCCTCATGTGTGTCCATCCATCTGTCCGTCAGTCCATATGACCATTGGTATGTCCATCCACACTCTTGATTAAAGTCAGTGTTAAAGTTTTTTTTATTAAGTTCAATGTTAAAGTTTTTTAGTTTAATAAACAAAAGCTGGCTCAACAAAAAAAGGTGTCTCCTGTATTTTTCCACAGACAGTTTTTCCCTTGTGTATAACATGCACCAGATTGTGAGCAGCATAGTCTGACCAAGATCTGCTGGACAGGCGTACATGATGCACCAGGAGATCAGGGTTTGTGCTAATCATTTAAATCGTAAGTGGAATAAACATAAACCTCAATGTGCTGGTGTATTATGCAATGGCAGATCTGACCTGGATTTCATCTGCATAACTTAAGTCTAGACTTTGACCTAAGTCTAAAATCCAGCAATCTGATTGACCAAAATTTAAGTCCTTCTTAAAATTGACCAATCAGATGTCTTGAAGGCTAGACTAAACTTAAGCCTTATGTAATATTGTGACTCATGACCTAGATTTCAACAGTAGAACCAAGTCTGGACTCGTGTCTAGAATCCAGCAATCTGATTGACCAAGATTTAAGTCGATCTTAAAATTGACCAGTCAAATATCTGAAGCCTAGACTAAACTGAAGCCTTACATAGGTGAAATTGTGACTCGTGACCTAGATTTCACCAATGAAACTTAAGTCTGGACTCATGTCTAGGATCCAGCAATCTAATTGGCTGAAATTTAAGTTTTGCTTAAGATTGACCAATTCAAATGTCTTAAGTCAAGACTAACTGTAAGACTTATTTAGAATGAATTGGAGCCTGTTTGCAGTTGGATGCTTGTTATAGACAATTAAATTAGTAACAATAACTTGTCTACTTAGTTTAGGACTGAGTCTATCTGATTACCTGTCTGAGATTCATCAGGCCTCAGTTTCACTAAACATCTCAAAATTTCATTCACAAATTTAGATTTTTGAATATCGTCCTTAATGCTTGATTGTTAACAATTATTTTCTTCACAGAACATTCAGCAGGCAGCACGAATGAAAAAACAGTCATTATAAAATCCTGAATTGTCCTTGAAGGAGTCTTGTCTTACCTCCGAGGAAATTTTGAGGAATTCTGCAATTTTTATTTCAAGAATAGAAAGGTTTCCATGTGAGAAATATCAAAATGAAAAAGTGATTTTACATCCTTGCTACTATTTCTACCTTTGACAGAAATATTGATATTGTCTTAAATATCATAATCAAGATAATGTAAAATCTTAATATGAGGAGAAATTTAGTAAAACTGGGGCCTGGTCATCCCACTGTTCGTTAGCACAACACTTGAAATTTTTACCAAAAACCTAGATGATATTAGCTTATTTGTGTCAAGTTGATCACAGTCTGCTCAGATATACAGCCTCAAAACACAAGTGAAGAAGACAACATCGTTAGATATTTGGCCATAGAAATATGACAGTGAACTCTAATTTGCTAATTTGTATGCTCCCACCATATTCTGTGAGCATACAGAGTTACCTATGTTTTTGTTTCTGCTCAATAACTTTTAAGGGACTTTCTGGATTGAAGGTACATTTGGAATGAGGTTTTATATTAAGATCTTCATAAATTTGTCTGACAAAATTATACAGAGTTATAGCCCCTGTTCAACTAAGAATTTTTCTGTTCCATATTGCAGAAAACCCATGATCCCATGCAACATGTACAACACTGCTAGTGGAGTGCAAATCTGTGCATAATTTGACAAATTTAAAACTAGTCTGTAAGACATGAATTAGTACTACATGGATGCCCCTGCCAATGTATTTAGAACAATTAAAGAAAAACTCAATTCAAAATGGAACACCAAAATTAATTTTTCAAAGCAAGTAAGACTACTAAATAATGTCAGGTATTCACCTTTTATATGAGGTCTGCTTGTAATTGAGTGGGAATGTCAAGGGATATAGATGTAAAGCTGGAGATAGTGAGAATTAGAACCAGGTACAAGTGTCTGTAAAAGAGTAAGGGAAATATGAGGGGTATTTGAGAATTTTTGAATATTTTGTTATAGCTTTTTTGTTTCTTTGAACCTGTCAATACATTTAATGCTGATCAATAAACAAAATAACGTTATATAAAATGATCTGCAGCTGCACATGCAGCATGCTGGACATGCAACTGCTGATATATGTGTGTGACATAACATCGGTAAATGACACTGATGTAAATATATCAGAGAAGGAGAACAATTTTGCTACTGAGCAAAGAGCATACTGTAAAATCTGAGTGCACTTAGGATACTCTCCAACTGATATCAAGGCCGACTTGAATAAAGTTTATAGATGCAATTCTCTGTCATATCCTACAATTTTTAGGTGGTTTCATCATATTAAAGATGGCTGCAAATCCATGGAAGATGATCCACATTCTGGAAACTGTTGTCTGTGACTGGTGAGTGGGAAGCAAATGCTGTGAAGGGGGAAATTGATAAAGCTGTTCGGTACACAGTGAAAGATATTTCAATTACCGGTACTGTGTCATGGTTTGTGCAAAATGGATATCACATTTGTTGATGGCTGATCAAAAACAGACTCAGATTGAAATCACCAAACAGCTAACAGCTACTTGCCATTAGTACGAAAAGGGTGACCAGAGACATTTGAATGAGATTGTCACACGTGATAAAACATGGATTTGCTTTTTTGAAACTGACTGTAGTGAAAATAATAAAGTTTGGATCAGAGAAAATGAGCAGAGACCACAAATTTCTTGATATAGTTGACTGTCAAGAGAGTTTTATATGTACTAATTTTGTATGCAAAAGGCCCAATCATCCAGGTACCTGTGCCTAACTCTGCTAGTGTCACTGGACATTTTTCTGCCTCCAAAGTGTTGCCAAAAGTTGTGGAACACTACTGAACCACCCCTATCTGCACACCAATACCTGAGCTATCTATCTACTCCTTGAGAATGTACCAGCACATAAATCCAATGTCATGACAGACTCCCTGAAGATGTACACCATTCAGACTTTAACACATCCTCCATACAGCCCTTTTTTAGCGATTTTTGACTGAATCTTGTTATCAAAGATTCACTGAGGGGCAGATGATTTGAAAGCAGTCATGCAGTAGGAAGTGCATTTTTCATGTGTATGAGCAACATACCAAAAAGTTAATACAAAATGGATTTAATAATTGGATAATCAGATTGAGAAAGTGTGTAGAGGTACATGGTTAGTACTTTGAGGGGATGCACTGATGTATTGTAATGAAGAACTTTGTTCTAAAGTGCACTAATTTTCAGAACTTGTTAAATACCCCTCATAAGTACAGATTTGATGCAGTGTGAGTATACAGGGAAAGAGAGAGAGAGAAGGATAAAGAAATTTTTACACACAAGTTATGGCCTATGGCTGCATATTGAGGAAGGAAGGTGGATGGGCAAAGTTCTCACACACAAGACCACACAAAATGTCATAACAAGTAAAGAAACAAACAAATGCATCATAGTTGATATAGGTGTATACACGACACTGGCAGAATACACTCGTGCCAGCAAAAATCCTATGTATCAATTAGGTTGTCACACAATGGCACCAAAAAATGGCATCTTTTACAATGAACAGGCATATATGCACTTCAATGACAAAATATTCTCCAAAGGAATAAAGTACTTATTTCATTACTGAGGTTCCTAAACCATACTAGTAAGAAAAACAACTGACATTGCATAAGGAGGATCTTTCCTCTATCTCATTTCAATTAATGACAGGACCAGCTTTGAAAAGATCATTTTACTTAACCCTTTAGCTACCACTGCCACATCTATGCATCACCTGTAAATAACTCTTCAACCCTACTGCCACTTATATGCGCTATCGATAACACTTGTTTGCTTCCAGCTGATGCATATATCTGCTTAGTCCAGCACTACTCAAAATCCCATTGCTGCATATATGTGTACATGACCGTTATGTTAACTGAACATTGATTGGTTGAAAGTACAGAAGTTTACATATTTTTGATTATCATAACCAATGAGAGGTCCTTTTTTTATGTTTCCAGTTAAAGGTCACCATTTTTCGTCAACGTACACAATATACTTCTTGCTGACTAGTTCACAAACCAATGCACTAACACAAGACCTATACGTCATCTCCTAGAATCCAGAAGGGATACCAAAGGGGCAATGCAATTGTTGTTATTTCTCATTATCAGCCACTCATGGCCTCCTTATTTTAATATTCACCCATTTCTAGACTGGTTCTAATATTTTAAAAAATATTTAATACTGTGAGTTATGTAACATAATTCACACAGTTTTGTGTATGTTTTTATGCATACATTTTGTTGTGGTTGTGTGTAAAGTTCTGTTACATGCCCCTGCAATGATCGTGAGGAAGGTTGTTGTAGATAAGAAATCCAATGATGTAGCAAAAATTGATGTTGAGATAAGGAATCTGGTCGAAGGAAATGGCTAGAGAAGCAAGTTAGTAGTTAGCTGTGATATCATAGCCTCAATTTATATTTTGGATATGTCGAGGGCCCTATCATTGCTCATGCTTCTAGGGTGCAGGAAAATGGGACTTGTGCATTTTTCATAACCTTGGCCAAAATTAAACCACTAGTCACACCCAAAAATCATGTATAGTTCACATTTCTTCAATTTCCCTTGATCTGATGTATAATGCAATTTGTACGTATGGTGTTTTTGCATACATGTCACTCAGAAACTTCATCTTGTGGACAAAGACAACCAATTCTCATCAGAAATGTGATTTATAATATGTAGGATTTATGGGTAGGAATCCAAGGGGTTTTGATAATTCTGCAATTGGATTGGATAAGGCAGACAAAGTCCATTTATGTCATAAATTCATGGTTGAACCTGTGGTCTGGAAGTGAGAAAATATTGTGGAATGAGAAGTCAATTTGCATTTTTTCAGAAGGCATCACACAGAACAATGTTTTTCAAAGTTTAAATATTCCAACTTCTTCTGAGGATGGCGGTTATTCTTGGCCAAATCAGACATCTGGATCAGAGACTTGGGAAGAAGGTTGCAATTCCTTAGCAGCTGAGACTGCGCCACCATTGAAAAATGTGAAATATGATAATATGTTTCAAGCAAAGTGGACCGAGAAATAATCATTCCTATCGAAAAACAATAAAGGAATGATGTGTGAAGTATGTGTTATGCATAACAAGAATAATACATTCATGACAGGATGTACAAATAAGCAAACTAGTACTGTTGAAAGACACATGAAAAGTCAGGATTATGTTGAGGCCATGCCAGAAGAGGCTTTACGGAAAGACTTTGTAATTAATTAATAGTTTGAATTTTCAGACATTTGCAGATAATGTTTATGCTTTAAAAATGAGCCAAAGTTTTATAAATTAAATGACAGTTAACCAGAAATGGAAAATGTGAACGGGTTTGTCAGAATAAAGGTCAGAACTTTGAGACATACAAATTACTTGTTCAGTGTTAGCAGCAGTCGAAGTTTAAACATCCATTTGCTAAAAAGAAACATGTAAAGTATATTGATTGAGTTGAATACGTTTGAGTAAAATTTAAGGAGGCAGTTAAGTTTTTCATAGTTGATTTTTTACAATTCCTGCCCTGCTATCCCTGTTAACAGAAGAAAAAATATCACATTTCAGGCAGGCCATGTTGTAGTGCAGCAAAGTGCTACTGAACCAACAATTACAGCTGCAAAAAGAAATGTTTTGTGGATGACGAGTGAAGATATACCCATAAAGAAATGTACTAGTTTGATAAATTTACAGAAGTTAAATGAATGCAAATTATTAAATAACCTGTCAGTTGTCAAAAATGCCTCCTACACTTCCAGAGATGCTGGAAGAGACCTTCACAATAGTTGTTGGCATCTGTCCGTCAGCATAAGACAATGGATATGCAGTAGCCATTGGTGATGATTTTTTAGCTATTGCTGCATTTCTAATGGCTGATGGCTAAAAAGTCATATCCTGGAATGACAGGGCCTGCCAAAAGTGACACAACTGTGTTCTGTGATAGGTAGAGCCTAGTTGGTGCACTGCTTCCTGCCTTGGCACTAAGCTGTGTAGTTGGTCCAGCCACTGTTTGTCATGATGTTGCACCCCAACCCGTACCTTGCTGTGCCAGTTGTCTCTGCTATTTTGCCAGTGACTCCCATTCATTGATGCCAATGTTGAGATCTTTCATATCCATACCTGACCTAACAACGCGTCACATTAAAAACACGATTTTTTCCTCCCAAACCCCCTGACACATTCGTGTTTAAAAAAACACGATTTTCAGTAATCTTCGGGAAAAAAAACCCCACCACCTCAATATATGCATGTAACATGTAGTATGTATAAACAGTAAATAGTCCTGCTTAGAGCTTATGTAAAACTATCCTTGGGGCAGTTTATACAGCCAATTGTCAAAGAAGCAATTAAAAGCAAGGTGTTTGGGTATAAACAACCACCATTTCACCTGTTAATTCATTGGCTGACAATAGCTAGAGTGATGTGTTAAGTTCTTTGAAGACTGATGTGGGGGAGCCAATTTGGCTAATTTGCATAGGTAAAATTCACAAAGTGGAACAACCCAATTGGTTTGAAGTTCTAGGTAAATGAAAGAGATATGTGTTGGAGATCAAAAGTTATTACACATCATTGCCTTGAGTGAGAATGTTTAAACCATTTTTATTAAAGATTATTGGCAAGTTTGTGAGCAACCGCAACGTTTCTTTGAAGTCGGATTTTATTCCATATATAAAACGCAAAACATGATTATTTCATTAGTCGGAATAGTGTTCAAATGTGATTCATTTTTGAAGGCAAAATGTCAAAACGCATTTGCTGTGATTCAGGAAACAATGAGCTATCAGCAATGCAAGCAAAACCCAGCAAAACTAAATTTCAGAACTCCTGGTTGACGGAGTTTGACTTTTTGTCGCAAGCAGCAAGAGGGAGCATTTCATTCTTTGCACATATAGCAAACACCATATCGACATTAGTCATATAGGAGCGTATGACATCCATCGACATAGTATCACCACCTGTATGTAACATCTGGACAAACCAGAACATATTCAGCATGCTAAATTCAATGTTCAGATTAGTTCTCTTTATTATTATTTGTTATCTTAATCTTGTTAAATTGCCAACTATTAATTTACCCATACTTTTCAGGATGATTTTAGCCACGAAATAGATTGATTGAAAGACAATAATAAGCACACACTCATGTTTACACAGTTGATTTGTGTTGATAGAGGCATTTATTACTATTGTATTACCTTTAAGGCCCACATTAAGCTTGAAAAAATTATGTCTCCTTTACCTCCCCCCTCCCCCCCCCCCCCCACACTGAAATGGTCAGACTCAAATTTGGTAAGAACAATTCAGTTCTGACCAGGATTCACTCAGAGAATTGAGCAGGGAAGTTTGAACAGCAGTACCAACCAGTCTCTAATGAGTACAAAGATGAACACAAATGACACTTGCATTACCTTCACCACCACCCCCCACCACCCTCACTGAACTATTGAGAGCAGCAAAGACCAGTATCTAATTAAGCCTATATTTTGCCATCCAATGGATTTTAAAGACAGAAACTTGGTGTAATATGTTTTTATCTAATGTTAGTGTGGTTGTGATTATGTGAGTGTTTGCACATATGTGTATGTGTGTGGTGATGATATTTGACTATGCTAAGTCTACCAACTATTTTTTCTTTGTAAGTGTATTAAATGCTTTAAAGAAAACAGACATGTTATTTTCTTTATTCAGATTTGAATTTCCAGTCATTTCTATAGGTTTATATAAAAAGATAGCTTATTCTCAGTTGGACAATATCACTGTCTGGGAATATGGCAGGTATGCATGTCATGCTTGCAGACATCTTTAAAGCAGAGTTTTGGGTGTCCTGCTGGCATTGGCAACTTTGCTGTGGAGTATGACCTCTGATATGTGTCCATCTTGCATCCTGTGCACATGTTTGAGCCAGTGCAACCATCTCTGTTTAAGGAGTGCCAGGATGCTTGGTAGTTTGCCCTGGGCAAGGACATCAGCATTGATGACCTTGTCCTTCCATGTGGTACCAAGGATGTGACGCATGCAATGGAGATGGAAACTGTTGAGTTTCTTCTCTTGGCGACTGTAGGTAGTCCATGTTTTGCTGACATACAACAGGATACTAAAGATGCAGGCCTGATAGATCAGTGTCTTTGTCTTGATGGTAAGTTTATTGTTATCTCAGGTGCATTTAGTGACTCTGCCAAAGGTGGTTGCCACCTTTCCAATGTGGATGTTGATCTCCTCATCAATTGACAGGTTGTCGGTCACTGTAGATCCTAGGTAACAGAACTTGCTGACTATCTCAAACAAAATGCTATTGAGGGTGATCACTGGTTGCTGTGCAATGCCTGGTCTCATGACTCCCATTTTCTTGATGCTAATGGTGAGGGAGAACATGGAGCATAAATCAGAGAGACGGTCCATACAATTCTGGAGTCGGTATTCTGAGTGGGCAACCAGTGCTGCATCATCTACAAAGAGAAACTCTCTGGTAAGGATGTGCCATATTTTGGTCTTGGCTTTCAGCCTGGTAAGGTTGTACAATTTTCCACTAGACTTCATGTGCAGGTAGATGTCTTCCATTTTCACACTGAAGGCAAAGTTAAGGAGTACAGAGGAAAAGCTGCCAAAGAATGCTGGTGCAAAGATGCAACCCTGTTTCACTCCACACATGATCTCAAAGCTGTTGGCTGTGGAGCCATCAAACTGTACCATGCAGTGCTTGTTATTGTAAAATGAATAGATCAGGCTGAGGAGTTTCAGGGGTCAGTCGATCTTTCCAAGTATCTAAAGAGTCATGCCCTGCTAACCATATTGAATGCCTTGGTGCAGTCGACAAAGGCAATGTGGAGTGGTTTCTGCTGCTCTCAGCATTTCTCTTGCAGTTGACATAGGCAAAAAGATCATATCCACTGTTGATTTGCCTGCTCTGAAGCCACGTTGCACCTCCAGAAGCACTCGTTCTGCAAGTTGTTGGAGTCTTCTCAAGATGACCTCTTGCAAAGACCTTCCCTGTAATGCTGAGGAGTGAGATGCCGTAGTAGTTGTTGCAGTCCCCATGGTGCTGGCATCACACATGTGCTGTGGAACTACTCCTTCCCTCCGTCAGAGGTCATAGAGATGTGGCAGCAGGCTGGACTTTCCACACTTTAGCACTTCGGCTGGAATTATGTCTTTCCGGGAGCCTTTCTGCTTGCCAAGAAATCTATGGTTTGGTTGAACTCTAGCACTGTGGCACTTTGTTGAGCTCCTCCATGACAGGTAACTCTGGCAGTGCATCAAGTGCTAGCTGGGATATGTCTGTTTTGCAGGAGTACAGATCGAGGTGGTGTTTCACTTAGTGAGACATCTGCTTGCCTCTGTTAGTGATCACCTTCCAGTGCCTTCAAGGAGACAACTTTGGTGATAATGGGTCCAAGGGCCTTCTTGATCCCATTATACATGGCGTAGATGTTTGCTGTGTCTGATGCGGTCAGCATTTCCTGGCATAGATCAACTCAATACTCAAGGCTGTTTTCTGTACTGCATTCTTTGCCAACTTAAAACTCTGAAATGTTTTTGGTGTTGGATTTAGGTTGTGTTCTAGATAGGCAGCATTCTTTGCCTCTATTACTGGCACCATTTTGTTTGTGTGGGTCTCAAACCAGCCTTTGCTTTGCTACCTGTGTCTCGATCTTCTGCATCAATCCAATACTGACTGCAAAGCCCACAGTGCTTTTTGATGCCAGTAGAATGTGTTGTTGGCCTCACATATTGAACCTGTGTTAGCTAGTCTTATTTCCTGGAAAGCTGCAATGTTGATGTTCAGCTTATGCAGCTTGCGGTCAATCAGTGCTGTCTTGTGGACATCCTCTGTCATTTGCAGGTCATCAGTCATTCTAGGACACATAATCCTGATGTTCCAGCTACCAAGCTGGAAAAGTTTGCTTTTCCTTTTGCTGGGTAGACTTTTGCTGGCTGCTTGTCAAGAAGAAACTCTAAGCCCCATGCACCCGATGAGGCAGGCAGACTGAGGTGGATCAGCACCTTACTGGCTGGGGGCGTCACAGCTTTGTGATGGGCAATAACTGACCAGTAGGATGCAATGATCTTTCCCACCATTAGAGGCAGACTGTGACACCCATGCTCTGCACCCATTGAGCTGGACTTGTAACCCGCAAACTGCTGCATCCCATGTTCTGCCTTTGCTGGTGAGAGCAAGCATGAAATATTGTCACCATTGTTTACTGCACAGTATGGGCAAATGTATGGAGGCTCAGACTTGCCCAACATCTGAGTCCCCCTTTTGACTTTGCAGGCTGACGCCAGGGCATGTCCACATGTTGGTGGGCCTACACATTGCATCTCTTGGGGCTTCATGATAGTACTGCTGAAGTAATTCTTTAGGATGTAGTGAGTAAAATCAGAGCGACAGATATGTTTTCAGCACTAGTTGATAAGTTCACATATATAGGTGTTTCAGATGAGACTTTTGACCTCACACATATTTCCTGAAAAATATCTGCATTTCCAATCCAAAGTCAGACTGAGAAGTTGTTTCTGACTATATTGTGAAACTTGTTGATGAGGAAGGTTCATCTTTGTGTAAAGTGAAAGGCTCTGGTAGTGATGGTGCTGCAATTATGGTCAGGTGGAAACAAAGGATTGCCACCAGAATCATAGAAAAAAGCCCTCATTGCATTAATATACATTGTATGGTACACTGTTTTTATCTCACTACATCACAAGCATGAAAAGATGTACCCAATCCAAAGGAGTTTTAGACCACTGATAGTGACCTCTACCATTATTTTGGAGGTAGTAAGTCAGGTAAAAGAGCATGTGAACAGGAATTGACAGAGATCCAGAAGATATTAGGTGACCCACAGAGGAAACTGACAGAGTGTCATGAGATCAGGTGGATTGCCCTCTATGAGGCAGTGTTTGCAGTTTATAAATCATGGGCATCCTTAGTGACTTGTTTAAAAATGCGATAGGAAAAATCAGCTAAGTCATTTTTTGAGCACCTAAGTGACGATTGATTTCTGGCCATTTTGCACATGTTATTGGATATTCTTTCCCCGGTGTCTCAAATGTCCCTTGTATTGCAAATGCAAGACATTGATATTGAAGTAATTAAGCAAGGTCTCACAGATTAAAAGACAAAATCAAACTGGCCTAGAAAGAAAAGACTCACAACCACAGAGAATTAAGGAACCAGATGGTCATCAAAAGAGGCAGGGATAATGCAGTTAAAGAAATCTCATTCAAGGAACATAAACCTTTATCTAAGAGAGGGTGTTAAGCATTTGATCAAAGAAATAGAGGAGGTTGGAAATTACTTTTGTGAGAAATTTTTAAAGAATATTGTTGACAGATTTCCCAAGGAGGCAATAAATGTTGCCACAGCCTTCCATATTCTTGGCATTAGACCTTTGACATTTTTGTTTGAAGAGCAGAGGGAAGAGTTTTTCAAGAAGGAAATACTTATTGAATATAATGGCAAAAAAAAGCCAGAAAAGGAGATGTGTTAAATGAAAACATGATAAATGGTGTCAACTGTCATTTGGAATGGTCACTAGAAAATTGCATTACAACAAATATATTTGAGGGATAGTACCAAGCCTTTGTGGAAGTTATATTGTATACATATCACAGAGACATACCAAACCTAATCACTTTGGCAAACTTGGCATTGTTGTTAATGCCATACCAAACTGCAGATTGTGAAGGAAATATTTCTTGCCAAGATAGAATCAAAACACGTGGAGGAAGTAGGCTAAAGCAGAAGTCTTTGAATACCCTGATGATTAGAGCATAAAGATTCAAGGAGGGCTTGTAGAAGATGTTGATTTCTCTCCAGCTGTGCTCTCCTGAAAACAAGATAAAGAAAAAAGAATATA
Organism: Margaritifera margaritifera; assembly: GCA_029931535.1. Classification (NCBI taxonomy): domain Eukaryota; kingdom Metazoa; phylum Mollusca; class Bivalvia; order Unionida; family Margaritiferidae; genus Margaritifera; species Margaritifera margaritifera. The sequence goes on from JAQPZY010001598.1 coordinate 2,863,457, forward strand.
TTAAAGAAGGAGAAGTTTTGATAAGACAGATGTAAAAATAAAGAAAAGAAAAACAAGTAATAAAAGAAAAAATTCAGGTGGGGGATAAGGTAGAAGAAAGACAACACTGACAGAAAATTATGTGATTATGAAAACAATAAACACAAATTATTGCTAGAGTATGATATTTGTGCTTTAGTCTTTACAGACTTGTGAAGATTTCAGAGCATATAAATATATTCCTTTGGTAAGTAACAGCTTAGCTAGTGTCATGTTAGTGAGTAAGCAAGTGATATAGTATAATATCACGGAAATGGGCGTGAGGTATTGATGAATTTTATCAGACTTTTTGTACCCTAAGTCATCCAACTGTTAGACCCACTTATTTGCAGGTTTAGCCCTCTTTTAAAGTTTAGTTGGCCCCTTTTCAAAAAATCCTAGAAGTTACACTGCCTTGGCAACAGAGGAGGTTTGGGTTCTGTTATCAGTATTGTCTATATCCATCTATTTATATTTATACTGCAACACCCTCTTTCCACTATCACTGTTATGTGCAGGTGCATATCAGAAAATATGAAGAATGTACAGTATTAATAGGATGATGTTAAATGTTAATAAAGGGGATTACAGATAGAAACTATATGTTAGTGTTAGGAGTCTATGTTCAACAAATAGACAACATAGATCTGACAAAGCCTGCTATAAAATATCAGACCTGCCAACTCTTACGATTTGAACACAAGTCTTACTGAGAGATCTAGCAAGGATACATTAAATCCAGGTAAAATATGGTAAACTTCTCATTCAGTTTATTTTTAAGAAATAAGATCCAGGTTTGCATCTAGGACACACAAATGTGAAAACCCCACTTTAAAAAAACAAAAACAAAAAACACATTTAAAATGTGAGCTCAATTAAGAAAGAGAATATGGATTTTCATTTTCATATTTTATAACACCTGTTTAAAAAAGGGATACCTTATAACACTCATCATGTTCTGCTTTCATTTTTAGCTACTTTTTATAACCTGTTGAGAGGTCACAACTATGACTAAATTGAGCCCCCTTTTTCCAGATTGTCCCCCCTTTTTTGAACATTAAAGGGAGTGTGGGGGGACAGTGCCCAAATTGACTAAATCCATAGATGAAACCCTGAAGATCTGAATGCGGATTGGCAATGAAAAGTCACATTTTTTAATAAATGTACATCAGTACCCATGTTCTTCAAACTTTCAGAGCAAGAAACTTAAGCTTTCCTCAAGTTCGAAAGTTTTAGCATTCCAAACTTTTAGTTAGAGTTATAATCATTGAACTTTTTGAATTTGATTTCAAGAACACAGATTCAAAGCTAGTTCTAACTCTAAATTTGGGGTTTGGGGCTTGAGCATGAGTTTCATGCTTTAACAAAATTAGAGAATATGGGACCTGCTTTTTCTTATCAAAAGCAGTGCATCTTATGCCTACTTGCTTCTTCTGCAGCTATGGTATGAAAGTGGAGGAGATACTACATTTGAGTTGAGACCATATGTAGATGATGAATATTTGCCAGAGGAATATGCTGCCAAAGAAGGCTGCGTAAAAGTAAGTTCTTATGTAAGGCAAGTTTACTCTCTGACTGAATTTAGTCTACAAAGCCAATGCGTGAATTCTGTTTCCTTCACTTTTATATATATAACACTGACTGGCAGGGTTGCAGGCAGGTGTGCATCGGTACTTGCATTGTGTTGGAAGAAGTTCTGTGGTTGCCGATACAGTGGTCCCCCTCTTTGAAGGCCATCCCTTCTGCAACAGGAAAGTGGCAGTACAAGTGGGGTGGCCTTTCAAGAGGGGGATCACACAGTTGTGAGTAATAATTAGATGTGAAGTAGATATAAAGTTAGAAAAGTATAACTAATTTTAAAATATTTGATATTTTCACTTAAAAATCACACACATGTTATGGAATCAATGTGAAAAACTTGTAATAATGTTATTTAAAATAATTATGAATAATCATTGGTTGTGATGCAAAACCACCTTGTCAATAAAATCAGGGTACAAACATCTGGCTGTACAACTATCATTCTCCGTTCATTCCATTTTCCCACTGCTATAGAATGTATAACTGGTGATGTTTATTTGAATCTTTCCGATGTCATATTTCTGAATAGTGATCAAAGGACACTCCCTTTTTTTGTGTAGTCAAATTGCTTTCCCTTTTTGCTTCTAAACTGAGAATGTCTGATGACCTTTTGCACTTTTTGCAAGAGCTTATTCCTTCATTGACAGTTCATGGTTATTACACAAAATGCTCTGTGTTTACGAAGGAAGTGAGCTTGTGACATGATCGACTGGCATGATGTTTCACAAAGATAAGTACGTGGAAACTGAGGTTCAGGATCCTTATTGTAGCACCATTAGGGGTGGAGTGAGGGGTAGACAAGCCAAAAGTCAGAAGGTGACTTATATTTTTTTTAAAGTGCATATCTGGCTGTTGAAAACTGCAGGAACGATCTTTTTTTACATGCATAGGGTTTGTCTTTCATGATTCACTGGGGTTCTGCCTAGCAACAGCAGCTGGAAGGCAGACTCATTGGTAGGCTCAGCAGCCAGGGCACTCAGCACTTGCAGAATGTAAGGAGTATATTGAGCACCTCTGAGAAAAGTAGCCTCTGAAGGCAGATGCATTGCTTTATCTTTTGGTATATGAAACACTATCTGTTTAAGACACATGATTGCTTAATCCAGATGACTTTTAAGGCAGATTCAGCTGTTTGTTAAAGTGTTTGCAAGTTAAATAAGTATGCGTTATTGAATTTTCTATTGCAGAGATATTGCCAACCATTTCAGATTTTGTGGAATTATTAAGAATTTTTTTTTGAAAATTCTGCATGCTGAAATATACTGTTTATTCTTGTTCAACCTTAATTGTTGCTGAGTGTCTACAACTATGTATTGGCTCATAGAAAGATGCAGTATGATTGTACAGAAGTTTGTTACTTTTAACAAACATGTTTATCCCTTTCTGACAGGCTCTCTTGATTCCAAATATTGATGTTACGATTCCTGATAAGCATGTTCATAATATTCACATGGATTGGTTTTTGTGAAAGTGGCAGATTTCTCCAGCCATTGTTTAGAAGAATCATTTCTTGTATTGTCTGGAGTTGAAAATTGTGTTCCAAAGTAAATATATTTTGATTTTAATGCCCATCCTTCATCAGTTGGGGACATACTTCTTGGTGCATTGTATCAATTTTCTCAAATCAATCAGTCCCACTTATAATTGTGGCTAGCTGTACACAAATTCTTGTATATAGAAAGGTATATAACTAACCATCCAACTGAATTGGATGGTTGGTAATACATGTCTTCAAATAGAGTGTGAAGGTGTGCATTTTTCTTAAGATAGCTAAGCAAGGGATACATGCTGTTCTGTAACAAATATTTTGAGGTAAGGGTCAATGATTACTAGTGAGTAGGTGAAAGGTGCAATTTCAAGATCCATGATCAATTTATCTGAACCAATCATTCACTAATGATAATTGGTTGAAGACATTTTCTATATTGTTTGTTGACAATATTATTTTCCAAAGCTCTGAAATGCTGCATTCATCCCAAAAAGTTGAACAGTTTTACTGGCTTATTTGTTGGCACTTTGAGATATACTAAAATACAAAAGGGTTTTGAAGTGGAGGCTTTTATTTATAGACATACTTTTACAAGTAAACTTTGTAATTAAGTAATGTACAGAATAAGGGGAAACAAGTCATCTCATAGATGCTTTGTAGAAATATAGGGTTTTATGGGGTATGAGCTGGTTGTAGTTTAATTCACAATAGAATAAATTATGTGGAGTATTGCTCTCATGGCAGATTATCTCTGAAAAATTCTGATTGGCTATACTGTTGCTCATCAACTGATAATATTATATGTCTTACATTGTCTGTCATTTAGCCAGTAAATATTGCATTTGGTCACAATGCAGTTCAGAAAGGTAGGAACTAAGGATCCAATAACAAGATATCCAACAGAAAAAGAATTGAAATTGATTATAATTGGTTGTTGAGAATCATAATCTAACACTTATTTGACACTTATTTCTACTTTGACTTCAGCAGTCAGTCATTGATTATTCTGATCAATCTTCACACCACCATGGTTCAGTTTTAAATTTTAAAAATACTTATCCCATTGACATGTAGCTGTGCAAAATATTTTTCAAACTCCATAACAGGGAGGGAGGAGAGAATTATGCAATAATAGCAGGTAAGTATTACATAATTAAAATTAGTTTTACCGCACCAAAAAAGCTAAATTTGATAGCAGTAATACATTACCAGCTATTATTGCATTGTTGAATTTCCCAGCCTGGTCAGTAGCTGATGGCCTAAAATAAGCTGTCATGTGTACTTTCCACTGTCATCAGTAGAATGTTTTATTGCCATTTGGAAAACTGCTTGACAACTTGTTAAGCTACAGTTGGACCCAGAGTATAAAGACCTTCACTCTGGTGTGCTGCTGATGAAGGTTAAATGACGAGAAAATGGAGTGAGAATGCCACAAGGTGTTTATCATGACCTCATCCAAAGAGGAATGATATAAGGAGGCCCAAGATGTAGCAATAGCCCAGACCTCACAAGCTATGATTTTCTTGAAAATATTAAGATATTTTTCAGTGAGAGATTGATAAGCTCTTTTAATAGTCTGAACAATCCACCTCAAGATGGTGGCTGCAGAAATTTCAGAAGTACCTTTTAAAGGGAGAAAAAGAAGGTTACAACCTTTTCTTTTTTCTCTTCATTTAGATAGATAAAACTGTAAAGCTCTAACTGGGCAAAAGGAGTTAATCTCAATCATCCCCAGCACAGATACAACTAAGACTGGGGATTTCCATAGGAACAGGAGCTACCAAAGGTAGCTGATTCTTGGCCAGAAACCCCTGTTGGCAAAGAAGAGAAACCGAATGATAGTTGCCATTGACACGTAAACAAAAAAACGTCTCCACTGACAAAGCATGGATTTCACGCCTTCCCCTTGCTGCTAGGGAGAAGAGGAAGACTGTTTTAAGGGTAAGGTTCTTGAAGAAACCTGAACCTGTTCACTGAAAGGTCCATAAAGATGTTTAGATAGCAACCAAAGAACACATGAAAGGTTTCACATTGGGATTAACAAGCAAGAGACTAGTCTCTGGAACTCAAAGTACCTGAAAGATGTTGGTCCAACCATATAGTGGAGCCCATAGACAGCTTGAGAGTGTTAGAGAGGGCTGCTCAATAGCCCTTAATGGTAGATACGAAGCAATCTTTTTCTTTAAAGAGAAAATTCTCCACTTGGCATCATAAACCTTGAGGTCAATTGCTTTCTAGCCTGAGCTATGCATTGGACAACTTTGCTCGAAAACTGGTCTTGGCAGATATATTGTTTGATCTGAGCTAGGAATGAAGATTGTGGTTCTGAGGAGTGCTGTACAAGAGGGACCCTCTGTGCTGTGACAGTAGATCCCTTCTTGGCAGCAATTCTCTGGTATCAATGACCAACAACAGGTCGAGGAGATTGCTGAATGACGATCTATGGGGTCACAGGGGAGATATCAGGATGAGCCATGACTTGAAAGTCCTGACTCTGTGAAGAACCTGAAGGATTATTCTGAAAGGTGGGAAGGCATGGGCATACAGTCAATGCCATATCAGACTGAAGGCATCCACTGCCCATGCCCTCTGGTCTTGCACTAGAGAGACATAAAGAGGGAGCTTGTTGTCCAGGTTTGTTTTGAATTGTTGTTGGTTTTAACAGCAGTTTTAATAAATTATTGGCTTTATCATGCTGAAGAAATGGAAACTAAGTGCCTTTCCCAAGGACACACCAAGGTGGTCAGAAGAGCAGATGCTAGGCCAAAAGGAAGAGCCCAAAATTGAAAGATCTCCTGTCCCAGACAAAATTGAATAAATTTCCTGTGGGCTGGGAAGATCGGGATGTGGAGACCATCCAGACATTCAGCCTGATGGCATTCCTGACTGAGACAGTTGATTACATCTTGAACTGCTCTTCCAGCAGGAATTTGTTCAAAGGGGAAAGATTGCTGATGAGTCTAAACATTTCCCCTCTCTTTGACACAGAGAAAATCCGGGAATAAAATCTTGGGCTTTTTATGTTCTTCCCCTCTCTATAGCATCCTTCCTTAGAAGGCTGTACACCACTTCCTATACACCAGTTGGGACTGGTGGAATAAAATGGGGGTCTTTGACAGAGGCAAGGGTCCTGGAATCAAAGCTGATAACCCTCCTTTACTGTGGAATGGACCCATGCATCATCCAAAAGATTCAACCTAGTCTCTTCAAAAAGGCTTAGTCTGGCATCTAATGAGATGTTTGGAAGAGGGAGGCTTGGCAGGAGAGGGCATGGCTTCCTAGGGGCGATTGTTTCCCTCCATAGTGAAGGGGCATGGGTCAGTAGACTTCCTCCCCAGCCGCTCTACCTGCCTCATTGTGAGAATGATGGACAGAAAGGGGTTTTAAACTGAGACTGATTTCGATTCAGTTTTTCTTTTCTCTGTTTAAACAACTTTGGAGGGGTAGCTGTGGACCTTTTCAGGATGGGGCGCTTCTTCACTGGTTTAGCCTGGCCTGGTACTGCAGCCAGGGACTGGTCATGTTGTGATCCTACAAAACCTTTGATGTCTCCAAGACTGGATCCATACAGAGGTGAAGGAGCTCTGCGGAGAGTGCCATAGACATCACAAGCACGTGTCTTGATGTATTGGGCACAGCCTCTAACAGTCTCTGCAAGACAGCTAGAGACAAAGATTCCTTCTTCAACAGACTGAAAGAGGCAGCTAAAAAATGTTTGTCACAGTATCTAGTGTCTGTGCCTTCAGTTCCAAAGCCTCAAGAACTTTGACAGCTAGATGGGCCCCGGTTTTTGCAGAAATCCCCACCTGGGAGACACCTGAGTCCAAGGTGGGGGGCTTAATGGGCCAAGCAGGCAAATAGACCCTGTAGCTATTGGTTGAGACCAGGGTCCGAAGCATATAAGAGTGGACAGACCTCCCCCTCTGCTGACTGACCTCCTCTTGGACTTTAGACAACTTCAAAGTGAGCTCCCTCACCATCGCTGAGTGAGGGAGGAACAGCAGGTCTGACTTGGGCTGTGCCCTATAGACCTCTCCAAACTTGAGAGGATACCAACCTCTATGATCCTGAAGGTTTAGGACACAGATCTGGGGGATGTATGCTGATCCATTGCTCCATGATCTGTGAATGAAAATGAAAATGAGTACCATACACCATACCCGGTGATTGGTGCCTGGTGCCCAGTACCAGGTATTCTCTGTACAGTGACAGAAACTCATTGTCTGTCACTTGGAACATCACCCAGTGATCAGTGACAGACCTTATGTGACTGTCCTAGACATATTTCCCAGTTACCAGTGTTACAGATTTTTAGTGACTGGCACCATATTGGTGCCCAGTGCCCAGTACTCTCTGCGCAGTGACAGAAACTCAGTGAATGCCACTTGGGACATCACCCAGTGACTGGTGCGGTGTGATCGGCGACAGACCATCTATGACTGTCACTAAATATATTTCCTAGTGACCAGGGCCTGGCCTGGTGACAGATTTTTGCTGTCACCTGACACAATACATGGTGACTGGTGAGCGGTCTCTGGGCAATGACCTGTCAGATGATGTAGACCTTATTGGAGAGTTTCTGTTCTGGGAACTTGACTCCAACAAACAAGATTTTGCTTTAATTTGAGGTCTACTAGCATGAGACAATGGCTGTGCTTCCCTTGCATCATGAAGGCGGGGCTCACTATTTGGAGCTAGACCTCCAATCACTAATTGGAGGAGGGAATAATGTCTCTCTATATTACATCTCTTCTTGGCGATTGAGTAGTCTTCCTCAGTTTTTCCTGACTTTTTGAACACTATATCTACACTCTTCAGCAAGATTTACTTAAATTGCATTTGCTGTCAATTTTAATTCTATGTCATTGAACGGAGTATAAAGCACTTCCAATTCTGTGCATATTACTTATCTGCTGTTGGAGTAATGCGAAAATAAATATTTATAACCTCTTTAGACCACCAATCACTAAAATATAACTTGCCAAAATTTATTATACATATATCTGGATGAAATCACTAAATTATATGCCCATGAAAATATCCATATTTGATGGCAGATTGGCATTATATGTAAAAAAAAAAAATTAAAGCCATCTATGCCAGGATGCTTAGTGTCAAATTTGTTTTTTTGATATTTAGTAATGGTGGCCATATTTGATAGTGGAGTGGCATCATTTGAACAAATCTGAGACCTTTATGAAAGGATGTTTTTTATCAAATTTTGCTGAGAATTGTTTTGAGAAGTTCTAAATAGCAATTGTGAACAGATGATGCATGGTGGACAACCATACCATAAGATTAAATTAGCCTTATGGCCAGGTGAGCTCAAATCTGCAAGAATAGTTGCAATTACAAAATCGTGTCATACATTGCATCCAGCTGTAAGTCACAAAGGGCAATAGCTCTTGCAGAAATCAAAGGTGCACAAAGATTCATCATCAATACATGTATGTGCATTTTTGGATGATAACAATAAGATGCCTGAAGTTTAACAGCAATCTATAGAAATATGTAAGAAAAAACTGCAGGATTAATTGTGCTAATGAGACTGTGTCATACACGGCATTAAGCTACAAGACAAACAGGGCAATAACTCTAAACAAAAATTGTGAGAGCAGAGTGATTTGTTGATATGTGCATCTTCATGTGATGATCATAATATTTACCAAGTTTCATGGCAATCAATTAAAAACTGCATGACTAGTTGTGCTAACAAGATTGCCAAAGCTCAATTATTAGCTATAAGACAATAACTCTAACAAAAATTGCAGGAGCAAAGTGATTTGTCAATATGTGCATCTGCAGGTGATGAATATAATATTTAAATTAAGTTTCATGAGAATCCATACAAGAAACTGTGGGACTATTTGTGCTAATGAGTGCCAGATGGAAGGACCGATGAATGAATGGACAGATGGACAGGAAGATTACTATACAGCTATGTATATAATAGCAAAGGAAAATGGTGCCATACTTGACCTGATTGTTATGTGTTACAACTCTAGGTCTTAAAAATATGTAACAGAAAGAAAGTGAAACCAACAGTGTAAGTAAAGTCAACAAGCAATTTATTTCCAGACAATTAAAGTGAAAATTCAAAAGACACTTACAATTTGTGAGTTAAATTCCAAATAATCCTAAATGTCCTAATCACAAGTCCAAAATAATGGAATGTTCCAAATGAATTCCAATAGCCTTGACTGTCCTGATGTACCACAAAGATGTAATCCAGAATGTATTTGAATGAGTTCACATAAATCCCAAAATCATGTATTAATCCAAAAGTGAATGAGCACTTTTATATTTCCAATCAATATTGTAAATAAATAATTCCGCTCTAATTATATCTGATTTCAACAACACAACTAAAATAGATTCCTTACAGACTGATCTTTTAGAACCAAAATTCTGAAATAGGAATGAATTGTTTACCAAAAAGATGTATATAAATACACATGCCTACATGACCTATGTCACATCAGTCTAACTGCAAAATGCCTATGAAATTACTGGCCTACCTGACACATGTCACAACAGTCTAAGTGCAAAATGCCTATGAAAATACTATGTAAATAACTGGATAAAAGTTAAGTATGTATTTTCAAATAACCATACAACTTACAATCGTAGACCAAAGTTGAGTATATAAACATCATACATAACATGTGATTAAGATAGTTGTGAACAATGTCAGCACCACGTAAGGTTAAGAGTGTTTGTCTTAAGTGTAAAATAATTGATGCACCTTCAAAATGTATAAATTCATATGTAGGACAAAGTAAAAATAAGTCAAATATACATATGATTTGATGTGTCTGATTTGGTGAGATAGCCAGTAATGTAAGCTGTCATTACATTAGTCCTTATCAGTTGTTTGTGTGGAGAGTTTCTCCAAATGGTGTGCTAGTGTGCTGGATCCATGACCAAATTATGCAGAGGCACAATGAAAATCTGGAATGTGGAATAAAAGGTAGAGACATTGAAATTGACATTTTTAATCATGATTTTCCATGAAACGCACAATTCTCACATCACTGCATTGACTTTTTTAAAAAGATATCTGACTTTACAACTGGTTATGGAGTTTGAGAACTGCTTTCCACAGCCACTTGTTCATGGGGCAAGTACTTTAAAATTTAAAAACTGAATCATGGTGGGGGAAAAGCACAAAGAAAAGGTAATGCAATAATAGGTAAGTATTGCATAATAAAAATTAGTTTTACACACACACTCCTAACTACAGTTTTAAATTCTCTCAGAATAATTAAAGATAGAGCCCTATCCTAGCCTCTAAATATTGTGTTATGCTTTGTAAATAGAGATTAATTATAGAAATTTTCTGCCATTGAAAACACTGGCAGTGGACAGAAAAAAATTGCACTTGAGCAAAAAGGGCAAAATGCTCTGTTTAAAATTTTTCATGCAAATAGTAAAATACAAAAAGAGGAAGAAAATTTAAGACAGATCTGAAGAAATTAAAATTGGTCTGAATGTAAATGATCAGTCTACATTCTTTCAACATGTAAGGAGTTAAATGTCAGTCCCACATTTTCATGCATTATTATGTTATGTATTCTGTTAAATTGTAAACATTACATAGGGGGATTGAACAAGAAAATCAAATACTCCAAATAATTTTAAACACTTCTGGTTTTAGTTGATGGAACATGCATGGTCCAGAAACCCTGAACTCAGACCTTCATTTAAAAAGATGCGTGAAAGACTAGAAGAAATCTACCCAGTCAAGGGAGAATTGATTGACAATCTAGTCAACATGGTGAGTTAGATTTATTATTTTCATCTTTAATAGTCAAGTGTACACTATATGCAGTAATCCCTTACTATATTGCTGTTCATTGTTCATGAGAGTCAATAAAATAGGCTGTCTTATAGGTGTCAATAAAATAGGCTGTCTTATAGGTGACCGGGCCTATTCTAGGATATGCAGTTGTGGAATTCATGCTTATTTCTAAAAAGTTGTGCCTTGAAAAATCAGTCGAATGCTCAAAAATCGCACATTATATTTTCAAATTTGGAAAAGGTTCCAGGTCCAACTAAAGGAGATATACTACACTCGGACTGAAAATTGAAGTCAATATGATTTACTGTAGAACAATATATTTCTGTGGTGCTCTAATTTGTCATCTGAAACTCTTTTCAAGGGACAAAGATTTGTGGCATAAATTTGATCACATGTCTCAAAACAGTAACAATACATTTCATGTGGGTTTTAATTTTGTGGATTTCTAAAACAAATGTACTTAATAAGTGTGCAGAGTGCATACTGGTATATAGTCAGGTAAAGTGTATGCAGGCTTGTAATACTAGAGTCAATAAAAATAATAGTTATACATTCTTAAATAACATGTGTTTATTTTCTCTTGCTTCAAGACATCACAAAGTAAAAACATGCATTCTACATACCTGATTACACATGCACTCTGCACATTTGCACATTTACTGTACATCTACTTAAGGCAAGGCTAGACAGATGTGAAGTTTTCAGAAGAATTGATGTGTAAACCGAGTTTATGTTTAGTGAGGAAGGGAATATGGTCAAACTGAGGAGAAATTATTTGTGCTTAAATCTATTGTAGCAAAATCATGCTTCCCTTGTGATATAGTGGTCCCCCTCTTATAAAGCCACCCCTTTTGCAGCAGGAAAGTGGCCTTATAGGGGTGGTCTTTCTTAAGGGGTATCACACAGATGTGATTAATAATTACATTTAAAGTAAGAACGGCATTACACATTTTTAAATCTTTAATATTTTCATTTAAAAATCACACACGTTATGGAATCAATGTGATAACATTTATATTAATGTTATTTTAAATAATTATGAATAATCACCAAGTGTGGTTCAAAACCATTTGAAAACCTTGTCAATAAAACCAAGACACAAACATCTGTTTGTAATTCTCCATCCATTTCATTTTCCCACTGCTGCAGAATGTACAATTGATGATGTTTATTTGAATCTTTCTCAGCACTGATCATAGGACTTGCTCTCTTTTTGCTTAGTCAAATTGCTTTCCTCACCAGTAACAATAGCCAGTAATTATCAGTGTGACAAAACCAGACATCAAAGGAACACACAACAGTAAGGATAATGGATTACTTATCTCTTTGCATGGATTAAAGTTATGTACTTTACTGGTGTGTTGGAACAAATGGTAATGTATTGAATTTAGAAATCAACAAATATTTTTGAGATTTCCATCTGTAAACCCCAATATGTGTCCACCCATGAGGGGAAGTTTGACATTTTTAGCACTAATATGCTGGCTGCTGGCCATGTTCAAGGGATGGTCATCCTAGAGGGGTACTTTTGAACGCAAACTCCTTGGTGCCAAGGGATCCTGACCATAAAAAACTGATGGCCACTGGGGGAGATGCGTTTAAAAGGGGGACTACTGTACTTGAAGTGAGATCGGGGGGGAACCCAGAGTGAAGGAACCTATACTGACTTTCATGCCCCCAATGAATATGGCAGGGGCATATAGAATTGGGCTTGTCTGCATCCATCTATGCATAGGTATATGTGCCCCAAAATTCTTCTCTGTGCAACTACTCGTGCAGCTTTCTATTGGCTGGTTGAAACTTGGCAGATCATTGATATAAGGTGAATATGTTATCACAATCTGTTGTGTATTTTTAGAGTTGTGCCCCTTTTTGTTAAACATATATACTATGTGTGTTTATTCTTGTGTGTACAACTAGCCCCACAGCTTTTGGTGAAATACCCTAAAACTTGCCAGACATAACTGACATTAGGTGAACATTTTCTGTCATCATCTGCCTGTGATTTTTTTGGAGTTATGCTCTTTTCATTTTTTCTTTGTATCCATTGTGAATGTTTCTGTTGTATGTTCATACACACAACCATACATTCTGCCAGAGTTATTACTGTTATCAACTTATTGGAACCAGAGGGGCATGGGTATCTGTGTTTTATGGACATGTTTATAGTTTTTCTTTTGTCTTTTTAAACACAGCTGGAGAAGTACTCCACTAATCTGGAAGGCATCGTAGCTGATAGAACAAAGGAACTTCATGCAGAGAAAGTCAAAACTGAAATGCTGGTCAGTCAGATGTTGCCCAAGAAGGTGGTGGAAGATTTGAAACATGGCAAGAAGGTGGTACCAGAGAGTTTTGACTGTGTTACAATTTACTTCAGGTAAATTTGTTTTTAACTGTACAATTATGGCAAACCATAGGTATCACTTTTTCAGCATCAGTATTGGCAGCATTAAGGTCCTATGTATACATTTTGCAAAAAGATAATATAAGATTCATTTATAGTCAACATGATTGAAACAACAATTAAACATAAGCTCTAATGAGCTTTTTACCAATATTATATTAAACAATAAAGACATTAAATCAGCATTATTTGCAAGACAAATAAACATAGCACAATGCATAAATACAATGAGATAAATCACATAGCACAGAACTTAAACTATAATCAAGCAAAGTACTTAAAAAACAAGACACTGTATTTAAAGGTGAATTTAGTGTTCAGGTAGCTTAAACAAAGCACAGGTTAGGACCTGAAGGATGCTAAGAAGTAGAAGGGAGAAAAGGGAGGTAATAGTAGGGCACTTGATGGTACATAATACAAAATAGTAAAATAAATGGTGACACAGTTTTTTTTTTAAAGTTAAATTTGATGGGGGTGCATCAAATGGGTTTCAGGCAAGGCACTGCTCTTCTGCAGAACCCTTATTTGTAGACGCCCTGAACAAGATCAGAAATGAAGTTGAAAATGCAACCAGACAGACCAAAATAATAACTGACATGCTTGTTTAACTTGTTAATTGCCAGTACTGCTGTGGTGACCCACTGCCCTGTCTAGCTGCTAAGGTAACTGCTGGAGCCAAATGATAACTTTTCAGCTGATGACTTGGGGATATGGGCCAATTTGTTGTTATTTTCCTTATATTAATTGACTAATTTTATCATGTCCATCTGCTCGTCCGTAACCAAGTTGGTTTCTGGTTGTCCACCATCTACAGTTATCAAACTTTGTGGATAGCTTGCACTTGGTACGAAAGAACTCTGTTGATTTGGGGATCAAAAAAAGTTAAAGGTCAAGGTCACTGTGACTGAAAGAAGAAAAACGCTTTCTGCTCAATAATTCAAGTTATTATACACCTACCAATTTTCTACCCAAGAAAGAGCCAGAATTTTACCGTCATTTCCTACAAGCAGGAAAACGATACTATCGTTTTCCAAACCCGTATCACCATACTCTCAAACGAGGCTGAGACTACTTTACCCTCGAGGTTTCCTGGTGACAATACCAGCGCCCCTAGCGATGGAATGCCAACACTAGCAGTAAACAAAGCTCTCACAGCAACGTTGGTTAAGAAACCTTGCAATATATGTAAAATATCTGAAAGGTCTAAACCATTTTTTTGTCACAACAACAATACAAAAGCATTTTTTCCTTTATTTTGAAGTAGTAAAATATTGCCAAAATGTACATCTGAAACAAGATCATATTCGGAAATCACGTACCAAAATATTAGAGTTGTACAGTACAACCCATTTACGGAATTTCATAAATGGTAACGTTAGTGAGTTTCACGCATAATGGATGAATTTGAAATTATAAATGAGTAATATTCTCTGCAACAAATCTGTACCATCAAGTTCCAACAATTTCTCCAATCCTGTTGTAAATAACTGTCAAAATAAAGTTGTCATTCCAGTGTCAAGTTCCCATCGGAGCCTCTCACAATGTCCCTCCAGAAACAGTTCAACTGCATTCAACCTGGCCTCTGAAAGAAACTTCCAGTCATTCAGCTGGTGAAAACTTCTGTGATGCAAAATTTCAGAACTGCACAATAACTGTAAATCACATATATGAGTAGTCTGCCCTCAAGTGTCGAAGAATTTGTGTTATTGACAGTGATGGTAGTCAAACTGAGCGAGCGTTGTTTCACAAACTTCATTCATAAAACTAATATTCATGCGCATGCCAGCCTTTCAAAAAGTAATTCGTTTTATGCTTTAAGATGAAGTTCGTATTATAGAAGTTGAAATGTTTAGCAATTTCTTGTGTTTTTCAACTACATATAGTGATTTTATTAAATTATCTGAAAATTGAAAGGAATATAACAAAAATATAATTATCACAGTAATGCAATTTTGATTGCTAGATCACATCTCGTTGTCAGCATAAAAATCTCGATCATGACTCAACGCTTTACGTCTCGTAATGATCCGGATTTTCTAATGCTGACAACTCGACGTGATCTAGCAATCAAGATCACGTTACTGTGATAATAATATATATTTCTCCACCATCTATAGTTCCCAAACTTTGTCAATGGCTTGTACTTGGGGTAAGAAAGATACCTATCTATTTTGGGCTTAAAAGGTAAAAATCAAGTTCACTGTGACTGAAAGAAGAAAAATTGTTTCTGCAAAATAAGTTGAGTTCTCCATCATCTGTTGTTAGCAAACATTGGGGATAACTTGCACTTGGTGTGGGAAAGAAATCTATTGATTTAGAGCCAGAAGATCAAAAGTCAAGGTCACTGTCTGAAAGAATAAAAATGGTTTTCGTACAATAATATAATTTTTCTATCACATACCTCAACCAAACTTTGTGGATAGCTTGCACTTGGGGTAAGGAAAAAGTCAATTGATTTGGGGGTCAAAAGGTCAAGGTCACTGTGATTGAAAGAAGAAAATAGGTTTTCTGCGCAACAACATTAGTTCTACATCACAGACCTGGACCAAACTTTGTGGATGACTTGTACTTTGAGTAAGGAAGAAGCCTATTTGTTTGGGGGTCAAAGATCAAGATCACTATGAGTGAAGACAAAATTTGGTTTCTGCACAAACATCTACAGTTACCTACATAGAGGACTATTAAACATGGGGCAGGCATATAATGTGCCATTCATAGTACTCTTATATCTCACCGACTTCAAGAAGATTGGTAAGAAAATCCATTTTATACAAATTGAACATGAATGCACTATTTGTAGCACTAAAATTGGTTTGTCATTCTTTTATACAAAGTTGCATATCAAATTTATGCACATAATTTTTGTTTAACTGTTGCGTTAGTCATTTTGTTCTACTAGTTTTAAAGTAGTTGGTGATATTTGTCAAAGTAGTAATGCTTAACACAAAGATGAACATCACACTGCTTGCACATGATGGCCACCCCATGCTGCCTTTTTTCTTTCAGACACTGTTTTACATCATCCCTGGTTTTTCAGTTCTTGTGAGCCAATGAGCATTTCCACAATTATCAATAATAGGTGGTGCCTTTGCCTTTCTTTCTTGAACCTCTGCATGTTCCTATCATTTGCTGGGCATATGCAATTCAAAAGTAGAGTTCTTTGGATCAGGCTGTTCTGTTTTGTTTTGTCAGAAGTTAATGGTTCAGTGACTCCTGCATAGTAATAATTGCATTGAGTAGAACCACATCAAAGCAGAACCAATAGAGATATCTCCACCATTTTGTAGCTTTGTGACAGGTGGAGTATTGCATCTTTGTTTGGTCTGCCAGATCAACTCCAAATATGTACTTGTTGTACAGGCCGGAGACAATCAGGATTGGAACTTCGTGATAGGTTCAATTTTTTGGCCTCCTTTGCACTATCTTGCTCTCGCTTGAGTCACAGCTTGTTCCAGGCAACAGCATGGAGATTACCTTTTGTCATAACCACACTGTTACCCCTTTTATTTTCCTGACTTCACTGCCTCTGCAGTAGAACTTCTCTTTCCAAAGAGACTCCGAGCATGCCAGGCTGGAGAAAAAATTGTCCATGTAAACTATATATTGAGACTTCTCTTGTATTTTCTCAGTAAGGTAACTTCCTGACAACACAAGCAACATGCTCTCTTCAGTCATGCAAGGCAGCCTGGTAATCTTGTCTCCCTGCATAAATGTGGAACTCATGCATGTAGCCATTTGTGTAGGTCAGTCTGTTCCCAAAGTTTAATTCCAAATTTAGTTGGCAAATAGTCAAACTTATGTACAGCAGCCACCCTTGGGAAAAAGCCAAAGTGGCCTTTGTAGACAGGTAACCTCTGAAGGCATGTTCAGCAGTCAAACTTGGTTCATGACAAATGCATGTACTGTGCACCGAATACCATTAGCATTATTATTAGTAGTAGTATCTGTATTATTATTATTTTGCATGTATTATTATTATCATCAGTAGTAGTATGTTATCAAGATACATCAGATTCATCACCAAGCAATTCATCTGCTGATCTGTCCCAGCCAATCATATCATTGTCTCATGTGTTGAAGTTTTGATCATTACTTAGCAGTTCCTTTAATTCACATCCAAAAATTTCCTGGCCATCTTATAAACAACCAATGGGATGTTGTCCTCAGCAGAATCCTCTTCCACCACTCCATCACCACTGGGACCTTCACTATTTTCAGCTGGATTAACAAATCCACACTTGATGAAACATTTCTGGATAGTGGAATCCTCAACTTCATTCCAGGCTTTGTGGATCCTAAAAATTGCATCCAGCAGTGATATCTCTTTCTGAAGCTCTGACCCATTGTTTGATCTCAGTTTATCCATCTCTTTGATAACGTGCTGGAGTTGACGCTTCTTATACTTGAGCTTTGCTGCCTGGATTATCCCCTGATCCATTGGCTGACATACAGAAGATGCAATAGCTGGAAGGAACTGCAGATTTACATTCCACAGCTTGATCTCTGGATGGGCCTTGGCATTGCCTCTGAACAGAATAACCTTCTTCTGCTGATTCATCCTGCGATCAAGCCACTTCAGCCAGTACTCAAACAGAATACCCATCATCTATGCCTTCTTCTTGTTTCTGTACATTACAGGAAGGTTCTGTGGCCTGATTTTACTAAAGCATCTTGAATTCTTTGACTTGCCAATGACAAGAGGTGTTATCTTCTCTCCTGTTCAGAAATAAAAGTGTGTGCATTTATCAGTTCCAGACTCTGCTTCTCATTTAATGTCTTATAAAACCAATATAACAATTTAAATACCCCCCATCAAATCAATAAAATTCAGTGCAACTGTGTACATGCACTGTTATACATCTCTCTCTCTCTCTCTTTCGTACACATGCAAACACTTTAATCTCGTTATCAGTAAAAACGATGCATAAATAAAACTACTAATTAACAGCTTACCTATGATTGTGAAACACAGGACTGACTCTTTGTTAGGCATGGAAACAGGTGTTCACACTTTGAACAATTGATGGATTAAGCAGTTGCTCAAACTCAGTGAGAGCAACAAAATAAAGTCAGCTTTTGTGAGAGACCTTTGATGAATGGAGAATGAAAAGCTTTTGGGGCTATTGTTAGTAACAATTAAACTGTAAGGGACGTAACTAATACAGTGTATCTCTGCTCAGAATTTTTTTTTCATCTGAGATAGCTTTAATTCAAAATCTTAAATTAACAATTAACAGATTCATCTTCTTAAAAGAGAAAAGCAAAAAATATCAATTTAAAATAATTTTACATAAAGTGGAGTATGGTGCAAAAAAAAAATGAAGATGCTGAAATATACCTATCATACTGGCACAACGGTAACAGTAATCCTGTCCTTGGACATTTTTCCCCCAGAGCAATCTTCACCCTTGACAATGTGTATGGACTTAGTTATGTCATGGAAGAAAAGTCCTGTTTCATCCATACTAAAAATGTTCTTGGGGACATATCTCTCACACAAGCCAGACAGTATAGCTTTCCAGTTTTCAGTTTGCACCTGTATCCACATCCTCTTTTTCTCCATTCATGGATTTGAACACGATGTTGTGTCTCTTCAGGAAAGACTCCAACCATTCATTAGAAGCTTTTAAAGATTCTGTGGATATCCCGAAATCACTGGTGAATTTCAGTGCTTTTGCCTTTATTAAATGTCCTGATACATTGATTCTGCAAAATGTAGCATCCTGGAACCATTTTCAGAATAGTTCATTAATCTGATCATTTGGAGTGATAATGCATGGTCTCTTACACTCTAGATTAACGTTGTTCTCAAAATCTGCCATAATACCTCACTTTTGCTTAATAATCCCTTGAATTTGAGTTTGCCCAACTCCCATTTCTGCAGTGACTACATGACTACTTTTTCCATTATTCAGTACACCAATTGCTTCAACCCTCTCCTGTAAGGATAAATACCGCTTCGCATTTGAAATTGACATATTGACACCTTTGAGTTAGACTGACAATGTGACTGGAGTACAGTGAGTACAAGAAAGATATTAAATGTTTACACATCGATTCACATCATATGCCTTTATCTAAACAATCTTTGCTGAGATCAAACAAAAGTTTAATTTGCATACTTAAAGCAGTCACTGTTGATATGCTTCAGTGACTGTTTAAGGCAAAGAGAAACCATTGTTTGGTTAGGAAACATCTTTCCGCTGACCATGGAAGGCATGTCACTGTTGCATACAGGACATTTATATAGGAAATTTGCCTGGGTGGGGGATTAGAATGGCCTTTGTAACCAGGTGACCACAGAGTAAAGGTGGCTGTTAGGAGAGGTTTGACTATTGCTTAAAGGATTATTGTCCTACTAGTAACCATATTTAGTATATGATGTCTTTCACAGCAAGAACCATCATTTTTTAGCTCTATTTTGATTCTTTAAATGCCCTTTTGCCACCCATTATTGATGAATGACATCATTTGTAACATTAGCATACAGGTAGATCTATCCTTCATTAAGGTAAAATGCACATAATCTGCAACCGGATAGATCCACTATGGCAGTTTATAGTGCTTCTTTACAAGTGGATTTATCAGTCACTTCAGAGGCAGGGCACATGCAATTCATATGCATGCAACAGATATATACATCAGTGGTAGGTATACTTGTGACAGAACCAGGACATTAAATCAGTAGATTTCAAAATTTTGATCGGTAGATTGGCTTCTAAATCAGTAGGATTTCTTATTGACATAAATTGTATGCATTTTAAGGGCATTGAAAAGAAAACAAGTGCATTTTTGGCCATAATATATATTCTGTTCTTATTATAATAAAACATCAAATTTTGAACATGAATCAGATTATGATGGCAATGTTACAATAATAATTAATTAATACAAGTCAGGGTATTGTAAATTAAATGAAAAAGAAGAGTTCTACTGGTATATCTCATAGTTCACTGCAAAGATTTTGAAAAATAAAACAAGCATTGTTACTTTTTTTCACAAGTTTACGGCATGGTGTCCACTGATGACATCCATTGTGATTATTAAGTTTCACACTTAAGAGGCTTTCAATAGTTTTCTTGTCCAGATTTCCCCTATATGATGGTGCATATGTCTGGTGATATCATTTCTTCTCCCATATACTACCAGTATATTAAATCCTCTTTACTTGAAACACACAATGCAAACTCCTGA
This sequence comes from Margaritifera margaritifera, assembly GCA_029931535.1. Taxonomy (NCBI): domain Eukaryota; kingdom Metazoa; phylum Mollusca; class Bivalvia; order Unionida; family Margaritiferidae; genus Margaritifera; species Margaritifera margaritifera. The sequence continues at coordinate 2,883,944 of JAQPZY010001598.1, forward strand.
CCTTTGCTACTCACCAGCACCAACTTAAATTCTAAATTCAAAGCATTGTTGAACTTATATTTTTTTAGCTGATGGTCTTTTTAGTATTGGGAGAAAGCATACACTTCAGCATTTTGACTTGAATAGACAGCCTTTAAAATCATCTACCGACAGAAGAATCACATGTATGGTGGTAGAGAAAGTGTTAATCCTCTTGTCAAAACTATTATAGTAGCAAGCCTCCCAACTATATCTATATTTTATTTAAATCCCTATTAAATCTTTATATAGTTTTGATCTGTATACGTTTTATATCCTTCCACTTGCAGTGGGGGAAGCTTGATTTGGTCCTATCTGTCAGTCACTCTAACTGTCTGTCCATCACATGAAGCTTGTTAGCAAATTGCACACAGATTACTCAGTGTAGGCTAATAGAATTTAGCTGGCATATTTGTATGCATATGTAGATGATTTGATTAGATTTTCAGGCCATTACAGCAACTTTTTAATTTTTTAAACATTCTGCAGCTTTTTGGGACTTCTGTGAGGAAGATTTTGTAAGCAAAACCCATTTAAGTAGACAAATGAGATTTAGCATACATGTTTGTATGCATATGTAGATGACGTGATTAAATTCTCATGCCATTATAGCAATTCTAAACAATTTTCCTACATTTTTTATCTTTCTGGACTTGGACATTTGGTCTTCAATGCAGCATACATATTAACAAACAAAAATCAAGTTCCCAATTATAGTCCCCAAATCCCCATAATACCCCTATATTTTTGTAGCAAAAGCACGTGCCAATTTTTCTTTCAAGTCTTTTTTTCAGAAAAATTGATTAAAAAGGACATTGTATGATTCATCATGATGGATCTACTTGATAATATGTGTTTGTGAGTTCCTGATGATGTGTGATACATGTTTAAATTACTATTACACTAAAACCTGTCTTGAGTGACCTCTGCTGTGAGTGACCACCTGTCATATAGAACCACAATCGTAATGCATGGAACAATTTTACTATATAAATGCACTGTCATGAGCAACCACCTGCAGAACGCAAGCAATGACCATAATTTTTTGGGCAAAATATATGCATTTTGACTATTATGACAGAACCTCCAATGAAAAAGTGAAAAATTCTAACACTGGAGGAAAGAATTAATGTTATGGAAAGAAGTGAAGTTAATTTACAGACAGGATAAATATATATTACCGTAGTTAATATTGCAGTTCATATGCTAATACATCTACATGTGATCTTCAAAAATATAAATGTGAATGTTTTATTATAGATGTATATCTATATTGCTGTATACAATTATTTTCAGATGAATGCATGCAATATTTTAACAAGAACTATGAATAAAGAGTATGGTACATGTACAGTGATTGTGATTATTTTTCTTTCTTAAACAGTGTTGAATTTTGACCTTGGACACTGGTCCTTTGCACAGACCTGTTATGAGAGACCACCTGTCTTCAGAGACCACTTTTGTTGGCAGAAGGGGTGTTCTCTCAAGACAGGTTTGAGTGTATTTCCATGCATTAATGTTATCAGTATTAGCTAATTTGTGTCTTCAGGTAGTTAAAAGCTTAGTGTTCACTTTTTAATATTGTCATGTAATTATCCTTATATTTTTTAAAATTTCCCTTGTAAAATCCCTATAATTTCTCTATATTTTTAAAATCTTGAATGCATTGCATAACCAATTATTTTGAAATATATGTCCTGTAGGCCAATAACAGACAAATGTGCCAATTCCAGGCTTAATTGTCCTTGGAGATGAACTAGCTGTAAACCATTATTGTCGTTGAATTCCCGTCAGTTTGGGAAATTCTGCATATTTTTTATGCAACATTTTTGTGATTTGTTTTATTGGCAGTACAATAATACAGTATATTATTAACTGTACAAGTGTGCTTTTATAAGGGTGAGTGAAATTTGTGCGCATTTTGCTGTCATTATAAATTTGCTAAAATTGTATAGCAGTTAACACAATGTTTGCAGTTTAATGCTAGATTTTGTTCTCATTTGCAATCACCTTTGAAAATTCCTCATTAAAGTATACATGATTAGGAACAACAAAATTCTCAGCAGCTGCTAGGGATATTGATGTATAAAGGTATAACAATTTTTGTTGATGTTATTGTTTGAGCATTCATATGAGAAAAGGAAATACTTATGCAACCTACTTCTTTTCCGATTCTACTGTTATAGTGGTATAGATGCTTGAATAATGACCAAAAACAATATTCTACAGCACATGAAAATAAAATTAATGGTAGCCCTGCATCTTCCTGGGACTTTATTGAACATTTTTATCTCGTTCATGTTTGTCCTGTTTTAGTGACATTGTGGGCTTCACAAAAATCGCTGGAGCCAGCAACCCACTTCAGGTTGTAGATCTTCTGAATGACCTGTACACAACTTTTGATGCCATCCTGGACAGTTATGATGTGTACAAAGTGGAGACCATTGGTGATGCATGTAAGTCATTGAACTGAATGTTGTGAGAACTTCTTTGGCGATTGACCTATTGAATTTGCCAGTGTAGCTTCTAGGGTGCAGGTTTGTGGGAATCCTGTAGTTCATGACAATCTGGTCCAAATTGAATGAACCAATGCGCCAAAGTCCCCCAGTTTGATTGATGCTGGTGCAAATTCTGTATTTCAATACAGGATAATTTATTTTTTTTTTAATCAAAAGAAAGATACAGTGTTTGGACAAAATTGTGTGCAAAAGCAGATGTATTTCTGTTCTCATGTCACATAGTGAAGTCTTTTGAGCAAGAATATCCCACTTTCTGGTAATAATTATCTACCAAAAAAAATTGGCACATTGCGGTCTTTCACACATAAATTTTGCGATCTTTTCTAACTTGAAACTATTTTAATCTTTCCCAAAATGAACTTGTGCCCATAATACACACTATAGGCTGAAAAATTTACAGAAAGCAGATGTTTTTCTTGCAGTCACATGCACAGTATGATTGAAGTTGTGAAAAAGATATTTTGTTCCTGTATATATTTTGTCCATGAAAAGTTGGACATTTAGAGACTATGATCTTGAACAGAATTCTGTTCCCACATTCTCCACTTTATTTTCAAGACTGATATTAAAAGATACAAATCCTGCTTTTATGTATTGTGTGCTTAGAAGCTCATTGTCTATGTGGAAATGAAATAGGGAAGATTTTAAATTTTCGTATATGGGTAACCAATCTAAGGCTGCCTTGACATGTGCTCAGTCAGGAGGAAAGCACAAGTTTACGTGGAATATCAAAAAGAAATTTGCTGGATTATTTTAACTCATTCAGCCCAAACACTCTTGTCAGTATCACTGCTGTTATGCCCCAGCAGCACTAAGCTGTGTCTAAAGCTGCTTGTGTCCCAGACAGTTTCTAGCTACTTAGAAAATTTTGTTAACATCATGCACATGCATTCATTCTTACCTTAATTTCTCTGCTTATATCCCATAAAAATCCATGAAATTTTCACCCATTGTTCGAAATAATATTTATCTGTACAGTCATATATTTTTTTGTGTTATTTGTCCAAGTCTTTCACAAGTTATTTACGCACTATTTACAAGATTATGTGCATCATCATAGCTGTCATTATCCTCTTCTTCTCATGATTCAATTTCAGATTTCTTCCATGTCTGAGTAAAATATGCAACTAACTGTCTAACATATCTTTCCTCTGCTTCTTCTATATTTTCAAGATCAAATCCAAGAAACTCTTCATTTTCGTTCTCAAAATAATCAAATATCGCTCAGAAATCCGCCATTGTGTACTATTTTTCATGAATGAAACACGTGTAGTAAAACCGCTGTCAATTTGTAACCTTAGCTTATGAATATTTAATATTTAAGCAAAGTAAAGCCATTTCTGATTGGTTGAATATCATCAGATTCTTAGAAAAACTTCGATTGGGACCAATCAGAGATGTTTTTACTACTGACCTATTCACCATGACTATAGGCAGGATCGGCCATTGAATGCAGTAAACAAACCACGAGTATAGGTGGGATCGGCCATTGAATGCAGAAAACAGATCACGAGTATAGGCGGGATTGGGGCCGAATGAGTTAAAGAAAGAGAGAGCGAAAAAGGATCTCTTGTTAAAATGGAATCAAATGATTTGAACATAGCACTCCGGCACAACGGGTCATTATCATCAACGTTAACATGCTGCAGGCAGCATTACAGTAGGTGCATGTTGGCACCAGTGGATGTGTTCTTGTGCTTTTTGCCATCCTGTGTGCAGTCTGAGGTTGAAAGCCTTACGGTCCTACTCCACCATTCATGCTCCTCTGTCTTCCCAATGGGTGTTTCTACCCCCACGCTGATTTGCCAATTGCAGCTTTAAGTGCACAATTGTGGTCTATATCAGGGGCAGTGTGGCCAAAGAAACCGCAGGCATCTCGACCTGATGGTGTCCTGTGACCAGCAGTTGCTTTGTTTTGTCTCTTATCTCCATATTTGTGAAACGTTGGGTGCATGTGACATAGAGGAACCTGTGAAGGCACCATTGGTCAAAGGTATTAAGCTTTTTGCCATCACCAATGTAAGTACCCAAGTATCCACACCATACAGCAAGACTGGTAGGATGTATGCGTTATACAGCCAGATCTTTCTACTGATATGGAATCATTGCAAGCATTCACCATGGACTCAGATGCAGCTAATGGTGTTGGTATAAAGGGCTTTCATTAAATTGACGACTTAGTTGGGGAGTCCCGTGCTCTTGAGTAGAAGCCATAGGGCAACTTGATTGACTTCGTCAAAGCAGCTCTTAGGTCAGTGTAGGCTATCCAGAGTGGTTGATTGAATTTCTTGCGGGTTTGTATCAATATGGTTGACCTTCCTGTTGTAAAGCTGCTTTCTTTCCTGCACACTTCCCGTAAACAGTCCTTCATTCTTATTAGGAGGACATTGGGAAAAGTCTTTCCTGGCACAGATAGCATGGTAATGCTGTGGTAATTGCTGCAGTCCAGTTTACAGCCCTTGCCTTTTTAGAAGGGCAAGATAATAGTCACCCATTTTCCAATCATCAGGGATATCGCCCGTCTCCCATACAGAAAGAAAAACCCTCATTAGCTAAGCTATACAGCTTTCACCTTCTGCTTTGAGCAATTTGATCATGATGCCTTAATTTGTGGCGTCACAAACGAATTGCAGGAAGCAGAAGGTGCAGCAAGTGCCAGCAATAAAGCAAAAAGTGAACTGGCTTGGGAAATGATTGTGGTTAAAAAAGTCAGAAATGGGAATGCTGTGGAAACTTTGTGTGAAACACAGAAAAACAAGCACTTTTACTGTAGGATGGACCAACTGAAGGACCAGTACAATAGATAGGCACATAAATTCAGCTGATCATGTGGCAGCTATATGGGCAGAAGCCATGAAATAGGATTTCAAGCAGGTAATTACTGGCCTGACTAAGTCCTGCTTTTCTTTACTCTGTCATTTTGTATTGGTATTGCTGAAGTCCATACCAATCTGATTCGTTTATAAAGTTCTTTCAAAAAGTTTGTCTTGTTTTTCCTTTTTTCCTTTGTTTCTTGTTGTAATTATTTTAAAAATTCAATCATTTTTCCTTTATAACTCTTTTCTACCTGTCATTCTTACCTGTACACTTTATTACACCCATGCTTGACATATGTGAACACCATAAAAAAGGAACACATTTTGCTATTGCTAAATATATTTTCAATGGTAGATTTGGTACACAAGCTTAAAAATTGCTTAAATACAATAAGTCATACAATAACCTTTTGCTTGCCTGTTTTGAGGATACTGCGGTCACTTGAAGTATGTTTTTTGTGACCCATATTTCTAAAGTAAGAGGGCCCAACTTGTCCCATAGAATTTAGAATTGGTCCACTTTTCGAAAAGGGATGGGGGAGTCGGCCCTATTTTGAAAAAGCTAGAAGCAACACTGCTATGCTCTACCAACTCATTAGAAAATTAACTTATTTAGATTAAAAGTTTTAGTTTGAAATTTGGCAGACAATCTTTAAAAGTACTGCTGAGTCACTGCTTAAAATGTTGCCCAGATTGGGTCAGAAATATAAAAATTATTGGAAGGTAAATTTGTACATGTTACATAGGGAGAACATGTTATATTAGGAGAATTAACAGAGTGTTAGAGTTCAGGAAGTGAGGACTCAAACAAGCAGTACAGTGGTAACAACTGTCAGTTTGCTTGCAATCTAAATGGTTGGCAATTCACAAGGATCATGTACAAGACGAGTAGTTGATTCACATTTGTAGTAGATCAGTTGCTTTTACACCCTTTGGTAGTTGGATGTACAAGAAGTGGTATACTATGGTTGAATACAGTAGAAAGTAAGACTGGGTATCCCCAGCCATGTTGTATCTGATAAGTATGATGATAATTGTCTTCGATGAGATATGCATCATGATAGTATCATGTAAAATATACAAGCAAATTGACATTTATAAAAGAAAAGTGACTTGTATATAGTTCCATAAATCAACAGTATGATAAACTGAATTCCTGGAATGATCCAAAACTTTTTTTTAATCCTTTTGTGTTTCTTTTAAATATTGACTGAACATTATTCAGATTCAGTAAATGATTTTAAAATACTTTTATTATGCACTTATAGTGAAGTTAGATTAATAATAAATATATTGGGTAAACCATGCAAATGCAAAAAAAAATACTCGGGTGAAATAACAATTTTCTGAAACAAATGAAAACTCTTTTCATTTTTTTAAAAATACTTTAAAACCTCATGAGAATTATTAACTGCCATCTCATGATAGACTAAAATTCTTGAAAGTATAAAGAGTGTGTACCAGTTACTTGGGTAGATATAGTAGATATAAGGGGACAATTTTTATATGACCACCATAAGGCAAAGTATTATGCTATGATGTTATCTGTTTATCCATCTGTTATCAGTTTGGTTTCCACACAATAACTTTAGCTGTCTACCATCTACAGTTGCCAGACTTTGTGGAGAGCTTGCATTTGGGGAAAGGAAGAACTCTATTGATTTTGGGCTCAAAAGGCTTAAGGTCAAGGTCACTCTAACAGAAAGAAGAAAAATGGTGTCAGCACAATAACTTAAGTTCTCCATCAGCTACAGTTACCAAACTTTGAAGATGGTATGCACTTTGTGTAAGGAAAAACCATATTGATTTTGGAGACAAGGGGTTAAAAATCAGGTCACTGTGACTGAAAGAATCAAAAATAGTTTCTGCACAATATCATTATTTCTACATGAAATACCTTGACCAAATTTTGTGGATGGTTTGCACTTGAGGTTAGAAACAAGGTTATTGATTTGGGGGTCAAAAGGTCAAAGGTCAAGGATTAACAGAAGAAAAATGGATTCAGCACAAAAACATCAGGTCTACATGACAGACCTGGCCCAAGCTTTGTGGATGGCTTGCACTTAGAGTAAGAAGCCTGTCAATTTCAGGTTCAAAAGGGCAAAGGCCATGTTTACTCTGCCTGAAAAAAAAAAATGGTTTCTGCACACAAAAATTCAGTAATCTTCATAGAGGATGATTAAATTTTGGGCAGGTATATAATGTTCCTATCACAGTATTCTTGTTATACACGGTTTCTTGTTGTTTACTTTATTCAAAGGGATAGAAGGATAACATGAAAATTTTCATTTTCAGATGGTTTAGATAATTTTTATATATGTTTTATTCTAATATCATTCTGTATCACTCGTTTGAATATTTATCATAATACAGTATTGTCAAGAAAAACATGGCAATTTATCAATGATATCGAACCACCTGTATGAGAAAAGGACATGAGTTAACTCGGAGTGGTCAAACATTTTGTCCTTGAAATACTATGTAGGTGAATATAAGGTAAGCTCTCAATTTAGGCCATACAGCAGCCAGTTATTTTTCTATGTACTTGTATTTGCAGGCAAAATATCTTATTTCAGTCTTGGGAAACAGTTTCCAATATCAAACAAAATAATGAACATAGAGAGATGAACTTGGATCTGAAATTATTATATTTAATCAAGTTTTCATCTTATTAAAATGTTTTTTTTATTCATGTATTAACATCAAAGGTTCATTTTACTATGAGAATAATTTTGCAAGTACATAAATATCAGGACTGATTGCTTAAGTTTTGTGGATTGTTGATGGATACAGTTTATGTTAGAAATTAAACGAGTCTCTTACCTGTAAGTTGAAGTTTGAGGATAATTCAATTGCACCTTTGGTACCTGAGGGATTATAGGAGATGGCATATATAGATCACGTGTTAGTCGGTCTTTTAAAGCAGGAAAAGCATGGATACATTGAGCACAAAAGAGAAAGGGTGAGTTATAACTGACAAGGGAGGGAGAGCCTGTAATCCCCCAGTTACCAAAGGTGCAATGGAATTATCATCAAACTTCAACTTACAGGTAAGTCTCATTTAATTTCTAAATTCCATCGCCCCGTTTTTACCTCTTCGGGATTCCAGGAGATTTCAAAGTTGATGCATCAATGAATAGAGTATAGTCTAAGATGGTATCACCCTGCAGAAGCTGTCATCAATATATGCAACACTGTTGTGTC